>JAWWEY010000001.1:71559683-71619362 GCA_035582745.1 Loriotus luctuosus | reverse complement strand
TAAGAGACTGGAACATCATGGATAGCCTCACCCAGCCTGGACACAGGCAGGGTTGGAAGATAGACAGCCCTTTCTCATTTCCATGGGTGGTAGAGCACTTTGTCTGGTTAATTCAAGACATAATAAACATTCTGAAGATGAGCTTACAGTTAATAAAATAAAACAAAATAAAACCCTGAACAAACAAGTTAGTAAATATCTCTTTTCCACTATTTCTGAGACATAAAGCATACTTTCAGCATCCTAAGAGGAATTCATTACCCTCCCCTTAAAACAGCAGAAATAGATATTTGAAGTAAAACATTTTCTACTCTTAGAAGGTCTTCTAACTATCTAAGTCCCAGCTACTAGATAATTACATAATTTCTGGTCTTATCCTCTTCTGCATGAAAAAAAATAATTTCAGTCAGAAGGAAAGCATTCAAACTTCCTTTATACATTTCTTAGACATAATTTTCAATCATTTCTTAAATCTTGCCACTTCTAAATGTGGCAAAAATACATTTGTCTACAATCATACTTTCCAGGCCTAAAAATCTAAAGCTAACATTTTAGCTGAAATTTTACCAGCCTTCTGTTCTACATATATAGTCACAAAGATTTACACAATAATGAAATTTGCCTTTTGTGCAATAGGATCAGAGTTGGCTTGGTTCATTCATCATACTTTTTGAGTAGTTGGTTATTTCCCATTTTCCAATCATGGTTTTGATATTTCTTGATTGAATACAGAGCTTTGCCCATGTCTTTACTGGATTTAATTGATTGATTAGTGATTATTTGTCAATAATAATTATTGAAAATTATAAGTTTTAAATAATTCCTCCAATTTAATCAAGATGGTTTAAATTCTAGTCTTGTCCTCAGAAATTGCAACAATTTCCAACTCTGAGTAGCAAATGCATTTTCTATGTACCATTTTATTGTATTATTTAAGTAATTCAAGCAATTATTTAACTGAACCTGCTAGATGTACTGCACTCCACATAGAATGTTCTACTAGTTTTCCTCTGAGACATGGTTAACTACTATTCAAAGTACATGCTTTAAGTGAGCTGTACAGTCATCTTAGTGCTGTGCTACCTAATTTTCAAAGTCTAATTATGAAGACGCCATGAAAAGCAAAATGTCAACAAAACCAAGTAAGTTATATTTTTCTTTTTCCTCCTAACAACTAAACCAGAAATTTTGTTGAAGCAATACTTAAAATCGTTTGGCTTGATTTGTTCTTGACAAATACATCAGTGTAAGTATTACTATAACACTAAACCAGCCCAAACTTGTCTCAGGATCTTAAAGTGCAAACAGCCCTGTAAGCAGGAAACAGATGCATGATCTCTCCTTTATGATATCTGTGAGTTAAATATAGTACAGAAGACAACAGATGCACTCACATAGACCTGAGAATACTCAGAAGCAACAAGACAATATTGGTCAGTGAGAAAAGGAATGATCTGTGTGCAATAGCAGTCTAAACATAATTTCTTTTTTTCTGGCTATGGATATATATTCATTTTAGTAATACATATTCTTGCTTTTATTCCAAAATATCTGCATGTATTTTTTTTAAACTTAAAGATATGCCCAGATCTTTGCAGCCCAAAAAGCTGCTGCCAAAATTATTTTTCTCCTCTGTCATTCTACCCACCTCCCTCTCCATACCATTTGAAACATGTCAGTAATTTCCCATTATGCTACAAGTCAAACTCATGTCAGTTACATGGTTAGCTTACTCCACATTTCTTAACACCTTGTCTTTACTTCCCACAATGCTAGTGAAAGGATGGCAGCCTTTTTTGTATCTCTACATTTCTATAACAAATGTTACTCGACAGGATCTAGATTTCTAAATATATATAGGGAAAAACATTAAAAATTTAACTATTTGTCATCAGAATAATTACCCTAAGTGTCTAATTTTTTCATGTATTTAGTGAAAAAAGGACTGTAGCTCCTTTTTGCCTCTAAAGGATATTATTTAGACTTATGTATTTCCTCTGTTTCTCTGAAATCCTGCTCACCAGTATGCGGAGAATTTTGAGTGACTGAAATTATTTTCTAGTGATAGAATATAAATAGCTTTTGTGGTTTAACCCTAATAGAAAGCTAGGCACCACAGAACACCTCATTCATTCCCCCCCTGCTGGGATGAAGGAGAGAATTGGAAGAGTAAAAGTGAGAAAGGAAGAGGCTCAAGGTACAGACAGCTTAATAGGTAATGCACAAACTGCACACATATGCAAAGCAAAGCAAAGAATTCATTCACCACTTCTCAGGCAGGCAGGCAGATGTTCACCTATCTCCAGGAAACCTTATTCCTCCAAACATCTCCTTCTTCCTTCTTCTTTCATCAGGTTTTATTGCTCAGCATGATGCCATGTGGTGTGGAATATCCCTTCGGGGTTACCTGTCCCATCTGTGTCCTCTCCCAGCTTCTCATGCACTGCCAGTCTCCTTGCTGGTGGGTGTTGTGGGAAGCAAAATGGCCTGGAAACTGAGCACTGCTTAGCGATAAATAAAGTATGAGTGTGTCATCAATATTGTTTTGGTCACCAATCCAAAGCATAGCAACATACAAGTTTCTGTGAAGAAAATTAACTCTATCCCAGCCAAAACAAGCAGGGTGCTATCTTATCTGTTAACCTTCAAACCGTGTGTAGAAGTTAAAGTCATAGTATTTCTTGTCTCTTCCTTCACAGTTTTTTATATAATTCTTACTTTCCCTAAAGGATAAATTGCACTTTAAAACCTTATGGATTATGTATTCTTTCCTAATATGAATGGTTCTAAGCCTTGTCTCCAGAATCCTGAGCAAGGCAACCAGTCTCTTGGCTCATATAAGACCAGAATCCAATTTCATATGGATTTGAATGAACAAATAGTCTAAACTGTTCCTATTATTCAGATTCTTTATGGACTTCTTCTTGTCTTTCATAAGATCATTGAATAATTTGTGCATTCATTGCTGGAAGCACTTTACATGTGGATTTGGAGACTTTGTGGTTTTTCTTTCTGCTCATCAGACAATTATGAAGAGGACAAGGAAGGAAAGCACATGGGGTGTAATGGAGGCAAATGGAAATGGGTTTATCTTCCCAAAGAATAGTAGAACTGGGAAAGACTTCTGAAATTTTATCATTTTTACTCCTATATCTTGCTTTAAACCAAAGATTTCTATGTCAGTTCTTTATTAATTAGATTGTGTCCAGAAAAGGGCCATGAAAATGATCAGAGGACTGGGACACCTCTCCTATAAAGACAGGCTGAGAGAGTTGGCAATGGTCACTGGAGAAACAAAGGCTTAGAGGGAACCTTCTAGTGACTTCCCAGCACTTAAAAGGAGCTTCAAGAAAGATGGAGGTGTATTTTCACAAGGTCTCTAAGTGATAGGACAAGGGGTAATGATTTTAATTTGAAGAGAGAAGTCTTAAATTAGGTGTTCACAAGTGTTTTTTTACTGTCAGAGCGCTGAGGCTCTGGAACATGTTGCCCAGAGAAGTTGTGAATGCCCCATGTCTGTAAGCATTCAAAGCCAGGTTGGATGGGACTCTTAGCAATCTAGTCTAGGCAAAAGTGTCTCTGGCTATTATGTACCTGCCTTAATTACAATAATTTTTTGCTCAGATTGACCCTTGAGAACAGTTTCATGAGGAACACCATTTTCTGCATATTGCAGTGATGATTGGTTTGATTTTAGGAAGGTTTGACAGCTTTCCTAAAACAAACAAAAACAAAGAAAAATTCATTAATTATAATAATTATGAAATGATAAAATATTTTGCTAAGCTATGTCTAAAATGTCAGATAAAAGATGGTCTAGAAGCAAAACTCTGGCCCTGAATCTGGCTCTGTATGGCTTGCATCCATTCCATTAAGATGTACCTCTAAAGCAGATTTGTTCTGGAGAGTTAGTTGGAGATTTGCTGAAGCCAGGCAAGGACTGAGATAATTTTGGATAAGTAGGTGTCTGGGTTCGTGAACTCACCCCTTGAACCTCTAGTTATAAGCAGAAATGAGGCATCATTTTATGCAGTAAAAATATGAATAATAAGAGTATTAATCTGGAAAAAGTTCTACTAATGTAGTGAACTCCTTTTTTCCATAGAAGGATTTTATGTATAAGAAAACTGAAAAAAAAAACTTCTTATCCATGAAAGCTTGAGATTTTTTGGGATGCTTTAAAGAAAGGGTCTCCGAAGAGCATTTCTGTTACTTTTTCCTGAACACTCTTAACTCTAGTGCCCTTGGTATCCCTCTGGCAAGCACACCATGAGGAACTGTTTCAGGATGGGGACTATAGGTATCACACTTTGTGTCATTAGCTCCATATGTATGTTTAAACATCAGAGACAGATGGTTATTTCACAACACTGTAAGTAAGAAGTATATGGAAGGTTACACCTTTTCATTTTGTTTTACATAGAGGGATCCTTGCCTTCTGCATTTCCTTTCCATATTTCAGGTTTACATACATCGAAGTCCCATGTCCTGCTCCAAAGGTTCAGGACTTCATTCAGTTGGACCTTTAAAATGTAGGAGATTTATTTATATTTTTTAGGCAAGTGAGTATTTCATGGGCAATTTTTGAAGCTTCGTGTAGTGTACTGATGGGCAATGATTGCTGTGATTATGTTTCATTTTCTACATTGGTATATGATTTTGGCCTCCTTTGCAGGAGGATGTTTTCACCAGGTTACAAGCAGTGTGAGGAAATTGAACTGGTATTTATAGTGATATAGACAAAAGATTCCTAAATGTTATTAAAACCTATCAAAAAAGCACAGGAAATCTCTCCTCTGGACTTCAAAGTCTATCATATTGACCTCTATGTATTTCTAGTCCTGGAATGTGATAAATGCCATTGAACCTGTGGCTGCATTGAGGCTGTAAGGAATCTCATAAAATAACTGTTGTGATGGCCTGATACACCCAGAATACATCCATCTTACCCAGTTAATAGATACCAGAAACATCTAATACTCATTTAAATGTTTTGGAATTAAAGAAAGTAGGGTGATTTTTTCCCCCATTTAACTTAACTAAGATGTGTTAGGGTATAGTGTCATCTAGATTACTAAACATGATTAATCTAATTTTTAAGCATGAAAATATTTAAATATCTTTGTTAGGAACTTTTGTCCTTGCTAGAGTTACAGTATCTGAAAACGTCCCAGTCTAAAGCAGACTGATCTTTCCTATAAAATGTTCCATATGAAAATATTATTTTCTGTCTAATCTGCTCCAGATCAGTTCATGTCCTTAAGCTGTGCAGGGGATCATTAAAACAGTATGATTAAGGCTTGTTCCACTTGGAATGTAGCTCAATGTGATTAATATAAATATTCCTTGTTGGAGGAAGGAAGTGAGTTGCATTAAGGGTCTCACTCCTTTGACAAGGATGTGGCCAATAAAATGCAATAGATGAACCCACTCAGAATCCAGTCTTCTTCTTAGTTAAGATGTTGTGGTGATGGTGTTAGTCCACCCTTTCAGTAAAAGTTCTGCAGAATAATTTAGATGCATAGTAATTATTTATTTTCAGACTAGCAAGTAGGAGTTTCAAATCCATAGTGGTCTTCGGATTAGAACCTGTTTCACAAAAGTATTTTACTTCTAGGTTCACTCTCCATAATTCACTTTTAAATTTTAATACGATTTGTGTAAGACTGTCTCATAGGAGCTGGAGGAGAACAATGAAAATAGTAATGATAACCTAAATATTGTGCTTATGTAGGAAAAGAGCCTGAAGTTCAGTCCCTGCTTATTTTATTTAACGGTTGTAGATCCTGCTTACCACTGGTAGTTAAATTTGCTGAAGCCTTAGATGGTGAACTTTCACCTAGATTTCATCTTCTTTACCTAGTTAAGTGGAAGGCAGCACAAGAGCTGGCTCAAGTAAGTTAAAGAAGTTACAACCATCAGCAGAAGCTAAAACATTTAAGAGACAAGAAAATATACACCCCATCAAGACATGATGAAAAGACCCAATGAAAAGAGGAAGGACCCCTGACTCCAATATTACAATTGATCCAAATTCTTGTGAGATGGATGGGGAACTTCAATTTAAGGGTATAATTGCTGGTGTCTTTCTTTGCTTAAGGTCCCTATGAAGGCACACAGCTCAAGCTGTAATGCTACTAATAAATTTTTTTAAAGTATATTTATAGAGGAATATATCTTTCAGCTCAATGATTCAGTGGAAACCTAGAATAGTTTAGAGATTCACACCAGCTGTGGTTGCTGTCATTGTAACTTCCATATTATAATGTTGCTCTGATGTAAGACAAAAACACTTCAGTCCCAGAACCGGGGGATCTGACTCATTCTCTTCTTCCCTATTTAAGCTGAGTTTTTACTCTCCTAGTTTATTTCTTTTTTTTTTCCCTCTCTTCCTCTCCACCCCCTCCCCCCACCCAGCCTTTTTTTTTCCCTCACTATACACATGCGCACCTCAAAACTGGGCAAGAAGCAAATGCACGTTACTCTGAAACTCTGGGTTCCTGATCCCATGCGTAAGTTAAATCTAACCATGTGAACAGACAAATAAACCTTGAAATTTTGTAATATTTAGTCATATTCTTTGGAGATCATGATGTGCAGTGAGTTTTGTAGAATAATATGTGTAAAAAAATACTTAACTCATTCTAAATTAATGTATTTTTCTAAAAGTAAATATGAGAATTAAAAAAAGAAAAGGAATGTGGATGAGAATTTCAAGAATATGACCATCTTAGGTAGTTCAGGAAGTCTCAGGACTCACAACTTTATCAAACAAATGAACTCCAAATTTCTGAATGTGAACTGAACTAAAATCTGAATTCTGAATGTAGTATCATCTTGTTTAGTTTGTGCAAGACTTTTTCAAACATTTATATAGTCCATTTGCTATGAGTTCACTGACTCGAATTAATGTAGTTGCAACCTGTAATTTATAGACTTTATAGATTCCCAGAGTTTAATGGGAACAGGGCAATCAGAACATAAAGGCAAACCTCCAATAAACCACTTTGTATCAGCAGCTGAAGTTATTAAAGTGACTATGCAAAAAGTTTGCAGAGTGGAATATTACTAATTATTTCAAATGCATTTTAGGGAATGATGATGAAGTTCAAATATCCTCTAAATATTTGAAAAGTTAAGAAGAATGTTGGATAATTAACATGGAGTAGTAAATGCTATAATTACAAGGGAAATCCTCAGCAGTCTTACTGACAGCCAGGTAGATTTTCTTTGCCTGTGTTATACAACATCCATTTTTATATTTCTTTGATATCACTAATCTGAGTTTGGTGATAGCTTGACATTTTTACTTCTTATCAGTTGAAAGGGTCTGTGTAAATTTAGGTGAAATTTGATTAGGTTTAGAAAATCCTGCAATGCATGCTGATTGCAGTTACTTTTTAATAATTTTCTAATTTTCAAACAATTGTGAAGTATGAATTACAAAAAATCACACAAAGTTATTGACCTTTTGCATCTTAATATAAAAAATGTTCTATTGACAGCATAATATGAACATATATTGCAAACTGCATCCTGCAGTATATCAAATGCAGTATAACAAGATGGTCAAAGGAGGAGGATAACAAACCATGAGAGGGCTGTAAGAAATGTCCCAAAAGGAATGTTTGAGGGCTCTGTGTTTCTCTTATTTGGAGAAAAGGAAGCTGACACATGGCCTTTTCACTGTGTACAGTTTCCTGAGGAGGGGAACTTGAGAGGGTGGTATTTTTCTCTTCTCCCTACAACATAGTTGTAAGGACAGTCCAAAGCTGCATCAGGGGAGAGTTAGACTAGATATTAGGAAACATTTCTTTACTGAGGAGGTAATCAAATCCTGAAACAGGCTTTCTAGAGAGGTGGCTGCTACCCCAAGCCTGTCAGTTTTAAACAGGTATTTGAACAATGCCCATAGCAACATTATTTAACTTTTTGTCAGTCCTGAAGTCTTCAGGAAGCTGGGCTAGATGATCACTACAGGTCTCTTCCAACTGAAATATTCTCTCCTCTCCTTTTGTCATCATTTTTAGATTCCACCCACTGATTTCAGATCATTTAATCATATTACTAAGATAATTTTGAATTCAAAAACTACATTCAGAGAGCTTGCACTCCCCACTGTTTTATGTCATTTGGAAATTTTTAAGTACACTCTCCGGTTCTACCAAAACTACAGCTGAAAATACTGAACAAAACAAATTCCTGCATAGTTCCCTGTGAATTCCCACTAGAAAGACAGTCTGAGAACCTAAATGTAAAGTTATTTTCTTGATTATACATGCACCTTCTTGGTTATTATACCTTCTTCATGAGTATTTTTTTATAAAAACGTCATTTAAACTAAGGTTCCACTAGTCAAAGTGAATCCATTTTATTATTTCTTTTATGAACTCTGCCAGGTTTTCTATGAAAAGACTAAATTAAATTAGTTTGACACAGTCAATTCTTGACAAATCTCTACTTGATGAATCCTGACAACTCTATCTTTATCCGCTCTGTATATTTTTACCAAATTTAGATATTTAACTGAATAGTCATAGGCTTTTTCTAATTTTCTGCAGTGTTGAAGCAAAAGAAACTTGTTATTAATTGATTACTGAGTCCTTTTTTTCTCACTTTTATTTATAGATCTAATACAGCTCCTAAACCTATTACAAGAGAAGAGCTGAGTGATCACCACTGGGAGTTAAAACAGTATTTTAAGTTAGGTCTTTACATGCCACAGCTTCACCAAGGCATCTTACAATCTAATTTAAGTAGTAATTTCTTCTTTCCTTATTTTGGTCTATGCTACTATCCTACTAGCCAGTCACAACTCAACCCTTACATTCCAGAGATCAGAACATCATAACTGATTCATTGATCTTTTCTGTATCACCTATTTTTAAATATAATCCACAGTTAATTAAGATATTTGTTTCTTTATTTCGTATAGCCGTATTTTAATATTTCTATAACTACATTTTATATTCAGACTATTTAAAGAGTTTGTGGCATAAAACTTTCTTACCACAGTTCCCAACTTGTTTTACCACTAACAAAGATCTGCTGCATTCTCTTTTGAGTCATCTTTAGATCTTACTTTATTTGGGTGTAAGCCAAGAAACAAGTTATTGATATGATGCAAGAAGAATTACAATTACTGAATAATTGCTCTGCATCTCCATGACCTTGGTCATCCTTGATAATAATCAGGCAAAGCAACAAAGTGTTCAGAGAATGAAAGAATAAGAGACTTACGATAAAGGATGACAATTACAATTCAGAAACCATGAGGAGGCTGTCATGTCACAAAAGTAAATTTATATTTATTCAGTGGTATGTTTTTAATAATTACTTATATTCAGAATGATTTCTCCAGTAACCTTTTAAAGGTATTGCAGTGGGAATCTCACATCATTCAGCTATATTGTATTCTACCTTTAAGACCTCATGTGAAACAAAGGTAGTTCGTAGAAATAATTTTTTTATGTTCTCTGGCATACACTTACATGCATTTACTGATATTTCTACAGGGTGAAGTGTGTTCTAGCACAAATTTTAAGGGCGTATCATGTTGTGTAGTGGCAGCTTTATTGGTTTTGGCTTGTGCTTCCAAGTTAACAACGGTTGTTGAGATATATGGTCACGTTGTTTATTATTCTGAAGAGTATAGATGTATTATGATTTAGGTTATTCATCACATCTGTGCTTTTAGTTGTTTTTGGGCTTCGAATTCCTTTGAAAAGGAGATTTTTATCATCTCTTTGCAACATGGCTTTCAACTCTCAAAGGCAGGGAATCATCTTTAAAATGTCCCACTTTAGTCTAAAATTCACACTGTCAACTGAATATGTCTCCAGACTACTGCTGGTGCTGATCTGGGCACCATTGATTCTGAAAGGGAACTTCAGTGCCTTGTTTATGTCTAAACTCTAGAAAAGTGGCATTTGGTTGTATAGATCCGAAGCTGAATAAGTTTTCTCCTTGTTGCTGTCTTAGAAAGCAGCATATTTTTTATTACATGATTATAACACCATTTTCTGGGACTCCAATACCATGAATGAATAAGATAATAGGTTGGCATAGCAGCATTTCTATCTTCTACATAATTAAATGAACCATAACAGCAAAAAAAATTAGAACATCACTAGACTTTGAAATTCACAGTGCAGAATAGATTCCTCTGTTCAATCTTCTACATGTGTGAGCAATTTCTAGAAGAAGTACTTTTCATCTCTATCTTACCTTCTCTCATCTCAGAAGTATGTTTACTAGGTAACAAAACATTGTTTACACACACTTGGTAGAATGCCCAGATTTTATGAAGGTCCCATATGTTTGTGTATGACAAAGAAATAAAAATTCTTAAAAAGTCTTAAATTCAATTAGATGGACATTTATACATTACAAATATGTAGATTCTATATATCATTTTTCTCCCTTGATTGGAAAGCAAAAAGATTATTATAAAAACCCAAACAAACCAAACCCAAACCCCTATTTTATTTTTTTTTTGCTTCAAGTTACAATTACTTCTAAGTAATTTGGAATTACAAAAAAATTGTAAATAGGTGGAAAGAAAAATCATTGTGTTAGATGTTTCAACAAGAAAAATACTGAACTTAGTGTAATAAGCCATTTCACATGGAGGAAGCAATTAAAGCAAATGGAAAAGATCTTTGACTTCCTAACAACCAAAAACTTTTTTTAAGCAAGTGCTCTTCAACTATAATAGTTTCAATTGGTCTTAAAAACAGAAAAAATCAGAATTGGTTTTATTTTTGAAGATTTAGCAAAATAATAAATCCAGAACAAAAACATTTTCCTGACAAAAAATAAATTGTAAAATAGAAAAAAAAGTAGTGCTCGTTTAAAATTTGACTTGAGTTAGAAAGAGTTTGGAAATAAAGCTGTTTCCTCTGAATTAAGCTTTAAGATAAGGAATTCGTTTGTTTGGTTTTTTTTTTGAGATTTATTCACAGATTAGTAGCTTAAGTATGCTAATAAAAATCAATGCTGGAACACATCTAAGTTCAACTCTATAGAAAAAGAACAATGCAATTATCACATACAATCAAAAATACAAAAATCACATTCTTTAAAAATTCTTCATAAATATAAACTATATTTTATATAATGTTGAAATCAAATTTCTTATTCTATTAATTAACTATATATATAGTATAATTTTGATTTGATTTTAAATTGATCCCTATAAAAATATGCAGCATATATTTTTCCCCGGAGCATGTAAAAATCACCTTTTGTAAGGGAATTGAGGCATTCCTATTCATCTTAAAACTAAATTTTAATTTAAAAATATAAAAATATTTAGATGGTTTGTCTAAGTTCCATCTTCCTGTCTCATCCAAATCAGTATGTATATTCCCTTCAGAAAAAAATTGCTCCAAAGTAACTCAATTAAGATTTCACAAAAAAAACCCCCACAGAATTAAATAATTTCAATTCATTAACAAGGGTATTAATTTTAAGTAACACTTTTTTTTTGGTCACTTTTGACTGTGTTATTTTTCATTTGTCCCATTCAATGAGAACAACTATCTACAGTAATATTATTATTATTATGTGTATATTTCTTTTAGGGTGTTAACTAATGTGGGCAATATCAAAGCGGCAAGGACTCCTCCAGCGTATGAAACGTTTTAAGTATAATACTAAATAATATAAAACTAAATAGGTTTCCATAGAAACAGTTTTTGGTTTATAAGATATAAAAGACTATGTATTTACAGAAACACCATAAAGGAACATAAAATAGTATGAACTTGACAGATTCAGAAAGGATACTCCTGTCAGAAAGATGCTGGAACATTCTTTTATATCAAAAAGATTGTACTTCACAGTCATGGTTAGATGAGTTGGTAGGCAGAGAAGGCTGAAAGAATAATGGGAGACATGGAACAATTCAAGCTTAGAGCTTTGTAGCAAATGCTGTAAGGTTAAAATTTCACAAGGTGGAAGTACTTACTCAGTTCCTTTTTAAACTACAGAAAGTCAATTCTTATATTAATTCATCAGATGTCACATAGAAAATTGCAGTACACTGTCTAATAATTTTAATTCTGGCAGTTAGAAAAGCATAGATAATGTGAAATTTCTTACCTAAACACATTATGTTGCTCATACATTTGCCCATTTACACCTATCTTTCCCTTTAGAACCATGTTTTAATATAGTTTCATGTTTACTTGAAAAATGGAGACCAAGGGTCCAGGTTCTACCACTGAAGTGAAACCCCAGAAATAGTTTTCAGGAATATCCCCTGACAATGTAGGAATTGTTGGTCTGAACCATCAAACTCAGATTTACTAATCAGAAGTTATTCTCCTTGAGTAAATAGTTTGAACATTAAACTATTGAGAAAATGTATACTATCATTCATTCCACTTCATGCTAAGGAAAATTCCTATACCTGCTGGAAAATTCCTGCTCAATTTTTTATTTAAAATTCAGTGATGTCAGTATGACTGGATGTGCATACTGCATTGAGTCTCTCAGGGAGTGTAGATGAGATGGGTATCTTTCTGTTTAAACAATTTCATATTGACAGTCAAGGTATTTCCAAGTCTCCTGAGACCGTAGTGTTTTTCAACTTAAGTTGGAGCAAAACCACATGCAAAGTACATTTTTACCCACCCTCCCAAAATATTTAGAGACACAAAATCTCATAGACAGTTTCAATCTTTTAAAATTCCTCATAAGTACTCATTCTGAACATTGTTTTCCCTGTAGATGAATAAAGAGTGTTTATGTACATGAAATGGAATTTGTTCCTATGGTCACAGATATTTTGACAAAACAATTCATGCCGCACACAGAATAATCAGTGTGTCTAACCTAAAATCTATTCAAAATTATTAGAGTAAAATGTTTTTAGTATTTTATAATTTTCTGGTTTAGTTATCTTATTGTTACCATACAGTTATTCTTCTTAATTATATTCCAGAGTAATTTTATTAGCTAAATGCAAATACTTGACATAGGGTATTTTGAAATTTCTGCCCTGAATACTGTTGCATTATAAATAATTTTCTTAAAACCCTTTTCTTCTTCTGAGTTTTTTTCCCTTAATTTCAAATTGAACTTAATTATGCATTGCTTAAAATATGGTATTTCTTTTATGTTTCTCTGAAGCTGTATCCTTCCAGTATCTCAGTCCAGTTATCTTCATGTAATATGTATAAATAAATAACAATGCTGGGCCAACCCCCCAGAAATATCTATTGAGAAAAACAGACTATCAGCTCTTCTTGACCACATCTCATTATTTTCCAACTAACCCTGGGAATTGTTGTGGTATTCACTGCAGCTTTTCCTACTGGTTTTATGCTAACAAGTTTTATTTTCAGGTCAGACGATGCAATCATTAAGCAGTTATTTCTCAAGCAGATCTCTTATACCACTCAAAATTGTATAATAATTTCACATTTCATAGGAATATTAGGAGATATGATTAATTAAAAAATAAAATTTAAAAATGGGAGACTGAAATGATAATAAAAAACCATTTTGAAATCTAAATACACAGGACATTGTTAAAGAACATAAACACTTTGCTGATTCATATTCATATGAATCTGGATCCAATACCTGCAATTCTATTCCCACATTAACATTACAAAAGTGCAGGTAAAGGGAACTTCCTCTTTAACCTGCTAGCTTCCTTCTGTTACCCTTAACACTGGTGCAGCTGCTTCATCAACTAGATCTGTAAGTACATGGTTTCCAAGAATTTACTATTTTATTTTATTGTTTAGTTTAGATAAGTTTTGTTAATTTGTTATTGCATTAATTTTTGAACCAAATTCCTAGCTCCCAAAAAAAGTAAGGTAGAACAAGGACAGACTGAAGAGCAGTTGTCAGTTATACCCTTTTAAGGAAAACAGGCAACCTCAGCATAATTCAAGTACATTTATTTTTACAGAAGAATGTTGGCCTCATTAGCCTTAGAAACCAAGGAGTAATTATTTGTAATTGCTTCATGGATCAATCCCGCCTTCACGTTCTAGCGAGTAGAACATTGAGCAATTACATGAAGCATAAGTCTTACTTTATGCTTTAGCTGTGTGAATTTTTTTCTACAAGATCAGGATACAGCACTTCAAACTACATGAAAAGAGAATTTTCTAGAAACAAATATGTATAATAGTCAGAGACAAGAGATTAAATAGGAGGAATAAGTTTTCAGCAGAGAGAGCAAGCACAGCTTAAACTTTTTAGGTTTTCTTAATGACAAACAGTGATTCACATTTCTCTTCCCCTTACCATTTTTCTTTTATTTAGATAAGGAAGTGCTACTCAGGCATTCAGAGTTTTAGTCTCTGTGTTTGTTTTTCTCCAACTCACTTTTCAAAATGAAGAAAGAATAGAGAAACCTGACATTTTCATATGAAAGTGGATTTGTTTTTGTAATATTGCAAAAATCAAAACTGAAGTACCATGAATTCAAAATTCCTCAAATGAATAGGGCTAGAGCAGCCTCAAGCTCATTAGTCATTAGAAACCCTAATTCTGTGTGTATTCTCCTACAAACATTAATTTTCCTGGGCAAATAATTAGGTTGACTCATCCCTAACGTTCATTGTAATTCAATATGAATAAGCTATTTGTGTAATATACCAAATTCTATCAGCCTTCAGGACCTATCATCTTTTAAAGATGGCCTTCTTCATTTCTCTAAATCACTATGATACATTCCTTCTTTTGATGTCTTTATCTCATAACTTACATTCCACAGTCATTCCCAAATATTTAACAATCCCTTGCGCTCCCTATACTTTCTACAGAATTTTCTTATACATTGGAGTGCTCCTCTTCAAAGGGTGAAAACATTACACCTATTTCATGGAAGAAAACTTCACCTTTCCCATTTGCAACAGTTTTCATTGATTGCTGGTCTCTGGTTCAGACACAGGTACATTCCCATGTGGCTGCAGACATAGGACAGAGGCTAAAAAAATCTGAATACTTTTTAAAGTTGGATTATTGCTGAATGTAGGAAAAATCTTAAAAGCTGGAAGTGAGAGTTTTATTCAGAAACTGTCATTTATCACATTGCACAGCAGTTGCAAATATCTATAGTTGATCTAATAGCTATATATTTAGTTTGCATTCAATGTCTCCATGTTTTAAATACATAAAAGGAATACAATTATAAATATATAAAACACATTGCAAAATATATAACAACTATGCACAGCAAGATGCATAATTTTTTATATAAAGAAAGATCACCCAAATTATTTTAGGCTTGCAATCCAAGTTTCTTAAATTTCTCTTTCCTACTGTTTTCTGGTACTTGACATTTTGCTTTTGTTATTAAAGTATCATCCATGTTGAAATTATTTATGAACTTGTTCTGAGATGGTTTTGGTGCCTGACCTTTCAAACTGTTTGTTGTTTGTTTTCTTGCTTATCTAAAGTCCAGTAGTAGTAGTAAAGTAAATAATCCCTTTATTTAAACAAAAATTTAGAAACTAAAGTTTTACTTTCACATCCTCCTGACAAAAAATATAATTGCTTAGGAATAACAATCATATGTAGTTTCTCTACATGTAAGATGAAAGGAGCATTAAAATTGAGAAATCAACTGCTGAATTATTTAATTGCCTATATTAAAAAATGGCTATATTATTTCCCAGGTAATTTAATATGATTTCACTTTAAAATTATTTCTTTGTCAGTCTTTGTAACAGTGCTGCTATAGTACTGTTCCACTGCACTGTCAACACAATACTTATAGGTGTTTTGTGAGCACTTTCTTCACAAGAAAATTGATGTAGAACTTTAAGAATATGAAAAGCATTTGAGATCTGAATCCCACCTTCACAGTACCTACACTGTGCCTACACAATAATTTGCTTTAAACATAAAGGGATTCCATCACTAACTATTATTGTATGTATGTCCTCCTCAGACAATCATCCAATGTGCCCAAGTACTTGGGCTGTAAGGCAAGGTTAGTGTTGCTTTTAGTATTTTTAAAGAAAATTGTAATCCAGTGATGAGATTTGTTTTGGAATAGGACACTTACAATTAGGCGTCCTTACATGTATTGCATGCATTTACATGAATTTACATGCACACTCAGTCTATAAATTCTAATTGTAGTCACAGTTATTGGATGAGAAAAATAATTTTGTCTAAAAGTTTAAGGCTTGACTCTGTTTCTTCTACATAGGATGAAATTTGAGATACTCTTTGGCAACTTACCTCACAGTCAGCTGAGGCTTCAGAAGCATGGTGATTTTTCTAAAGCATAATTACCAGATCAGGAGAGACTTCTCAGATACTCCAGGGCAGCTCAAAATGTCAATACCTACTCAGGAAGTTTAATCCTTCCCCTAATAGCTGTTAGTCTGATCAGTCTGTAAATATTTTCTACTACATAGATCCTCAGCCCGACTTCACAGTAGGTTGTACAATTTTCAGTCCTCATTTCAGAGAAGTGATAGTGACAGAGACATACAAAATAATTCTGTGTTTCCTATGTATTAATAACCTACTTCATGTAATAGGTTATAGGGAATCCTTCTCAATACTCTCAAACCACTGACTCTTTTGGAGATCTGTACAACATTTGCAAGTTCTATTTCACAGAATGGGGTCTCTAATTTAGGGAATTCATGTTAATGTTTTAGATAACTATTAAAGAATTCCTCCTAAATTAACTGGTCTATATTGTTGATGGAATAGAAACAAATCCTCTTGCTTGTGGGGACCAGGAGGCTTCTGCTTACTTAGTATTAATCTATGTCTATGGAACTTCCTAGTGAGTCCATTATTATTATATATATATATTTCTCTGCACATGCAACAATCTAGGTGTTACCTTCGGAAGGATTAATTCACAAAAACACCCAAGGATCACTAAGAAACTTCATTTTACTTGAGTATCACACTGATGCTTCACAAAGCTTCAAGCTGTACTTAATCCTTTTTAATGTTGATATTTTCATACCAAGTTAAACTCCTGGCCCTGCACAGCCGTGTGCCTGAGAGCATTGTCCAAATGTATCTTGAACCCAGACAGGCTGGTGGTGTTACCACTTTCCTGAGGAACCTGTTCCAGTACTTAACCACCCTCTGGGTGAAAAATCTTTGCCTGGTATCCAACCTAACCCTTTCCTGACTTAGTCTCACATTTTTCGCTTGAGTCCTGCCACTAGTCATGAGAGTAAAGAGACCTTGGCCTGCCTGTCTGCTTCTCCTCATGAGGATGTTCACCCCAGTGAGGTCTCCCTCAGTGGCTTCCCTAGACTGAACAATCCAACTGACTTCAGCCGCTCCTCATAAAGCTTCTCTCTAGACCTTTCACCATGCTCTTGGCCCTCCTCTGGACACTTTCCAATAGCTTAATATCTTTTCTATATTGTGGCACCCAAAACTGCACACAGCACATTCACATCTGATGGAGAGTCTTACACACCAAGAAGGAATTTCCCTGAATTGAGGTATGGTAATTTCTAACACCTTCTTTCTTTCATAGAATCACACAGACTCCTTCCTGTGATCTGTTTGGATTAATTGAGGATGATTGCTGCTACAAACCTTTCTTGGTATGATTGATTATCACAAAATGTGCTAATCTTGGATCACTGTGCTATCTTCCAGAATGAAATGCATTTCCTGAAGAGCAACAGTTTCTTGTCTGCTATAAATTTCAATTAGTGATGGAAGGCATGGCAACCACAAATCATTTTACATAGGCACATCTCCACAATGTCTTGACATGAGTTATTGCTCTAACATGAAGTAAATGCTCGAGTCACTTCACTGTAAATTAGCTGACTATATAGAATATTAAGTTCAGTGACTAAAAGCTAATCCAGTTAAACACAGACCTAGCTAGTACCAGATGAACAATGATCGATCATGAACCCTAGGAACTGGATCTGATGCTCCTAAAACCATCAAAGGACAATGATTAGACCATGATCCCTGGTGTGAAACTCTCCAAAAGGTCAAGGAAAGTATCTCTTTGAAACACCATGCAAACCAAATGGGATTACTGCCTAAAGGGCTCTAGGATTTATTATGAAATTCAGTGAGGAAATGAATTTCGGTACTATACAAACCTTAAAAAGGAGTGTCTCAGATAAGGGCAAAAGGCAGGGAAAAGTATATAGCAGGGCGGAATAGGAAAGAACAACCATGGGAAAGCATAAGGAAAACTGTTAAAATGAATGGGTTCACTGTAAGTAGGGCCTGATCAAACAGGTCCAAACATGTCTGGCAGAGTCCTGTGTTTGATTGACACATTCTATCCTTCTTAATCATATTTCAGACTTATTTTTTCTGTACGTCTGAGCAACTTGATCTGAGTGTGTGTGTAGAACAGCTAGCAAACTTCAAGTTGGACCATTCAGGAAGTAGTAAATGAATCACAGTTATCAACATCTGGAGAGCAACACCCCTCCTCCCCCAACAAAGAGTCCAACTGCCTTGGCAGAAACTGGGGACAGGGGAAAATGGAGAAGATCACAGTCTGGAGATCTACTAGGGTAGACACAAATGTGTCATCACCAGGTATCTCAATATGGTAAAAGATAATGACTGTGTAAGAGGTCCATGGTCTTGATCAGACTCGAAATTTGTTCTAGTATTTGAGAGATCTATGAGTGCAGGTATGCTTGTGAATCAGGAAAATGAGGCTGATTGATCCTGATCAGCCTAAAAATAAGCCAAACATGACCTACCCCAAAAATTGCTTGTTATACATTTTTTTATCAGAAATGCATCCTCAGCTTCACCACCAGCTGCATTTAGGAGCACAGAAACATATGCATCCATTGTGCCATGGTAGAGTAACCTTGTGTGCCTAAAAGTCCAAACAATTTGACTTTATCTTTTACTGCAGTGAACTAGGAAAGAAAAATCCTCTGAGTCCTGCGGTCTTCCAAATTCAGCTATCCATAATAAAACTTGGTTCTCATTCGCTGTGAATTCCAGCTTGTGATTCAAGCAACCACAAGTGCAGAGACCATTTCAGATGGAGGAAACTCCACAGTGTCTCAGGCTAAGGTGATTGCTTAACATGAAGAAAAAGTTTTTGTCGCTTCACTATAGACCTGACATTCTACTCATCCATCCCACTCCTGTACCCTCCCCCACCACTACCAAAACTGGACATCCTATCCTGTCCTGTTGGGCTACCATCTGCCTGGTTCAGTCAAGGATTACAGATGCCAAAGCTCATTCCAACCAAAGCTGGAAGAACTTGTTAATCTAAATAGAGATTCCATTAGTTTGGGGTTTTTGTAAAGAAGGTTCTTATTCAATGAAAGGCAAAGTGTTAAAAGAAAGGCTTGAAGGCAATGAAAATATGTATCAGAAAAAAATAAGACTATTGAAATGATTTTTTCTTGTTTCTGAATCTCTTAAGTAAATCACTTGATACCTGTATTGTACATTAATTCTTTTAAAACATTATTTACTTAAAAATATTAGAATCGTTTTGTGATTAAGTATTGAATCAATTTGATTAATAGAAAACATGCTATCACAGAGGCATTACTATCATTTCTGATGGACTCAGCCCAGGGGTCCATCTCAGGGCATTTGGTGCTGCCAGTCATGGAGAAAGCTTCTGCCTTCTCACAGAAGCCACTCCTGTACCCACCCCATCCCCACCACTATAAAAACCTGGCCATGCAAACACAATACAATATCCTTATGTAAGGCCCCAGAAAACTCTGTCGATGAGACTCACAAAAGGGCTTGTAGTTTCTCGCGTACTCTGATCTAGACACATGGATAAAATATCAACAAAGTATTTTCAGGAAGTCAAAACAACAAAAAGCTTTACTGGCAAATTCAGAAAATCAGAGAAATTTGGCAGAAGTTTAGAGCAGCATTAAATCAACATAAAACACTTCACAAAGCATTAACTTAGTGTATTCTATTTAGAAAACGCCAATCTCATCCAATTTTAAGTTAATCAAAACTCCAAAAAGAGGAAATTAGAAAGAGAGAAAGACAGAAAAATATAGAAAAGAACAAATATAGCTACCACTCTTGGTTCCAGTGGTGTTCAGCTCATAGAAATCCCAAGAGGAGGTAGAGACATAGGTTTGCCTCATGTCTTGCTTTAAGTACCCTCCGGCTTTCCTAGGTCCCTCCCCCAGGTGGGACTTCTACTTATTTGGTCATCCTTGTAATAGACTAGGGCTCCAGAGGCAGGTGCGGAGCATTTTGTCTGGTATGCCAGGGATTGGTGGTCACTGCAGGGCTGGGGTACAGGCTTGGGTAGGTGGGGTGTGAAGAGCAGGGCATTGCCTCACCAGAGCAAGGCCTGACCTGTCCCTTCCCCCATACTCACACCCAAAAGGTTTTGAGAGGTTTTTTCATCCTTCCAGTTTTTCAGATCATCTTATTTAGGGAACGTCATTGGATGTAGCAAATTAAAAGTTTATTTTTAAAGGGCATATGCTTATGTGAATACTCTAATTTTGTTACTTTTTATTTCTTTTTAGATACTTTAGAATGATCAATGACTTACAATGAATGAGTTAAACAATACTGTATCACTTCACCTTTCTTAGGAACAGACACAACAGTTATACAAGCCTAGATGACAGGAAGCAATTTGGTTGTCAGTCTGAATCTTCAGGTCAACAAAGATGAACAAACAAGAGAATTCAGTTCTCTAAAAGGAACTCTGATCTGGAGGAGCAGCCATAGAGACTAACATTTTAAATTTTTAAAATTTATTTAATTGTCTAGATTCCAGATGCATTAGTGGATAAACTTTTACACATAAACTCTTATCTTCATTTGTTCATATATTTATGCTGTCATTCTTCCTAAATATCTGTGTTTACTGTGTAAATTATGCATTATATATACTCAGTTGAGGGTTTGCTTGTATGGAATGCAAGTCTGTTTCTTCACTGAAGCAGAATCTCCAGGGTGACTTAAGTCCATAATAAAAAGGATTCAGTTTAAATAGGTTTTCTACAGGAGGTTTCAAATAATTCTGCTTTAAGTGGGTTAAAGTTCACAGAATCACAGAGGGGTTTGGGTTGGAAGGAATTTTGAAAGATAGCCTAGTTTAACCCCACCTGCCATGGGCCAGAATACCTTTCCCTGTTCAAAGTTTTTTCAAGCTCGCTGAACATTTCCAATGATGGGGAATCTGCGGATTCTCTCGGCAACCTGTCCCAGTGTCTCATTCCCCACCGCAGTAAAATTTCTTCCCCATGTCCAACCTAAATGTACCTTCTCTCAGTTTAAAAGAATTGGCCCTTTCCTTGTCACTTCAGAACATGATAAAGTCTCTCTCCATCCTTCTTGTAAGTTCCTTCTAAGTAAGGAAAAGATGTAATCAAGTGTCTCAGGAGCCTTGTCTTCTCCAGGATGAACAACTCCAATTCACTCAGCCTCTATCCATAGGGGAGATGTTCTAACTTCCAATGCTCTGATGTTTTTCATGGTCCTCCTCTGGACCTCTAACAAGACTTATTCTAGCAAGCATTCAAAAACATGTACTTATTCTACATATTGATTATAAGTTAATATGTGTGTCATATTATATTTCAGATTTGATGAGGTACAATATCATAATGCATTACTGCATAGTGAGACACCACCACAGTCTGAAATCAGGAGTGCTGTGTGTTTCCAGATCAGGAATCAGGATTTGTGTGTTCCCAAATCCAGGAAATACTAAAGAATTTAGTGATAAAACTTGTAACTTGATACCATCATCTGTCTACATGATTTTTTCTTTCTTTTGTAGGAGTTTGCACAACATATTTTAATTCAAAAAAATCAGGCTCCATTTCAACAAGTTCTAGGTGTAAAATTAATGTTTCACACAGCTCTGCTCCTTAGCTCTGGTATAAGAGACTGGGAAGCAGAGTGTTACTTACAGTGAAAAGAAACTGTAAAATAAATTATTTGTATGAAAGCTGTTTCTGTAGAGAAATATCCTAGTAAAATGTACCCCTCTTTTCACATAAGCCTGACTCTTATAGCATAGGACTAGCAGATTTTTTTTTAATTTATTCACCTACAATAAATATAGGAACATATGAGTCAGCAGTGCTCCGGCAGCCAGGAGGGCCAACCATGTCCTGGGGTGCATCAGGCACAGCATTGCCAGCCAAAAAAGGGAGGGAATTGTCCTGCACTGGGGTGGCCTCCCCTAAATGGAGCACTGTATGCAGTTTTGGGCACCAGAATAGGAGAAAGTTATTACACTATTACAGAGTGCTCAAAGAAGGGCAACAAAGATGGTGAAGGGCCTTGAAAGGA
The DNA here is from genome assembly GCA_035582745.1 of Loriotus luctuosus. NCBI lineage: Eukaryota > Metazoa > Chordata > Aves > Passeriformes > Thraupidae > Loriotus > Loriotus luctuosus. The sequence goes on along the minus strand of JAWWEY010000001.1, from coordinate 71,597,102 downwards.
AGCTGTATCAGGAGTGGCTGAGGTCACTTCATCTATTCAGCCTGGAGAACACTGTAGGGAGACTTCATTGCAGTCTCCAACTTTCCTGAGGGGAAGAGGAGGGGCAGACACTGATCTGTTCACTCTCTGGATAGGAGAGTGACAGGATCCAAGATAAGGGCCCTGTGTCAGATATTTAGCTTGGATATTAGAAAAAATTCTTCACTCAGAGGGTGGTTGGGGACTGGAACAGGTTCCCCAGGGTAGTGGTCACAGCCTGACAGAGCTCAAGAAGCATTTGGAAAATGCTCTCAGGCACATGGTGTGAGTCTTGGGGATAGTGCTGTGTGGGGCCAGGAGTTGGACTTGATGATTCCTGGGAGTGCCTTCCAATTCAGCATATTTTGTGACTCCATGATTCTGTGATATTAAAAAAGAACAACATCATGGAAGGGACATTAAGAGTCAACAAGAAAAGCTGTATCACTGGGTGAATCACAAAATCCTTGAGATGTATTTTGCTGAAGGTGGTGATATTTACATTTTACCATAATTTTTTCTATGACCTTCCAGTTTGGTGGCAATTGAAAGAGGCTGACCTTTTCCCAAAAATCGGCTGCATATGGAAAGCTGTATATGGAAAAGTACAATTATGCCTGAATCAAAAAATTAAGTCAATCATCTTAGGACTCTTCAGGTTCAACTACAGCTCAATAGTTAATTATTTTCTAAAGGACAGGACTGTTTTGAGATAAGGGAAAAGGTCTTGGTCATGAAAAAAACCATGTATGTCACTCCATTAAAAGAAAAATAAAGAGCAAAGTATTTTTTGGCAATTCTCAGAAACCGGCAATTCTTTTGACTTCCTAACCAACTTAAACTTCAAATAAATTAAATTAAGACACCTGCAATTTCATAATATGCATTTATATATTTTTCAGAAAAGGAAAAATAAGCAAAGACAAAAAAGAAAATAAGCATGGTTTCATTCAAATGGGGTTTGTTAGTTGATGTTGTCCTTTCCTTTCAAGTAGTATACACTTTTGCTACCCTCATTAGACATTAAACAGTGTGATGGCAGGGCAGGTCTCAGGAGGACAGGCCGGCCTTGGATGACTTAACGGGTTGGAAGCAGCTGGTTGGACCTACCATGATCACATGACTGCCATTAGCTCAGAGATTGCAATCAGCTGGCCAGGGACAATGATCTGAAAGATCTAAAAGGTGGGAAAGACAGCCTTTTGTGTCAAGGGAGAAGATTAACTCCAGACACCCAGGGAGAGACAGCCACATTTGGCATAGGAACCATGCTTCTTCTGAGAACTGCAAAGCATTAAGTTGTTGTATCCTTCCCTTCTAATAGGTAAATTCATCTGGGAAGCCTAAAATTTTCAAGCTGTGCTCCCGAAAAGTGTTGGAAAGGTAACCATGATACCACAGTAAAAGAGAAAAATGGTAGGAAGATGTTATGGTAGAACTATTTAAAATGTACTATGAATGAGAATTTTCTGTATTGATTTTTATATGGGCAACTGGCATTGTAACTGGACTAGTAATAGCAGTTGATTGTGGTATTGACTGGACTGTAAAAACATTAATTATATTAACAATAAATCCTGGTTCCATAAAAGTCATGCATTACTTTTTGCCAATAACAAAATTTTGAATAAAAGACCTTATACCCCATTAATGGTTGGTGATGTCCTTGGTATTCTAAGGCCAAGGACCTGTCAGAGCTTTAAAGAGGTGATGACATTCTCCAGGCTTTGGACTAGAGGAAGGGCAAGTTCTGCAGCAAGAGTGGCCTCTCACCTCTCAACTGTGGTCTAACTGCATCCACAGTCACAAGGAGTAGGAATGGATGGTGTATGTGCATAAGCAGCGCAGCCCCAAGGACGAGAGCAGTTGACTGGTCTGGGCTATCCAGAGATGCTGCAGAACCAAGAGCCCGAACCATAAAGTACATGGAAAAAATGTGGAATATGCAGGAAACGTGGCTTCTGGCGTGAGAGAGAGAGGGAAGGTTCTTATTTTTGTCTTCAGAACTGCAGCTGGCAAAGAGATAGGGTTGAAGCAACAGGTAAGACAAGATTAGCCAAAGCCATCATCAGACACACCTGAGCCTCAGTCAAGTATGGCACACTAAGAAGGAGAGGGAGATGATTCTCAATCACAAGACAGTTTTACTCATTTGCTGACCTGGCTTGGTCAATTCCCTTCTGACTTCAGATATTCTATGAATTTCAGTGCTTATAGAAAAGATATTAAAAATACATCCTCTAAATATTTTTGAAGGAAATATTTTGAATTTTTATCATCCTAATGCTTGACCACAAACTTTAAAAACCAAAAAAAAATAAAAAGAACAATACACATAGAGCTTGTGGAGTGTGTATCATGTCTTCAAGACAGCCACAAATTTTTAGATATGTTATAGAAACAAGAAGAACAAGGAATGGCCATAGATGTACCATGACTATCCAATAGCCATTTTTCTTTTTGAGGATTGCTAGTTGAATTGATAGAACTGCCAGAGATTTTAAGCTGTAAAATAGCTCAACTGTTATTCAATGGCTTGCAAGAAAGGCAGTGAAAAGATTCCTGGCCTTGTTAATCAGCTCTGATCTGTGGGCAATGTTTTCTGCAGAGAGAGATGGTTTTTCAAGCCACATTCTCTTTTTATTGTTGTCTTTATTTTTCCATTTCTCAGTATAAACACGTGTAATGGCATATGGATTCCTGCCAGTTTTTAGCTATATACATATTCTGACTCTGAAAGAATCATTTGTTTTTCCTGCAGTATTGTTCTGCATGTTGCAATTCCAGAATCTTCAAACTAAATTCAGCTGGAAGTCTTTTAACATATTTCCTACTGTGTGTACATGTTTTTTGAAAAGTGATTAAATTGAATGTTTAGTTATTGAGCCTCTAAAAGCATTGATTCTGATGGAAACTGAACAATGAGCCCTTTTGGAGAGGTCTGGAACATAGTCCCAGCCTCCATCTGGAGAATGGAAGTCTTGATCTGGGATTAAATCCACGTGCATTTGTCAAGTGTTTGGATGTCATGGTGCTAAAAACCATTAAAAGTCTAAAACAAAAAAAAAACAAAACTAACAATGGCAAGTAATGCTGAAAGGATTTATAGGAGAATTTAAATCTTGTTGACTCAGAAAAGAGAATTGAAAAAATGCCCAAATGACATTTGTTAAAGGTAAACATCTTTATAAAAGTTTGTAGAGTAGAAAGCTGTTCAATAAAAGAAACACTAGTGACGTTTTGTAGTCTGTCTTATCTAGGACTGGCTTGCAAAAATGGTAACATGAATATAAAATACAACCAAGAAAGCTACTAAAAGAAAAAAAAAGAGTGCTAAACCAAGAAAAGAATAGAAAGAAAGAGCAAGAAAGTCAATATATTATATTGCAAAGAGCAATACAAAGTTATCTCTGTGTGCTTTCATATATTTATGTCATAATTATTTTGGAAAGAAAATCTCACAATCCAATCATACTCTTTTGCTTGTCTCATTTTTATAACCCTTCCATTTTTATTCCTTTTTGTTTTTCCTTTTTATATACCTCCTTTAAGCACTAGAAGAATGCAATTATTCCTTCCAGGATTCTTTTCCATGCTGGACAGACCTATGTCTCTGAGCCTGTCTTCACAGGACAGGTGCTCCAGCCCTCTGATCCTTTTCATGGCCGTTCTCTGGACTCAGTCTAACAGGTACATGCTTGTCTTGAGCTGAGGACTCCGGAGCTGGAGATGCGGCACTCCAGGTAGCATCTCACGAGGGTGGAGAAGGAGAATCACATCCCTTGACCTTCTGGGCACACTGCTTTTGATGCCACCATGGATGTGATTGGCCTTTGTGTGCACACTGTTGGCTCAAGTCGAGCCCTTCACCCACAAGAACCCCCAAGTCTTTCACTGCTGCTCTCAAGGAGTTCTTCTACCAGTCTATACTCATGTCTGGCATTCTCCAGACCAAATAAGTAATGCTCTCTCTTGAGCTATCCTTCCCTACACCTGACATACCTATGCCATATAACTTTTTCTGAGATCAAAGTTTGGAAATATGTTCACAGCATTTTTAAGTGAAATGTCTCACCAAATGGGGGTTTCATGTGTTGGAAGCTTTCTGGACCAGGACCTAAAAACAAGACAATACTTAAGGGTCTTTTCACTTGTCTTTCTGTGAAGTTTCCAATGAGAGTCTCGTCACAACACTAAGTCACAGAGAACCAGTGCCTGCTTCCTGACAGTTCTACTAGATGGCCACAGTTTTTAGAGATGAGACACTAGAGTGGAACGTAACACCAAGTCACTGTTTATGTATCGTACGTGTGTTTATATATGAAATGAAAGAGCCAGCCATTTAAAAAAAGCACAAAAAACACCGATAAAACAACCCCTTGACTTTTGAAATTAACTTCAAACTGCTAAACATACTACTAAAACACAGATATAAATAACAACAAGTAAATAACCTCTAACCCTGAGAATATAACTTTATTCCATTAGGACCTGTAGCACTGCACAACTAATGGAAATGCTGTTAGTCAGCTCAGAGTTCACTTCAATAAATGGTAGGTCACCCAGAATTTGTTCTCTACAGGTTCTTGGTTTCTATTAAAATAATGTAACTAATTCAGTTGCTGGCTAATGGGGGTTTCAACTTCTAGAATGTAACCTTGGCAAAATATATCCTCCTGCAAGTAAATTTTCTTTCATGTAATATAATCAAACATGAAAAAAAAAAAAGGATGTAACTGGTTTTGTCCTGTTTTCTAGTTTTAATGCAGGATTTTCCCTGTTGTCTCTGAAGGTGAAAGCAATTTTATGTCCAGGGTTATTTCAATGATGTATGAGACACTGTGCAACAATGCTATGCAATTCTGTGTGTGAGAAATGCACTGCAATATTTTAAGTAATGCAACTTAGGGCTTAGAGTTTCTGTTTCTCCATAGAAAATAAGGGTTTTTATAGTTAAAATTTTCTCAAGTACTTAATCTAGGAGTCCCTCAAAAAGACGTGAACACTTTTTATTCTTAGAAAATAAGAATAGTATTTATAGATTTATAAAATTATTTATATTGTCAGAATAAAATTTAAAATACTTTATATCCTTAGTCTGCCATCCTTATCCTTACTAAATAGAAACTTTTTCTCAAAGGAATGCAATTGGCCCCAACCCTTTTACAGTCTGTTAAAATGGTTTGGATATGTTTCATCTAACTTTGAGTACTATAATGGAATATTTGAGATAAGAGTGTGGTTGTCATAATCTCACAATTGGGTAAATGGAAAGAATTAATTTTTTACTTATCTGAGCTATCTTCCCCAACTCACCACTTCCAGCATAAAATATAGTTACAATGTAAGTACCTCATTTATGAGCCTCAAATTAGGTGGATTAAATCCAGATCAAAATAGTTTACTGCCTTCTGTAATTATTGTAGAAAAATGTTACTGTAATTTTTATTAGAAATAAAAGAAAAGGGAACAAAAAGAAGAAAAATGGAGCATCTTAATGAACTTTTAGTAAATAAAAGTCACTGATAATCTAAAGGAGAAATTAAATATTAAATATGGTGTTTGATAGTAGCAATGTATGTTCAATATTTTAGCTATAAAGTCATAACTAGCTGCTTTAATTTTACACATTAAATTCCAATAGTAAAATTATAAGAGGAAAAAGAGAAATAGAAATTAAATATCAATTATTCTTGTAGTTTTAGTTCTCTGGAGACAGACATTGTGTTGATTTTCATAAGTTTTAGCAAATATAGGATAACTTTTTATATATTGGTAGGACTGAAAAAAGAAAAGACATTCTTTTGCTCAAAAGAGGCTGAAAAATTGTATGTGGTTGCTTTATTAGGTACATGTCTGAAGTAGTCAAAAATGAATAAAGAATGGAATGCATTACATGGACATGTTATGTATTTTCACTCGAATGCGTTTAATAATCAGACTACTATTGCAATCAGAATGTTATTAATATTCATATTGTTATGATAGGAATGCTGAGGAATGGTAATGGGAAGACAGATATGCGTCTTTCTCTTCCTTTTCCAGTGGATTAATTCCCTGCAACACTGTATTGCCGCAGTATCTGGTTTTTTTCTTTAGACCAGCAGTCTGTGACAGAACTAGATGTTATACAGCTAATTCTTTGTTTTAGCACCTGTCTTACCTAAAATACTGATTAGCTAATATTATTTACATACTTGGGTATTTTCTTTTTCAATCACATTGTATCAATTTTTTGCTTCATAAATTTGAAATTGTGTATGTTTTTTCAAATCAATAATATCAATGGCCACTATCTGTTTTTGCTTTCATAATACATATTTTAGGAAATTTTCTAATAGTCTAGTGTTTTAAGAATTATTTGGTTTTCACAAATTACTTCAGTATGAAATCATAATGTATCTAAAAGTGTTCCCTCTGAGTGTTTACAGCAGGTCAAGCTTATACTGAGTTTCATAATGGAATGAGGTCACTGAAGATGGAAGATGAGGAAAATGGCCATGGCTACTATACATTCATGAAAATAATGTTACTACATGCCATAAATTCAGCTTATTCTTTGAATTATGGCAAAATAATCTAATACAAGTCAGAAATAGGAAGCCTACAAAGAGGAAAAAAAATTCCTAATTTTTTGAAATGAATGAGACCATACTAATTAATGATGGACTAACTCCTTAAGGCAATGACATGTATAAGTTCAGATAGAAAGTGAGCTTGCATAAGTAATTATGCTTGCATAAGTTAATTTTAAGCCATGTTTACCTGCTAGAAATATTGGGGTGCTTAGTTTTTTGGGTTTTTAAATTGGGTGATATCTTCCCCAATTTATAAGGAGAGCTGCATTGCTCAATAAAGATAGGTTGATCAATAAAAGCTTTATCTTTCTTTATATTCTGCTTTTGCAAGAGCTTTGCACATAAGATTGCCCTTAGAAGAATATTGTTTCAGTGTAGCTGTTCAAATCATATGAGGTTCAAATTCCTTGAATGTTATGATAATTAATTGTAAGAATGATAAAGGTAGCTATCCATTAAATATCTTGAATTTGAAACAGAAAATTCTCAGGAATACAGTGAATTATATCTATTCTATCTCATTCTGTATAATTTTGGCACATATCATTTTAGCAGTTGTCCCCAGTTGCCTGCTAGGAATCATTGCATGTAGAACAGATTTAATAAAATTGAACACTTTAAAATAATTCAAAATACTGGCTAGAGAAAAGTCTGGAGAAAAAGAGGTAAAATAAAATTGAACTAGAAATAATTTTTGTGCCATCTAGTTCATCTAATTTAAGTATCTTATTGATACTCTAATTCACAAAAGATGTGCTCCTGGGCCCGGAGCTCCATTCCATCATCTGAAATTATACTTCATGCATTGATTGATATATCAGTCTCTTCATTTGAGAAAAGATAAGTTGTCCTTAGTGTAAAGCCATAACAAAAAGTTATTCTTCGTACCCTCATGTTGTACAAATCTGATGGTTAGAGCAGCAAAAGAAGTAAAAAAGGTAAATCTCAGTTCTTTCTTACCCAAAATTAATTGAACCTGTGCCTCCCATAGCTGAGAAGAGTTGTCTCAGTACTAGATGAGTTAGTTGAGGCCACCTGAGGATCTCAATAATGCTGTTCTCTATTCCTTATACTGTCTCATAACTAATGTGATTTCAAGAAAATTATGACTCGATGAAAGAATTCAAGAAAAAGCTGAAAAAGCTGTACTTTGGGGAGCACTTATGTGAGAAGTCTCTTCTCTTCTTCTGATTTCAAGACCACAGTTTTTTAATCTGACAGGAGTTTTATGATTTTTCAGTTTAGGAATGGACAGCAGGTTGTTAACATCAAGACTATAATAGCTTTTTTAAGGGAATGATGGTATGGCAGGAGAAATTAAGACTGGGGTAATACTCAGCTGACAGGTCTAATGGAAATGTCACTGATCTCTCAAAAAAAATCCAGAAATTAAAATTTAAATCTTTTTGTTAAATTCCATCATGGGCAAAAGGGAACATAGGATATTTGAGTGGAGTTAAGTTTATTGTTAAACCAAAGAATGCTTTAATATTTTAATTGCCTGTATGTGTTATTTGTATCTATTAGCCAGTTTATCTATTTGCAGAGAATCTTCACTAGAGAGACTTTAAATAACTTAAAATTTAAAAAAAATTAAAGACCAAAACACAAGAGTGAAAATTTATTCTCTTCCCTTGACATTGTGCTTTTCCTTTGAATATCCTTCAAAAAACTGTGCCAAAAAATCTAAGGTGAAGTAGAAGGCAATCACTGAAATCATGGGTGTGACCACTCTCCATCATCCATCTCAGAGCCCTGCTCAAGTCTTTGGGTTGGCATTTCTTCTTTCCTGACCTGTTGTCAGCTCATCTGCAACCTCAGTGGGGCAGTGTTGGTGTCCCCTGTGACACAAAGTGCTGATATTTCTCCACCCCATGTCTGTCAAGCCACTGGCCCCTGCCAGTCAGAGCCAGTCCCCAAGCCAGTTCCCACTGGGAAGCAATATGAGAAGAGGAGAGGGAAAATCCAACCATCTCTGACTGGCTTGAACCATCTCCAGGCAGACCTAGAGGGCCAATACCACCTCTGACCCTAAGGAGGCCTTGCCCTGTGGGGCTGCTGCAGATCCACAGTGTATTTAGCTATTTACTGCACTTTCTTTAATTTCTTTCATGTATTACACATCTCCTCCACATACTGACACATTCAAAAACAGTCAAACCCCTTAACTGCTGCCTTCATTAATGCTGTGTTTTAGCCCTCTGCTTGTCCTCTCACTCACATTGTCATATACCAGCTAACCTTCAGGAATGGGAAACTGCTGAACTCAAAGTCAGTGACTCAAACTCTCCTTCTCCCCTTCTCCACAGACCCAGTTATTTTACTGCAGAAGACAATCAGATTGTCTAGGTCTAGTTTACCATTTACCCTTGGACTATTCCCAAAAATATTCCATTCCTCCATGTATGCAGAAATGTGTGCCAAGGAAAATCATACAAATGTTTTCCCAGGGATTGAATACAGCCTAAAAGTAGTGTCCCACTGACGGGCTATGAGGAGGGAAGAGGTCACTGAGACGAAGGAGCCAGGGTCTTCACAGACCCGCTTGGGAGCAGGGCAAGGGCACAAGCTGAAAGAGGAGAGCTTCTGACCGGAAAGAAGAGTCATGAGGCAATCAAGGTGCTAATATGATCTGAGATGGGAGATGAGTCTGACAGAATTAAGATGCAAATGATACCATATGCTGAAGTCAATAACATGGCTCTTATTTAGTAGTAAAGGTAAGATAGAGAAAGAAAGACATAGAAAAAAGGGGGAGGGGGGAGAGAGAGACAGTGAGCTCAAGCAGAAGATAGTCATCAGCCATGGATCCAGCAGCATTCCATTGGTCCTTCTTCATCCTGGGCTTTTTGGTGGACAGTTCCAGAGTCGTTATTCTGGTGGTACCACCTTTATACAGTTCAAGTTCCAGGTATGCACAGGACACAGATGCCATTCAAATAACTTAAGGTGATATGTGGAGGAGCAGATGCTTCCTTTCCCACTGTTTGCAACAAAGGAATTTTTTATTTTCTGGATGCATTAAAAAGGATGTGCTAAACAGATCTTACCTCTGATCTTTCAGGCCTTACTAGATCTGGAATAAGAGCCTTCTTGATGCCAATGCCTCCCTTCTGTGCTTATTTCAAGTTCCATCTGTGGAGGTTTCTTTTAGCTTTAGCAGTGTTTTGAGGTGGGCAACTGTATACTGTAAGTTCTTGCAGGTGCCCACAGAAAGAGACTTCATCCTTTGGAGTTTACAAGATTCAAATGGACAAATACCTAGGCATCCTCAGAGTTCACACTGCTCTGGGAAGAAGGTTGCACTTGAAAACATTCGAGATTCAATCCAACATTAATTTTGTTGTGAAAACACAACTTTATTCCCATTTGTTCAAATACACTATATTTCATTTTATCTTTAACGGGAAAAAAAAATGGAGGATATAAACAAGCGGACAAAAAGATAGTTATGCACTAGGGTTCCGCCTGGGGTTAGGGTTCCGAAAACCGCAAAGCCCAGAGCTCCAAGCACACCGCAGCTGCAAAAGGCATGCCGAGGGGAACAAAGAACTGCCACAACATGGCTCCCTCCACACCTTTCTCCTTTGAGCCAGCCTTAGCTCAAGGCTGCTTTTCCTGCTCTGCCTAGGGTTAGGGATCCACCTAGGGTTAGGGCTCCGCCTAGGGTTAGGGTTATGAAAACCCCAAAGCCCAGAGCTCCAAGCACACCACAGCTGCAAAAGGCATTCCAAGGGGAACACAGAACTGCCTCAACATGGCTTCTTTTTTTGCTTTCTTCTTTGAACTATCTGTCAACCTAGACTGCTTTTTTTTCCTTTATATGGGAATTTCTGTAAGTATGTGTTTTGCAATGTTTTGTCAAGTCTTCTTTAAAACAAGAACAGACCACAGCCTCAGGAGTACTCTCTTAAATTTTTTTTCTGAGCCTTACCCATGTGCTGGGAAAATCAGAAAACTTTTTGTTTCTGCTCAGCATTTGGTAAGGCATTTGCTGTGGGCAAGGCTTGAAATAACCAGGAAACCTGTTGTTCTAAATACATTGAAAAGGGAGAATGGCACAACTACAGGTTTGCTCCCCTACACCCCTCTACCTGGCATGCCACTTGTGCTAGGTGTCTCAGCCTTAGACAAAAACCTGGCTTTAATAAATCTGCCAAGGGGGAGAATTAATCTTAGGGTTAAGCTTGAGAAAACACGAAGAACAGAGACCCAGGGACACTAAAACTAAAATATTTATGCCAAGGGGAACGTGATACTGTATGAAAAATATTCTGTCCAAACTTTTCTCCATGACAGGAGTCAAAACTGTAACCATAAGCATTTCCCTAACCCTTGGAGGAGCAGGAAAAGCAGCATGGGGGTGCAGCTGGTGCAAAGGAGAAACTCAATGGATGGAGCAATATTGGTGCAGAGCCCTGCTGGCCTTGGCAGGCCTTTTGTAGCTTCAGTGTCCCTGGAGCTCTGGGCTTTGTAGTTTTCTGAACCGTAACCCTAAACAGAACCCTAACCCTAGGCAGAGCAGGAAAAGTCGCATGGGTTTGAGGTTGGTGCCAAAGAGAAAAGTGTGGAAGAAGCAATACTGGGGCAGTGATGTGCTAGCTTTGGTAGGCCTTTTGCAGCTGCAGTGTCCCTGGAGCACTTTTTACAGCTATTGAAGAAATAATATAACTTGGGGTTCAATGAATGTTGACATTCAGTTTTTGGTGGGGCACACATCAAGATCTTCTCCCTCAATTTTCAGGTTAGTAACCCTGGAATCTGTATCCAAACTCCCAGGAGAAGTCCTGAATGCTTATCAAGGCATGTGTGTGTAGGGGACTTCTGCCTCTGTGATAATTCTTGTGTCTTTCATTGTCTTTGTAAAACAGTGTCTTTCAGTCAGGAATATTTATTTTGTCTCTTCCCACAGCTGCATCTCTAAGATATTGATTCTTAGCTGGGGCCTGAGCTCTTTTGGCACTGGAGATGACCCCATTGTGTCAGGGACCAAAGATGGGTTTGAGGCCTGAAATATTTCTTCTGTGGTTGTGCATGTTGACAAGAACTTATTGTTAGCTGGTAGGAATAACCTTCAGAAACAAAACTATGTATTGGTCACCTGGTGGGATTCATCCTGTGAAAGGGGAACAACATACAAGTCATTGTTGGCATAGAGGTGTGATCATGGGCCGTTGTGACCCCATCTCATGGCCCTGTGTGGCATGATGTTGAAACTGGCCACTCCGGAGGAGAAGATATAAGTTGTGGTCCTGGGGTGGAGGAGAGAGGATGACATGCTGCACACTGTTTTCATCCAGGGGATGCCCTGAAGGTGTGCTGCCCTCCTTCCCCTCCTGCTCAGGAGCCACGCTCAATCTTCTCATCCTGCTTAGTGGCTTCTCCAACATCCAGAGGTGTGTATGCATTTAATTTCTAACACGACAAATAAAATTGACTTGCTTTGCTATTCTGACTGCTTCTTGAGTTTTTTGTGCATGAGCATCCTACCAAACCCGTAACACCCCTTGCTGGGTCTTTCATATGCACCAGCTATCTGTGGTAGAGAGTGGGGGGACATGTCCTGCCACAAAGACAAGGAAACTTTTCACGTGTACTGTGAAAAATGGGTGTTAGAATATTTTATATTACAAGTAACAAAAAGAAAAGTGATGAAGAAAACCCTAGTTAACCATGAATGGTTATTTTGTTCTTAATAACTACTTAATGTTCCAGACCAATAAATTTGGTTTTCAAAAAAATATCATACATTTCATAAGCCTCAATCTCAACACTGCAATGAAGTTTATTAGCTCCTCTAATAAAGGAGAAAGAAGACATCAGTCTATCTGGAAGTTGTATGAAACATCTTTATTTAGGATCTGGGCCCTAAATTTCGGTCTTCTGAAAGTATTTGAACATTCTGTACTGTACTAGCCAGTATTTTAAGTCAATAATATATCAAGATCCTGGAGTAATTTGAAGGAAAAATCATAAGGGGAATTCAAATATATCAATAAACCAAATTCTACATCTGAAGCATCATAAAATTTCACCTAACTATAAATGAATCATTTAAACCTTGTCTTTAAAGGAGTAAAAAGGAACTTCCTTGGGAACCTGAGGATGAAAGTAAAAAACCAAGAAAATCAAAACAAAAAACCAGTTGCTAGGACACCAAAGCACGTTTGTTGTATTTAAGAGAAACCTGAAGTAGAGAAAGACATACAATAAGTTGGCATGAATATGTCCTTTATAAGGATTGGTGGAAAAACTGTGATGATAGAGGAATAGACAATAAAACTCAAAGTATATAAGGGATTCTTATATCATCAGTTTGAAGCAAACTATAACTCTTTGCTACTTCTGCTGGATGAATCATTCTAAAAAGCTGTAAAACTATTTTACTATTCATACTTAAATTTGATTCCTCTGCTGATGTTTGTGTAACTGATTGGGTAGATTACTACCACAACATTTTACTACAGCTTTATTGTTATAGCTTACACAGTACTCATTGCAATCAAATTTAGTTCCTCTAATTACACACATGAGGCTGATTTAAAAAGGAAAAAGTATTTTAAAAGAAGACTTTAAGAGATTAGGCTTAGAAGAAAATTTAATATTATACATTAGCTCTGAAATACAACAGTATTTCTTCTGTCTCTAAAAATATTTTTATTTCATACGTTCTAGTTTTAATGATAAAATTGGGTGCCACTGAGACAGAGTTAAACATGTATCTCTGAAGTTACCAGTGTGAGGAAAGAAATAGACAAGAAACATTTTTCCTTTGTATATATTATCTCTAAAACCATGTGTATTTCCCAAAATAATGGATAGGTTTTTTTATTTCAGTTTGTCATCAGAAAGATGATGAGGTATAACAAAAAAGGATATTTATCAGGAAAAAAACCACAACAGTAAGAGACCAATCATACTTTTTTCCTTCCCTTGTGTCTTTGTTAATCACAAACATTGTGAATTTCCCATGTCCCTCTTTCACATTTGTTGAAAGTCATGTTAAAAATATCCTTTCCATTCCTTCACTTTTCTACATTCACCTGTATACAAATTACAAAGAACTACAATTAAAAATAATTTTTGTATGATTACATCTTTTTTTTTCTTTCCAGGACATAGAACACTTTCAAATGAGCAAGTTACCTTGTAGTCCATAGACATTCATAAGAAATAGTAAAAGCACTATTTTATTAGAAGCCATTAGTTTAATATACTAAACAGAATTTCTGTCACACTTGTCTGGGGGAAAAAAACAAAACAACAAACAAAAAATTTCTACATTTTCACTGTCAGGCACAGTAGAAGTTTTATATTTGTGAAACTTAAACTTGTCTGGAAATGTCTGGGAAAGTTAAATGTATACATCTATATTTTGAAGTTAACATAGCTCCAGGCTAATGTTATGTAGCACTGTTTACTGGCATAAGATAGCTCTCTTAACATGGTTGGCTGCTTTTTTTTTCATTCCATTGAGTTTCTGTAAACTTCCCATGACTCCTTAAAATCTGTTGCTTAAGTTAACTGCTTTAGAGATGACATTTTTCTATTTTTTATATGACAATTCAAATTCTGGAACAAAATATTGTCTGTGGAAAAATCACCATACACTTCAAAATGTGAAAATGTTTTGCATAATCTCTAAATAAATCATAAAAAGTCATGACAGCAAAACTGTTTCAAAATCCAGTGTGTTTTGAGACAAAATCCTTATTTTTTAGTTCTTTTTTATGTTTATTTAGGAAAAACTAACTACAAGGCCAAATCCTTGTTTCAGAGAACTTTCTTGTGTCAGTTCTTCTTACATTCATGCATGGAGCAATAGTACTCTAAATATTGCCTTAGGTTTTAATGAATGTAGAGAGACAATTCAGCAACATGGACATAGGGTTTTATACAAATATGTTTAAAATCTCTAGATACACAGGAAAGATATAGAATCACAGCAAATTAAAACCAGTCACAGAATATATTTGAGTTTCTCCCAGCTCTACTCCAATAAATAAATATCTGAATAATTTGAAGCGCACAAAAGGAAAATTCCATTACAAAATTAGAGAAAAAATATTTCAGTGTGAGAACTTCTGAAGACTTTTTAATGGTATGTGTCTGGCTCCTGGATTGACGCAAATTATCGCTACATTTAACTATGATCAAGTATTGATATGCATGATCCAACAATTGTACTTATGCGTGTGTATGTACACTGAGCCTCTTCAAAAGATTGGAAGTCCTGATAAAGGTGTCAGGACAGACGATGATGAAGGGAACCCAGTCCTGTAACGAATGTTTGCTTGCACCACATGGCTGTGGTGCACTTGTTTACAAGGGTAACACAATGGAACTGTTGCCTAATTATTCTCTCCTGCTTCTTGGATTGTGTACCAGGTGAGTTGTTTGAGAAGTTGGATTGTGTACCAGGTGAGTTGTTTGAGAAGTTCACAGACCTACTCCTCCTGTGTACCTGTGGTATGGGATCACAAAGCAGGGAAGTGGCAGGAGTGCTGATCTGAAAAATGCAATTCAGTCCATTAATGGGGTTGTAAAGACTGAGCATCATATTTAGTTTATTTAGTCCATGAGGTTTTTCAGAGACTTTGTCCTTTTCTCTGCCGTTATCTTCCATCTCAAACAATTGCTCCAAACGCATTAGTGGAGATTGTTCTATTTACTTCTATTCAGTCTGATGTCAAACAGAGTAGGTTACCTCTACATGATCTAATACTGCTTTTGATAATAGTTTATTTAGAGCTTGTGGTAGAAAAATAAATAGATAAATAAGTAAGTTTCATATTTTTTCATTCTTACGTACCTCATTTAGACCAAAAAAAAAACCAAGTCTGTCAAGAAAACAATCAAAAATGAAGGATTTTATTGGGCATGAAATCTCATTTTAAAATGCTGTTTCTAATGTCTCTATATATCTTTGTGGCTTTGTTCCTCTATTCTGAAAGTTCTTAGTTCACTTTATTAAAAGGCAAAAAAGAGATACTAGAGCTTTGTGACTTAGGAGTTTTGTCTTATCAATAGACAACAGAAGGAATATTTGGAACCTGCTAGTACTATTCTTTAGAAATTTGCTGTGTCCCTCTCAGTAATGGTATATATACATTTTTTTTCCTCTATGGTCTTGAAATAAATACTGTAATGCTTTTATTTTCAATTCTTTATGAAAATGTGACACAATAAATCAATATGTAATTTGAAGAAGAAAAAAATCTAATTTTATTTACTCACCTGTATTTCTACAGAAAATGGAGATCTTTTAAAGAAAGTTAAAATCCTGATTTGCTTTTTCTATGTGTGTTTCTGACATTTAACTTTCTTAAGGGGCTACATAAAAAAGAAAGATCTTTGGATTAGCTTTAGCAACCAATTCCCTTTCCTCTGAAATACATCTTCCTGGTACACATCAAGTTTAAATTATATTGACAATTAAGAATGCAGATTTAAAAAATCAATGCAATTATATTCGCATTAAAATTTACTAACATGAAAAGAAAAGTGTCAAGATGATGTTAATGTTAATATGGAATCCTGGTACTTTGAAAACCCTATTGAATTTACTGAAGACAGCTTTTGATCAATAGGAACATACTGATAAGTACACTGGTGATTTTATCTACTAACTTTTGCAGTATAATGAACTTAACTTGATAGAAGTTGAGTTTTGACAAGATATTCCAGGTAATTGAATATCCAGATTTTTTTTTTTCTCAAGTGAATTTATCAGAATTATGTAAGTAAGATAATCAGAATTAAGCTTTATCAGGTTGAGAGTGACAGTGGGTGAGAGACAGATCAGTTAGATGCACAGGTATTATGCAAAAGTGGACTTTTAACTCAGGTTGATTTCCATGTAAAGGAAATCAGAGGAAATGTAGCAGAATTGAAAAAAGTTAGAAAAGCAAAACAAAGCAACAACAATTGAAAAAAAGAGCTTAGAAGACAAATGTAGAACTAAACCAGCTGAAATAACTGGGATATATTCCCAAAATCTGAACAAGATCCATAAAGTGGTATAATCAGGAAAGATCAAAAGGGAAAGAAGGAAGTTATCTGAGGCCAGAAAGTAAGAGGGAGAAGGGACAAAACTTTTGGGGTGTTTTTTGGGAGGTGAGGGGAAGGGAGGGAAGTGTATTTGGATGAATTTTGCATATCAACTAATACCTGCTGTCTTCAGCGTCTATGTAACATAGTGTTAAAGTCAATATAACAATGTCAATCCATTTTTTCCATCATTGCTCTCTTGCAACTAGGATGACAATGCTGAAGTAAACTCCCACTAACATGTTAGGTTAGCCCTAGAATATCTGAGACTATGAGGTAGATACTAGAAAGAAATCAACCATACACACAAGCAGAAAAGCCAGAGCCAATGAATCCACCCCACTTCTCCAACTGATTCTGACTATGCTTTGGGTTCTTCATTGCTGCATTTCTTCTGGAATATTTTTTTTTTCTGCATCTTATCAAGTGCAATTAAAGGGCTGGAGTGTGGCTGTCTTAGATGACTTTCACCCCAAATTTCAGGAAATAAAGTACTTTAAAGTACATCTGATCAGTGTCATCCCAGAAGTAGCCCTTTAAAACATCCTGATCAGTTAAATAAATGTCCCAAGTACATCACTTGTGGAACTGTTTGCATTTAAACTCAGTATAATCACTGAGACACAGAATTATTAATTCTAGCAAAACACTCTAAATAGCCCTAAATGAAATGTTTACATACTTATATGTATAAACTATGCCTCCATTTCATCATGTTCTCAAATTCAAATACTTAATTTGAGAGAACATTGACATCAAGGTCACACATTCACTTCTATATATCAGGTATATTTGATTTTCTCTGAAGTGTAAGTATTAGGAAATCCAGTTTACATATTTAAATTAACAACAAATTGAAGCTAATCAAAATTAATTATTCTATACAGTGTATTTTTTTTGTTGTTATGATAGAAAAATACCTCCTCTTTTTAAACTTCTCTGTACCTCACTTTTAGTTTTTTGTCTTATTAATTAACAACTAACAGATACCTTAGATATATTCCTGAACAAAGAATACATTTCTCTACTGTTCTCTTGGTAGTTTTATTTCCAAATACATTTTAATAAGTACTCACACTTTTAAATTATTTTTGATGTGAGTCATCCCAGTGCAATTTGTTTACTTCCAAAACCAGAGTTTAAAAAGAGAAATAACTAAGCTTCTAAATATAGAAAATTTGAATAAATATTAACAATTCTAAATGAATTAACTTTATTGAGCTTTTCATGTTAAAGCTGGAATTTAAATTAATATAAATTCACAGTAGATGAGTCTTGATTCATATTTCTTTATTGTTTTTTAACGGTACATTTTTTCCTCATATCTTATTTCTGCTACTAACTGACAAGGAAATCAAGTTAATGTCCAGAAATATATTGTATATTTGACTATAAGATGTATGAAAGGGAAATAAATGTATATGCAAATGAAGAATCCCATCAAGGTAGATATGTCTCTACCAGATTCCAGAATGTTTGCAGTCACCACAAGAGGCAACAAGAAAAAGAAAAGTGGTTGACAAAAAAAGCCCCACCAACATTTCAGAATCTGTCAGGGAAGTACCATCAGTACAGCTGCTAGGTTTCAGTCATTCATCGAAACAATGCATCCTCCAGGCTCAGTGACCAACACTGAAGTGCATTTCTCTGTTCATCAGGTCAATAGAGTCAAGATGATGGTGTTATGAGGCAGTAGGATATAACCGTCTCTGCAGTTATATTTTTAGTATGGTTTCTGGGATGACTTTAGTCCTTCACAATTTATTGTCTTCAGTAATACCCAGGTATAATGGAGCGGTTAGCAGAGACCAGAAGTGAAATCCTGACCACAGCTATTCTGTCCCAAAGAATACATTAACTGGCAGCTACAGCTAAGCCTTACCATTTAGCATCTGAGTCAGAGGAATGTGCCGACCACCTTAGTATCAAAACAAATCAGAATTTAGGAAAACATGAATAAAATCTACTCCTACAAACTAGTACAGAGTTATGAAAGAAACAAAATTTCTTAAGATTTGCTGCATAATCCTTTCGAGGAGCTGAAGTAGAGCCCATTTTTTTAATGTGCTTTCTGTTTCTCCTGTGTTCCTATATATTTCAGCAATGTGGAGTTAAAACATTGTTCAGGCATCAGTTTGGTAGTTGTGATGTCTTTATTTTTAAACTTGTTATGAAAGTCACACTCATTTAAAGGAATCAGTGCTTCCTACTTTATCTTTTGCTGTGCTGACCTCTTTCAACAAGCAAATAAAATCAGAACTGCTTTTAGTTGGCTCTGTTTGATGATACGATGTTACTGCTTTATAGTTATGATACTCCCAGGGTTAGTAGCCTATCTATCATTGGAGATAGGTCACCTTTTTTTTTTGGTAGGGGGGAGGGATTTGGTTTGCTGTTTTCTTTGTTTTGTAAAGGGGGGATTTTTTATTTGTTTGTTCTGTGTTTGGTTTTGTTTGGTTATGCTAGTTTGGGGTTTTTTTGCATCTGGCATTTCTTTTTCGAGTAAATGTTTTTTTGTTTCTGCATGGAGCCAACTTGATAGTTAGATCAGCTCTTGGGAGAAAAAAAGAGAATACAATTTAAGGAGGGCTATGGACAGAAACACAAGAGGAGTGGAAAAGAGGTTTTCACAGTTGCCAAGAATGAGAGTATTTCCATCTATTTGACAAACTAGTGATGAGAGAGGTACAAATAGGACTCAACAAGGATGTTGCTTTATGTTATTTCAAGATTTCTTATTCTTGTGCCTACATATCACGGCAATTAGTGACTAAGAAAGATCTAGGCAAGGATTAGTGTTTTGACAGTATTTCCTCAATATGTGATACTTACTAAACACCTTAAACTGAAAATCAGACTTAGTCCTACCATGAAAAATAATCTTGTCAGATGCTGTATTTTATTTGTCATCCTACTTCTTTTGCCATTCTCCCTTTCTTCCCCTTATATTTTACAACATATTATATAGTCACACAAAATCAGAGTTCAAACAATATGCTAAATATCTTACTTATAGACTCTAAAGCCACATTGTGATTTTTTAAGTGGAAACGTTGATTATGAAAATAAATGTTGCAAATCTTAAAAATACTGTTCTGTGTTATGCTTCACTTTTTCTGGCAGGTGAAATTTATTCCTCTTCAGAATTTTTATGGAAGTCATTAAATAGGCCTATAAAACAGATAGAATTAATCAACTTTGTTCAATAGCAAAAGTAAATCTTCTGTTCCAAGGTACAAAGATAAACACATATTTATTTCTTCACCTAGAGATATAAACGTGTTTCCTGGATTACAGGTAAAATAATTAACTGGAATAAAGTTTCCTTCTTTTTGAAGTGTCATATTATCTTTCTAACTGCATCATGATAATTTTCAAAATATCAAAAAAATACCAAAATAATGTTGACGAAAGTATTTGAAATTCAATTCTATGCTATTATCTTTTACTGTCTTGACAGCTTTCTAAAATACCTATAGATGCATGTGATCATAGTCAGGGTCATCAAAACTGGGAATCAGCTGTCATTAAAAAATTAAAATACTGAAGTTATAGGACCTCACTAATCTCCCAGGTCCAAATTTTGAACTCATTATCATTTAGGGGACTAAAGTTTAAAATATACATATTCACTTAGCTGCAAGTAAGCAATTTTTCTTTCAGCCGCACCAGTAATTCTCTTTTCTTCATAAATCTGATATAAAGTGAATATCTGTGATATTGAAAAGCTTTTATATTGTGTCATGACATGATAATTTTGGGCTATTTGTATGTATAACAAAACCCCCAAAACTCCTGAAGAGGGGGTTAGTATACTTCTGCCTGCCTTCCCCATTCCTCCACAACTCAAAAAGTAATATGAAAAGAGAAGAGGAATTCAAAATTGCTGGAGATTACAGAAATATAAAAACCCCAGGTAATCAGGCATTTGTTGCTTACGTTAAGAAATTCACGTGGCAATGTGAAAGGGTGCTTTTCAGAAAAGATCTATATTTTTATTTAATGGAGCTTTAGAAGTCTAACAGGGTATCCTTTCTTTTTCACTTGTGACCCATCTGTTACATGTTCAACTCAGAGTAGTTAAGTGGTGAGGAGAGGACAGAGTTGCAAAGGCAAGGCATGGTTTTTAAAGGAAATGTATGATCAGTCATGATAAAAACAGCAGAGTTCAAGTATGGAGCAAAGGCCCTGAGACTTGACATGGAGAGGTCATTGTAGGCCTTGATGTTAGCACATCCTTGGTGCACAATAAAAGTCAAATTAGAGAGGATCTATGTTGGATTGAGAGGAAGGGAACTTGAGGTAACTGCTATAATCTATAAGTTCAAGGAGTTCACTGATGAAGGGAAGAAGTGATACTGAAAAGAAAGGGGGAATGGAAGGGTTGACTTTCAGAATCTGCTGGATATTGCAGTATGATTATATTCTTAGGAGAAGAGACAGGAGAAAGGACAGCGGGACTCAAGAAGTCATGGTGTTGAAGTGGGAAGAAATGGAGTGACAGGCAGGAGCAAGGGCCAAAAGATGGAAGGAGGATGTAAGTAGAGAGGTCACGTTGGATCTCATAGATTTTTGCTAAAAACTACAGAGATAATATAGATAAAAGGAAGAATCAATTCTTTTATATGCCATAATAAAAACTGTCCCACCTCCTCGTTTGGGCTACATGCCACCAAAGATCAAACATCAACCAGAATGGCATTTGATTCACATCCTGATAATAGCCAGACTCTATATAAATGTTATAATATGATAAAAATAAACTAAATCTTGTGGAAAAAGAAAAAATAGCCTATAATCCAACAGAGCAGAACCATCTTTTCTGTAGTATTTGAATGCATCCATATATGTTGGCAGGTGGAGAAAAAAAAGGACCAACAAAGAAAGCAAAAGACAAAAGATTTCCATCCTAACTGAAGGGATATTACAAATGTTACAATGTTTCATCAATAAAAGAGTAAATTAATTTTCAAGTGCTCCTATAGTTATATAAAAGTTCATTTCTTCAGATAAATTTTTGTAAATAATATATTTCACTGTTTCCTGTCAGAAGGTAGTACCAAATGGGGAAAGTAATGGTTAAAGCCAATAGTTATACTAATTCAAGTATAGTGTAAATACTGATTCTGAAGAGTGTTAGCTGGGGGAATAGTCCCAAAGAGTTCCAGATATTCGAGTGCTGATTCTTTTTCATTCAAAATAGCACAGCTTTTCTCAAACTATATAGTGTGATCAAACCTCCAGAGTCTCTGAAGCACACAAGCTCACAGAATTTAAAGTAGTGTATACCCTATTCTGACACATATGTGTATTATGGGAATATTGCAAGAAATTAAATTTCTGTTTAGCACAGTGTGTACACTTATAATGATAATGAATTTTATGATACCTATCAGAAAGTATTTCTGAAGACTTTACTGTTTTCGATTCCCCACCAGAGTGCAGTTTATTGTGAACTCCAACATTTTTGTAAATTATTTGACAGAAATAAATTCCCCAGCAAATATTTAATAGTTTGATAGAAATCTGAAAGTTTTGTATTAAACAGAAATGTGGAAGAAATTAAATTCAAATAATACAAAATCATGTTAAGTCATACATTTATTAGATAGTGGTGTAGATATTTGCATCTGCAGTGATCGAACAGAGCATTAGAATGCTTGTCTTACTATTTGATTTCTTTAGCCTATGGAGATTTTGCTGCCGCAGTTCTGTTACACAATGATCTCAATTTACACAATAAATAGATAACTGCTTTCAGTATTCTCTCACTGAAGCAACAATACTACTCCTCATAGTAAGTTCAGATGTACCATACCTATAACACAGAATTATTAAATGCTACATTTTGCAATATTGAAGATGGCAAATCACTATTCTGTAGAAAGTAGTGTTTAAGTAACACATTTTGTAAAGAATGGTGCTAGTGCATAAGCACATGCATGTATCAAAATAAGTGCAACAAATAGATTTAGTTTGGTGCTAATTGTGAAATTATATATAAATTTTCTCAATTTTTAAAATTATTATAATTCAATTGTTGTTGTGAGGTTCTTCCTTCATATCTCTATTTACAGTTAATCTTGAGGGCAGGAGCAGATAGACTTGAAAGAAGTGCTAGAATCCTAACTTAGGGGTGCCAGAACTCTTTTAATGAACTGCATGCATTGTCAGTTGAAAAAAGACCAAATTCTTCAAAAAGAGACAATGCAAATCAATCCATGTCAGATCCTCAGAGAAATCAGGACAAATGAAGAAACAAGACAATTCTCTTCTCCATACTTTCTCTGAGGGACAGTAAGCTTTGTAAATATGACTGTAAAAATCCTCTGTAACTGAGCTTCCCCAGGTGTCCTGAGCTTCCCTATGTGCAGCAGAAATTGATGTGGCGTGTTGATGATGTATTACACATTTTGAATGAGAAATATCCCCATACAAACCTATGCCTTCAGGAATGTTGATGAATGAGGAATATGAGGTAGACTTTTGATCTCACTAGTGCAGTTTTGTAGCAACCTATTTGTGAGTCCTACAATTGCAATAAATCAATATTTCTGACAACCTGTTGATTCCTCTTGAAGTGGATGACTAACAGAGGAACATTAATGAATGAGACCACTTGCAGGTGTTTTCTGAAATAGAAGTCCTCTTTCAAATGTGACTGTTTTTTCAGAAACATCCCACATTTTTCTGAAATCCAGGAGGATTAAGATCAAAGCTGTTTAAGGGCATAAGCTTCAGATTTCAAATTTCTGGTATCACCAGGACAATTGAAAGAGTAGACCTCTACCACAAAATCTTTGTGGACAAGAAAACTCAAGTTAAACTTTTGCTGTCCCAAATAAAAACTTTCAAGTATTTTAAATTGCCATATCATTAATTTCCAATAAAAATTAAGGTCTTAATGCAGACAGTATAACCCTATCAACAGTAGACTTGCTTCTTAATGTCTTTCACATTTGTTTTTATGTGCTGAGAAAAAAACCACTCTCTCAGTTTAAGAATTCTTAGGTTTAAACCACTGCTCTAAAACTAACAAAAAAACTTCAGCTTTGCCTCACAGGGCTCACACTGCCTAATGCTTTTTTGTCCTGCTGATCACACTCTGTATTCTCCTCTGAGCCATCTGAGATTAGGCTCTATCATTCCTCAAACACAGGGCCTACATGAGGCTGAATGGAATGAAATAATTCACTGTGGAAACTTCAGCTTGCCAAGAGGATTCTGGCCTTTTTTGACTAATATTCTTTCTGAGGTTAGTTATAAACACACATTCTGGCTTGTATCAGAAACAGTGTGGCTACCAGGCCTAGGGAAGGCAATCTTTCCCTGTACTTGGCAAGTCACACCTCAGGCACTGTATCCAGTTCTGGGCCCCTCCATTCTGGAAGCACATTGAGGTTCTGGACCATGTCTAGAGAAGTGCAAAGAGTCCAGAGCACATGGTCTATAAGAGGCAGCTGAAGCTGAAGCTGGGATTGTTTAGCCTGCAGAAAAGGAGTCTCAGTGGAACCTTGTTGCTTTCTATAACTGTCTGACAGGAGGTTGTAGCCAGGTGGGTTTTGACCTCTTCCCTTAGGCAACCAGCAAGAGGACAAGAGAACATAGTCTTAATCTGTGTCAGGAGAGGCTTAGGTTGGATATTAGGAAGAATTTCTTGACAGAAAAGGTGATGAGATATTGCAGTGGGCTGCCCAGAGAAGCGGTGGGGTCACCACCCCTGGAGGTGTTTAAGGAAAGTCTGGATACGGCACTCAGTGCCATGGTCTAGTTGACAAGGTGGTGACAACTAGCTTGGACTTGATGATCTCCAAGGTCTTTTCCAGCCTAATTGATTCTGTGATTCCTTTTCAAGTTCAGCCATTGTGCTCTTGTTACTGTATAAATCCTCACAAGTGTCAGCAACAGGTCATATGTTCTTTCCTTTCTCATGCAGGAAAGACATTTGAAATTCCAATGAATAGAGGAATTGACTTATTAATCTTTAAGGAGGATTAAGAAAATTTGCGGTGACTCTCTCTTTCCACCTGGCTACAGATTCTGGGGATGGAAATACTACATTCTAATTGTGGTAATTGCAGCAGTAAAATCTCTGGTGATGTAATCTTGAAAGACTATCTAGTGACTCAGATATCATGGGAAGTTGTGTTGTGCAAGTGTTAGGCTAAAATCCTCTTATGGCATAGGAAAGGATGTCTGCAGATCCCTAGTATCCAGTTTTCATTCATGACAATTTAATCATACCATGAATTCTTGTCTACTATGTGTTTTGTACCATAACAACAGTTGGTTCTCTCAATTGCGTAATTTCATCGAGTTGAGAAAACAATGACCAGAGAAATAAAGAGCCTCAGAAATATCATTAAGAGTAGAAATATGAGATAGAAAATCAAGGAGAAAGAAAGGAAATGTTAGAAGCATGTGATAACCTGGTAGCAAATTAGTTTATTTTGTCTGCAGATAACAAAATTCAAAAAATGTGGGGAAAGTGATATTAAAAGGGACAAAGGCAAACTAAAGGATTTAATTTAAATTATTTAATAATGCAACAACAGTTGAAGATAACAAAAGTGGTTCACTTTTGGGCTCCTTACTACAAGAAAGACATTGACATGCAGGACTGTGTAGAGAGAACAATAAAACTAGTAAAGGGTCTGGAGTGCAAGTCCAGGATCATCATTCTTTTTAGAATCTTAAATTTATGAGACTATGAAACACTTACTCTATTTTACTTTCTCTGAGTTTGTTTGGCTTATAGTTAAACATTCCCTCTGATGTACACCCAGTTACCTAAAATCATGGATCTTTCAGCATCTCTTCCTTCTGATGTTCAACTGTGAGCTATATGTGTAATTGAAATTTAATAAATGGCTGACTGTTACCTTTCGCTTCTGTCTTTTCATTATGTTACTGAAGATGTGCTTATGTCCTAAATCATGATTCAGTGCACTACTGCCTCCTTTTATTTATATGTAGTATATTAAATATATATATTTTTAAATAAACATGCCTCACTTCCTGAAGAAACCAGTGATAAGATGTAAGTCAGCAAGTCTGAAGGTTTTTCATATTTCCTTCTACTACGATGAGTTTTAATAGCTTTGCAGACCCGTTAGGACTCCAATAGAATGCATAATTTTTTTTTTTTGTATATTTCTTTTTTTCTTCCCTTTATGTCTATATGCTCTTTCTAAGAAAAGTGTATCCTACCATCCCTGATAGAATGCCCCTAATGTATAAAAAAAGACTCCATACTTTTCTCTAAATCTTTCTTTCAAATAATAGTTGAACACAGTCTTTTTTTGTGCAATGTCCTTGTCCTGTATTGAGTTCTTGTCTGGTGTAATAATTATGAAATTAATTGCTGGGCACAATTACATAGTCATAGATCTAACCACAGATTTGACAAGTAAACCAAAAATACTGATGAAAATTCACACTGGTCTCTAGTGTAGAAGTAAATCTTGGTGTTTTTACATTTTTTTTCTTTTCCCAACAATAATCTGGGTAATATGCTTGTGTTTGCAGAGCAGGAATAAGCAATTTGACAGCTATAAAATTGTCTCAATTATAAGTAGAAAATATCTAAAATAAAGCTTCCCAATCTTAAGTAAAGGAAAAAGAATAATATCCTTGAAAAGTACTCACTGCCTTAGCTTATTCAAGTTAGGCATTTCGAATGAAGATGAAATTTCATGTTTCTGCAACAGACACCTTCAGGTGTATTATTTTCATAGTGAATTCTACTGAGGTAAATATAACTGAAATTAATCTCAGGCACTATCAGATAGTCTTGGAAGTATTTTGGAAATCTTGCATTTAAAAAGACCCACAAAGCAGAGAGAAAATGTGTTTGGCATGAAGACTTATCTTGATCTGTAAATAGAATAGGCTGCCTTCTTTCACTAAACTATGGAGAATGATTAGAAGTTAATCATGGTGTACCACCGAAGCCAAACCACATCAGCTTTTTCTGAGACTTTTTACTCAATGCATTCACAATATGAAAAATAAGCAATACTTTTTAAACAACTTAGGAATGTTCTAATTTTCTTTTACATTTTTTTCTTCTTATTTAATTTCCATATGCCAATTTCTTCCCTTCTCTGTACTAGCAATTTATTAGCAATGAATAAATTTTGCTGTGTTTTCTAATCTGTAAAAAATAATCCAAAGTGCTAAGTAAAAGCAAATTGATTTGAATATATTGTGAATTCTTGCTTAATACTCGGTATGTGAAATGCAAAATCACAGATTTTAATCTTAATTTACAATTAATTTAATCTCTGAATTAAAAGTAGCATACAAATTTATTACAATAGCATTATTCTTCTAGTTAGTGTTTGGTTCTATGCAGTTAACCTCATCATATTTTTATAATTTATGTATATACATAGAGTTTTTCAATTTTTGTCTTTAAACTAAGTGAAATCTAACCTAAAAAAACCTAAATGGTCATTCTCATGGAATGTCCTAAAATCTCCACCAGGGAGAGTAAGGGGAGTAGAGAACTATCCCTATCTGTTAAGGATAGTTTGGTGCACTGTGTAAAAAGTTAAACAAACAAAAAAGACAAATTAAAAAAAAAAAGGAGAGCAAAATATTTAAAGGTTTAATTTGTATATATGTATTTAAACATATATTTTTAAATGTATCTCTAGCCACTTAATTTTTTTGTGGAGTGGAAGTAAAAACTATCAAGACAAATGTTTATTCTCTCCATTTAATTAAAATGTTTATCTGTCTAATTAATAAGGAGAGTGTAATAATTACATGCAATATATGTCAAAATCATAGCTATTATTATTTATCATGTGGAGAAGACCTATGCACTATTTATTTGTTGTTCTTAATACTTCTTTGCTTTTTATTCCCAGAAGATCACCTCTGAGATCAGTTAGGCATTTGGAACTGTGTGCTGTGCATTCAAGCATGCAAAGAATAATAGGCTTGATGTAACATCATGTGTTTTCCTAGTGTTCAGTTATGTGACACAAACCAACTTGCTATTACATAGTTTATTAAGGAAAAAAAAAAAAAGAAAACAAACAAAAGATGCCCATGAAGATGGGTTTGAAGTTTATTTAAAGCGTTCATATTATGCTGAAAAACTATAGTAATCATTACAGAAAAAAAACAAAAAAAAATCTCCTTTAAAAATAATGGTGTTTTATTTAGAAAGTATGAATAAATAATTTTTTTCTTTGTAGCAGAAATAGAATTGCTAGTTTGAGTCCAAAAGTAAAGGATAGATTGAACCACAGAACTTTGGATGACATGGATATACTTTCCTTTTGCTGGTTATTTTGTAGTGAGCCAAATGCCTGTTCACATGAAGGTCCTGTGTGAAAAAAAGACAAAAATTCTATTAATTAAGGGAAAATCTGGTCCCCATTATGCTATTTTAAAATTATATTTGGCATAAACAGAGAGTAGTGCTTGCATGTAGGAGTAGAATTGGATGCCATCAGCATTGGGCTTTAGCAAAAGCCTTTTGACAGATCAGAAAAGCATAATATTCTCCGGTTTTGTGAAAAACAAGGAAACTAAGGAATAACTGTTACAGCAGTAATCACTATTTTTCTGTTATAAGTATTATAAATATTTAAATTATATAATTATTCAGTGGTTTGATACTAAAATATATTATTAATATATAGATATATAAAAATAAAATTATATACGTGTATATAATATAAAAATGCGAATATGTGTATATAAACAGATATAAAATCAATCCTCTGGAGCAATATCTACAGTCAGTTTTGCCTCATATTTCCTTATAATAATTGTTGCACATTTAAACCATCTACCTAGCAGTTTCCTGAATCCTAAATCCTTAAATTGTAGATTGCTGCATGAATAATAATAAATAATACTAGTAAATTGTTAGTAGTTTTTTCTCTTTTCACTTGTTAAAGGGAAATATTTCTGGTATGTAACTTATATGACTGTTGTAAGTTTGCTAATATTATTGCTGTTTTCTTAAAATTATGGGTTGGTTTTGTAGTGGAGAAAAACTGATTCAATTCATAATTTTTCCTTAGCAGAGGCTAAAAAGAATTCAATTCTCTTGCCCTTCAGAAAAAATATAATAGCCAGTTGTTGGATTGTTGAGTTCTTAGGAAAGTGTTTTAAATTTTGTTGTACCCATTACTCTTTTCAAAGAGGTCCAATCTGGATATGGATTTACTCCATTGAACACATTAACATTATCTATTACTTTTCTCCTATTATTATCTTGCAGAGTGCCCAAACCAGCATTTTCTTCCAAGCTACTGTCGCTATTATCATCTGTTTAATAATTTTCTAAAAATTCATTCAGTTTTATTTGCAGATAAAAACACAGGTTTTCTCTCTCCAGTTTTGAGGAATGCATTTTCACACAGCCTCTATTTATAAAACTGTAGTTCCAAAGTCAGGGAAAAGAAATAATATAATCCAGCAAAAAGTTTTGTACTTACTAGGTATCATTTTTGTGTTACTCCAAAATCCAGTGGCTGTAGATATTCATAGTTTGCTACTAAAAAACAAACCAAACAGAAAACAAAAACAAAAGCAACACAAAAAGTCAAACATCCCTCTCCACATCAACCTGGGAGTGGGATTAATCTACACTGTTCTAATTTCAAGAGTAAGCAAGTTCAGTATGTTTTCTCAGGTAAATACCAAACATCCTTCAACAACCAATGTTGTTACACACCAGAAATACAAAATACACATAGAATTAATACCTTACTCAAAACTTTTCCCTTCTCCGCTGGTTTTACAGATATCCTGCAGCATGGGGCTGAGCTGCCTGAATATCTCTGTCTGGTATCACTTGACATACATGATGCTGTTACAGATTTCTGCAGAAGATCATTAGATATGTTACAGATTTCTGCAGAAGATCATTAGATATGTGAGACAGCAGAGGCCTTTTGCTTTGGTGGCCAAGGGAAAGCAAGAGGTCTCTGGAAACCAGATGATGTATCCCATCATTACAAAAATTACACTGTATAAACTTTGTGCACTGAATCCTCTGGTTAGATTTAATTGGATGTACTTAAGACCTAGATGCCGTTACTGAAATTTGGTGGGATGAATTCCATAACTGGAGTGAGACTATCCAAGTCTACAGACTGTTTAAAAGGGACAGGGGAAGAAATGGGGGAGGAGGGGTTGCCCTCTACATCAGGAGGTGAATAGAGCATGAAGAGACCTGAAGGTAACATTTGATTTTATCACAGAGTCCTAAATGCAGACATTGCTCTGGAAAGCAGTGCCATCCCAACCTTCAAAACAGCTAACATAAAGCAGGATATATCTACCCTTGTCTTTAAAGGCATCATTTACACATGGCATATGTAAAGTGTTTTGTTATAGAATATCAAGTAGGGCTGGTAGTGGAAGTGAAATGCTATGTATTACAGCAATTACCCTTGCATTACCTGTGGGATGGCTAGCATAATCAGAATTCTAGGTTGTTATCAACTACTATATCTCTCTCTAATTTAAGTTATTAAGTTTTATTTTAGAGTTCCTGGCAATGGTGGAAAATTTCTCAGAACGTCTGTTTTTAAGAACATGAGAAGATTTTTAATTAGAGTTTTAGACTGAGTAATTAAAGGTTAGAATAAAAAAATAACAATGAAACATGAAATATGCTAGAAAGAATGAAAGAGAACCCAAAGCTCAAAGCCACATCTTTACTATTCATGTAGGGTAAACAAGCAAATGTAATTTTTCCTTAATTTAAACAAATAGTCAGTACATTAATTTAAAAAAATAAAAAAGAAAATGGAACATAGGTATTGAAATTATCTATTACAGAAAAGTAAATTTTCTATTCCCCTATAAATACAAAACTCATTTCTATTTATTCATGATTGATTTAGTCTGTTACAAATATGCATCTGAATGAAACATTCCTTTGCATATTTTTAACAGAATCTAATATTTTCAAAAAGAGTAAGTCTAACAATAAATAACAACCTAATTTTCCTAGTACTCCACAATATTCTCCTCTATTGTTCATGCCTCAAAATAAAAAAGGCAGGCTAGAAATGATGATTTAAAATTGCAGTTTGTTTCCAACTGTGCCTTCACATTGACTCTGATAAAGAGATTTTCCCTCTCATTTTCTCTGCCATGACAGGCCAAGGGTCTGCTGTCAGATAAAGCAATGAGACTAATGCTGAATGACAGAAAACACTGTCAACCTAAGAAAATAGTAGTTATGCTTTGCATTTAAATACCAGAAGAAAAAGTATCCTAAACCATTACATTGGATTTTGGTCGTATGGGTCAGTTCTCATTCACAGATCTGCAAAATTATAAAAGATGTCAATATCTGAAAGGTTGTTCATAGCTATAGGTAATCCACAATAAGAAAACAAATAACAATTTAAAAAAATCAAACACATATTTTTAGTATGATTCCCCTGAAATTCTCTCGTTCTTCTTCAACCAAAAAATCTGCAATGCACTGTGTCACCATAAAATTAGACAGTCTCTAACTAGCATACATCTTCCCAGTCTTTTTTAATAGCTTGAAATGTGTCCTCAAAATGATGTTTCATAAAAGGCACAAAGTTATTTCAAATTATCTTGCAACACTATTACTTCAAAATAATTTACAAAAATATTGTCCTGTAGAAAATAATGATTTGAGGTTAGTCTGTAATAATGCAAGCCTAAAATTGCTTCTTACTATATAACAGGCTGAAGATTTGATCCAAAATAATGTTATAGATATCTTCATAGAAGTTTACCACGAGTACATTTATGTTATGATAGGATCATTTGTGTAAACAGAAAGGAGATAAACCTCAACTAATCAAAACTCTGTAATATTTATGAGATATTAAGCATTAAAGGTAACACCCTTGGTTCAATGGTTATTTGTCAGCATCAATAGCTTTATTTTTAATTTGCTTAAATGCATTTTCTGTCCTCTCATTCTTTGAAATATGACTGAAGTAATTATTTTTCAGAAAAATCTTAGAATATGTAACACATCAAAATAATAGCTGGACAATAATGAAAATTGGAAGGTTGGAATGAACTTTGTGGTTTCTTGCCTCTGCAATAGACCTGTTTCAGAGATGTGCTTCAAAGGTCTTGCTGAAGAGACCAAATGTAGACATTTACTAGTGGATGTAAAGATAAGGGTGCAAAGATGTTTAGCAACACTTAATCTTTGAGTGCTTTGACACTTACAAAGCAATTTGATAGGGTTTACTACATTTATAAAAATTACTTAGCTGTAGATTTGAAATAGTGGCATTCATCCCATAATCAGTTCATACAGATAAAATGATGTGTACACCTCTTTGTGTGCAAAGGTACATATCAAAAATTCCTTTCAAGTTCAGTGAAATACATTAAATCTTTTTATGCTTCCCATGAGCACCTCAAGGGGTTTGGACATATGTGTATGGGGAGGATATCAGCCTAGACTTTATCATCAGCCATGACCCTTTGAGTATTGCATACTTAAAGGTTTACCAGCTGTGAGAGACATCAAATTCAGAGGGACGTCCTGGCATAGCCTGCTTGCAGTCACAAGAGCTCCAAGGGCTTCACTTAGGATCATGTTTTTAGGGTTCTGAGTTGATTGACTTCAGTTATCACTATATTTCCATCCCAACCATAATCCAAGTTGCTAACTACTGGGTTTTTCCCTCAAGTGCAGTAACAATAGTACCATTTCACTAGGGCTACAATTCACCTGGTCTGTGATTTGGGTGCGTGGTTTGCTAAGGCTTCAAAAGATGTTTGCCTATCCTTTTCTTCCCACCTTGGTAACGCAGCTGATGTTTCTGATTTTTCCCATCTGTACCATGCAAAAGCTCCTGGTACGAACAAGGGAGCTCTTCATGGCCTAACTGGTGCACTCAAGGGATGTTTTGCCACTCAGTTGGCTTCATCAAGCCTTATCAGAAGTTTATGAGGTCACAAAACAGAGCCAATGACACCAGTGAGAGAGGGGTATACCTGTTTAAATCATGGAATAAAGGATGCTTGTCGCTATTGCCTTTATTAATATCAAGAGTGATTAAGTTCTTAAGTGGAACCCAGAGTTTAACACTTCAAATAAACCAGATGGATCTAAAGCATTTTTTATTTTGTACGACCATTTTTGTCGATTACTTTACAGATTCCTGAAGGTGGTCTTTTGTATTTTCTTGATTTGTGTTTATTTTATTTATAACTTACTTCCACCCTGAATTCAAGCAATGATTTTCAGCTAAGTGAAAACAATGTTTAAAAGATTTCTAAAATTTTATTTGATTCTCAAATAGACCACACAAGTTTTAAAACTGAAATAACTACACTATCTGACTTCCTACCTATATTCAATGGTGACAAGGACTTAACAGCATGGATCTGTTAATGTTAGGACTTGTTAGGCCCAAAATTCATGAACTTCAGACACTTTAAATCTTGTGTATCTATAAGGAGGAGATTCTGACTATCTTTCCAGAAAAGCAAAATCTGTCTTCAGAAAACTTGCCAGATAGATGACCAGATCACTGTAAAATAAAGATTATGGCTATCTTTAGCTAGCTTAGAAGCTTCCCAGACACTGCTGGTTGTGAACAAGACAAACAGATAATTTGGCCAGCTGATGTATGGCAGCTTGTCCTGGTCTCTGGTGCCCACCACAGAGGTGTGAATTCTCCATCAGTCTTGCATCATCAAATTTGCCAGCACTGCATGGATAATACAGCTTCTCTGCAATATCTTATATAATATCAGATGTACTCATTTAGGCAAATGAACCAAGCATACTTATTTTGGTTAGGTGACCATAAATTCTAAGGGGAACTTGAATATCTAGTTTAGGCACTATGAATTTAGACATCACTGTCTGCATGAAAGGCAGAGGCACTTTTTTGGGTGGACTGGTTGAGCTGGAGGAGAAGAAAATATTTAAATCAGGCAAACTGGATTGATTTTCTAATTACTTCTCTCTGTCACTAATAATTCATAAGGTGACTGCTTTTCTTCCTACTTTAGTTAAATGAGACTTATTCAGAATTCAAAACAGTCTTAGATTTTTAGCCTTGAATCTGAACATGTAACACCTTTGATTAATATCAGACCTTCATCAGGTAGGTTAAGCTGAACTTTGGACATTTTTCTCAAAGAAGAAAAAAAAAAAACACTAACCACCCCCCCCAAAAAAAAAAAAAGAAAGCAAAGCAACAGTTACCCCAAACAACTTAGTCCTATTTTTTAAAGAATAAGCTCCAAACTCATCAGTAATTCTTTAGGTAATTTTTGTGATGAAAAGAAAATAGATTTCTTGAAAGTGAAATAAAATAATTAAAAAGATTGCTGGAATATTGGCCACCCTGAGGTAAGCACTTCAGTAAGCAAAGAATTAATAAAGTTTTTCTTCTCTTTATTTTCTTATTTTTTTCCTACCAAACATTCATCTATTGTGAAACAGCTGTTGTTTTTTTCATGTTCTATCAGTTTATTTAGTCTTGTTAATTTATTTTTGGTAAATAAGAAAACATAGAGAGTATGTCCTAAGAAAAAGAGAAGACAAAGAGATAAAACTATAAATGCAAAGTCATATTGATGTACTTAATTCTCTGCACATTATGCATCTAAGTAAATAAATTAATGCAATCAAAATCATTTGTTAACAAAAGAAAGAAAGAAAGAAAGAAAGAAGACAAAAAGCACTAACAAAAACAAACTACCAAACCCCAAATCATTTTTGGCATAATTTATAAAGAGTTACATACATTCCTATCTGCCCTTAAAAAAAATCAAATCATATGCACAGAGAACACCAGAAATCCTATAAATCCTTACCAAATAATGCACAGGTAACATTTGCCATGATTGATATGAACTCTAGTCATCTATGGTGCTTCAGATAACAGATGGTAATTCGTTAAGATGCCATAAAATTATTTCTGTTGCTTATATTGCTCTTCTCCTCAGTGGAAGAGACTTATAAATAAAAAGCTTTCTATCATGCACTGTTTAAATGAAGATCAATGTTTCTTAAATCCCCAAACAGTATAGCAAGTAGCATAACAAAAAGAATTCAAGATCTAAGGAGCAGGGTAAGCAACATACAAGAGAGAACAAAATAAGTAGTGACTATATGAAATTAAAAGGCTTACTATTAATTATATTTTGTTAGTCTGACAAATAATATGCTAACATATTATTAAGAGTAGGAAAAAATCCTGAAAAATCTTATTAGATTAAATTAGATCATTCTTAAAATCAGGTCTGTATTGGCAAGATCCACTTATCAGACAGAAAATTATTTTTTAGTTCTTCAGTGAGTAAATGTTTGGTTTTCCACAGATATATCTTCCCGTCTGAGGAAAATGATAGTACTCTTTCACTGTAGTCCAGTTTTACAAATCTTCCATTTTAGAGACAGTAAACAATCTATAATAAATAAATTGAAAAGCACTGAAACATCTGTATTTTATTGACTATGTTTACTAGTGGAGGTATACTTGAATATTTGGAGTATTTGGTGACTCATACCAACTAGGTATTTTCTGATCAGAAATTACTACTTGGAAATGGGTGGTCCTAATTCACCAGTTTAATAGGGACAATTCTCCTGTTCCTCTGGGACAAGGAAGTCTACTTTTTCCTATTTGAAACAGAATATGAAGAAATGCCACACATTTGCTCTAATTGATTTGAACTGTTACAGATGATCAGTCAGCAATGACGTGTAATACCAAGAGAAATCTAGTCTTTATTCTTGTGAAGAAATATCCAAATAGATGAGATATACCTTCTTACTAGAACACTTTAACATACTTCTACAAAATTCTCTGTGATAAAGCAAGACTGTAAGTATTTATCCTTTGTTTCCACTACTTAGCTACTTCTTTCCAAACTGTGTGCAGAACAATAACTGCCCACTTAAAAATGATTCTTGTAAATAAACCTCAACCAACCAGACAACCTCACTCCCCTATGTTTAAAATGGAAAATTCCATGGCAACTTGTGAATTTTTTTTACCTATCAATCAATTTCAAGATACACTGTCACTGTAAACTGATACACTTTTAAACTGAGCAATCTATTTAAAACTGATATAAAATGTTTACATCTTCAGTTTACTTTTTTATCTTTCATATTGCATCTCTCACTCCCCTTTTTCATTTTGGCCTTACCTCTCATATGCATTTTGTTCTACATAAATGACCATAATTATTTTTATTGGGTGATTCTGCTATCTATCTCACTAATTCTGAACTGAATGCAGGAAGAACAAAAGATCCAAGAGGAACATGTACAGTTTCACCTTTGGAATATGAATTTCTTATAGCTGGGAAACAGTATTAATTCTCTTTGAACTTTTGCTTTTTCTTGGTTTTTTTTGGCCTCCACCTCACTCAACTTTGCCTCAGAGACTTTTGCACATCATAAATTATTTGCTTTGAGATGTTGGTATGAAAACTTTTTCCATAAAGTTCTTGATCTAAGAACATATAAGAGACAGATTTAGTTTTAGGGTATCTTTAAAGGTCCTTGTTAAACAGCAGGTATCCTTTTGTGAAAGAAAGAAGGCAGTTTAAAGATGTAGCTGGAGACCCTGAGGTCTTCCATGTTGACTATGTGACTGAACCAACACAAATAAAATATTAGAAGCACAGTTTCAGTAGTACTATAAAAAGTAACCACTGTGCTCCTCATATGGCTATGCCATAAAAAGCAAACTGAAGATGTAAACCTGTCATAGGGCTATGCCATAATCCAGAATGGATATCACTGTGGAATTTTGGAGCAGCCAGACATGATAAATGAAATAGTCAAACCCACACATCTAAGGAGAGCAGTAATTATACCATACTGATACTCAGTATGGTATAATTGCTGGGTTTTATTTGCCTGTTAAAACAAGTTTGTAAATATTTCATCATCAGTTCTTGCTGAAGAGGGTGTATTTACTAAGGTAGCTAAACCTTCTTAAACTTTGAAACTTATTCTTAATGACTATGATTAGTGTATGGTTTTAACCGTTTAGATCAAGCTGAAATAGAACTTCTGTGCTATGAATATTGACAGGTTGAAGAGGAAATTCAAACTGTAAATGCTCAGAAATGATAACTCATGGTCAAGGAATGATTTGGCATGGAGGGCCAGAACACCTAATGAGATGATGAGAAAAGATACACCACAATTTTTACTTGTAGCAAATATGCAATGTAGGTGTTCAGGGGTCACTCAGTTATACTCTATGAGAGTCAAGATTTTTTTAATATTCAATTGATTATTGTCAATTAAAAAAAAGAAGAAATAAAAATAAATACAAATGTATTTTTTCAT
The DNA here is from genome assembly GCA_035582745.1 of Loriotus luctuosus. Lineage (NCBI taxonomy): Eukaryota > Metazoa > Chordata > Aves > Passeriformes > Thraupidae > Loriotus > Loriotus luctuosus. The sequence continues at coordinate 71,560,142 of JAWWEY010000001.1, read as the reverse complement.
GTGCTGTGTACTTCCATCTTCTTTTCCTCACAGAAATGTAAAACTAAACACGTAGGTCTGGTCTGGAGGTTTTTCTGAGGATAAGATTTGTTTCCCGTATTTGAATGCTTATAATTTAGATCTGAATTTGCCTTAAAATCAATAGTGGGAAACAGATAATCTTAGTAAATTATCTGTCTGACATCATGTGAACAGTCATTTTGTAATAAGGTGAATCATAGCCTACAAATGCTAATTCTTGTCATGATCTGTAAAGGGAGGGATCTGCCTAGTTCAGGTATGGACATTGTGTCTCAAATTACTTGCCTGAACAGATTAATCTAGTACCATAATCTTCAGATATCAGAAAAATTATATCATTGCTTCCTTTGATAAAATGAGTGCAAATTCATGCTTAGAATATATCAAATATGCCTAAATCTATGTAAGGCCTCTATTGCACTGCTAGATTAATTTAAC
>JAWWEY010000001.1:71548687-71559583 GCA_035582745.1 Loriotus luctuosus | reverse complement strand
GCAAATTCATGCTTAGAATATATCAAATATGCCTAAATCTATGTAAGGCCTCTATTGCACTGCTAGATTAATTTAACAGTATGGATCAGAGTTCTGAATCCTAAAGTGCTAATTTTAATTTCAAATGTTAAGAATTCTCTTTAATTGCCCATAAGCAACCTTCAATAGTGATCTTCTTAGTTATATAATTAAGAACTACTTATTAAATGAAAATAAGTGTCTCTAAAAGACAACAAATGTGCAAAAGACAATATAACTTAAAGAAATAGAGCAAAAAACTTTGAAATCTTTTCACAATTTTTTTTTCAGAAGAATCAACATCATAAGTCTTTATATGCTGTAACTCAAGTGTTTTCATCTTATATAGTGATTTGTTCTTATTTTCTTCATTGCTTATTTGTTATAATTACCCTTTTATCATCTTTATTATTATTATTATTATTATTATTATTATTATTATTATTATTATTAAAAATGTAATGCTTGAGTATAAGGGCTATTTTTTAAATTTTATTTGACATTAGTGTTGTTAGTATCAGTAGAAGTAGCAATAGTAAAGATAATACTATTTTGTTAAAACATGTATACTTCCTATTACTGTAATATTTTAGTGCATCACCAAGGTATACAAAAAAGGACAAGTCAAATTTCCAAATGTGAAAGGTCTTTAAGAATAGTCAAAGAAACACAAAGAAGTCATGTATGTTAGAACCACAAGTACCCTGAAGAAAAGCTAAAAGTGACTGTACCTATAACATACATCATAATTATGCGCTGTTGCTATTTCCTTGAATAAAATATCTCATTATGTGCCATATATTTTCATACCAGTATAAATCATGGGCGAAAATAAGTTCAAATTCCTTTCAGTAGGTAAAAGATAACTTTAATGAGAACTCATGTAATCAACAGATATAATTAAAAAAATGTGACCTAGTTCACTGATTTACAGCAGCAGTATATTTCACCTGTTAGTTTTTCATTTCTATATGATAGTTTTGTTGCAGCAATAGTGAAATCCTTGGATAGATATGCAAGTCCATGTTCTGAAAATACTTCATTTTATTATCAGTTATTTTCTAAATAAATCACAGAATCACAGAATTAATTAGGTTGGAAAATACCTTTGAGATCATCAGTGATTCTATTTGTATTAATTACAGCACAGTCTTGTCGTGGTAGGAAGAAATACACCTGTAATGAAACATGCCCTAGTGAAATTCATAGTATTCATTCTTAATGATTGAAGACAGAGCTAAGAAATTTTGTAGAAACTTTAAATACAGTATTTAATCTCTTTTTCTGTGGATTAAAGTTTTGAAATATGTCCATATGCTTTGTCCCCCAACCCTATATGTGCCATCTCACCTGATTAATAAAGAAAAAAATAGGGACCAGAAAAAGAGATAGATAAATAGCCTTTTGCCATTGATAGTCTATTGGTGACAATGCTAATGATGGTAGCAGCTCACAAGATTATTGTCACCCCCAAGCACCATGAAGTTATCTTAGCAATTCTTGAGCTGACTTTCTGTTTTTCATTTAATTTTTTTCAGACATATACACTGTCAGTTCCGGCAATCTTGATAAAGTGTTTTTGAAGTTAATTTTATTCTCTATTAATTTCTTAATTTTCTTTGTCATACTTAACAGTTCTTTGAAACATTTTTTAAGTGTTCAGGGCTTTGATTGGCAAGATATTGCATTTCTACTGGTATATATTTTCCTGGTGCTCACTTATTAAGTATGTAAAACTTCATTATTACGACCTTTTTTTTTTAATGCCTTTTCTCTTTTTTTTTTTCTTTTCAATTTACATTACTTGTAGGTTCCTGCTGTTACATTCATAGGACTGGGCATTTTTTTTAGCATTTTATAGTATTCTTGGAACATTTCAAAAGCAAATTTTAAATAGAGCATTTGATTGCTATAGATCATCAGCCTGGTTTAAGTTAGTGAATTTTGTACTTATTAGCCAGATATCTACACACAGAAAAGAAAAAAAAAATGGGATATAACAGAAAATTCAAAGCAATTATAAAAATATAGCAAAATATAAGAGGAAGAAAATATCAGGAGAAAGAAGCTGTTTTGTGCATTTTACACATTATAATACTTGGTGTTTTATTTTTCCTTCTGACTAATTTAGGATAAAAATTACACTGGATACTGTATGGACTTGGATGCTGAGGGGCTTTAATCAGAGATATATAGGACAGTTACAGTGCAGTTAATTACAGATATACAGATACAATCACTGTATTTTTAAAATTATTACCTGACCCTTCTGTCCCATACAAGAGTCGATGGAGTCCAGCAGAAATGTTGATGGCTGTTGCCACCCTCGATTTGACTTCTGGGAAGCTCTTGAGAGTTTGTGGCTTTTACACTGACTAGCAGGTTGAGTAAGCTCAAACTTGTGTTTCCAGAGGGTTAAGTTAGGTTTGTATGCTGTCAGCTAGGCTCCTATCAACAGTGACACCCGTGAATACTCTTTCTCTAAATGTGAACACTGCATCAACATAATTATATTTTCTAAATTACTGAAGTGTAACTTACAACATGTCTTGGTGAAACGCACCTTATTCAGATGTTCTTCAGTTCTTGGACACTTCTCTAGTAACAATTCCTTGCATCAGCAGAAAACAAAGAAACAAAATTGAGTAGAAAAGACAGTGTCATCTGCAAATGTTGCCTGGCTGCAAAGCAAAGATATTCACTCCTAACTTTAAAATGAAATTGTGATACTGTGCTTGGGAAATATTCAGAGTTAAAATTTCATATTAATTTTAATCCTGTAACAAGTCATCTAAATGAAGATGTCAGAAGATGCGGTGTTTTCACCTTCTGTGAAGTGCATATTTCCTCAAATAATAGAATGGTTTGGCTTGGAAGGTACCTTAAAGATCACCTAGTTCCAAACCTCTCTTCCATGGCATAAGGATATCTTCCAGTAGAACAAGAAAAAGCCCCATAAAACTTTTCTTTGAACTCCTCCAGACTGTCCACAACATTTCTGCGCAATGTGTTCCACTGTCTCTTCACCCTTACAATAAAGAATTTCTTAATATCTAATGTAGATGTAACCTTTTTCAGTTTGAGGCCGTTTCTCTTCCTACAAACCCTTGTAAAAAGTCCCTCTCCAGCTCTCTTCTACGCTGCTTTAGGTACTGAAAGGTTGCTAGAAATTCTCCCTGGAGCCTGCCCTTCTGCAGGCTGAACAACCAGAGTCTGTCTTCATAGATGTGCTCCAGCCCTCTGATTATCTTTTTGGACCTCCTCAGAACTCTCTTAAACAGGTCCAAATCCTTCTTGTGTTAGGACCCCCACAGCTGGAACCAGACCCTCAAGTCTCACAAAAGCAGAGTAGAGGGGGAGAGTCACTTCCCTCGACCTGCTGGACTCAATTTTTTGGATGCAGTCCAAGTTGATGTTGGCTTTCTGGACTGTAAGCATGCATTAGTGATCTTTTTGAGCTTTTCATCCATCAATGCCCTAAGATGTTTTTCCTCAGGGTTGCGCTCAGTGGCTGACTTCATTCCGGTGTATATTTTACATATTATTCCAGTGTATATGAATGCAGATATATATGTACACACACATATATATATGTGTACTTTCACTATACATAGTTATCTATGTAAAATCCAGTTCATATAATTGCTATTTTACGCATATGTGTGCAAGTATATGCACACACATGCACATATCCATTCAAACTGAAATCCATAATTGTGACTTCTCTGTTCCTTATGTATTTTTCCCTAGTGGGTTGGATCAGCATTGAATTTTCTCATGAACTTGAATGATTACTGAGAAATTTTAGACGGATGAAAAACCAATAGAATATATTTTGGATAGCATGGAATATACAGGTAATTAAGCTTCCCTCCCTTCACATTGTTGATGGGAGGGAGAGACAGTTAATGCAACAATAATCCCACTTAATTCTTTAGATATTTGCAGATAGATATGCCATCTGTTTTGCTACTAGCTTTCCAATTCCTGTTGCTCTGAATGCCTAAAAATGGTGAATCTGTGTAATATCTAAGGTTGCTTAGCATTCGTGGGATAAATATTCTTTCACACAAAACTTAGAGGGTCTTGATCTGCTAATTATTCTCAGAGCACATGAAAGATATTGCTGTTGCTTGGTTCAGTAAAAAGAAATTGTACTTTCAATAAACTTTTAATAATGCTTGCTCTTTTCTCATGCAAACTTATTTCATACCTAATTGGCAACAGCCACAATGGGAAGGGACAGTCTGTATTTCTTTCCACTAATGGAGTTTCAAACATTTAATTTGCGGTTTTATGAGAGTAATAGGCAAAATATAAGGTGGGGATACAGGGAATGTAATTGGAGGGGAAAAAAATCGCAGTTAAAGGCCTTCTTTTGTGGAAGAAAAATACATAATTCTTAACTTCAGGAAGCTAGAAATCAGGAGCTAACTCTAGGCTGGTACTATGGAAACAGCAGAAATGTTATTGTTGAAACCATCAACACTGTTTGCACTTGTTTCCATATCTCCTTATTGCAAAATGCGCAGAGATTTCTTGGAGTGAGGATTGTATTATAGGCTTTTCTTTCCTTTCTTTATCCCTGACTTTCTAATTTTTAAAATTTTTCATTCCTAGTGAATGTGTAAAGATCTAGTTTATTCTAAATTCTTTGCAGGTTTAAAAATTAGGGGTAATAATAATGTCCTTCTAAGAAAATAGCCTAATTTATTCTTAAGTATAATAAAACTCATTCCAAAGTTGGACAACACATCAATTTAAATAGTAACACAAGAATTAAAGAGTTCAGAAAACCAGTGACCAGATAACAGACTATTGAAAGTGTGTAGTGGGGATATGCAGAAGTTGTTGGAGTCAGTTCAGACATTCTGGTCATTCTTGTCTCAACTTTTACTTTAAAAATCCTAGATATGGTTGTTCATAAACCCCCCCTTCCCTTATTGTCTTCATAATTGTAGAATACTCCCTTTTGGGTTTTCACAAAGTAGATAATTAGATTAAGTTAAGGGGTGCCTTCACTGTCACTTGTAATATTATAAATCACTCTGTAGGACAGTCATAATACAGTTTTAATTTGCTGATTTACTTACTTATACTAATTTTCCACAACCTGCAATGAGGCTTATCAGAGCAAAATAATTTATTTATTTACTATAATATGTTTGCCTTGTAAGCACAAATTTACACATTGTCCAAGTGTACTTTGATTATATGAAACTACAAGTATTATTCCTATAGTTTGAAAGAACTACTTCACTCCCAGAGAAAGAAGATAAAATTAGTTATATAATTTACCCAGCTTTCTGTAAATTTGTATTGTGGTTTTAAAAAACAGGTGTATAAAAGAAGACACAGCTAAACCCTGAGATATATAGGTGTTTCAAAAACGGGATATATGTTTAGTGTATACTACCTATAAATACAAATGAGAAAAGAACAAAATCCTTGTGTATCTGAAAGATACAAAGAAAAAAGCTATACTGCTCCCTGGCAATAGCAGAAGAAAAATATCATTGCAGAGTACTCACTATTTCCAGTTGCATGTACATTTTTTTAAACCCGAAGAACTTTTTTCAGCATATTTTCTATCAGATAACATTGAAAGTGATCAGAAGTTAAAAACAGCACTTGTCAGAGGTTGATTCTTTAACCATTGCATATGTTATATCTGTTTGTTTTGTGGAGCAGTGAAGTAGTAGCAGATAATTATGTTGCCAGGAAAGGTGCTGAATCCACCTTCAGCTGATGTAAACACCCATGCTTGTTGAAAACATGCTGGCTTATGCAGACTGAGGATCTAATCTTCAAGATTTTATGATCTTTTTAATAGAAAAAAATGCAGTTACATACTCGAACCAAAACATATCTCAGAATGCCATTTTCCCCCCTATGTTTCTTGGGGGAGTTAGGGATAAAGGAAAATTCAAAAAAAAAAAAAATCCAAAAATGTAATACATCATTTATCTGAGAAATTTGGAAATTCTGTCTTGAAACTGGAACCTAAACACATTAACACTTTTGTCACATTCTACATGCTTTGAAAATAGAAAAACTCTTTTTAGAACATTATACTGTCTTTCAGAAATAGCCAACTCTGTCATTCAGGAAACTCTCACAGCAAAATAATGTACTTCTTGCTAAATTAGATTTATAATTTTTAAGATTAACTTACTAACACATGTCCAAACTGCACAAAAAACATTCAGTTAAACATCTGTTGTTGAGATGTTGATGTGATTTCACCACCAATAAAAAAGTGAATATCTAATCTATGAAAATACACTAGTGTGTGCACATTAGTATTAGTATTCAAAGTCTCTTTCACTCCAATTTTTCACATTTGAGTAACTTTATATTATATATAAATTATTGTCCAATTGTACTTTTTCATGAGAAAATTGAATGCAAAAATTCGATTCAGTGTCAGATGAGCACACAAAAAAGAGGAAAAACAAAGAGGAAAGAGGCGAAAAAGCAAAAAGTAAGAAGGAAGGAAGTGGCGGAAGTGGCGGAAGTGGCGGAAGTGGCGGAAGTGGCGGAAGTGGCGGAAGTGGCGGAAGGAAGGAAGGAAGGAAGGAAGGAAGGAAGGAAAACTAGTAGCATATTCTCAAATAAGTAACTTAGTTTTGAGGAATCAAGGCATTGTATGAACTCAGGAAATTTTTCAAAAAATATTTGTAACCTGTGAGAAAGCTAGTAAAGCCTTCTGTGTTGTCGACAGATAAAAGAAAGCAAGAAAAATCTGCCAAAGTCCTGTGTGCTCTGTTATAATGTTTCATTACTGAGTACACTTTCCCTCAGAGACCTACGGTTAAGCCTACTTATAGACAGAAAAATGAAAATCTGATCCTGTCCGCTTTAAAGGCTTCCCTCTCTCTCTGCTTTTTCTGAGAAGAGTACATAGAAGTATATAACAAAACAGAGGGAGTTTCACAGTGTAACAAGAACATTGTGTTTCTTTTTCAGCAGTAGTTATATGATCTCTAAGGCATATGTGAGAGAAAGTTAAAAACTCCTTTGGTGTGTTGACCCTCGCTGATGCCAGATGCCCACCGAAGCTTCTCTTACTCAATGGGAGAAGGAGGAGGAAATCCAACAAAAGGCTTGTGGATAAGATAAGGGCAGGGAAATATCACTCAGCAATTATCATCACAGGTAAAACCAACCCAACCTGAGGAAAAATAATTAAATTTATTACCAATAAAATCAGATAAATCATGGACAATGAGAAAAAAAAAATCTTAAAACACCTTCCCCTTCCATTATTCCCGGGCTCAACTCTACTCCAAATTTTCTCTACCTCCTACCCTTCAGCAGTGCAGGGGAAATAAGGATGGGGTTTTGGATTCAGTCCATCACACATTGTCTCTGCTGCTCCTTCCTCCTCAGAGGGAGAACTCCTTGCTCTGATTCCCTGATTCATTATAGGATCCCTCCCATGAGACACATTTCTTCATGAACTGCTCCAGCGTTGGTCCCTTGCACAGGGTGCAGTTCTTTGGGAACAAACTGCTCCAGTGTTGGTTTGCCCCTTGGGGTCACAAATCCTGCCAACCAACCTGCTTCAGTGTGGGGTCATATCTCTCTCTCTTTATTTTCTTCTGATGGTGCTCTGAGGTTCAGACTTCACTCATGGTACTCAGCAAATCTTTTAATCTTACTAAATGTCACAGTGTAAATGAACTTACCAAAGTTAACACAGGGATGAATAAAAATGGAAATATATTGAAATATGCCATATTTTAACTAAAGTTATAAAAATTCTGTTCAAAGTAGACTTTATGCTTCACTTTGTCACAACACAACAATTTTGCAGTTCATCCAGCTCTATGAAAAGGGCTGTTTGTTATTCTGTTCAGCTAAAGGCAAGCTGAACTCAGGAAGGGTAGAGGAAATGTTACTTGCTCACCCTCCTCATTTTTTTAGAAATATCCAACATAGTGGCACATGCTTCAGGCACAAGAAATACAGCACTTCAACCAAGACCATCCCAATTCTGACTCAAGTGACAGAATTATCTATCTAAAAGTATATTAATTGTTGTGGTTTTGCCTTTCACACCCATCAGCCCCCAAGCTTTACTGGGTTTCTATCTGAATTAATTTTGGCCAGTATAGTTTCCATTAACTAGCCATTGATGTCAGAGAATATGGTATCAAAGGAGTCATTACTTTTTTCAGCTGATATTTTCATATATTTGCATATTTTCACCAAAATATGTCATTTATACATGCTTCTAGCCATAGTTTGACAAATTGAGTTAGAATTGCCAACTCTGAAAAAGGGAGATAGAAAACACATTGCAGGGGGTGACTTGCTTATGTTCAGACATTAGCAACTGTTTAAAAGTGGCAGATGGATTTACTCTTCTTAAGCAAGAAAGTTTCCACAGAAGTAAATCTGGTTTCCTTTCTATCTGCTTTGCTTCATGCAAACATCTTCTTCTGAGAAGAAGCAGATCATCCCTACAATCAAGAAGAAAAGAAGTACCAACACTGAGTTGTGTAAAAGCCATGGGATGAGGAAGAACATTCTGTAAAGCTCTAAAAAATGAAAATTAAATTCAGACATAGAATAGATTCGATCCCAACTCTTACATATGATTAAAAAAAAAAAGTTGGAATGATGCTGATGTATTTGGGCATCACAAAAAGTGTTGGGAATATAAAAGTTTCCATGATAACAGTCTAAAGTGTCAGTATTAATTTAAAAAGTAATTGGAAACAAATATAGTTTGGTATGTATTATTAGATATTTTGCCAGCACTACAGAAATTAAAGCTATCTGTAAATTTTTCAAAGTATGTTTTTACTGACCTAATAAATGCTAAAATCCTGCAACAGTCTGATAATAGAAGGAAATTCTCAGATATTTTTGTAACTCATCTTGTGCAACATGTTTATTTATGCAGAACTAGAGAATATAATTTGCTTTTTGTTTTTTAATATAAAAACACAGTTGGAATAGGCTTTATAGTTATCCTGGATTTTTATTTTTTTAAAATATTATAGTTCTCTACTAGGACTAATAATTTCAGCACCTATGAGAGCCATACTTTGCAATTCTAAAGGCGATACATGCCAGACTGGGAAATGCTTGAATCACCTTACTGAGTTCTCAGCTGAGCAAGCAGTGTTATTGATCAGTTTATTCAAGTTTCTAAGTACTTTACAAAATTGCACAATATATCTCTGTATTTTCTGGCTCATTGGTGTCTGCAACCCCTTGGTCTGTTGTTGTGGCTTTGGACACCTTTACTGAAAGCTGGCATGTAAGCGTACACACATGTACACATTGCTTTTTCCTTCCTTCTTTTTACTTTTTTTTTTTTCCTTTTTATGAAGCATTGAACTCAGAGGGTGCAGCTTGAGATCTGCAAAAGACTTTGGGAAATATGTGAGATCAGTGAAAGGAACTGACACAGCAAGTGTTACTAAGACTGCAGTAAAAGACACTCCTTTAAACCTCTCTCTGAGCAGTTACTTCAAAGCAGGAACGCTGTACTGTTGATCTGCTGCTAGTAAAAATAAAAAAAAAAAAAAGTGAAGTTAAACTAAACCAAATTCAAGCAGTTACAAAATGAGAATTAAAGGCCACAGCCTGAGGTGGCAACTGCATAACATATCCTATTTAGAGATATCTTATGCAGTTTTGACAGCTATACACTACAGCATCTCAGCCAGTTTAGAAGGAACTTTTTTGAGGCTTCAACTTGAAGATCTACCAATTATTACAAACTGTGTGTAAATTTATAAATCTTCATTCATCAAACTTAAAATTCTTTGCAATATACCCTATAGTCCAGTGTATGCATGTTTGATTTGAAATATGTTTATGAAATGAAATAAAATTGACTAGATTTTCAAGAATTGTCAGATATCAACAAATCCTTTTAAATTATTGAAAAAAACACCCCAAAGATCTACCACTGGGAAAAAAAAACAACCTGGTATTTGAGTGCTAAAATATTAATTTAGAATATCATTGGAAGTGTCTACATTTGAGAAAAATACCCCAAAACTCCTAAATCCCTCAGCCAAAGGAAACATAGAACCAAAAAACCCCACCCACACTGTAAAACAAAAAAACTCAGACAAACAATTTGCTATTAATCAGAGAATCTATGCAGAAATAGTACAGAGAGGTCATATTTTTTTTCTTTTTTCTCTTCCCTTTGGAGAATTGTTGATTGGACTACTTCTATTAAAATTATCAACTGCATTTCATGTAAGGTGTATCTCATAAAGCTATATATTAGCATAGTCAAATATCAAATAAAGCAATGGACAGAAATTTTTATTCTTGACTATCAATTTGAAAATATTTCTTGTGGAGATAATACTTGATAGTCAGCAACTAATTTTTAAAATGAGTAAACTTACATTGAAGAAGTCAAATTTCCTTTTAGTTTTCCTCCATTTATTCTGGAATCTGACATGCCTTGCCCCCTACATGTGTACAGAATTAAATAAGTCCTCTTAGAAGAGCACTTGAAGCACACATCAGAATGCACTCTAAAAACAGTTGTTTATCTCACTAATGCTACAAAATGAGTGTGACCTTACTGGAAATATGACCTGTCTTTGCATTCCTCCCACTTCTGCTACATAAACTACAGAGATGAAGAAGGTAGATGACTGTCAATACCACTGAGTCACTGGAATAGTAAACATAGATTTTCCATGGCTGTCTCTGATAACAACTTAATTTCTTTATATAAGTACCTTAACTTTCAGATAGCTTTTTTGGGTTTTTTTAAAAGCATTTTAGGAAATAAAATTAGCAGAACAGCTACTAAAGTTTGACAATTTTGGTGTAAGTGCTAAGTTTAATACTGTACAATAAAAATTATATATTACACAGAAATAAACTCTG
>JAWWEY010000001.1:71480397-71541903 GCA_035582745.1 Loriotus luctuosus | reverse complement strand
GCAAGATGTTTTCCATTACCATCTGTGTGGCAGATTACCTTTGTCAAGTGGGCAGTTTGCCTTATCTCTCTCTCTGAGTGACCACATTCACACCTCCCTCAGGAGGGGACCTCTGCTGATAACAGACTATTGAATATCAGTGCATGACTGGTAAGAACTATAACATCCCATTGTGAGATGCTCCGCCCAGAGGGAGGAGCCAAGCATTGTTACCCCGATATAATCTGAGATTGTGGGACACCGGCATGGTTTTTCTCCACGGGATTCCCCAGAGGAACAGTAGCTGCCTCTTCCTCCACTGGATCTTCAGAGGAAAGACTACATCCTTCTCTACAGATCCTCCTTGCTCCAGCAGAACCACACCTGATACTTCAGAGGACTGCAGCCACATTTTCAATCAGACTACCACCCACACCCTGGTCCATAGGGTGTCAGGTTGGGTTCTGACTCTGTCAGTGTTGTTCTAGTGGACTGCATTGTTTATTTTGTTTTATATTTTTTTTCTCTTTTCCCTATTAAAGAACCGTTATTTCCTGCTCCCATATTTTTGCCTGAGGGCCCCTTAATTTAAAATGATAGCAATTTGGAGGGGTGGGGAGGGTTTACATTCTCCATTTTGGGGGAGACTTCTGCCTTCCTTAACAGACTCCTTTCCAAACCAAGACAATATTATATTTAAATTTATATTATATATATTTATGTTTATATTATTTTATATTATATTCTATACATAAGAACTGAATGCAAGCAGCTCTTATATAGGTCAGTATTTATTTTTTTTTTTTACAATTTAAAATTTGATATTAAAGTCTACTTATTTTCTTGTCCCCATCACTTACATTAGAAAATTGCTCTAGAGTTTATTTGTTAAAAAAAAATATATATATATATATATAAAAGGTAACTTTCATTGTAATCTGTATTTATCCCTACAGGAAAAAACTGGAATATGTATGATTGTGCCTCATTCAGCCCTCTCCCCTCCACCAAGTCTTCCATATCCTCAAATGTCTACACACAGTGCCCGTACTGTGCACATGAAATGAAACATGAACATCAGACTGCAAATTCTATTCTGAATAAGTCCTCTTCTAATAAAGTCCTCCTATTATTATGGCACTTGGAACTGGACACCCTCCATCCCATGTTATAATTCAGTTTAAGCACTACAGAAGTACCACAAAGAACCAGGAGGAGACCAGGCACTATGGACAGGGCCAGCCTACTCCAGTAGGCTTGGTCCCAGTGGTGCTTCTCTCTGAGGTGACAAAGTGGTGACAAATTCCTTGTTATGTATATAAGGAAAATTTTGTCAGTACGAGGCTTATTTTCGTTGATCTTGATATGTTTAGTTTGGGATTGTCGCTGTCTTCACTGTTGCTTATTACGGTCTTGCCAATGCTACTGACACCTCAGTGTTAGAATGAATGAACCTGAAAAAAGACTTCAGTATTTTTTCTGTGAATTAAGATATCTAATGAATTATTATTGTTGTAATAAAATAACTTGCGAATTAAAATAATTTAATATACCTTAGTGGGTAAAAAAAAAAGAGGGATGAATAGAGAAACTGATCTTTTTTGATTTGAAAAACTTTTTTTGATTTAAAAATAAGCTTCATAAATTTAATATCGTGTTATTTGTGTCAGTTAAAATAAAATTCCTTAGGGGGATGATAGTCCATTTATCTGATTGCCACAGGTTTTGTTGCATCTATCAATTAATTCTTTTGTCAAGCTGTGCTCATCTGTGTTTGAACTGAACACACCATCAATCAGCAGCTCATGCAGTTGAAAGGTTGCTTAGGGGAACTGCCCATCACTGCAGTTGGTAAGCATGAAAGTTAAAGTGTAGGTAAAGTAGAAAAATAAAGTGTCTTTAAATTATTGTTTAATTCATATTAATGCAATTAGAAAGACGGGATGGACAGGCAGAACATAAGCCTCGCTTTCATCATCTGAATAACTAGTGAAGAGAAAACTGTTCATACTTTGGTTTTTGCTCTCCTTAATTTCAAAATGACACAGCAGGCCCTAAATAAATTCTTCAAGGCCCCAGATTAGCCAGTACTGCAGCTCAGCAGAGGCAGGCATGTGAAGTGGAATACCAACAGTCGGCACCTCTAGACAGTGTGCTTTGAACTTATATTAGACTGGTCCTGCAGACCAGTGATTTTAGTGGCTGTAGCCCATTAGAGAGAATCTCCAGGTTTAGTTTCAGAAATTTATTTTAGGAAATTAATACAGTATGTGCATTGAAATGTCAACTGAGGTGCGTTGAGTGACATTTTGGAACTACACACTAGGAGTGTACTTCTGACCTGAGCTGAAATGTAGCATAAATGCACCCATAGATAGTCAGCGAACAGTGAAGTTTTTTGCAAATGCAGTATTTTCAGAAAGGCAGTCAGAGGATTACAAGAGTCATTAATGAATTCTGCAGTCTAAGACAGAATCTATATGCAGCAAAACTGCAAAAGCTTAAAGCTTAGGCAGCCTGAACAAACCACCTGAACAAACTAAATAAACAGCCTTCAAATTTGTATTTCCTTTTTTTTTTTTTCATCACTACCTATTTTGCTTCTTTTCAATCACAGATTTGCAGTTTAATATTTTACTAAGAACAGCTATGTCATTTTCCCGGTCTATTTTTAAAAAAATGATACTTCAGATAGATAATCAGACTTAACTTAAGCTTCTAATATTTCAGTAAAATGTACTACTGATTAGTTAAAAAAACAGTGAATCACCTCTGTGTTAAATAAGAATGAGATTGATACACATGGATAATTTGGAACTGTTATGCGAAGTATTGGTTCTGTTCATGGCTGTTCCCCTAGTACCGAAGGTAGTGTAGATGCAGGAACAAAGGTATTTTGCAACTGTTAATATAACTCATAAATAGATGAAGAAGTATGTCCATTAGAATATTTAGCGTATGAATGACATCATTTACATCTGGCAAACAGGCTGACTTGCTATTTGAACTTTCCTTATGTCAGAGAGGGTGTGGTTTCACAAGAGGTTGTTGAAGGTCTTTTGAAGAAGTCATATGCCAGAATCTTGTTTGTTGTCACAAAGAAGATTTATCTTCCAAAAAGCATTGATGTTTTAAATATATTTCTAAGGATATTGAAAAGGAGTAGCCTCTCTATTCTGGCTTTAAGTCAGATTTATGAATGGGTAATTTTGTTGACTAAATTTCCAGTGTCAGTTTGCACTCATTTGCTGTTGGTGTAGTCCATGGAACAATTGCATTTGGAAGATTTTGTGAAAAGCCAGTATGAGCTACATTGTTGGGTAATGAGAGCACAAGCCTCTGGAAAGATAAGATGTCATACATGTATTAGCCAGCAGTCAAAAGATTTTCTAATCTTTTTATATGAGAAAAAATCCAGGTTTTATAGCCCTGAACTTTTTTTAGCGCAACAGTGTTCTTTGCAATTTGGAATTTCTTTTTTATTCCTTCTAAACTTCTTCAGAAAATACTGAATGGTTTTGCAGAATTGCAGAGCAGCACTCACTGTTCATAGTAAACATTGTTGGTATTGAGAGTTACAGAAGATAAAATTCCTGCTGCTTCTGATATGTTTCATGTGAGATGATATTTTATTATAAGGATCAGTTTGCAATTATTGGTTTTGGTTTTATTGGTTTTTTTTTGTGGGCACAATTCCATATCTATTAATTTTTTCACTTCATCCACAGAAGTTAGATTACTACAGCTAGTGAAATGGTGAGGAAAACCAACAATATTGAGCCTGTTCTGCCTTTCAAATTTCAGTCAGATTTTTTATCAAAATTTGAGTTATGCATTTATATAGTTATGTGGGTGTAAAATGTTCACTGCTAAGTGTGCATAAATATAATATGACTCATTATTGAACAGAGCAGTTCTCCAGACCAAATTTTATAACACAGTTACTTCTTTAAACCTTGATAGGGATCTTACTTGATGTAGCTGAATGTCAGTGTGGGAAAAAATGAGCATTCACATATTCTGCAAAGTACAATGCATATAGATTGATTTTTTGTTATATCCTACTCTGTTTCAAATACATTAAATCAATCAAACAAACAAAAAATCAAAAGCACAAGCATTGTCATTAAAAATTCACTAAAAATAACTAAAAATCCTCTTATCCAATCTAATAACATGGAGGTTAATGATTATATTAAGAAGGTGTATGATACACAGATAGAGGAGTTCTACCTCCGTTATTTTTGAGAAAATAAAATGTTCCTCATGAAGAAGACTTGCCTTAGATTTTTCCCTTGAAAACTACCGGTGTGTGACAGTAGAAGGATAATGCTTTTTCCTTCAACTTCTCATACAGCTAAATCGCAGTTCTTCTGAAATGTTAATACTGATGTGATGGGATTGAAATAATAAACATCTGTCAGTTTGGGAAAGATACCACAAGGAATCCCCATCCTACAGATGCTGCTACTGCAATATTCACAGGTAGTATCACCCTACTACGTGAAATGCATGGAATGTATTGAAAACTTGCCTGCTTGTATTTTAGTAGAAAAATGTTTAAATTAAGTGCTCAGAAAATTAGCTTATATTTTTTTGCTGGACAAACATATTAATGGAGAAAAGGAGTGCATTGTAATTTGAGAAAATCGTTGTAGCATCCATAAGTTACATCTGTTTCAGCGGAAGTAAGTTTTTTCCTTCCTCAAGGTTCCATTGTTGCGTTTCTAAACTAGCAGGTCCTTGCAATAGATGTTTCATGTGTTCTGTACTACAGTTAATAAGATGAGTCTAATCAAGGCCTGAAGTGGTGTACTGTTGCTACCATCAAAGAAATAAATATTTTTTGATGTTATATCTCTAATTGAATCTGAATTACTCTGTTCCAAATTTCCCATTATAATGAACAAAACTTAGAATAATTTGCATAATTAGTATTTATGCATATATTGCAATCCTCCCTTAATTAGTGGTTAAGAGAGCTGAGTAGAAAGAGTTAAAGATTTGCATGTCTTAAACAACTATCCTTGAGAAAGGGGCTACATGGATGAGAGTATCAGTAAAATACTGCATTTGTTTATTATACCAAATGTATTTGAATAAAGGAAATGTGATGTAGGTTTTTTGTGTCCTATGCCACCATCAAGCCTTGAGCACTCATATTCTAGTGCATGTGGCCATTAGTCAATGGCTAAATAAACCATAGATATTTTTAATGACTTTTTGTTCATTCCATATTTTATATACAATGTGTTTGCAAATAAAAAAGTGGATTCTAGCTTTCAAGTTCAGGCAATTATATTGATGTCAGTATGAAATGCTGTGCTGGTTGATTTCACCTGGATAAATATCTTGACAAATTGTTTTGGTGTTCCACAGGCAAGGCTCTGTATGGCTAATATATCTCATGAGGTATGTACTTTTGCTTGCTGGAAGTTGTTCCAAACTTATGAAAATACATGTTGCAAGCTGTGTAGAAGAGTCAAGCTGCAGGCCATATTTTGCTGAAATCCACGATTAGGATATGGAAACAAACAGGAACCTAAAGTCTTTTGCAGATAATTCCTGAAAGTAGATGGAAAGGAGTGTATAAAATAATATCTTCAGGAATAAAATTGAGAAAATTTGGAAATATGGTGGTGAGGGAGAGAGAGAAGAATTTAGAAGAAGAATGAAAACATAAAGAAATAGACAAACATTTATCCTGATTTTGCTGTAAGTGGAAGGATAAACAACTTTAAAATGTTTTGACACGCACTCTTTTTTTTTCCAAAGATACACTAAAAACTTTCAAACTCTCACAGAAGACAACTGGAGAAGAAAGTCTCTAGAACAGTGTCCAATATTTTCAGAAAATTCAAAATAAAAATAAACAAAATTATCTTTCCTTTTGCAAAGTGCTGTAAAACATATCAGAGCAAGTGTCTTAGGCTTTCTGATATATACACACTTCCTGTAAATAAACCAGTTGCTTAATTCTCTGGATATACATCAAGATCTCTGTTAAAATAAAGCACAGTCAGCTAACCCAAACTGGTAGCAGTAATGCATTGGTAACAGTAGGAGGCCACACTGAACTTGAGTTTGTGTAATTGAGCAGAAAAAGTATTTTTTGTCATGAAGTCAGAAAAAAAGAACTAAATAAACTAAATAAGAGGGTCTCACTGTATCTGCTACTGTTCACATGATTGGCTCTACCCCTGCTTACCTGGTAGTGACTCTCTTATAAAAATATAAGTTACAGATGACCAAACTGGTTACTTCAGTGATCTACATCACTCTTTCAAGATTCTATTCATAAGAGAAGAAATATAAGGACAAATAATCCTTTCTTTAAAAAGAAGGCTGAAACTCAGAGACTGTTAAAAGTGAAGCTTTTATCAGGTATCTATTATATCTTCAAATATATGGTCAATTTTTTAAATTCTTCTGTATCTCAGTTGCAGATACCCCTCTTCATTTTTTGCTGAGCCTGAATGCAGGGAAGAAGAGGTTTCTGGGGATCCAGCTCAATTTGTATTGATGCCAATGGGAGTCTCTTCACTGCTTCAGTGGGAATATGATAGCACTTTATTAGAATATCATTTTTTCCTTGTTGGAATCATATCCATGGCTTGTTTGTCATGTTTTGAACGTAAACAGATCAGGAGTGTGCGAAACAGAGATATGGGGAGAGTGACAGAGGCAAGGTGCAGTTAGTTTCCCAACTGTGAAATAAACCTTGAAGTATCTTTGATTCCAGTGAATCTTTTTCCTCCAAAAAGGACGATAAACCATCACAACTTTAAAAATAATTTCCTAAAAATGGCATAATTCATAAAAGAACAGAGTGCACTGTGTGTGAAGGCCTGTAGTCCAAACATTCCATGATAATACAAGAATAAAATGCACAACAAACACCATAGCAAATTTAACTAGAAGCATCATCTGTTAATTACTGATAAAAGTTTATTGGTATTCAACAGCTAGTTTGGCAACCAAAAAAACCACAACATAATATGCTGTATCATGTTACACTGGGCTGTTTTCCATGATAAGATTTTGGCCATAAGTCAAGAGTCATTACTGCAGAGTGTGTCAATACAATGTGCAACATGTTTGGTGTTGTTTGATTTTGGTTTGGCGGGGGGTTCTTTTCCAGATTTTTATTTGTCTTGATATCAAACATTTCTGCAGTTGATTTAGATAGGCACTACACCTCATTTTTTGGATTAAAAAAAAAAAGGTACAAAAAGATAGTATTAAAGGAAGAATTAAAAAACAAAAAAAAAGACAAAAAAAAACCCAACCCAAACAGGAACAACAAAAAGAACCAAAACTATTTTCTGAAATTTACACGGAACAGAATGTTTCAAGATTGCTTTCCCTGTAATTTTGTCTTTACTGTTCTTTTGTAACAAATAAATGTGTATTATCTTCTAGCTGTTCCCTGAATACTCTAGTGTTCCTTGAAGATGTGTCTGCATTTGTACCTTCAACTTCATAACCAGAAAAAATAGTAAAGAAGTAGCCCTGAAAAAAATGAATGCACATTCCATATAGCCTCACTGCTTTACAGGGTTATTTTGAGAGAAGTGTTATAAACAATTAATCTTGAGACTAAAAGGCAACAGTTTAAAACTCTTTATTTTCTTTTTCTTTTGCTATGCAAAACATCAATCATAACAGACTTGAATTCAGACATGTTTGAATTCTGAACACCTACTTCTTTCAGCAATATTAATATGAGACCAGCAGATCTGACCTGCTTAGAAAAATGACTTGTTTAATCCATTACAGCAGTTCCTAAGTTTTAGGCAATAATTCTAAGACACTGAGGCAGCTATTTGCCAGAAACAGTCATATGCAGAGGACATAAGGCCCTTGAACCAAAAGCCAAACAATAATGTAGGAATGAAATATAGACAGATACCAAAAAGCCAAAATAAGCTGCTCTCAAATCAAGTCATAAAAATGGAGAGAAAAATTGCACAGGCTATCTCCCACCAAGACCCCTTTGTTAAAGGACAACAGTTTAATGACTCCCACTCTTGGCATCAGGGAATGATTCTTCAGTAAATAATTTTTCAAAGGGAATGTCAAAAATAGCAACTTGAAGTGGATTAATAATAGAAAATATTATCTTTAAATACTAACTTGAATTTTTAAATATTTTTGTTCAAACAACATTTATTCCCCTATGATGTTTGCCTTCAAGAATTATTCCATGGGTATATTTTAACTGTACAGGTGTGTCTGTGCCAGGTAAAAAAGGATTTCAAGGGGAAGTTTTGGATTATATTCATCAGAAAGCTAAAGCAGTATCATGGGATTTATCTCAAATGCAGTAATCTACTTTTAATTTTCCTGTAATAAACCCATTCTGAAAGTTACTTCTGGAATGGATTCACTGAATCAATACATTACTGGAATTCAAGTAATACCCATGACCCTTTTGTCAGCTTCAGAAGGGTCTGACAAAGCTGTTGTGCACTGTGCTTAGAAAACCAGAAGGGTTGCAGGTGAAGTTGCTTTCCTACAGAAACTAATCCCAGCATACCAGCTTTCCATATTAAAGGCTTTCCCATGTGTACAAAACTGTGTTTGTATCCACATTTTAGTTCAGATCTGCAGATAATGTAAAGGGTTCTAAATGTTTTTAATTTCTCTTTTGGAAAGTAGAAATAGAAGGGTAATCAACTTGTTATAGAAAGCATATTAATAATATTAATGTAAAATAAAATAATCTTTCCTTTTTCCAGGAAAATATCATGGAAAGCATGCACACTAAAGGCCTTGGCTTCTTGTTGTGTGGGCATACAAAGGTTCAATTTGCAAGCAGATGAGTGAATGCCACAGTAAAGCAGTAATAAGTCATACCAGGTTATGTGGAAGTTAGAAAGTGTCTTGGGTATCAATATATCTGCAACTTATTGCATGATATGCAGAAAAATTTTAAGTGACACTACTTTGACGTGTTTATTTTTTTCTTTTTTTTACATAGTTTGTCACCTTATTCTCCACAAAGACAGTGCTTAATCTCTGGAGAGGGGCCCCTGACTTTTGATGAGAAATCTTTCTACTGAGATTTAAGTGTGCTATTTTGTATCAACTAACTTCAGTGTTGTTATTTCTGTATTTCACACAGTCACAGATTGGTAGGGTTTGGAGGGTGGGAATACACCGGAGCTCACTCAGTTCAACCCCCCTGCCAAGGCAGGTTCTGGAACAGTTTGCACAGGATTGTGCCCAGGCAGGTTTTGAATACCTCCAGATAAAAAGACTATACAACCTCTCTGGGCAGCCTATTCCTGTTCTTAGGCACTCAATATAAAGAAGATTTTCCTCATACTGAGATTCAGTGTTTCAGTTTGTACCCAATGCCCCTGTTGCTGGGCACCACTGAGGAGAGCCTGGCTCCATTCTCTTGGCACCCTCCCTTCAGATATTTGGAGACATTGGTGAAGTTCCCTCTCAGATGTTTTTTCTCAAGGCTCAAAAGGCCCAACTCTCTCAGCCTTTCCTCATAAAAGAGATGTTCCCATCTCTTAATCATCTTTGTAAGACTTTGCTGGATATTCTTCACTAGTTCATTTTTTTCTCTTGGAAAAAAAATGAGCTCTGGGAACTGGGGATCCCAAAACTGGACACCGCACTCCAGATGCAGCCTTACCTGGGCTGAGTTGTGGGAGAGGATTGATAACCTTCCTTAAGCTGCTGGCTACATTCTTCCTAATGAAACCCAGGATGCCATTTGCCTTGCTGGCACAAGGGCATACTGGTGGCTCATGGACAGCTTGTGGTCCACCAGGACCCCCAGGTGCTTCTCCACAGAGCTGCTTTCCAGCAGATACTGGTACCGGTGATTATTCCTCCCTAGTTTCTTCATATTCTCTTTGTATAATGGAGGTTAATTAATGAGTATATTTCTTACATTTTCTGATAATTTTACATGAATGGTGTTGAAAGACATTAAAATAGGCTTATAAAATTATTTTTTCTGATATCACTCTCTCTAAAACCTAGTATTGAAGCATAATATTAGGTTTTTTTCTGGGAAGAGGCTCTCACTCTCCAGCAAAAGAAAAAGGTAAAATAATTATAATGTATTTAATTATTATAAGATAAACCTCTGAAAATACCAAACAAAGATTTAAACAGTGAGTATAGCTGTCCAAAAATATTGAGAGAGAAGTCTGTCCAGTTTCAGCAGTATTGTCAACTTATTTATTGATAAATTCTGATTCCCTGCAATAATATTACATACTGTTTCAGAATATGTAGTAAGACACTAGAAGTTTTTACTTGGTATGAAAGTGACATAAGTCTTTAATGCCAATGAGAAAAATTCTAGCACAGTTTTCTGTAGGAATTCATTCGCTAGCGTATTTTGTTTTATAATGTGCTATTGTTTCCTGTATAAGGTTAAGGCTCAAGCTCCACCAGGTGCTTTCCTTTTGCCTTTCAGCAAAGTACCCAAGTACTTCCATTGTTAACTATATCAGACATCTGATAAAAAACACCTGGCCAACCAGTTTTCCATATAAAGGTTAATACCAGGTCATATTATAACTAGAATGCCAGAGGAATAGCACTGTAACTGTAATAATTAACAGAAAAGCCACCTCTGCTCGTAGGGTTGGGTTGTCACAGTGATTTCTACTCCTGTACATTATAGTGCTGGAAAAAAAATGATAATACGTGTCTCCAGTAACCTCAGTAGATAAAATCTAAAAGGAAATAGAAGTGCTTGACAAGAATGATATTTCTCCAAGTTTTCTGTATTTATTGGAATAGGGCTACACATACTAGTGAATGTTTAAGAAATATATGGTCCAGAATACGTCCTAGAATACACTGGCTTACTGCTTCACCACAAACCGGCCATGGGTTATTCTCTTTGCTTTTTGAGACTGATACAACTGGAAGTTTTCATTTCCATCAATAATCTTAGTATTTTAATCCATAAAATGCTAATATCCTATCGTCAGCAGCCGGTCCCCTAAAGTGGATCATTATAAACAGGCAGGAGAGCAAGTATTTATCAGCCAAGAAGGGTATGATGGAACATTACCTAATAAACAATAATAGACAGTTAATAACAAATAAAAATCAATATGCTGTCAAATGGGAAACCAGTGCAATGCAGCTAGGTTCAAAAGATTTGAGTCCTTTTAATCTGGGTGAATACCTAAGCAGTTACATTCCAAATGAGCTAGAATTTATTGACAGCATTCTGAGAGAGACCTATAAATAGGGAATTGTAAAAATCCTATCTGGGCAGTAAACTCCAGAGATCATGAGTGTGCTGATTTTGTGAGCATTTAAAAGAAAACTATTGGAGAGATTAATTTTGAGGAAAAAAAGCTTTTTTTCAGCAACTAGAATAATGCTGGTAGGACAGTGTTCACAATTCCTAGCCTCCTACACTCATATGTCCATCATTCTAAATGGAAAGTTTAGTCAGAGAGTCATATAACAGCACTAGGTAAGGAAAACACAGATTACTGTCATCCTCCTGTAACCTACAAGAATTTAAAGTCACCTGGTAAAATCTAGATGTACTCTGTTATGTGATTTCATCCCTATGCAAAATAGTTTCTTAGTCTCAGTGTGAAAAGTACATCACTTTATCTTGATTTCAAGATTTTTAAGCAAACTTTAAATGGATAGAGAGTGTCATTAAAACATGGGTTTTTTTCTTAAAATGTTTTTTCATTTGCAGAAATATAATGAAAAAAATCCTCTGGAATAAAGAATAGGTCCTATGGAAATAGTATATTTTCTGGTTTTCATTTTTTTGCCCCCTGAGGTAGAAAATAACAAATAACTGTTTTGATTGTAGATGAAAATGTCTCATAAAATACAGAAAAATTTTTAAAAAAAAGTTTGCAATTGGACTGGTGGAAAAACCGAGTATGAGAAATGGCTGAGGAGACAAAAATTTTTCTTTTTTACCCTGTTGTTCCTAGTATTTCACACTTTCTTACCTGAAAAGATTCCAACTTACTGCAACCAAACTCTCCCAGAGGAAGTATACCACATGAACTTTTTTCTTCTACATATTCCCATGGGAGAAGTTTTTCACTGGTCCCCCTGGATCTGTGAATCCACAATTCAGCAACTAGTTTTCTTTCAGGAAGAATTGCAAGGGCAATTTAATATATATGTTATATATATATATAAATAATGCATTTATTTATTAAAATTTAAATGTTTCTTTGGTGTCAATATCAAGACTGAAAGAATCTTTGTCTGGTATTATTATATTTTAAAAACTTGAGATTTCTCTGTGCTTTTTACTGGCATGTATACAACTCCAGACTCCACAGAACATTGTTGGGTTTTTTTCCTGACATTACAGTGCTTCTTCCCAAAAAAGACAGCAAGGATATAGAGTGCGAAGTCTTTTCCCAGTTCCATAAACTTGGAATTCATTTAATGCTTTTCATCCCTGTTATGATGCTGAGGTGATTTGTTGAAGGGAATATCCCTTTTAGCCCTCATAATACATATAGAAAAGAAAAAATGTGAATGTAATGTAACCATTTCTGATGATCAATTTAGTTATAGAAATCATCTAATTAAACAGGAAGAAGAACCTTACTTACAGAGACAACATTGTGTAATTTAGAAATGCCAAATGGCATTTTTTACAAGCAAATATACAAAATTCAGAATAGGCACTCAGTTGGAATATGAATTTGTGTATCTGTGTCTGTTCAATTGTCTGGTTTGTAAATATTTGTGTTAAATATGTGATACCAGCTCAACTGGCAAAGAAAGTTATCCACTGAGGTTGTTAAATATCATGATGCTGGAAACACTCTGACCGCAAGTACTTGTATTGAATATATTACAAATATGTTCCTCTGGTCATTTGCTCGGTGTACCTCTCGGCAACGTGACATGATTAGGATAGTTTAAGTACCGAATAAATTATATATAAATATATATTTGTGCTAGTGACATACCACTGTGTAAGTAACTTAGATACCACTGTCTTTCTGATCTTAAATCTAATGACAAAAAGTATAAACAATTAACAGAAAAAAAAGAGAAATTAAATGTGTGTAGTGCTTTAAAATCCATTTTCCTTAATAGATTTTCAATTTATTTTTTCAAGGAGTGAGGCATTTAGAGTCCCTAAATAGGTACAATATTTAATGATTTCATTAAATATATCCTGTATAGATAAACAGGAACATCAGGTTATATTTAACTAGAGGTTGGTTTATGGTGTTGAAATGAGAAACGGAAGAAAAACTCAACAAAATCAGAAACTTTGAACTTCTTTTTGGTTAATTTATTTCTTTGTCTTTCTCTGTATCCCCGCTTCTCTTCTTTCTTTCTTCCTTGCTTTTTCTCATTTTAGGTGCTGTGACTTCCTGTTAGGTTCTAAAAAACCTCTTGGAGGTCTCAAGCTGCTCTGGTGATTTATCCTGTAAGCTACGCTAATAAAGTTAGGGAAGACAAGCAGGGGCAAAGGGGGAACATAGTCTAAGGTTTATATGCATGCTTTATGTATATGTTTGTTACCAGGAAGGCAATACAAATCAAAGAAAGAGGTAGACATTAGTTCATTGTATAGGGATTTGAGATTGCATTTGCAGCATCATTTACATTTTTTTTCTTGTAAGCTGCCACCTTATGTCTGTATACCTCAATTTCTGCACTCTGTATGAGTAATGACACTTGAGATTTCCCTTTCCTATGAAGCAGTTTGAATTTTGTTTTGATGAATAACAACCAAGTGTTATTTTCTGTATATTATGGCTAGTACACTTTTTGAGTTGCATTTGCCAGAATACTGATGCTTTCTTGCAAAAAGAAATCTATTAATACGTCTGGTATTGTTTATCTAATTAGTATTTTTTATCTTTTCTTTCGGGAGTAAGCCTAAATATCCTTAAAATATCACATACAGGAAGGCAGCACACTGAAAGAACATTGTACTAATCACTACTCAATCTCCCGTTTCTAAAATCTGACTTTATATGCTCAGTTCCAAAGTTCATATTGAGGGACGATCAATTGAGTTCTCAAGCCCGCTAGCATATGACAGCACAGTTTATTTTCAAAAACAAAATAACTTTTCTAAAATAGGTATGTTTCCAGTACAAAAGGATAATCTGGCAATGTTGTGATGCATAGGTGGAATATGTCTAGGTCCAGGTTGCTGAGAAAAAAAAAAAAAAGAAACCAAACAAATCTTAACTAAAATTAACTAATTGAAAATTAACTAAGTTAACAAAATGGGGAAAGATTATTCTTCTGCAGAAGCTTATGCCTCATTCATAGCATGTCATTCTTCATAACATGCCAAAGAGAGATTGCAAGCAGCAACTTAATGTGGGGCTGCTCCATGTACCCTGTCCATGTGTTTGCTCCTTTTGAATGACTTCAGACATTCAGCAGCAATGAGCTGGCTAATATGTATAGCTGGTTTGAATGCAGTGAATACATTCCTGATTTTGTACTCCAAATGATGCCTGAAGGACTTATCTGTCTGCACTGCCTACACTGGGATGGAGACTAGCCTCCTAAATTAGGCGTGGATGTGCGGGGGCTGTTAATGCCTTTCACAGTCTCAAGGCAAATTTACTTCTCAGTATATTTTCAAGTAGCAGGGGATAACATATGTATGTTCAAAATGACACCTTAGCCTCTTACTAGAAGTTGGGAGACTCTGACACTTCAGTTTTTTTCAAGATATTTGCTTTTACCTAATTAAAAAAAAAATCCCTAGTGGCACATTACAAGTTCACTTGGAGAACAGACAGTCAACCTGAAGAGATTTGACAATGAAAATGTATTTTGTGGCTTTTACATTTGCATAGATAAAATGTTTTCATTAGAGAGGGAAAAGTGCTATAAGTTCAAAATAGATGTAAAGCATCATTCTGTTGATCATGGTTAAACAAGTTCCTTTTTGAACTGTATTGAAAGAACTGTCATGACATAAGAATCAACATCATTTCTCAGAGTTGTTTCCTTCTGTAAACCGGAAAGAGTGTATAGATAATGTGGAACTTCAGTATGACATGTATAGTAGCTGGACTATTTAATAAAAGTACATGTGGATTTTAAAACTTAAAAAACAAAAAAAAGCATTTCACCATGATCTTGCTCTATCAGCCTTTTTTCTGAAGGTTTATTTTCTGAGACTGATTATTATGAGATGACACCTCAATTTCTGATTAAATTGGTTGATATCAATCAACAAATCTCTCTGCAGAGTATAATATGAATCACAAGAAGTAAAAGTGTAAGTCAAATAACACATTATAGCTTAATTGTGTGAGATACTCAACATCAAATTATACTGACTCCATTTTCAATGATACTGTTTACAGTGAATGTAAGAGACAAGATGGAATCAAATTCGGAACACCAGAACAAATCTGGATCTAGAATGGAAGTTAATGTGACAGGATTTTCTCTCTTTCTCTCTCTTTCCCTCTCTTTCTTCTTTCTTTTCTTTTCTCTTTCCTTTTCTCTTTTCTTCTTTTCTTTTCTTTTCTTTTCTTTTCTTTTCTTTTCTTTTCTTTTCTTTTCTTTTCTTTTCTTTTTTCTTTTCTTTTTTCTTCTTCTTGCCTTCTTTCCTTCCTGCCTTCCTTCCTGCCTTCCTAACTCCCTCCCTCCCTCTCTTCTTTCTCTTTCTTTTCTTTCGTCTTTTCTTCCTCCTATTCAAGAAATGGACTTAATATTTTTCACTTCTCTGGTCATCACTGCTTTGGCCTTTGCAATGAAAGTGCATTTTTAATAACAGCTTCAGAAGCATGGGCTAAGGTTTCTTCTACCACTTAAAAATTTGTGGCAGCATACATGATTTCATTAAAGAGAATCTTATCTAAACAATTAAAAGTGATTTTTTTTCTTGTAAAATCCGTTGATGTATGAAGACTGGGGAAAGGAATCAAAAAAATCCCCAAAAAATTCAACCAGGAAAAATATTTCTATAAGTCATAAGTAATAGAAATATTAGATACAAACCTCAACTTCCTACATTTTATCTTTATTTCATAAACTTTGCTATTTATAAAAATGTTGTCATAATTGTTTCTTTTACAATGGCTCATGGATTTGTATTGCTTTGTGAATCAATTCTCTTTCAGAATTAAAATGTTTGAGTAATTTTCTAATGAGAGTTGTCTCCATAAACGAAATAAATCTGCCATAGATGTAGGTTCTACTTAGAGTAGGATATAAACAGATAAAAGTAAATTCAGACCCTCATTTGTCTCCTCTAATATAGTATATGTTAAGTATATAGAATAAAAGAATCGAGGATCAAGGCTATCAAAATTAGCATTTCACAAAATATAAAAATTCTTATATAATTAGAAGATTAAAAAAGACATATGTAACCACTACATCTATTGAACATGCAGCCCTAAGTAAAATGCATTGACAAAGAGCTTTGAAGGGCAGCATGCATTTCTAAGCTTTGCAATATTTCTTACTACCTGTGTGATCAGGTTATATCTCGATTGGAATTAACTTACAATGGAGATTTTGATGAAATAACTAGCATAAGTGAAGGCAGAGAGAAATCAGACACAAGTGATATATACATCTCTTACTTTCTAGGGGGAAAAAAACCAAATACCACAAGTAACTTCATCCTATTCTTTGTATTGGAGTAATAAGGGTTTGATACAGTGAAAAAAATATTATTATCTGACTCTCTAACAATGGTAAATTGGTAATTGCTGTTGAAAAAGAATAAAATCCATTTATAAAAAACTGTTTATAAGTAATCAGTATTTGAGACAGAAAACAATTTCCATGAGAAAGCTACAGTGTAAGAATTATTTTTTAAAATCTCTGAACAAAAGACGCTTATGAATTCCTGACACTATATAAAATATATGGGCAGCCTGTACATTCACTTAGGGTGCAATTCCCTAGGTGAAAAGCCACCAGAAACCTAGAAAGCATTTAACTCTCATTTACAGTCTATTTGAAGTTGTTAAATGAGACTTCAAGACAGTCTGTGCATCAATCTGATGAACTTTGCCAGAACACAGGGTCTGATCAACAGGCTGATTCATATGGATGTGCTTCTGTATCCAGGAACGTGACTCAATGGGGCTCAGCACAGATCCAGAGACATTCATTATGGATGCATCAGCCTAAGGGAATCAGGGATGTGTTCTTCTGAAAAAGTAAAATTCTCACAGACTTCATAATTCCTGAAGTTTTGGATGGACTTTTAATGGAGACCATGTCCTGAATTCATTAAAAAAGATATCAGTAGAAGTCTATCCCCTATTGATTTCAATAGGTACATAATATATGGTTATCCAATGTGGCAAGTATTTCTGGTAGTCAATTGGTATTTTTAAGGAAGCAAAATCCCCAGATGTGTTATGTATCTTAGCCTTCGGAACAAAAAGAAAAAAAAATCATACAGATTAATCAAAGACTTAATCTTCCAAAGAATATGTAGGAAGTCAAAGAAGCAGAAACATTTAATTTGTTTGTACCTTTTGTTTTGTGTTTGTATATTACTTTGTTCTAAATATAGTTTATGTTCTTTCTGGTTTTATTCTGTTGTAGTTACTCTTCCTTTCTGTGTGGAATTTATGCAAAGAGCTTCTCTTCACCCAAACAAAGTTCAGGGACAGCCGGTGCTAAATGCAAAAAGCAATGCTAATATATTTTCTGAGCACCACTACCACTTCTAAGGTCATTAAAATGAAAGAAAAGAGTTAGGGTTATTTTCTATTCCATGCAACGGTCTGGAGATAATGCAGCCTTCTCACTTCTACATGCAGGGGTTTGTTTAGGAAATGACTCAGCCTTCATGAAAAGGAAAAACAGTCCCATTAGGAAGTATAAGCTTACATACATGATATGGTTTTAGTGATGTTGTTTTAAGGGCAGACTTGACAATGTTTATTTAATTGTTAGACTTGATGATCTTCAAGGTCTTTTCCAATTTAAATTATTTTTTCATTTTATGAATCTATACGCCATCTTACTTCAGAAGTCTTAAGATACTACCTCTATCTGTATGTTTGTCTATTACACATATGTAATTTAAAAGACTTTCAGTTATGGCTTAGAGAGAAGAGTTATTCTTCTCTTCACTACTGACTTGTTTCTGGGTCAAGCTCTAAAACCAAAATTTGTCCACATTGGATATCCAGAGCTAAATTAATAGATCAAAGTAAAAATAACTCAAAGTTTTGATACACAGAAAGTAGAACCACACAAAGTAATCACCTCAACATGCTGGAAGGAAGGAAGGAAGGAAGGAAGGAAGGAAGGAAGGAAGGAAGGAAGGAAGGAAGGAAGGAAGGAATTCTATTCAAAACTTTCTATGACTTTATGGTTCTATGATTCTATGATTTTTATGATTCTATAATTTTAATTATCTTCAATTTAAATATCAAAAAAAAAAAAGAAAAGAAATTGCTTGCCTTTCCTTGCAAACCATACATGTAGTAAAACCAATCACTTACTTTTTTCCAGAAAAGGTCTATTTAATTGCAAAATGTTATGTTTTTCTTCTTGATGATACTTATTTAATTACTTAGACTAATGCTTGTTTGGTTTTCAAGCAAATTCATTCCAATATAGCATAATTTTTCTGCATCTGTGTATAAGATGATGCTCTTAAAGATCAATATGCACTAAATTGAAGAATCATTATGCAATATTTTTGCCCCAAATAAAGCTACAGATGTTCCTTGAAAGAAAAAAAAGAAATTCCGCAGCATGTGAATGTTGTGCTTACCAGGGCAGTTTCTGTTGGACAGCTTGTTTTTATTCTTTTCCCACATTGCCTTCCCTCTGCACAATTGTTTTGTACTAACCTGTTGCACCACTTTCCAAGGTAGCTGCTCAAAGTAGTCAATATTTTCTGGGGTTTAATTTTTTTTTGTTGTTGTTGGGTTTAGTCAATTTTTCTGCTAGAAATAATTAATTAGGCAATTTTATTAAAGTGATTGCAAAGCACTAATGCGTTTTCCAGTCCTCATTCTTTCATAAGAAAATACAACAAAATAAAAAAATGCCAAGACAGCTATTCCCTTCTCCATTCAGTTCATCAGTATCTGGCTCAGCAAAAGAGCTCTTTAGACACTGGTGAGTGCATAGTGTAGGAGGTTTATTTAGTTACCTGAGCATAGGCATCTGATCCAAGTGATTACCATCTGATCACAGCTGGTTTTAGGTCTGCCTCACAAGGCTGGGGTCATATATGCCTTGTAACACAACTGTTAGGCCCAGCTGAATACTTGGGATGTTCTCAAGTACCTCAAGTGTCAGTAGCTGCACCAGTTCCAAATCAATTAGGCAATGGATTTGAATCCTATGCTCACACACTAATGCAAATGTACATGTATATAGTCTGGAGTTGAACTTCTGAACTGTAGATATCTAAATTTAAAATTCAGTTGTATGCCTCTAGACATGAATTCCAGGTGAAATTTTCTTGTAAAATAGAATGCCTATACCCTTAGTTTACCTATGAAATTGGCCTCAATCATATGCAAAACCCAAATACATGATGACAGGTCAGGATTAATCGAGATGTAGCCCAAAGCTGTTAGGAAGAAGTGTGATAATGACATCTGGGAAAAAGTTAATGTGTTTTGTAACACTAATGTACTCTCTCTGTAAAGGAATCTTTAAATCCAATTTTATACTTCAGTGGTAATAAGTCAAGTCCTAATTTGATCCTAGTCCATCAGATTCTGCAGTTTGTTAGAAGTGTGTTTGCTTGACATTGGAGCTAGTCATTCTAAGCTCCTTTCTTAGTCACTGGAGAGAAATAGATATTTGTTCAAATATAAGTATCTAAAATAGGTCAGCTGAATGAGACCTACTAAGTGCCTGCTCTGTCTATTGATTACATGAGTGTTTTACATGACTATTTCAGATAAAGATTCTGTGCTGGACAACTATTACGTGAGATTAATCCACACTGCCAATTTATATTTGTTTGGTGAGAATAATCCTTCACTAAGGACCTGAGTTAATATTTTCCTTTTAGAAAAGCAAAGGAAATGGAAATCAAAGGGTGGTACTATTTACTTTTCTGAGAATTTTTCATTCAATACGACAATAACTAAAGAGGCTTTTTTATAGAACTGAAGTGAAATATTTTTAGATACGAATGAAATTCTTATTTATCAATGTCAAAAGTGTGTTAAAAGGTGTTAATTTCGGTGGGAATAGTAGAAGCTTTTTTCTAGCAGTCCAGCACTCAATTGAAATTAGTTTAATTTGTTATGATGTGATTCTGAAGATCTATTCTGAAGATTATAGGAGTTGATATGTAACTCGATAAGCAGATCTGGTGCCAGGATCATGATGCCAGTGGGGCATCATAGTATGTTCATGACAAGATTTCCCAAACTGGGGAATCCTCAGCGGAGCAGAGAGAGCTGCCTGAAGCCTGTAGCTTGCATGACAGTGACTGATGGAACTTGTCAGGGAGAGGACCAACAATGGCCAAACGTGCCACTGCCCTCAACAAAAGAAGCCTCTGGATACCACTAGTGAGCAGGAGTGCTGAGAACAGAATGGGCAATTCAGGCATGGCACATCAGCGAGGGCATGGCACGGCAGTTCACACAGAATAAGCTGTCACAGAAGGGCATGCAGCAAGAGGATTGTAGCTCTGCCAGCTCGACCAGGGAGCAAAGGCATTAAACTTCCAGAGGGGCATGTCAGCTCTAGGCACTGCACCCATGGTGACAGACACAGCTTCCCAGACGGAGCTACAGTGGGAAGACACTGTCACCTGGGTGTCAGGATGCAGGGTGTGCTCTGCTCATGCACCAGCACCAGACAGCATCACCTTGGGAGGTGTGCCCAGGCAAAGGAACTCCTCCACTTAGTGACATTGTTTTGAGAGGAGCAGCGTGGGTTGAGAGGCATGAGGCAGTCTGAGGGCGAGATTGAAACTGCACTGAAATACTTCTGAAATTGCACCCTACTTTTCCTGGGGCAGGACTCACAGGCAGACAGGAAACATGATAAGGAGGATTCCC
Organism: Loriotus luctuosus; assembly: GCA_035582745.1. Classification (NCBI taxonomy): domain Eukaryota; kingdom Metazoa; phylum Chordata; class Aves; order Passeriformes; family Thraupidae; genus Loriotus; species Loriotus luctuosus. The sequence goes on along the minus strand of JAWWEY010000001.1, from coordinate 71,520,934 downwards.
TATCATTTCTCTCTCTAAAGGTGTAAAGGGCAATGGGAGGTTTCTACTTGGGACAGTAGATGCATATTCTCTGTCCTGCCCCACCTTCCCAGGTGCCCTGGCAAATGGAACCAATGATAATAGGATAATGGTTCATCAAGGCTGAAGGTATCTCCAAGCTATCTGTGTCAAAAGATCTGTGTCAAAACTGCTCCCATAAAGCAAAAGATGGTTAATTGCCATAAGGGGATTGTCTCCTGAGGGCAATAGAAGGCCTAATACACAACCCAGGCCCACATTTTAAGGAAGTTGATGATATGGCAAGAAAGCTTTCTACACTGGTACAGCCATTATTAACTTTTCAGGTAGACAATTATTAATTTACAGCTAGAAGCCCAAGGGCAATGGGTTTATGAAAGGCAGGTCATGTTTCACTAACCTGATCTCATCCTACAGGAAATGACCCATGTAGTGGGTGATTGAAAGTGGGTGAGTGGATATGGTTTACCTGGCCTTTAATAAAATCTTTCACACTGATTCCCACAACATTCTCTCGAAGAAACTGGCTGCTCATGGCTTGGATGTGTGTAGGGCACTGGTGAGACCACACCTTGAATCCTGTGCTCAATTTTGGGCCCCTCACCACAGGAAACACATTGAAGCACTGAAGTGAATCAAGAGAAAAGCATCAAAACTATAGAGGGCTCCAGAGCACTAGTCTTATGAAGAGTGATTGATGGAAGGGCAATATTTGGCCAGGAGACAAGGAGGCTCAGGGCAGAGAGACCTTACAGCTGTCTACAACTACCTGAAAGGAGATGGTAACAAGGTGAGTTCTGGTTTCTTTTCCTAAGTAACAAGTGAAAGGGAGAGAGGAAATTGTCTCAAGTTGTGTCAGGGGAGACTTAGATTGGATATTAGGAAAAATTTCCTCATAAGAACAGACTTCCTGGAGAAGTGGACATGACTAATATTCCCATGGAATATTTAAAAGTCATGCAGAAGTGGGAATTAAACGCTGGAGAGCAGCACTGCAATAAAGGACCTGAGGGTCCTGGTCAATGGCAAATGGAATATTAGTCAGCCAGGAGGGCCAACTGTGTCCTGGGATTCATCAGGTACAGCATTGCCAGCCAAGCTAGGGAGCTGATTGTCCTGTTCTACTCTGTGCTAGTGTGGCCTCACCTTGGGTGCTGTGTGCAGGTTTGGGCACCACTATACAGAAAAAGATAAAAAGCTATTAAAGAGAGTCCAAAGGAGGGCTTTGAAGATGCTGAACGGTCTGGAGGGAAAGCCTTATGAGGAGTGACTGAGGTCATTTGGCTCTTTCAACCTGGAGGAGACTGAGAGGAGATGTCACTGCGGTCTACACCTCTTCACGAGTAGAAGTGGAGAGGCAGGCGCTGATTGATCATTCTCTAATGACCAGTGACAGGACCCAAGGGAATGGCCTGAAGTTGTGTCACAGGAGGTTTAGGCTGGGTATTAGAAAGAGGTTCTTCACTCGGAGGATAGCTGGGCACTGGAACAGGCTCCTCAAAGCAATGGTCACAGCACCAGCCTGACAGAGTCTAAGAAGCATTTGTACATTGCCCTCAAGCACATGGTGAGATTCTTTAAGCTGTCCTCTGCAGGGCCAGGAGCTGAACTTCAGTGATCCTTGTGGATCCCTTCAAAATCAGGGAATTCTATGACTCTATAAAAGTAAATTACCTGTGTGACATTTTAATATAACATTTGTGTTTGTGCGTGTATGTAATTCAAGCCAGAGAAGTTAGCAAGTAGATGACAAGAAAGTCCAGGAGAAAAACACAGGGAAGATCTAGGGTCTAGGAATTTGATAATGGAGTGGGGCTATGAGTCATGGGCCATTGTACATTTCAATACCACCAGCTTGAGAGATCTGGGGATCTGGAAGCAACCACTGGGTTGCCTGGTATTCTACAATTTATAATGTAAATAAATATCTGTATATGTATAAGTATGGATATTCTGTCAGGAGATTTCAACCTTGTTCAGGAAAGAGGAGACAGCTATCAGCCATGCTTGTTTTAGTGCTATGCTTTTTGTCTCTACCGATCCATGTGATTAGCCATGCGTATGTATATTGTGTTTGTGTGTATTCATGCATGCTTGCCTATCAGGAATTTGTGTTCACCCTTGTCGCTGGCTGGACCTGAAGACAGAGAACAACAGCACTCTAATGCACATAAGGCTATTGAATTCAGCAACCTCTCACACTTGTACTGTTGATGCTGTCAAAAACCCTTTTTTATACAAACTCCTCCCCCTCACTACCTCATTTGTGACTGCAGTGAAAAATGGGGAATATGATAAGCCATATGTCTGATTCCAGGGTGCATTTCTATTGTGTGCATCATCAAGATTTCTAAATTAAATATAAAAAAACAGGTCATGAGTTGAATGCTATCTAATTATTTAATCCCTTGAGCACAATATCGGGCTAGAGAAAATAATTTTCTGTATATAAGTGGCCCATTTCCTTTCTATCCCAAAATAAAATGACGTGAAAAACCTCACTCTTTTTTTTTCCCACAGAATGTCCTCAGAATGCTGTTTCTCTCAAGAAATTCCATAAACAGTGAGGCTGTTGTGTAGAGAGTTAGTGCCTCTGGTATGCCCATGTTCTTCTTTGGGATTCAGTGAAGTGAGCTGGAAGAGGATGAATGAATTGGGCACAGTGATGATGTACTCCTGGTGGGTCCATTCATAGATAGAGTACAGCAGTCAAAACCATTATTTTTCAGGCATAGCGAGAAAGATTAAATCTGTTAGGATTTGGAGGAACATTTTCTCTACATCTTCCCTCAGGATAAACACAGTGACATTTCCATAACAGATAGAAATGGGGAAAGGCATTGCTCATAACAATGCTTTGCTACAAGGTCTTATCAGATTATCATGGCCACAAAAAGAAAATGCTGCTTATTCACATCTCCTCAAAAAAGGAGGTAAATGTCTCCTGTGAAGGGCTATTTATCACTCTTTCTTTTCTCCTAGATGAATGTTTTAAATATTGTCAGAAAGTCTGAATAAGTTATCACAATTCATCTGCTGGGCTTCACTTAAATGGTAACGTCCTTGACATTCCAGTACTGTTCCTCTGGGGAGGAGAGAAAGGCTATGCGCATCTATTTGCTAAAGCAACATTTATTTATACTTGATAGCATGAAAAGGGTCTTTGATAAAATGAAGAGTGTTGCTTAGAAGTAAATTACTCTTTAATAATACTAATTAAATCTTCAGTGACACTGAGAATGACACCTGAGAGCAAAATGTAGCTTGTAAAGCACTCAGGAAATAATTATAATATAAAATCTGTGGCTTTTTCAGACTGGAAGATTCAAAAATGTTCACAGGAAGATGTTACCTGCAGTCCTTGTTTTCTAACTTTGGCAGTTGCAAGGAATATGGCATGTAATTTAGTAGAAAGCTACGTAGATTAATTGCAACAGTAATAGGATTAGTTTGGATATTCCAGGTAGTGTAAAGTGTTTCATAGCATAAAAAGTATAAACTCTTCTGGACAAATCCTGTGCTCCTAATTCTAGCCAACCTTCTGAAAGAGTCAGACAAACTTTTCTTCAGAATATTGGGAGAGACTTGCAAAACAGGTGGAGCTGCTTTGATGTTTGAATCATGCACAGAAAGTTGAATTAGCCTGCTCAGTGGTGCAGAATAGCTGTACTTTCTCTCCTCTGGTAGACATGTCTCCTCAGGGTTGAAGCATGGGGTGTCTAATTGAATCATTTCCTCATCCAGCTCAAATACAGCACATATGTAGTTCAAATCCAGAATATTTGTTATGATTGTTCATCATTAATAATAAATATTATCATTAAGTCCAGGAATTAATTTTCATTCAAAATAAAACATGAATATTATCAAATTTATATTTCAAGTCCCTTTGGAAGTCTTACCTAAGAAATATATAGAAGTGAAGTTTATTCTTACAGGTTTCTTGGAAATGTTTCTACAGTTTCAAAACATTTTCCCCTTCTTTGTTCCCTCTTTATATCACCTTTCCTCTGTTTCTTCTGAACTCTTTATTGATGAAACTGAAAAGTCCTGAAAGGTTTTTCCGTCTTGCAGTTTCAACAGTTTTGTTTCTTCAAAGCGCATTAGAAGGGTAATAGGAAAAAAGAAGGCTCAGTATTGAGTCTTCATTTCAGAAAACTACTTATCCTTCCCCCAAAACCCATCCTCCCAAATTAATTTGACAGCAGACAGAACAGTTAATCCTATTACTGTTATATACCACCTCCACATTGTGACAAAGCATGTGGATAACAGCCTTGAAAGAGAAAAAGTAAAATTTCAGAGAAAGGTGAGATTTTTGAGATTTGTATAACTGGCAGGTCAAGGACTCGAAAAAAAACCAACAAAACAGTGGCATTTAAAGGGAAAGAACTAAAAGATTCAGAGGGTGGTTACTCAGCAACATCCAGAGTCAAACTATTTCAGGGATCATTTTTTTCTTACAAGGCAGCTGCCTAGCTAACAAAGATCCCACTGGATTGGTGAAAATAATAATGCTGAACATTCTAGCTCATTAGACCCAACTTCATATGTAGCAAATAAGTAACTTGCTTTTTTATTTTTAATTTGTGCATATCCTTATACAGTCTCTAAGGAAAATTGTCTCAAAAAGGCCCGGAGTGGGACAGTTACAAGGTAAGGAGAGGTCAAAGAACTTTTCATTTTTATTAAGAGGAAAATACTAAAGAGGTAACAGAAGTATAAGAAATGAGGAGGGATATAAAATCAATGTGCTTCTGAAATGGTTGATCTAATGAAGTGCTTTTATTAAATCAGTATTTAACTAGATAAATTGTAAAGGTACGCATAATTCCAAAGCAATAAAGATGTTGTGAATATACAGTTTGATAAGAAGATGAATACCGAACTCTTAAAGGAAGCACAGTACCTCCATTTAGCTTGGATAATTGTGTTCCTTCATCTTGAAAGCTATTGAACCACTACCACTCTGATTTCTGAAAATCACAGACAAGTGAAGATAAAGCTCTTGTTTTCTGGAGGAGAATCACAGGTTGGAGTTTATTTTCAGTAATTTTATGTTAACGTGTATCATTAATATTTCTCAATGGGTCATAACCATGAAAAACAATTCAATATGTGTCAGCAGTGCATGTGTTTTAGCTAATGTGCAGCAGCCATGAGTGCACCTATGGGCAGACAATTTGGATATACTTGCTCAAAGGGTAGAGAGTAGTAATGACTAGAATATGCAAAAGAAAATGGGCTTTCAAGCAATGTCTTGAATATTTCAAAATTTTAAATGACCTTTGATTATTTGGACCTTTGATTCTTGAAACTGTATGTAAGGATTGTAAAGTATCCTTGCATTGGTTCTTGCTGCATAGAAAACATGCAAACCCCACACTTTCTCTAATAAAAGAAAATTACACCCTAGAGTTCAGATGTCTGTTTTGATGAGACTTAAAATTCAGTTACTGGGAGAGTTAAGAAATGGGCTTCAATTGAGGAGAATCCCATTTTTCTGATAATTTTATATATATCAATAGATAAATATTGAGACAGACAGAAGTATGAGTATTCTTAGCTTAACAACTATGGCACATATTTGACTGTTCTGGTTATTCTAGTGTGTCTAACTTTTTACTACTCGAGCCTTCATCAGTCCTTGTGCATGCACCATAGAATTTGAAACTATGAATCCTGCAATAAATTATAACTTAATTGCATGGGAAACACTAGAAATGAATTATTAATTATTCAGTATATGTGATATAATATGCATAATAGAAAATATAATTATATTAATTATACAGTGAGTGGGGTTGTTTTCAACACCACCTCCACCTCAATTATCATTGATTCTAGGGAAAGAACTGCATATAGCTTAAGACAGGCAAGTGTAGAAAGAGAGGAGGAAAGGAGATGGCAGTAAGGAAAAGGAGTAGAAAAGGAGTAATGAAATGAAATAAACACATTGGAAAATAAGTGTCTGTAGCAAAATCAGATTTGGAAGTGGCTGGGTTTAGAGTTCCTCATAAATGCCCTTTCACCCTTTTTTTGGGACTCAGAGATCAAAAAGAAAAAAATATAAAAATAAAATTCTACAGAACTTTTCATTACTGAGCAGTCATGTATCCTTACAAAATGAGAAAGAACAGTACTTGTAGTAAAATAAAATTTTAAGCATTCTTAAAATGAAAAGAAAATTAGATAGACAAAAATGATAATTTAAGTGGTAATAATCAGTTTCTTCCATGGAAGACTATCTAGGCTTAATTATATTGTAAAATAATGTTTGAAATAGTTGAAACAGAAGTAGACTAACTAAATGAAGTAAGATCAAAACCCAGTGACCTTTCAGGGCTATCACACGTGCTAAATGCTGACTATCTGCATGGTTGCTGCCAAGCCAGTGTTTGAGATCTGCCTCCAGGTTTAGTCCAATATGTACTAAATATTAATTTATGACTGAGTAATGGTCACCTAACAGAACTAAAGTTATTTATTCAATTATTTAATAGAGGAAATCTCATTGACGTATGAACTGTTCCATCTTCTGTTTAAACCCTGTCATCAGTTTTGTATCAATATTTTCCAGCAATAAATTATTTATATCCACATTCCTAATATAGGACTAACTATTATAAACTTCCCTGTAGACAAAACTTTTAAAACTCTGGAAGTGTCTTTCATATGCAAAATTGTAATAAATTCCAGGTATAAACATTATTTTGAAAGAAAGCTCCATTAAAGAGGTTATGTTCCAAACACAAGTTACAAGTAGTCTGAAAAAGCAAACAGTCATTTTTCTAAAGTGTAACACAAGACTCTATAAAGTGTTAAATGAGATCTAATCAAACTTTCCTGTAATTACTTTTCTCCAATTTGTTAACACAGACTTTAACCTGCCTTAGAGTTCAATGTGATGACAAACCATGGATTTACTTTCTTCCCAAAGGTAATTTTTTAATAACTGGATATCTCAAAACATTACACAAAATATTAAATATCAATTTTGTACACATTGCTTGTATTACACCTGACAGCAAAGGTTACATTGTAGACATTGATTTGAGTGATTTTTATGCTTGAAAGAAGGATGTAGTGTTGAATTTTATATTATAGACTCTGTGAAGGACATGTTATGCCAGTATTTAATTTAGAAGTTGTTATTACAGTATTTATTTTATATAAAAGTAGAATAAATAAGGTTCAGAAGCTCTCTTAACTCCAAGGAAATATGCATGATTTAAAAATAACTAGGTTGAGTGAAACCAGATTATTTAATGAACTCAGATCTGAAAGTACAGTAAAAGAAAGACTCTAAGTAGATAAGTAAATCAAAAGTGTTGAAAAAGTTTAAAGTCAGAAGAATATTCCCCATCCATCTGTAAAACTTTTTAGCTTCAAAGGTTTTAAAAATATAAATGACTACAGCCTGATATTGTGGATGAGTGCAAACATTCTTCCGCTCTGCAGTTTAAGAAACTATTAAAGCACCGAAAATGTAATTTGAATCTCCCAGTGAGTTCTGTTTAGCAAATATTTAAATCAATTAGGTTATTCTTAATACGTACTATGGGTGCAATTGTTGTGAGGTGATGGATCTCTTAGAAGTAATGGGATTATGTTAAAACCTGGTGAAAGCACAATCCCTGCTCTGAATTCTAGAAGTCCACCTCCACAGTGTAATTCCAATTACAAGGAAAAAAAAAAAGAAGCAGTAATTTTGGTATGCCCTGAGACATTATTACACTTTGGTTTGATGGCTCAGCCATTAAAATCTTTTATAAAAGATCAGCAGAAAGAAGTGCCTGTAACGTTTTCTAGTCTTTCAGAGCTAATGTAGTGTAGCATTTTGAATAAATGGATTTTGATAACATGTACTTCATAAAATCTGGACTTACCATTTAAACCAGGAGTACCAGAAGTGCTATTTCACTATATTATGATAATATTAATAGGTGCTTGCAACTGGAATTGATAAACACAAGAGTTCTATAACAATGGTTTTGAAATCCAAAATAGATTTCTCATGTATACCAGTCAGTGGCCTGTCTAAAGCATTAATAGAAGAACATCAATTTAACTTTTTTTCATGCTTTTAAATGACTAAGTAGTTGAAAATTTGCTACTTTTCCACATAAAAATGTCACAGTTAAGTGTTAAAATCATTATTATTGTGACTCTGGTTTTAGCATTCATCAATAATTGAAATTTATCACCATTTCATTAACATTTAAACACCACTGTACTGTTCATAGTGATTTTTAAAATTAATTCCTAGCATTGAAGACATACTTTCCCCACTGACAATTCTATGTTTAATTTCTCTCAAAACTGTAGCACTCAAAAACTATGTCCTTGCTGGTGTGCTATAGATGACTTTACCTTACATTTTGTGATAGTAAAGCAGTGAATTACACATGCTATTTTCTTCTCATACATTCAATAATTTGATACAATAAGGACTCTGTTGCTTCAATCCTTGTAGGCAGCTAATTGTCTATTATATATCTACAAGTTTTCTATTTTTTTCTTCCAGTCAACATAGTTTTTTGTTCATTCCCCAGTATGGGACATGGAAGAGAATAACAAGGGTGAATGCAAAACATGTTATATGTTGAGGAAAAGTCATTTAAGAGGGAAAGCTAAAGGTGCTTATGACAGGTAAGCAAAGTAATGAATTAATTCACCACTTCCCATCAGCTGTCATGTGTTTAGCCATCTTCAGGAAAAGCAGAGCTAAATCATATCTAGTAGGTACTTCCAAAGCCAGATATGCCTTCTGCTTTCTCCTTCTTCCCTGGTAGTTTTTACACTGAATATCACATCATTAATTTAAGAGATGTACTTGAAGATCCTTTTGGGTACTTTCTAACTCATAATATTCTCTGTGCGTTTGTATGTGTGTGTGTGATTAAATGCAAATGGTAATGAGATATGGTATAGATTTTGTTTTAAATAAACTGGATCCCCTGTGGTCAGCTGTCCCAGTTGTGTAGCCTCCCAGCTTCCTGATCAGTACCAACTTCTTGCTACTTCAATATGGATGCAGTATGAGAAATGGAGAAGGCCTCAATATTTATTACAAATGAGTGCTTTAGGTCTCAAAGTGTCATTATGAAAGGTGTTAGCAAAACCAGTTTCTTATAAATTTGTGAAAGCATGAGCTATACCTTGTGTTCAGCTGCAAGGTCCCCTCAATTCCTAACTACATTAATGAAGTATATAAAGAAAAATCAAATTATAATACATTTTAAATTATTTTTCGGAGACTGGGGATGAAAAATGAAGTTCCAGAAGTTCCTGGTGTGAACAGTGTTCCTGATTGTGAGATTATACAGTGTCCTGAGGAGGAAACACCAGGGATGAACCACCACAATGCTTTGCAAGAACCATTAAGTAATAACTAAAATATTAGTGAAGCAATGACAGTTTCTGTTACTGTTTATATCCAAAGTGCAGTAACATACATGCTATTATGAAGAAGAGTAACTACCAGAGCCAAAACCCCTGATGTAGCTCCATGACAAAGCATATTTGATATCCAAGCTAACTGCCTTGCGTTAAGTAGATGTTTCAAAGTAATAAGAACAGGAAGAAGAAGTAACCAAGGATCACCTTTTAATTTAATGTTTTCACCACTATGTAAAGTGGACATAATGTTTATGATGCTAGCTAAACAGGATTATTACAAGTACACTGCAGAGTTGACATATATTTTCCAGAATAGATCAGTTGTCATCTGCATTTTTAATGCATCTGCAATAATTGATAGCTCTTGCTCTATGGAGCAAGTGAGGCACAGCTGAGGAATTTTGCTTTTGTCTGCTTTCTAGATTCCCATGCATGACATCTTCACAAGATGTCTGAGAATGCCATCCTATAATCCCAAATCCAAATACAAATGTAAGTAAAGAATATTTTAACAGGCAGATTCAGTGCTGAGAAATTTCACTTCTGTTGTTTTTTGGTTTTTTTTTTGTTCCTGTTTTTAATGTGAATCCCAGTTTTATCTAGGTCTATGGATATTTCTCCCATGTTTGCACTACTACAGTATCTGAATTACCCATCCTGCTACAAGAAGGGCAGATTAATAGCTTCTCCTGTTCTACTAAAATGACAAGTTAACAACTACTTGCATAGTCAACATCAATTCTGCACCAGGCATACAGAACAACACAGAAGTAGAACATTTGCTGGATATTAAGCTCAATTCTTCACTGCATCAACCTCAATTTTCTATGCTTCACTGACAAAATAGGGTCTACCAGCTGGTAGCATAATGAGCTGGACTAGACTAATTTCACATCAAAATTGACTGTAAACCAAGAATTGAATTCTAAAGGTGCAAAGAATGGATTTTCTTTTTCTTTTTCTCTTTCTTTCTTTCTTTCTTTCTTTCTTTCTTTCTTTCTTTTCTTTCTTTCTTTTTCTTCTCTTTTCTTTTCTTTTCTTTTCTTTTCTTTTCTTTTCTTTTCTTTTCTTTTCTTTTCTTTCCTTTCCTTTCCTTTCCTTTCCTTTTCTTTCCTTTTCTTTTTTCTTTTCTTTTTTCTTTTTTCTTTTCTTTTTTCTTTTTTTCTTTCTTTCTTTTCCATGCCATACATCAGATAACACAGATTAAAGGAAAAGTGTTAAATTCATTACAACAGAGGCAAAGCCTGACCTATCTCTACCAAAATCCTAATTATTTTTTTCTATTGCTTTGTCCCCTTGAGACACTATGTTAAACTAAAGATATACCTGCAAAATTTGGAGAGACAGTCAATGTACATATATTATGTTAGAATCATAGATGGAAGCAGTCTGATGAAACAGCTACTGATAAATGTAAAAAATCCAAGTAACAAACATCTTTTCTTTTTCCTCCCACACCTGATGCTATTTCTACCTCTCTCAAATTTATTCTGTAAAATAAAACAAAATAGGTGAGGTGCTGAATGCTTTGCTTTTAAAACTATTGTCAGGTGGCCCATTATAATCTGTACAGTATCAAGAAGAACAATTGCAAAATGTAACCCTCATTGCACATTATTCCAGAATAAATTACAATGATAACTGATTCACCCGAGTTATGAAGTTAACCTTTCTTTTTAAATGTTTGACTCCACTGATGTTATATTTCATTAATAATTTTTGCTGAATAACACAGATATAAAGACATTACTAAAGGCATAAGACAGTTAACTTTTGATCAGTAAAAGAAGCTTCTGTTCCTTCCCTTGAATTGCACAGAATCTATTACACTGGCAAATGAACAGCTCTGTCTTCAGATAGTAGTAGAAGCAAAGCAACAAGTATGTGGACACTGTAAACTGAGAAATTATGTATGTCAGAAAATAATGAAAAATCTTAGCAGTTTCAGTGTGTAGAGTTACTCTTCAATCAGAGTTAAAAAATATGAGAAGATAACAGCAAAATATTGAAAAGGATTATAGAGAATATCATTCATTGTTAGACTGAAATACTCTAGAACCCCCCAATTACAAAATCCTGGTGCACACCCCCTGTTTTTCAATACAATAAAAGACCCCGAGAGATCAATACTTTGAGACTATTATATCAATTGTGGAAATTATAGATTTATCTATATTATTTAGGAAGGATTTTCCATTTTTCTTATTTTTTTTCCTTTTTTATTTTCTTTTGTTTTTTTGTATTACTGGCATATTTTTAGTAAAAATCCTCAAAGTGGTCGACGGACAACAATTGAAGTAACACTGCTGCGATTTGTGTTCATTCTTGCAAATAAGTCAGCTTTCATTTTACTCTCTAGGCTTGCACCAAATAGCTTTAAGGATAGCTTAAGAACAACACCATGAGTCATTTAGAAGCTGATTCTTTTTTCTCTTTTCCTTTATTTGTGGAACCAGCCATAGTCTTGTTCGTATGATTTATTTATCCAACCTATCTTATTTGAGCAGATGTATTATTAAGAAGATCTACACCTTTTTAATCCTGACTTCTCACTCCTGATAACCCAGCTACAAAGTCTGTCAAAATGAGCAGAAAGTGTGCCAAAAAGTTGCCACATGACTGCTTTGGCTCACACAGATCTATGCTTCAGCATGAGGTGGAATACAGACTTCCTCATCTCTTAGAAAAATTCAGCATAAACTGTTACAGTCTTATTTTGCTGATAATTTCAGATATAGTTAATCTTTTCCTGTACAGAATTTTTAAGGAACTCTTGAGATGTTAGCTCACTGAAGGGAAACTGCTGCAGATCCAAAAAGCTTGCTTTGAAAGCAGGATGAGGTGAAGGATGACTTCACTGTCTGGCCAAATATACATATTCTGATAACGTCTGTGATATGCTTGCAATATATATGTAGGAGGTAGTGGAGTTTGACTCCTCGGCCTGTTTTATTCACACTCTGAAAGACAGCAGCTTCCCTAAAAAGAGAGAGAAAGAGCTGCCACCAAGATTCCACCTCCCGCAAAAGAAAAGAACATCTAGTTGGTTAATTCTTCATTACTCGTGCAGGGGGTGTTGTAAATACCAAAAGTAATCATCAGGTATCAAACAACTCATAGGCTATTGTGTTTTGACATATTTCTACATAATATGTGTTTGGTAGAAAAGTGTCCTTGCCTCTGTCTTCTGTGCTTCTGATGCCATAAAGCAGTAACTCTTACAGTGACACTACCTTCTGGCATGTGTGGAGTCACTGCTTCAGGAGAAAGAGAATATCTCTTGTTCAACACCATTCTTCCACACAGACTGCTAACAAAATCCATAACAATTTGTTCATCTCTTTTGGCTTTTATCCACACATATTCTAATGTTAGTTTACTACCACATCTGTTAAAGGTTCAGGTTGGACATCAGGAAGAATTTTGTCACTGAAGGAGTAGTTAAGCATTGTAAGGGATTGCCCAGGGAGGTAGTGGAGTCACCACCCCTGAAAGTGTTCAAGAAATGACTGGATGTGGCCCTTAGTGCTATAAGGTTAGTTGACATGGTGCTTTTCAAAGGTTGTACTTGATGATCTCAGCAGTCTTTACCAACCTTGAATCTATGCTGTCACAGGATGTACTGCACACTTTACTTACACTAGTAATGCATCACAAGGATACTTAGCAAAGACTTTGAACCTCTGGAGTTGCATAAATTAAGTATAATAAAAATATAAAAAACCCAAACAAACCAAAAGTACTATGGAATCACAGAAGAGCCTGAATATAGACATGTGGGTATTGGGGTTTCTCCCCTGAAACTATGCCAGTATCAATAGTCCAAGTGAAGTGGATCTGCACCAATTTTTAAGATCTTATGATTAAATTTATTACACCTATAAGTGTGCATACTCTTTTCACTTCATCTACTATAAGATCTAAGAATTCTATCAATTCAGGCTTAAATTTAAATATTTAAAACTTTAAATCTGTGCAGTTGAATAGTAATATAAGTTTCTCTTTGTAACCCACTTTTCTTTCTTTTTCCTATGTCTTAATGCATCAGAAATATCAAATTCTGATAATCCAGATTTCATACTGATAGATAAATAGCTGTTTCTAGATGCCTTATTTATTTAAACTTCTCCAGCACCAATTTAAGATCTAACACTTTTATCTAAATCTATGACAATTTTTATTTCCCAGTTGAGTAACTATGAGAATTAATAGGTACTCCAGAAGAGCACCTGGAATGCATTTTTTCAAGCTCTCTGTGGTACTTGTGACTTAGAGAAGGATCAAGAGAGCCTTTCACTATTACATGAGAAGATTCCAGGGACTCTGACACACAATTAGAAATCTCTCTAGATGTTTTATTTCTTTCATCTGCAAGTATATCCTTACTCTAGGGCTGCATTTGTGGCAACAACTTCTAATTTTTCAACACATCTCTTGGCTTCCTCATTATCATACAGGAACATTTTTCCATTGTACCAAGTGAAGAATTTTTTTTACTGCCTGAATATATATTTATTTTTCTCTAGAAATAATAAAAAAATCAAGCAGTTACCAGAAAATGGCCTTGTTGCTGAAGTCTGAAAGGCTTTTTTTCCCTGGTGCTTATAAGGACAGGTGATAGCAATAAGGGAAAAATTTTTGGCTTTGGTCTAGTATCCCAGAGAATACACGGTACAATCTGTTGTCTGTTTTTAGTGGCCTGTTTCTTAAGCATCCTGTGTGGAAGTCAGCAAAGAGAGATTAGCTGTGCTGCTAAGGCCATTTAAAATGAGTTGTTAGGGTAATTATGAAGAGGGAGTGTTATGCACAAGTGAGAGAAAGAAGTTTGTGTTGGTGTAGTGGTTCAGTGGGAGGGGGAATATGACATCTGATTATCCAAAGGCTTCTTATCATAATATGCAAATACGAACTTCAAATGTGTGAATTGTCCTCCAGAAATAACAAGAAAAGTGAATCTTTTTCCTTACTAGCTTTCCTGAATTGAGGTCTTAATTCCCATGCAATTGCTAAAGCAGTATACATAAAGTATGCATAGCGAAGCATTTTTTCTGTGACTTTTAACTTAGACATGGTACAATGACTTAAATATTTTAAATGCAATTGAAATGCAGAGGTTTAAATATGATAATGCAGTAACTTCTTGCAGTTACCAAAACCTCTGGAGAATCTTGGAAAATATAGCCTTTAATATTGGATTGCAAATGTATGTGTATTAAGAAGCCAGAGCTTATAATTTTATATCCATTTAGTACATGGTTAATCAACATTACCAAATTCGGCACTATGTAATTTTATTCCCGTTAGGTTGTAGTTGTGCCACTGCTGTCCAATTTAAAGACTGCTAGTCACTATCATTATAATGAATCACAGTTACCTAGGAGATAACCCAATAAAACAATCTTCCTGATGAAGCTTCTCCAGTCAAGCAACGTACGCTGTAATAAGGCCCTACATTTATAATGCACTTTTCATCCCGAAGCACTTCACAAATTACATACAGTGAACACCAGTGAATCTGCAGAAGCTTCTAAGTAGTGAAGCAACCAGCACACATGGTGGTCTCTGGAACTAAAATGAAGGAGGAAGTTTAAGTGACACTTTTCCTGTTAAATTGTCCCTGCATTTCTTGTATCTGCACACACAACAAAAGAAACTCTCTATTTAATGTATTTTCTATGGTGTACATGGAGGCAAAAATAGAATGGGAGACAATCTGAAGGGAAATAACACAATAAATTGGTCAATCTTGCTTACTTTGAACCTGGGCCTTACAGCAGATATAACCTCATGTTCAGAGTAACAAGGTATGCCATTCCACTGAGATGCAAGCATGATCTGGCAAAGCAGCCTGTAGTTGTTACAACACATTTCTCAGAAGTATAGATCCAAATAGATGTCATTTAACATCCCGAATTCCTTATAAATGGCATGATCTTGTACATTTCACAAATAAGGTTTGCACATCTGAAACAGAGGGGAGAAAAGACAGAGAACACTGTTAGCCTTGCTAACTAGACTGCCACCCCCTTCCTCCCACCCATCATACTAAATAGATATTAATTCACCTGCACAAAAGATAAAAAATTTAACTTCCTTACATCTGAAGTCACTCAAAATATGTTTGATGCCAGTCATCACAAGCACCATAAAGTAAAAGGTGATTATCTTTAATTTCATCCTGTGTAAGAAGCACAAATGCACCTTTGGGTGTAAAGGCTTTCTTTCTTTTCTTTATTTTGGGGTTGGAGAAAGTGATACATTTTCTCCATATCCCATGTTATATACATGACCTGATCTTTATTAGTGATATGGATGTTATAATCACTAGCAGCTTTTAGAATTCTATATTTCCTAAAAAGAAAACTTTTACCTTTAAGAAGAATATCAAGAACAAGCTTAGATTGAAAAAATGTTATTCTTAAATTTTCAAAGTTCTTATTTATATTTACTGGCACTGGTTTTAGGGAACCCTTCCCTTCCCCAAACAATACATATGCACAGTTTTGAGCAAATTGCCAAATGCTTTCAAAAGTACAGTCTTTTTCAGACTGCAACAGCCTTGGAAAAGTTGACATTTATTTCAGAGGTATTTAAAAACATAGTCAGATTGCCTGCAAATAAGATGCAAGATACAAAGGAGCTGAAACTAGATCTCATGAAGCCTAACATCCAAACAGGAGATTTTTTTTTGCCACATACAGCATATCTATGTTCATATTAATCTGACATAGGAAAGCCCTAGCCACCTCTCAGGTATCAATAACTGACACAGGTTGACCATTCCACCTAATTTGTCACAACCTCACAAATCAGATCCAAAATTAGTAATTCAGCTCACAGATTTAAATCATTGAGTCATTGATTCAAAGCAAATTAATAATAATTTGTTCTGGCTCTGAATAAACATGAAATGATAATATTTTATGTATGGAGCACAAATTTTCTTTAGATTAGGTATATCCTGTTTAAATATTTACTTCTCTTATTTTCCTTCTTAATTCTTTCCAAACAGTACAAAAAGTTATAAATTCAGTCAAATGCTGTGACTGGAATTCTGTAAATAAATAGATGTGAGACTTTGTGCAATAAAATCATGAGTGATGTAGTAATGCACAAGGGACAAGGTGTTGGTGATGATCTCAAAAAGGTAAAAAGTAGACAGAAATAAATTTCACATAGATTTATTGTTAAAGGAGGGGTCTAAATAATGTAATTCTAAAGTTACCAATTTTTAAATTTAGGATTAAAACTACAATTAAAAGTATGCACCTGGAATACTATAATAAAATGGAAATTCCTAAGTTGACCTGGCTGAAACTAAGACTCGTGAGACTTTACTGAGACTAGTGAAGATTCAACGTAGTTTTACTCTGAGGTGATTCTGAAGGAACACTTCCCTCCAAAATGCTGTGAGAACCTAGAAAATAAGCAGAATAAAGATAATTTTATTAGAATTTTGTGGCAAATTTTTATTACATATAATGTTAAAATAGACACTTTTAATTAAATTATGTGTTTAAATGAGGGTAGTGATAAACTTATCATGGCAGATAGCTTCTAAGTTTTATTAAAAGTTTTCTTATAAAGACACAGGCTAAACATTTATTGTAATTACAGGCTAAGAGCTCTGGAAGAAGAAATGGTTGCTTCCTGAATCTCTGATGTGTAGTTAATAAGCTCTATAAAATTTTGATTTAAAATTTTGATTAATCTCTTTATTAAATATAGATACTCTTGTGCATTTTTTATATTCTAAAAGAACTAGGTGAAGACATATACTCCAGTATAAAATTTAAAATTGAAGGTATCTTGATAGTTTGTCCTTGAACACAAAAGTCATTAAGGTTGAATTCATCATCTTACTAAGGCTAAAAACAGCCTGTACTCTTTGATCTCTTTTGTTAATGATTTTGTATTTTGTGAACAGTGTGAGTTCCCAGAAGCAGGGGATCCACCAAGATATTTTGGGTCAATGTATTGTCCTTCCTCATTTCTGAAAGCATGAGCCTTCTGACCTGGAACTTAGCAGGACCTGAAGCAAGTCCATCTCTTACATACCTTGGCATATCTGTATTTTCTCATATCTGGCAGATGTTCAGAAGGGGAGCACAGTTGGTGTTTCGCTTAAATCACCTTGATAATATCCCTTAAAATGACAAAAAAATACCTCCTCTCTCTATTTCATTTTATCTGTTTTGAGAGATCACTGTGCAAGACCAGCATTTATCAGTTAACTTGAGAGCAACATGATTAATTCTTCAGTTTCAAGAACTTAGTGTGCACACCTGCCTATTGCAAACTGCTGGTATGAGTGTAATTTGAGCATCCTATAATGTAATAAATAACTCTATATTCAAGTTGCGCCCATATTTTATAACTATATAAACAAATATATATTTAGATGCTTCAAAAGTAATAAAAGAAAAGATTAATCTCCTTTTTAAAAATGTGTTTTCTACTTTGACATCTGATACCACAGTACTTGCGTAACACTTTAATTTGCCGCAAGGTTCAGCATGTAAAATATGAAAGCATGGACGGTTAATGATATTTCAAAAATGAAGAGACCTCTCCCCTTTCTTTTAAAAATATTACAAAAGCACTTACTCAATGAAACTTTAGCTAATATAAATTTGGGGTTTATAAACCACACAATATTAATCACCTTTGAATGTGTCAAAGGGGATGTTTGTTTCTCATTTGACAAGAGTGGGAAAAATACATTTAATTTAAGTTATTTTCAGGTTATTGTAGGAAGGTGAATTATATCCTGCTCTTGATTTTCATTTCTAGGGCCCATCTGTCAGCTTCTGTATTTCTAAGAAAAAACAATGCACCAGTATTCAATTTATCTGTTTTTATTCATTTTCCCTCCAGTTCAAATTTCTTAGTTGAAATCACACCCATAGTTAATCACTGGCATGAATTATTTGTAGCCACAAATGCCTTCTGAAAATAGAAAATCTGAAATTTGTGAGGGCCTTTAAATGCAATATAATGTATTTACTTTGTCTAATGAAATCTCCTTTCACATTTTCAGATTTTTCTGGAGCAGATCTAGCCCCTGTCCTAAACTGTCTGTTCAGTTTCAGGCCAGAGCACGATGAGATGAAGATCAATAAGAACAATTTTTGAGAGAATACAAGGATAAGGGTCAGAAAGATGGAGAACGAATCTGGTTAGCAAGTACAGTTTTAACAATAACTATCAGCTACCTGCTGAAAGAAAAAAAAAGTGATGCAGATAATTTCTGTTTTAAACGATCAATCTTGAAATGATCAAGAAGGACAACACAGAAACGGAGAGGAAAAAACCAAACCAAACCAAAACAAAACAAAGGGCTTGAAAACAGTCCATATCCTGCCTACTGTGTTTTTGCATCTCTAATTTCTGTTTCTTTCAGTTAGCTCAGTGACTAACTGAGAGCTAACTGTGCAATTCTTGTTCATAGGAGGATTTCCTCCATTTCTTCTGATCCTTTACTTTCTGTTTCCTGATCTTATCAGCATTGTTTTCAGCTGCAGTCTTGCATTTTCTTGCAGGGGCTCCTCATTGTTACTGCCATCTTGTGCAATCTGTGGTGCTTTCTCTTACTCACAGGCATAGTTACTCCTTAGGAGAGAAGCAGTCTCCTTTCTTCCAGAAAATCCACATTACCCACTTACAGTCAAAGAAGCATACAATAATACAGAGAACACACATGTAAATCAATTACCATCTGTCAAATAATTTAAGGGAATCTTTTATGAAATAGAAAAAAAATTCTCCAGATTTAAAAAGTCGGAGCTACAAAAGAGTTCTCTGTTTCATGTTATGGGGGGTTTTATTGCTTATCGATAAAAAATTAAACAATTCTCTGAAACAGCTATTCTATTTGATGGAGACACTTTAGAGGCTAATTTGCCTTCATGTATATACAAGATGCTTTTTTTAACAACTGTGTAGTTTTCTCCAGCTTCATATATGGAAAACATTTACATAAATCCTTTAAAATACTGGCAAGATATCAACCTTACAAGGTCGTTTCCAAGTTGCATAATTAGAATACAAATTGGTTTGCAAGTACTGTTCAGCATTTTGACACAGAGCTAAGGAAATAATGCCAAAGGGTGCTCTTTATTTCAGCAGTGTTTCAAGACCCAGTAAAATTAGTAACAATTATAAATAAAGCAGTCTCATTGTTACCTAAGGCAAGAGGAGGTGGGTGAAAGCCAGTTTCATCATAATTACCCTAAAAGCAAATGGACTCTTGATCAAATAACACTATTGACAAGGAAGACCAAACAAACTTCCTTAATGTAGAAATTAATCATTTTCATGACAACCTATGTAAAAAATTTGTACAGTCTTACAGCAACTTGCAGTACAGTTATGAATTCACATTCCTTAAAGGCAGGAAGAAACATGCTGAAAAAAACTAGAGCAGTTTGCATGGATATAATTTTTTATTTGCATGCATGTTCATTGTTTGAATGATTACATTGGCAGAGCTGCAGTTCTGAAGTTCTGACAAAAAAAGAACGTGACTTGGTTGTCATTTTAGATTCTCTGCAAATTATCGCATTGAATCATTTACCAGAGAACCTGCCAAGGCAGAGAATTTAATTATTATAGCAATGAATTTGTGCATCTCAAACAAGTGAGGTGAGGAATTTGCTATGAGAGTGAAGATATTTTGAGATTATGAAATTAATCAATAATATAATGATATTAGTTTCATTTTAAGTAAATTCACACCAAAACATCTGTTTTCTTATAAGAAAAATAGACATGGAAGTTTCTGGAAATCTTTTATCATTTGGAAAATATTCCAACAACTAGAAGCAATTTAGGATTTTATTTAGTTATTTATTTTTACATTCTAATGTAATAACAAATTAGACAATGAATATAAAATAATTTTCTTTCCATATATTGATTGATAGTTCCCATTTTTATTATATAATGGAAATATTTGGTATACTTGATCAATTTTCTAGAATTAATGACAAGATTATGTTATCCCTTATTCTCAGCTATAGGGAGTTTCACCACATACCTCAGCTCTGATACAAAAGTCCTGCAGTCCTGCTTGGAAATACTCAGGGGAAATCTTAAAGTAGTTCTTAGTGGGCTTTGTCCTGTTAGCAGAACTGATTTCCTGTTGCTTTGTCCTGTTAGCAGAACTGCTTGCGGCCATTCATCCTCACTGAAGCATTCCTTCCACCTCCCTTCCTTCTCGAAATTCAGACTCTACATCCCATTCAGTCTCTATTGACATCTCTGAACTGAAGCAGGAGCATCTCTTTGATAGATAGTGCTGCTGTGTAAATGTGGCTAAGGGAAGAATTTGCATCAGGGCCCAAGTCTCCTCCCTTTGGGTTTGGGTAAAAATACACAACCATCAGACCTGATACCGGCAAGAAGGTTTGTTCCATAAGGGTATGGAAAAAGTCTTTCCAGAAGCTCTTTCCCTTTACTTGAGACATCTTACCCTGCCTTTGCTTGCCCGTGGTACTGCTAATATTGTTTTAAAGCTTCACCCCTGGGCTGACATGCCCCCGCCCCGTCAGCAGTGCTTGAATTGGCCTACCCCTGCCCCCATTTCCATAGCCCTGCAAAGCCATCCTTTGTGTAGGGACCATGGGTCCCCTCTCCAGGTCTGATACTGACCCCAATCCACAGGCCC
The DNA here is from genome assembly GCA_035582745.1 of Loriotus luctuosus. Lineage (NCBI taxonomy): Eukaryota > Metazoa > Chordata > Aves > Passeriformes > Thraupidae > Loriotus > Loriotus luctuosus. The sequence continues at coordinate 71,499,846 of JAWWEY010000001.1, read as the reverse complement.
ACATCCCAACCTGGGCCTCAGATGTTCCACATAGCGGGGAGGTGACCTATGCCTGGAGCTCGTGTGGAAACTGCGCCAGTGCTCTTCCTCTGCCCTGCACCTGGCCGCCAAGCCCTGCCCTGAGAGACCCTGACAGCTTTGTTGTTCCTTGCCCAACAAGAAAAACACACAGTCTCTCTTGCACTACACCATAAATCTCTGCAATCAAAAAGTATTCTTCTGAAAAGCATGGTGCAGCTGAAATAATGAAAAGTAAATGGATTTTTTGAGGTAGTTTTACAAAGGGTCACATCAATACAATTATGAGTTAGGGTAACCAATGCTGCCAGATGACTGTATTTTGCTTAATGAGGGAGGACTGAGAAAACAACTTGAATTTGTTAGCTGAGACCCTTTGATTTGTCTGACAGAGTTTAAAAATATGAATGCAACTACCAGTCAGTTTAGGTTTCAAGCTAAAGAAATCCACAAAAATGTCTAAATTTTCTGCATTGATGAGATTACAGATTTGGTTAACAAAGAATTATTATTATGCAGATAAATTGTAGATCAATAGTATTTTTCATAAGCAGGTGCCTGTCATATACTGATTTGATTGATTAATAACACAGTCCAGTGAAAAAATTATTAAAATTATTTAGAACACTTAATGGGGATATAACTGTTTATCTAAATAAAAATTTATCTAAAAAGGATCATCACCTGGTGGGGATTTTTCAGTTGTGTTTTGGCTACCTGCACTGCTGTTAATTGAAAAATTGGACAGAATTAGAAATCACTACTGATAACACTTGTACATATAAAAGGGGCTTATACCGTGAAGAGTGATAACAAGAACAAATCAAAGAGAGATAATCAGATCATTTGGTAAGCTAAGTCCATTCAAAGAAAATGCAATTTAATATACCTCAAATAAAAGACATAACAAGAACAGGTTCATGCCACATAATAGAGGCTGTTCTGAATATCAGTGGTGGATGGATGGTCTCTTCTGATGAACACGTATTTGTGCCAGAGGACAAATTGGTGGGTTGTTCTGGAGTTAGCTGCAAACCAAAAAACTCATCACTATCTCACACTTCTAGTAACCCTCTGTTGTACTCAATGTGAATCAAATTTAGGCAAGATAGATGGTCCCTCTTCCTAAAACTATAAACAAGAACTTCATAGCATTTTGACAGGTTTCCTGGCTTCTTGCATTCAAATTTCTCTTCTTGTATTATCTTTCTTTCCCTTTTCTCTTTCCAATTGCTTGAGAAACAGAAGACTGAGACAATCTACTGCTGCAAGTTAAATCAGAACATCATACAAAAAGATGAGAGAAACATTCACAAATAGTAAAAAGGGTTTCAGTAGGTCCTGTGAGAAGGACTGATCTGTATCCTCTATGTCTGTCATGATCCAGTCACTAAAGTTCTTAGAAATGCCTCTGCCCAAATTAAGGTGTAAATGAGACCATATTCCAGTGACACTTGTATGGGTTTATTTGATAGTAAATATGAGAGAGACAGAGAAAGAGAGAGAGAAAGGAAGGGAGAGAGAGAGAGAAGGACAGAGACGGAGAGAGAAGGAGAGAGAAGGAGAGAAAGAAAGAAGGAGAGAAGGAAGGAAAGAAAGACAGAATAGATGGGGAGAATAGAAGGGGGTTGACAGAGGCAGAATAAGGAAAATATCATCACTCTGTGGATCCTAACGATATTCCATTGATCCTCTCCAGCTGGTCTTCTTGGTGGTGCATGTCCCCCAAAAAAGCATAGAATCTGACACCCAGACACCTCCTTGGGAGCATGGACATTTCCCATTGTTCTTTGATGGATTAAAGCACCCCCTCAGCTGCCTCTCACATGAATGTCCTGTGGATGTGGCCTGTGATGTTGGGGATTCTACAGCTATTTTGGTTCACAGCCCCTGAGCAGAGATTACAACACACGGAGACTTCAACCCCTCACCTCTGTTGGGGGGGAAATCTGCACAAACCTGCTTCCAGCAAATGATCTGTGGGCTACACATTTCCCTACCCTGAAGCAAGCCAAAGCTGATTCTTAGCATGGCTGCTGTTTTTGGCTCACATTCTTTTCCTTGGTTACTTTTTTGTTTCAGGTGGCAGAAGAATGGATTTTCCCTTTTTTTAATCCCAGCAATTTGACTTTCAGTCAAAATTCCCAGTCAGGTATCTTCAGGGAGGCTTCTTTGGTTGTAGCTTCTTTACACAGGTTTTTTTTTTATAATGAACAAAACTTAATATTAATTCTTGAGGCATGAACTATTTCAGTCTCTGACAATGTTTAACAATAAAAACCTAAAGGTAAATGAACTAGAAAAAGGGAGTCAGTCTCTTACTCCCATCTGTGACTTCTAAACCTTTCCTCAGACTTTCAAAATATTTGGGATTAAAAAAAAACCCAAAACATCAGTTTTGTTTATACAGTTGATAAGTCTTAAGACAGCATTGGCTAAGAGTGCTCTTGAATCTAAAATAGGAAATAAGTAACCAGAATAAGTGCAGAGATTGCACCTTTGGTTTATGGTGTAGGTATTATTAGATTTCAAATTCTGAATATAATTTTGTTATTTTTGTCTTTAAAAATATGTGTTGAAATATTGGGAGGATCTATGAAAAAAACGATTTGTGTAATAGATGAAACTTCTTAAAGTGAGGATTTTCCTCTCTTAGAATCTTAGTAGGTTAAATGAAATGAACAAAAAAACCAGTCTCTGACAGGAGTTATGTTTTCTTCTCTGAAAGGGGAGGAAATATTGAGAATTAAGTATTTATTTCCCTATTTAAAAAGAGATATATGAAGAAATTAGTAGTTATACACCAATCCTAAAAAATTCAAGTCTTTATATTTTCCAGAATTAATTTTGAACAATTTTTAACAAATGGCTATGTTCTAAAGAGGCCATTGAGAACACCTTTCAGCATCCATGGACATAAAACTGACTAGACATGTCCTGAGCATCCTGCTTTACCTGGCCTTGCTCTGAGCAGGTGAGTTGTTCCTCTTTGAGAACGTTTTCCAGCCCATGTAGCAATTCAATGGTTCTGTAATTTTTATTCTGTGTTATTCTATGTGGTACAAACACCTTGGTATTTTAAAGGGAACACCTTAACTTGAATCATCATGGAGAAATACCCAAAAAACAAAAACCCAGAAACAGAATCATTTCACTTAAAAGAAACGCAGCATTAAGAGACTGGTGAAGGAAGCTTAATTAAAAAACCAGCATAATATCAGGAAGGGTCTAATTTTCCAACATGCCTCTCCATATAAGTCTTTCTATGTCATAACATAGTATTTAGGGTCAAATGTTAACAATGCTAAGCAGTTTATGCCAAGTTAGACAGATAACTAAACTGTCAGTACAAAGCTACTCACAGATCTGCAATGTTGAATCAATTTTAAACCAATTTTGTGTTATTTTAAAATAAATGCCATCTCAACCAAACACTTAGATATTAGAAATTATTATACAAGGTCAGTGTCAAATATTAAGTTAGTGTCATTAGGTTAGTGTCAAATATTCAAGTTTTTTATTCCTCTCAAAAAATAATTATTAAATTGCCATGTCCAAAAAAGGACATGAAATTAATGAAAGAATTAGTTTTTTAAAAGAGTGATCAACAGGCTAAATATAATTTAAACAACAATTCTTACTTTGATTAATAATTTTTTAGAATATAATAATAAAAACACACATACAAAGGTGTCTGCTCTGACACAGGCAGTAACATCAACTTAAATCTTGCTTATTAAATTTTGACAAATACAAATAATATAGTATTTATAAAAGAAAACATAATTACTGTGCTATGATTCAGAAATAATCTCTCTTATTAATTATATATACTCATAAACCATGAAGTTTAAGAAGTTTTTCCTAAAACTGTAATCACTACGACTACCACAAGGTACAGTGAGCAACAATACTGCTTGAGGTTTGCTCACACATCTGTGATCTTCCAAGACTTCCTGTAAATGTTTTGTAGTTTTCATATACTAAATCATCACACACATCTTATTAAAAACAGTGACAAGGACACATGGCCAGACTTTCTGAGGAAAAAAGAAACTTGCAAGTGGCTTTCTATGTGCTCTTTCTGCTAATCCTTCACAATTAAGGAAAAGTGGAGGAATATAATATTTCTGCATCCTTAACTTGCTGATAAAAGTTGCTCCTCACAAATGCTTCATTTGAATTTTTCTTCATGTTGACCCAATTTTATAGAGGTGTTCTCTTTTTTAAGCCTTCATGTCTTAATTTCAAGACTTAATTTCAAGACTACTTCATCTTTTGATTATTGAAACAACAACATAATACAAAAAAAGGCTAACAAAACCAAGTCATGCCAAAACAGAAACAATAGCATATTAGTCACTGCCAAGGGCAGTTTTATTTAATTTCCCTCTGACATCCCTTAGCAAATGCATCCATAATTTAAAATATCTACAGCAGTAAAAATGCTTAGTCTGGAGATGCTGATGGTAGATTTGGAGTTAGATCTAAATGTGGCTTCATGCCCAGAATGAAGCGAGTCTGTTGCATGCTATTTTGGTGTTGTACTTAAATTGTAAGGAGAAATGTATACATGTGTCAGTTCAATCTCTTTTGTCTAGTGTCCATTTTTGCTGTCACCATTCACATCCTCATGCACAGAATTACTAACTGTTCCAACTTTTGAGCCAACATTTTTCCAAGTGGTATATCCTTATTTCATCCCTTGCCTCATGCAATTGATATACACCTACTACTCAGTTGATTCACTTGTTACAGTAAAATCTCTGGTCAAAGAGAAAGTCATGTCATTTTTCTTCTCCTTCCTCTAATAATTAACAACTTTAAAAAATGTTCCTCTATCTACTGGCCGCTCATATGTGTCCCATGGAGAGATTTAAATTCTCATATACCTTAATGTCAATTCTTCCCACATATTTGGAGTCTTTCTGGATAACAGATACCATAAAGGAAGCCAATACGGCAATATCTGTTATTCTTGCATAGGCAGTGATAACTACAGGGTCAAGAAATATACTATGTCCAGTCATGAACTATTAATCCAAAGATTTATAGTGAACTACTACTTCAAAATCATAACTTCAGGTATGGAAGTAGATACAGGCAGAATACTTGAGGTTTGAACAGAAATTTTGGAGGTCATCTAGACAGACTCCTTGCTCAGGAAGAGCTATGTCACAGTTGCAGAAAGTTTCTTATGATCCTGTCCATTTGAGTCTTAAATATCTCCAAAGATGGAGGTTCTTCGGACACTCTGGTTGCTTGTTCCCCTGTTTGACAACTCACATTGTGAAAAAAAAAGTCTGATACAGATTTTCCCTATTGGGAAAAAAACCTTGGTTTTGATGTTTTGCATTCTTCCTCAGTATGATCTGAATCTGACTTCTCTATACTCTCTCTTTAGTAAGCTGTAGACAGCAATAACAGCCTGCCTCTGAGCTTTCTCTTCTTCATGATAAACATATCCCTTTTCCTCAGCTTCCCCTCACAATATTGTGTTCCAAAATCTGATTATCTTGGTAATCCTGCCCTGGACATTCTCCAGTTTTTTGATGTTTTCCCAGAGCTGGGGAACCAAGACATGGTTTCAGCAGTCCAAGTCTGCTGTCACCAGTGCTGACTAGAGAGAAAGAGTCCTCCTTCAAGTGTTGGTAAAGCTTTTTATGATGCCTCCTAGGGTGCTTTTGTCTTTATGTGCTGCAAGGACTCATTGCTGGCTCCCATTCAGTTTTGTTTCCACCAAGATTCTATGTTTATTTTTCTTTTTTCAGTAAAAGGAAGCATCTTGTGAGTCTCCATCTACCACTCATTCAAAGATATTGTGATAAGCACGTTATAGTTCTGACCTTTGCAAATATTAAAGTGGATGCTATGTACTGTGTATTATAATATAATGTTAACTTTTGCAGAAGTAGCTAGAGTTGTGAAATAATAACTAATGCTTTCATTTTTATACCTAACTGGCAATACTAAAATAAGCCAAACATTTGTGAATTAACTGATATTGATTTTGAGTACCTGTGGTTGACTGGCAATGACTGAAATAGCTGAACTGTGTGCTTGGTCACATACCATTTCAGGAACAGACGTGAGGAGGATCCCTGCTACTGACACTTGGACTATCAACAACTGCCACCTGCTGAAACCACGGAACAGGGGCCTGTTGTGAGGAGGTGACACCCAACCCTCAAAACCATATCCAAGATTACTCCACATGCTCTAAAAGGATGGATCAAAGGAGAGGCCATGCTAAAATATTCCTGGAATGTGTAAATGAGGTCAAAGAAATGTTTGAATGTGTATAATCTTTTACGAATATTCATTTGACCGATCCAATAGAAAGGGTGTATAAGAAGAATTGCCATGGCTAGCAGGTGTACCTCTGGCTGTGGCTATGTACCCAGTGCTGTTACTTTTGTTTTACTGATTATGTCCCCTGTTGTCCTTCATTAAATTTTTTTAAATTCAGTTGAAGAGTGGGGGTCGTTTCTCACAGATATATTCTCAGTGTTCCTTTTATTGTGCAGCGAGACATGGAGTTTTGCCTTTGCGTAGCCTCCATGAAGATCCCATTAGTTCTGTTTCTTTTCCTAATTTTGCAATAGCAATTATGTATCGCTGAGCATTTAAATTATTTTCAACATTGAATCTGGCACTATGTAATCTGAGAAGGTGGTTCGGGTTTTTCCAATTCTAAATTCTAGTCCACCTGCCTTTAATATGTGGATGTGCTACATTCTTACATTTCTTGTTGCCATCTACTGAATATCTGAAGTCCAAATTTTATTTTTTTGTAACACTTGATTCCCTGTATTTTTAAATGCTTACTTAACATTAAGTTTGTGAGTAGTTTCTCTGAAGTCAGTTCCATTGATTAATGCTAATCATGGTCTTAATTATATTGTTGGACTGTGGCCAGGATGACTGATGTCTCATTTGTTGCAAGCTATTAATGACTCCTTGTAATCAATTGTAGTGAGAAAAACTTGCAACTGTAGTGAGAAAACTTATTCCCCAGTGAAGGGAGATCTGTCTCCTGAATTCAGATACTTAAATCTGAGGTTAAAATTTAGGACAAGAAAATCTAAACTATTAATCTATGCAGTCAATGATACAATAGGGAGTAAGAACTTCATAAAATCCATCTTCCCATTTCAAGGAAGATGAAGTATTCTCGGGAACTATGTTGCCATTAGGAAGAATGAAGACAGTTGACTCAGAATGCATGATAAACTTCATACAACAGAGGTAATTTGGAAGTGAATATTAATTTGATAATCAAAATTATATTGCAACACTACAGTGTTGCATTATGTGCACAGAGCTTGAATTATGGCTATTGGTAGGTGGGATAGAATTTTTTCTTACTCTTGTGTCAAAACCCACAGACATACAGAAGATAGTCCTTACCTGTTGACCTGTACAGAGAGAAAAACACAACTGCTAAAGAACCTTGACATTTAAGGACCATGCTTCTTTGAGCAACTCACTAGAGGATTGTCAAGAGAAAAAGCACATCTTGATCTGACTCTTGAAAACATAAGGATGAATCCAATGTTCAGTGGAAGATGGCCATAAAGTATTCAAATTCAGTTCCTTTGTGGAAAGGATAAGTTTTCCCCACCAAATTACACTGTAGTGATAACTAATTTTAAATTCAGCATGTTAGAGACTTTGAACAAGAGCGTATCACTAAACAAAAGATAGGTAGAGTCAAATGGAAAAAACAAACAAACTGAACAGCAACACATAGTCTTGTAGAAGGAAAAAAAAAGATCATTCAAAATATGAAGCAGTGCTTATAAAATGAAGTGGACAGAGAATAAACTTTTTAACTTAATAAAGCATGTGGGACAAGCCATACAGTAAAAAGGGTTTGGAATAAAATTTTCTTTGAGATCTATACAAAAAGCTGAATCATATCTCTTAAATCATATCAAATGATACAAAATAATACCCCTTAAAACTGAAGATTCAGCTTTATCAAGATAAGTCTCAAAAACTTTCTTAATTATATCAATAGTGGCATCTTTACACAAAATTAATAAAATGAACCAAAGATTGCCTGGACCAAAGATTGTTTACACAATACTTCCAAAAGAAGAGAGATTTAAAATGGCTCCATATTTAAATGTGTTGTCTATCACCCTAAGTACTCTTCCACAGAAGAATGGAAGGCCCTAATATCAATGCTTTTTTAAAAAGGTCTTGACTAATTTGAGGAATCATGAGGCAGAGGAAATGCAGCAGGTAATAGAATCAGAGATAAAATACAAGACACAGGATTCAGAGAACAAACCCAAACGAGGAATCAACTTTCAGATACAATGTTTGAAATCATAGCAGGGATATAAGTACAGGTTTTTTGTTTATAAGTATATTCTATTTGGAGAAGAATAAAGTTTTTGCCAAGTAATTGGCACCTCAGACACCTTTTAAGTAGTTGTCAAGCGAAGGAAAAAACATGATCCATTGGGTGTTCCTGTATTACTTATCTAGAAACACTTCCAGTTTTCTAGGACCTTATGCACAGTGTATCAGAGTCACATCAAAGCTGAGGTTAGAAGGCACCTTTGGAGATTAACTTGTACAACTGCCCTGATCAAACAAGGTCAACTACTGTAGGATCCCAAGGTGCATGACCAGATGTCATGGTCACAATTGCACTTACTACTGGGGAAAGATCACAGTTCCAAGAATTTTTGTGCATCCTCCTCACTTACTGTTGCCTACAGAGGACGAACTTCAGGTGTTCAGGCTGTCTTAAAACTGTGGTGTAGTACAAAATGGCCTGGAACACCATAAGACATCCTGAAAACAATATGTAAGGGCAGATATAACTATACCATATGTAGATCCATTAAAAAAATTTAAAAAAACCAAATTGACAAAACCAATACAAACTAGTTCTCTTGTTACCAAGTTAATTAAATTAACAGTCACAGAAAAGGGAAAATGTCTTTCAATAAGTAAAATATATTTGAAAGGTAAAAATGAAAGAGGAATGAATTGATGTTTTTATAGTGGAGATAAGTTACAGTGAAGTTGTCCAAAAAGTAGTATGAAATTGTCAACATGCTTATAAACTTTATGGAGAAGGTAGTTAAAAAACCAAGGCAACAAGATTTACTGATACAATTAGAGTAATGAAAACTAAAATGCTAGTAAAGATTTTTGGAAGAAGCTCAAGTGTTTGAAAGACTGAATGATGAGTGCAATTCAGTATTTTATACACAAAGCAGATATGAAGAGGAGAAGCAACTATAGTCACATATATATAGTGATATGTTGTTAATTAATTTTTTCAGTTCAAGAAAAGGGTCTTAGAGTCATCTTACATAGTCTTCTGAGCAGAGTAGAGCAGAGGCCATAAACTCCAGAACGTCTGTACTGGCTCTGTCAGGAACAGATTTCAACTTCTTCATAGCAGCCCATATGGTGCTGCATTTCAGATTTGTGATTAAAAAAACATGGTTTTGACTGTGGCTGAACAGTTCTTGCACAGAATTGAGAGGGGTTTTTTCGTTTTATTTCTTTTTGAACTTTTTCCACCCTATCACCCCAGTGAATAGGGGAGTGATCACGAATTTGGAAAAGGCCAAACCCAGAACAGCTGACCCTAACTGATCAAAAGCATATTCCATAACACATGAAATGATCAGCAATAAAAAATCAGGAATAGGGGAGGATAGGGGTAGCTTATGGTCATATGATCTGTCTTCTCAAGAAGTCACTCCATGTGATGAATGAGATCTTGCTTCCCATGAATAGGCTGGACATCTCCATGCCAACAGAACATAAGGAATGAATTCTTCATTTTGCTTTGCTTGAAACTTTGCTTTACATGTTCAGCTGTCTTTACATGGATTGGCAATTTTTTCTCACTTTTGTCTTTTTTATTGTCTCCTGTAGCCCACTGAGAGGGAGTAAGCAAGCAACTGAGTGGGGGCTTACTTGTCAGGTGGGATCAATACATCACAGGATTATCAATTATCATAGAGGAAAAAAAGACAGAAAAAAAAAGTTTTCCACTTCATAGTTTCATATTGGACCTGAATCTTGAAAATCAAATAAATTCTGGTCTTCCTACTAAATTCACAGAAGATACTCTAAACTGAAAAAAACTATAGAAGAGGGAAAGAAGAATGAATTAATGTTTAAGATGTCTGCTTCTGAGAATATAAATAAGCAGCTAGAAGAACTGATGGATATGGGAAAATGCATTAGAAAGATGATAGAATTATGAATGATGTATTTATAAAGAAAGAAAGAATAGTTATTCACGACATCATCATTTAGAAAGATTACATTATGCTTAATTTGACAGACTGAAAGCAAATCAAAATAGCGTTTTTTTCCACTCAAATTGTAATTAAACTAGTTAACACACTGCAAAAAGATGCAAATGGCCAAAAAAAGAATTCATTTAAAATGCAGTAGATGGTTAATTATTATAAATAGAGAAATGGCTATCAAATTTTATGATCTAGGTGTTCATATAGGAATCACCATCTTCAGAAGCTGAGATGGTGCACCAGATATAGACTTCTCATTACATTATTTATCTGAATATTTGTTATTAGGTACTATTAGGGATAGGGAATGGGATTAGATGTAATAGACAGACCTTTCACCTGTGCTATCATATCAAATATCATAAATTTAGGTGCTTCATAAATCTGAGGTATTTTCACACAGTAAATGTAGTCAATAAGAAGAGTCAACCATCTCTGGACAGTTACTTTTCTAAGTTTCTGTCAGAGAAATTTTAGGGAAATATCTACCTTGTATTGATACTTCTCAATTATTTGCATCAGAAACACTTTATGTTTGTGATAAAGTGTCCATGAATTCCAAAATATTCCTTATATTGAGAAGACTGGAATATACAATGCTGAAGGTAGACATGATTCCTTAGTGTTATTTTTTAATCCCTTTTCCTCACACAATTGTGCCATGCACATGATAAATGCTCCACAGATAAACATCCTCTATGCTTTTACAAAATAAAATGTTTATAGAATTCTGACTGAAGATCTGTAGCATACAACTCAAATTCTGTCTTCAAAAATGTGACAGAAGTTTGTTTTACTAATTTCCAAACAATCTTGATTTAACAGTCCATTTTTAAGAATCACACAGGCTCATATAGGAAAAAAAATTCCCAACCAATAACCACCAAAAAATAAAGTCCCCAAAAACCTCACATATAATTTTCTTCTAAAAATCACACATTTCACTAATAGGTCATATCAAGGTGCTGTACTTGTCCTGGTAATATCTCGCTATATGCTGTATTGGGCTGCTGCTGTTTCAGATATCGAAAAGCCTTGGCTTAACACTCTCTGCCAAGAAATGCCATGAATGTCAGAGCGCTTTAAATCAAAACTGAAAACTGACTTGTTTTTCTCTTTGCTTCCCATCATTAGCTTGGCACTGCAAGCTGTGTTATTAATTATTGTACATCTCTTTTAAAGCACCTTGAGATGTCTTGCTGAGATAAGTTACCATGTCCTATAAATGGAAGTTATTCACATCCAGTCAAAAATTAGTCTGAAGTACAGTGGAACAAAGTCTTACAAAAGTATCAGCACCTATAAAAAATTCAATATAAATCAATACTTTAATGCTGATTTTAGAATCTGCATTTATAGTTTACAGCTCAGAAAGTATTTATACCTGTGCATTATGTTTTTGAAATAATTGTATATTCATAGTGACTTGCGTGAATCTTGCACACCTTTACTCAGGTACAACCAAACATATAAAAAGAAGGTCAGAGGGGATGCAGATATAAGATTTCTGTTAGCATTTCTATTATGGATTTCCAAGATACAAGACTTGCACCATGTATTACTGCTAATGAAAAGGAACTAATGAGGAAGGTAGATGGCTCATCCTAAGAGGGCAGACTAAAAAAGCTGGATAGTTTCTCGAAGTAAGAAACTTTGACACTGTTATTTTAATATTGGTTGAACACTATAGGGCTTCAAAGAACATGAGAGATATTAAGATCTCATTAGAAAATCGGATTAGTTGTGGTTTTGCAAGTCCAGGATTACCTTTAGCTTTAGAATCAACCTCATACCTAATGACACTGTTTCAAAAATGTGCTTGGTCTAATTTCACTTCAGACTCTTTGTTAATAAGAATAGTTTTCTACAGCTGGAGAGGTTTAAATGTTATAACAGAGGTACCAAATTTTGAATTCACAGGGAAAATGTAAAGAATGGAGGATCCTTTGAACTAAGTATCTAACTAACTCACTGTTGAGTCCAAGCTAGCTTGTTCAGCTACATAGAGGACTGACATTGCCTCTCAGTGATTTCTTGTTCTGACTAGGTATGTCGTAATCATCTAACTGGTGCATCATTATTTTTTCTTTTAAATTCCAGATATTTAATATGTGAAAACAATTCTCAAAAAGGAAAAATGATCTTTTAAAAGCTCAGAGAAAGCAAATGACACAGCTGGATGTTAAAATTATGTTTCCAGCAAGTGAATTCAGTTGTGTTTCTACTCATGTCAGTTGTATAAAAATACTTTCAGAGACCCTCTAATAAAGGCAGCACAGATAATTATCTTTCAAAGTGCTCTAAGGTTAAAATGTAAGCAACTCTGAGATTTCTTAGCCATTGCCAGAAGCTTAGTAAATCAGTCATTAGTAAAAATACTTTTAATTTCAAATAGAGAAATTAAGAAAATGAAGTTGGAAAATTAAAATAATTTTCTTTTTATATTTTTCAGAATTCTTGTCCTATGTTTGCCTGAAATGAAAAGCTATTCCAAGTACCCTGTGTCTCCCTCCCTGCTCATTTCTGCTTGTAGCATGGCATGTTAAATGCTGTTTCACTATGGAAATGGAAGAAATTGACTTCTTGGTATCCACAGGAAAGTGTCAGGGACCACTGAGACATCCACAGGGCAAGCATTGCAACAAAATGGACAAATTTCACAATTTAAGTCTAGATATTGCTAGGCAGCAACAGAAAGCATAGGAACAAGTGATTACAAATGCTCAGCTGCTACTGAGTAAGTATTTGGTGTCAGATCTAGCCTCAGATCAAGCTTGGTAGTTAATGAATGTTTTGCCATTAAGTAAGGGATGACCATAAGTGAAAAAAAGAACTCACAACAGTGAAAATGTCAACCATGACAACATTAATTGTTCTTAGCCCATTCACAGTCAAAATAGCAACAATTATGAGGTTCCAGGTAAATGGAACCTCATAACATTTTACGTATTTCTTGCCGCCTGTTTTTGATCCCTCAACAGTACACTTTCTGAACTGAAGAATATAACTTCTTACATCAAGAACACAGATTTGGACTTAATGCCTAATGATACAATAGGGTTGACTGGGTATTGATGGAGCCAGCAGTGTTTCCCTGTCTCTTTGGCGTTTCCAGGCTCAAGACTAACATGTACTTAATTTTGTCTTTGCATCCTGCATAATGCTGGCAAAAATTATATGTTAAACACAGGCTGAAGACTTCAACAACGGAAGAGATAGAAAGTGAGACTATGTAATTCAGTACGATTTCAGTATGCATTGCATTTTCTTTCATAATAGAGAGAACACCCTGAAGATTTGACTAACTTTCCCTCCACCCTTCTCTCATCACTGTATATTATGCCATTAGAGTTAAAGAATCTTATTTATCCATGAGCTGATGTCATATCTTGTAAAAACTTATACACTTCAAAGACCATATTTGCAAAAATTATACTCAAGTTGAAGATACTTTGAAGATACTTAGAACTGTGATGACATATCCCCAAATGAGGTCTTTATGAAAGAACTGATTCACATTTGTTAAAATTATTTTTCTTAAAACTACTTGCTTTTTTCTGTGAAGAAATTCTAAGTGGTAGTTCAAAAGAATCTTGGTATCAAATCTGATGTTTGAACTGATTGGTGAGCTGTGTGTACTCAACAAGCCCTTGTGATATATTTTTCTCTGCAGTTATCCCACAGGATGTTTGATTTCTAAAGCAAATAATGAGCCTCAATGTCTTTCACAGAGCTTCTGGTAAGCAGACCTTTTTTTTATTTCTATTTCAAATTGAACCAGAAGAATTTACATAGTTATCTGACTACTAGCATAACTGAATGTGTTTCGAACAAGACAGTTCAAAATAAATTATGCTATTTACTAGAGTGAAAATACATATCTTAACATTTAAATGTCTGACCCTACTCTGCTCTCATTCACATAGAATATGTATTGTATCACAAGTGTTTCATTTGAGTGCAGACAGAGCTAGTACTGAAAAAAGATTTTTTCTCACAATTAGATCTCCATTCCCTAATATTTTAAAGTGAACATGGTCCTTGTACTTATGGTGAATAAGAATACCTTTTAAAGAGGATCTTATTTTCGTTTTGTATCTGCAAATCCTAAGTGGCTTAAAATTGCTGTCAAAATTCTAGATATTTTTAAAAGAAACTTTTGGTCTTTCCCCGTAATTTCTTGTATATCAATGCATCAGTACAGGCCTGAGCAGCTTTGTATGCACCAATTTGAACTAGTTAAAAAGTATTTTTTTTCTATGAAAAGAAAACTTAATATTTGCCTCCTTAGAGATGCCATGAAGGCACAGTTACATGTTCCACAGTGTCCAACCAAAACACCCCTGCACTACAACAGTCAATGGTCAACCTGCCATGTGTTGTATTACTAATCATGCCTAAATTACCATTCACTGCTCTTCCAAAGTTTAGGTGTCACTACATGTTCATGTGTGAAAAATAATTAACAATTCAGGCTACAATTCATAATGAATTGTAACTAGGACAGGTCAGTAATGACCTATAGCTACAAAATTAATGGACTTGTTTTTTAATCTTGTGTCAATTACTTCTTATAAACAGTAAACCTGTGAGGAAGAAAAATAAAAATATTTTTAATAGAAATTCAAAATCTTTGAAAATGTGTTAGTTTCGCGAGAATTTTTCAAAGGTATCAGAACGTACCATTTTAACACTTTCTCTTAAATTACTCGTCAGAATTCTTGCTCTTTCTAAAATTTTTACAACATAAACTGTTAAGATATGAAATATATTTCTTGAATTCTTTTCCTTGGTAAATGGGCTTAGAAATGTTCCATTAAATTTAAAAATATCCTTTAAAAATGCTGCAAACTCAACATCCTTTATAAAAATCCTTCATTAAATTTATTCTCCATCCATGTCAAGTTTTTACATTTGTCCCTTTTCAAATGTAATTTTATCTTATTTAGTCTTAGTGATTTCAACATCATTTCTAAAGTTTGAAAATACTAAGATGAATAGTCCGTCAGATTCACAGTAATTTAAATAATGGTTTCCATACATTATTTTAGATAATATGTGATTAACGCAATATTTTTTCCTACCAAAAATGTCAAACAATTGCACTTATCTATGACTTATCTATGTCAGACAATTACATTCACACCGTTGGTGTTTACTAAACCCCAATAACTAATTATGATAAAATCACCTCTGCCAACATCTCTGACAGTAATTAGCTGTCCAATTTTTTTGCTTTGTTCAGCTTCAGAAGCAGAAATCAATTCTTGTCATGTCTTAGAATAATAGAGGCTGTGAGAATGTAGCATTTTCTTCCAAGAGATTAATAAATAAAGACAACATAGTTTCATTTCTCACTGATAAACTGAACACATTCAGTACCTGCTCAGAAGACTACTTTCTTCACAGGCGTATCATATTATGGGACCTTCTGTGTATTTTCTTGAACCTTGTAGATGAAACTTCTAGTAAGATGCGTTGTATAGTATTGTACCATATCATTGTAGTAGTATCTAATTCAATCATTTGTGCACCATGACCCCAGCATTTTTTTCTATGCACTAGCCAGCCAGAATACTCTTCCTTGTATGGGTAAGCATGATCTGTACTCCTGTCTTCTAGGCAGACTTGTGTTTGTCACATGGAAATCATGGTTTGTTTTAGAGAACTCAGCCTTAGCAGCAACCCAGTTCATTCTGTGTGACTGCCCTGCACAGTTCATTGTTTTGCACTCTGTCAATCTTGGTGCTATCTGCATATTTTGTCACCAATGATTTTATATTTGCTTCTCTGCCAGTGATAGAAATATTGCCAGATCTATTATTCTTCACTTCAGAAATGCAACAAAAATGTCCTCATTCAATGCTTAATTGTCACAGATGACTTTAGGGGATCTATCAGGCTGACATTACTGTGCTTTAAATGGGTCTTTTATTATCATGGTCATTTCCTGTACTAAGTTAACAACTAAAAATGAGCCCATCTTTTTAACAAAAGATAAAATGAAGCAAGAAAAACCTACCAATGGTGTTCTTTACAAAGAGAAAACTATCAAATCAAGTACCTAATGAAATTGTTGAAGGTTGTGTAAGACATTGTCCTGGTTCAGGGCAAATTTGGTAGAGAATTTCCAAAGGAGGGCCCCCCTCCAGAAAGCAAACCCACACAGCCCCTCCCCAGAACCAGTTCGAGAAGAATTCCTCGGAGAGAAGTGGAAAGAACCTGTTTATTTCACAGGCACAGCACCCCCCAGCACACCAGATGAACAATACCAGGTGACACCCCTCTGAAGCAGATGACAAATTCAGAAAGTCCCTCTCGGGGGGGTGGTCGCTCTGTTCTCAGTCCCTCCGGGGCTGGGGCAGCTGCTGCAGGCCACACGGTGCAAACCTGGTGTTTCCCAGGTCCCAGTCCGGAGCAGGTTCGAGATTGTCGGAAAAAGGAAAGGAGAAACAGTCCAGGAAGAAATTTGGACTGTTTAGCTAAACTAGCTAATGAGCAGAAGCAAAAGCAAGCAGAAGCAAAGCAGAAGCAAGAGTGAGAGAGCAAAGCGAAAAGCAAAAGCAAAAAAGCAAAAGCTGCACTAGCTACTGCCCTGTCTCTGTTTCCCCCCAGGCTGATAAGAAAACCCAAACAAAACTTTCACTCTTCAAAGCCAGTCTTAAAGGCACAGAACATAATATCCAGCATAAACAGAACACATGAATGGGGATACAAGCGTCATAACATCACCCTAGGGCATTCCACCCCTTATCCCCATATCATCAACATGCTACCACACATCATGCATTTATTCACACAAAATTTCCATCTGTTCCCCCAAAATTTACAAGCAATACCCATCATGCCCTCATCACGTCCCCACTGAATCCAGGCCCCATAGTACAGAGCTGCAGGATTCCCCCCTTTCACTTTACTCACTCAAAGCTCCATCTATCACTTACTCAGACCTTTGACACTTGCACATTTCCTTCTCCATCTTTCACTTGCCCAGACCTTCAACACTTACACATTTCCTTCTATCTCATGTCTGTATGGTTTAATGTACAGACAATGGCAGTAACATCCAATGAACAGTGATATTTGCATATCATTCTCACCCCACAATCAGATCTCCCTGAGGTACACATCGTGTTGTTCCATCTCTTTGCATTATCCACCATGTACAACCTGGTCCCTGAGCAAAGACAACCCCACGAATGGGTTTGTCTGTACTCGAGGCAGAATTGATCCACACAGTCTTCCCTAACAAACCTCTGACATGTACCACTGGGACTTTATCTCCATCTATTACATTCAGGGACTCAGACTGGGCAGGACCTGCTCGGTTGATGGAACCTCGGGTGTTAACTAACCAGGTGGCCTTTGCTAAATGCTGCTCCCAATTTTTGAAAGATCCCCCACCCAAAGCTTTCAACTGGGTTTTTAGTAGTCCATTGTACCTCTTGACTTTGCCTGCAGCTGGTGCATGGTAGGGGATATGGTACACCCACTCAATGCCATGTTCCCTAGCCCAGGTGCTGATAAGGCTGTTCTTGAAATGAGTCCCATTGTCTGACTCAATCCTCTCAGGGGTACCATGCCTCCAAAGGACCTCATTTTGAAGGCCCAGGATGGTGTTCCGGGCAGTAGCATGAGACACAGGGTAGGTTTCCAACCATCCAGTGGTGGGTTCTACACTTGTGAGCACGTAGCGCTTGCCTTGGAGGGTTTGGGGCAGTGTGATGTAGTCAATCTGCCAGGCCTCCCCATACTTGTACTTGGACCACTGCCCACCATACCAGAGGGGCTTCAGTCACTTGGCCTGTTTGATGGCAGCACACATCTCACAGTCATAGGTAACCTGCGAAATACTGTCCATGGTTAGATTCACCCCTCGGTCTCGTGCCCACTTATAGGTGGCATCTCTACCCTGATGGCCTGAGGCCTCATGGGCCCATCGAGCTAGGAATAACTCATCCTTGTGTTCCCAATCTAGGTCTATCTTCGACACCCCTATCTTTGCAGCCTGGTCTACCTGCTCATTGTTTTGGTGCTCCTTATTGGCTCTACTCTTGGGGACATGGGCATCTACATGGCGGACTTTCACAGGTAGCCTCCCTACTCTGGTAGCAATGTCTTTCCACTCATCAGCAGCCCAAATTGGTTTTCCTCTATGCTGCCATTTAGCCTCTTTCCATCTCTCCAGCCATCCCCACAGAGCATTGGCTACCATGCAGGAATCAGTGTAGAGGTAGAGCTTTGGTCACTTCTCTCTTTCTGCAATGTCCAGGGCCAGCTGAACAGTTTTGAGTTCAGCAAGTTGACTTGACCCACTTTCTCCTTCAGTGGCCTCTGCGACCTGTTGTGTGGGGCTCCATACGGCTGCTTTCCACTTCCAATTCATTCCTACGATGCGACAGGAACTGTCAGTGAAAAGAGCGTAGCGTGTTTCCTCTGCTGGCAGGTGGTTGTATGATGGAGCTTCTTCAGCCCATGTCACTGGTTCTTGTTCTTCGTCTGTGACACCAAAATTTTCACCTTCGGGCCAATTTGTAACTATTTCCAAAATCCCATTGTGATTCAGTTTTCCAATATGGGTGAACTGTGTGATGAGAGCAATCCATTTGCTCCATGTAGCACTGGTGGCATGGTGGGTGGAGGGAATCTTGCCTTTGAACATCAGCCCGTGCACTGGTAGTCGGGGTGCCAGGAGGAGTTGTGCTTCTGTACCAATCACCTCTGAGGCGGCTTGGACTCCTTCATAGGCAGCCAAGATTTCTTTCTCTGTGGGAGTGTAGTTGGCTTCAGAGCCTCGGTAGCTTCCACTCCAAAATCCCAGTGGTCGGCCTCAAGTCTCCCCAGGCACCTTCTGCCAAAGGCTCCAGGACAAACCATGGTTCCCGGCTGCAGAGTCGAGCATGTTCTTCACGTCTGGTCCTGTCCTGACTGGGCCAAGGGCTACTGCATGAGTGATCTCCTGCTTGATCTGGGCAAAGGCTTGTTGCTGCTCAGGGCCCCAGTGGAAATTGTTCTTCTTGCAGGTGACCAGGTAAAGAGGGCTCACGATCTGACTGTACTCAGGAATGTGCATCCTCCAAAAGCCTATGGCACCTAGGAAAGCTTGTGTCTCCTTCTTATTGGTGGGTGGAGACAT
>JAWWEY010000001.1:71449467-71480297 GCA_035582745.1 Loriotus luctuosus | reverse complement strand
CCCCCCCCCCCCCCCCCCCCCCCCCCCCCCCCCCCCCCCCCCCCCCCCCCCCCCCCCCCCCCCCCCCCCCCCAAATCACTAGAATCTCACTTCTAAACTTTAGAGATAGAAGAAGGGGGGAATTAAAACCAAAACATGTCTTTAAACTAATCATATTGCTTCAAAAGATCAAAGTCAGTCTAAATGTGCATTTGTTATTTAAAGGACTTCTGCTATAGGAGAGACAGTAAATGTCATTTGCATATTAAGACGTGGAGTCTCTCCCTCTAACTTGAAACAACGGTGAGAACTACATAACAAATGTCATTGCTTCAGGCTCCCTTTTTTGCCCCTTCATAGAAAGAAGTTGTTGCACACTGTGACTTAGCCTCATCGGTGTTTCAGTGATCCTTTGAAAATTCCTTTTTTTATGCCATTCTACTCTAGACAACTTATTCCTGCTCCAGATAGAAGGGATGAGTCTGAATTCAAAGATCTCATTAATATGAGTTGTTTTACAGACACAAACTCTTCACAAGGCTTGGTTTGCTCTGGACTGTGTTGAAATGTTTCATCAACAGCTCAGGCTGATGCCAGTTGAGAAAGTGAACTGCTCTATTTCAGGAGCATGAGTACAATCCCACAGATAGCCTTGCTGCCTATAGGCACCCAGAGCCCATATCTTGTGTTGTAAAAACATTACAATACAAATGAATTGCAAATACAGAGGAAAGTTCGATTCTTCTCACTACTCGCTGGACCAGCTGGAACTGAAGCTTTGGGTTGCGTTTTGAATTCTTCCTTTACGCACTTATGCTGGTTTTAGGACAAAGCAGACACACTTTTTCCATACATACACCTAGACCTAGACAGCACCGTCATTCACATTTAAGCAGCCTGTTCCAAGCCCAAACTTTCTCAGACTCCCCAGATTCTTCGCACTCCCTTTAAAGGGATTCATGTATTTGAGTTTATCTGGGATCATCCCCACTTACTATTATGGTATAAGTATGAGTGCATCCACAAGGATCAGTGTCGAGAGGAGATAATGTAGTCTCATGTGTGTTTGATTAAGAAAGAGGTAAAATGAGTTAAAAGGAAATTAGTGCTGCTACTCAGCATGGACTAAAAAAACAAGAATTAGGTACAACCTTAAGGAATTACCTGGTACATTAAGCAAGGCAGTCAGTCAGTAGCTGAGAAATTCAGCCACCTCCTCCAGGTCACAGTCACAGAAGTGGCATTGGTGGGTACTGTAAACAGAGTTGAGACATTCCACTGGGGACAAGAACAAAAGAACAGCAGTGCAACAGAAAAATAATGGCTGCATTAGAGGTGATGGTCTATCTGGCAAGTTTGTCTGCTTAGTTGCTATTCAGGAATTCTAGTTTAAATTAACACTTTTCCTTAATCTATCCTCATGCACTTTCAAAGGCTCAGAAGTAACTCAGCAGACAATGGGGCTTTCAAGTGTGTTTCACAGCAGGGCTGCCCAGTTTAAACTTCAAGACACTTAATGGTCTTCTCTTGACATCAGGTACACCACCCCAGCTGTCCATTATATTTTTTGACAACTCGTAATTTTGAATTGCATAAGGTGCTTCTAACACATGCCAAATTGTCATTATTATCCCATTCTGAGTACATTAGCAAGACTATCCTCCTTAAAGAAAATATAAAATGGCTGTTGAAAAACTAGAGACAGTATTTTTTGAGATCCTTGAGAATGGTGAAAGACATGCAAGGATGAAAGGGGAGCTGCAATTTCTGCCTTCCATCTACAGGAATAAATCATCACCTGGACAGGTGCTGGAGCTTTGTAACCTTATTCTGGATGTATAAGAAGAGGTATTTTGATTAAGGACTTTAATCTCACTTCTAACTGAGGCACTTGCATATACCAAGCATCTGACTGATTCTGGTCAGACCTGAGTATGGGTAATGGGAAAAAATGGGGAGAGAAAATCAGCACAGGATGCCAGCAATGTGCTTTTTCCTTGTGTAAGGTAATATGTGAAATATTTAACTTCTTATTGCACCAAAAAGGGAAAGAACAACACTCACACTGGATTACTTCAATACTTTAAAAGATTTCATCCAAGACTGTGGGGATTTGTAGCTCAAAGCTAGGTGTGTAGAAGGGGGAAACAAAGTTAATATTTGCATTTAATTCCTCATTGAGTCAATCCTGATTTTACATTTCATTTCCCTTCTCATTCACAATTTTTTAATATAAAGCTCCTTGTCAGGGAGGAATGAAGGTTGGTAGCTCCTAACACAACTGACAGGGCAGGGTCTCTCCCCTCTGCAGGTCTCTGTCCTACAGGTCATGAGCAAGGTGTGCAGGGCAGGCATGCAGATGGCCACCATATTCAGCCACAAGTCCAGATCATCAGGCAAGTTTATAAGAATAAGTCACGTCTAAGGTCAAGCCAGGACATCCACCCATGGGTCAGGTCCAGCAGAGCAGAGCTGGAGACCAGGATTCCCATCTATGTCACAGGGGCATGGCCCCAGGCTGGGCTGAAATGGTGCTCCTGGGCCATGGAGAGGCCGCAGGGGAGCACAGGACTGTCTCCTCTGTTTACATAAAGCAACACTGTCAAGTGAGAGCCAAACAACATACACAGAGACTTTCAACCTCGACGCTGGGATGAAAATTCCAAACATCCCTACGTTAAGGATTAGGGAAGTAGTTGTTCTTATTATTGCTATTAAAAATTCACAGCACAAACTATCATGGGTCAGAAGCAGCCAACAGATGCAGTTAAGGGGGCAGTACACAGTAATTTGTGCTGTATTTCTGGGAAGCAAAGCAGGCTTAGTTTCTGAGGGTTTTTCCACAGCAACATCTTCACATTATTTATTTGCATTATGTTATAATAATGTTTGGAAGCTGTGGTCAGGGGCCATGTACTGGACACTAGATGAATACAGAGGAGAAGAGTACACCTACTCAATGAAAAGTGGTAATTAAAGAGATGTGACAGGCAAACAGCAAGAGAAAAGATACATCATTAGCCCCACGTCACAGAGGTATGCAGAAGCAAAGTGATCAGACTCCAGCTAGACAACAACCTGCTATATAGTGAGGACTAAAGAGAGCTGAAGGGAGGTGCAATACCACACTTGTAAAGAAGATAGGAACATATGTCATAAGATGCAATCCAAAAACCCACAGTCTGCTTAACCCTGAATGTGTCTAAGCTGCCTCCCTCTTGGACCAGGACAATATTTGTTCTGCTGCTGAGCCTGCCCAGAGCTACCCCAGCTGAGGCACTGTGCTTCTCCACTCCTCTGAGTCTGACAGAGGCCCAAGAATCAGCATGGTGGCATGAAATACCCCCAGATCACTCAATCTGCCTGATTTGCTCTGATGCATCCTACTGCGTTGAACACAGCATCTTGAAAAAAAGGCCACACTCCTTCAGAAATACCCTCTTGGGGCCACTGCATGCCTTTGGTATAATCACCTGTTAGTTAGATTAGAGGGAACTGGAAGCCTAGTCTTACATTCTCACAACACCTTACATCCTTCTTGCTCACCACACAAAGGATTCAAGAGGCCTGGGCTCCATTCCCGAAGTGTTTTATGCATTTAACACTGGGTAAAGACAGCCAACAGAAAAGGAGACAGAAGCTCCAGCATTTGTTCCCAGACATATTCCCCAGCTACTAAGTGACATTTTTCCAGCACTCTCAAGCTGTCTATGGATTAGTGTCCAGGGTCTCTTTCTCAATCAAGCTATCATATTCTGCAGAAAAGTGATCAAAGCTAGTGGTACAGGATATTAATCAAAGAGACGCATATACTCATCACAGTATTAGTCACAGAATTTAAGTATTCCCTTTTCTGTATCTAAACCTCTCTTTGCAGTCCTTTCATAGAACTTGAAATTTTATAAAGGAAATAAAGGAATAACAAAAAGTATTGAAAGGTGTTTCAAAATCGGTCTTAATTTTTAACTTTCCTATTACTTTTCTAAATTGTATGTTCAAAGTAGGGTAAAATGCAACTTGCAAGAGCTAGTCTTTACAGTTTGTTAATAGTGGTTAGTAACTACAGGTCCTCCACTGTCTTCTTTGATTGTATGAATTCCCTTTAAAATGACCGTGGTTGGTTGTTGGGGTTTTTTTCAGAATACTGCAATGTAATTCCCTTTCCTTATTTTGCTTGTCTCTCATGTTGGATGATTAGCCAGTACATACAATAGAATGCTGCCATTCTCTGGAGTTATTATAGCATTCCAACAATACAAGGAACCTTTTAGCTTATAGAATAAAACATACACCACAGCCAACAGCAGGTGCACCCACAAGTGCCTTTTGATAGTTTCAATACTACTACTACCACCATACTACTATGACCAGCTTTAGCTGGTTGATTTTTTTACCAGTTTTAACTTTCAAACCCCTGTAATTTTTAAAGAGTGAGCTTTCAATCTATGCCTAAGCAAAAATGGTAGCTCTCTAACTCCCCAGGAGTACCTCATCTCTTGTTTGGTTAGATACAGACACTGGGCAGCTCATTCCCTCAGAAAAGCAAGAAGGTATGGCTTTAGTGTTAGACCTTTAAGTTTATTCATTTGATCTCTCAATCTGGATAGCTTTTTACAGCTTAACAAGGCTTAGTGATGGGTTTTGTTTAAGCAAATAAATTCTGTAACCCAGAACACTCTAACAGGCTCCTTCATGAAATCCACATGAGCAAACAGGCTGTGCCTAACCATTAGACATGAGTGCACTTCTCAAAAGACTCAGTCAAGCCTAAACCCACTGCAGTGCCTTCTCCAACAAAACTCATATACAAAAACATCATTAAACAGTGAAGGAAAGTCTGCTGATAAAGAAGAAAAATCTAGCAGGATCTGGAGATGAAACTCAATATTTTTCCTCTCATTACTCCCATCCTCAAATTATCATATAAGCTTTCTATGGTACACATTCTAGGTACCAGTGGTTTTTAGCACTGTTACAATGTAAGCTGAAATCCCTACCAAAGACAACCAGTAATGGTATCCCATCCCACCTAGACTCGTTGAGCTTAGTCTATGATCCTACCTGGCAACAGCAAATGAGCCCACTGCACAAAGGCAGCCTGTGGGCACTGCATGTTTTCCATTTTCTGCCTAGTCTTGCTGGCATCACGAGAGTGGCCTCATGCTCAGTCACCATTTGCAGATTTTCACAAAGGACCTATCTGTTAATCCCTCACAATTCTAAATGAAGGGAGATTCTGTTTAACTGAGCCAAAGCAAAAAGCTGAGTTGTTTCTACAGAACTACTGAAATCCAAAGCTTCAGATTAAATACATTTGTTATTTAGGAAGACAGAAGCTGTCACAGACGTCATGGGTATGTATTGGTCAGAAACAGATTATTTTAATATATCTCCTCCATTTTACAATTATCAGCAATCCTGTAACACAAACCAGATTATCATCTGAACAGCAGAAAAAGTGAACCCAGTCACCCAAAAGGTGAGGAGAAACTGTCTTGCAACAGTGATGAAAAAGGTTCAGCTGGAAGTAGGGCAGAGAGGCTGGGAGAAGCACAAAGGCCTCTTGCAAAGTTGGTGGAGTTCATGGATGCAAGGATGTGGTTTTTACCCCTCACTAATCTAATTAATCCTGCCAGATTTGGGGATGCTTTTCCTACCCTGCATCCTTGCTAATGTCTTGGTCTCTTCCTGCAGTTCCAGGGCCATAGCTTTCCATGAAACACAGCCAAATGGCTATGCTGCAGTAGCCATTCTCCAAACCAAAGCACACCAACCACCTTTCGCCCAGTAAAGAATTAGGGAAGGAGGAATGGGAAAGAAGTCCTGGCTCCTGAAGGCATGTGTGGACAGGGTAGGCGTCAGAGTCTTGGTTCCCCTTCCCCAGGGCCATTTTGCTCCTAGCAATCTGCCCTGTGACCCACTCAAGAACAGATGCCAAATCTACATGATTTCAGCAGGTGGCAGAGGTGATAATATCACCATTACAGCAAAACTACATTTGCTGCCTTCATTACCTCGCATATTTCTAACTCATGAATGCTATGAAATGCCACAAAGCACTAGTAGTATGTCACTAACCACTCCAGCCTCACCACAGAGATGGCAACTCCTGACAGGACTACTATCAATAGTCTGTGAATCATTTTGAGATGAATCAGACTGCTCAAAAATTTAATAGTCATGCACCAGCTTTCTGCTTCCTTACAAATTATGAGTAATACTTGCATTGAACAAGGAACTATCATTTTGAAGCACAATAATCTCTAATTCTCCCTGTTTTTTCTGCACTGGTTAATATCAGGGCAACAATTTTCAGACTGCTGAATAAAATCTTCTCATGAGAAGTTATCTTTAACTTTAACATGGGGGAAAGATCATGACATGAACATTTTCCAAGTAGTTTCTATCTTCCTAAATATTCCTACCATACTACCTGCTCCCCAGAGGATGAGGAGGTTAGGTGGCACTGCAGACTAAAGGACTAGCTTATTATTATTGGAATTAATTGAGTTTGGTGATCTTCTCAACAAGCTCCATAGCTAACTTAGATTTCTTCAATCCTCAGTCACAGAAGAAATCAAAGGCAATGAGCCTCAGCACATCATTTCTTAAGGTCAGTGCTGGAATGAACAGCCAGTGGGAGAGAACCCACTGCTCAGTCTCATAACTTTGCTTGATGTAATGGAATAAGGATATAAAAATACTGCTTCAGTCAACATTGCTTCAGACGTATATCAGAGTTTGACTGTTCTGTGAGTTCCTCATATAGGAACACTAAAGAACACATGCTCCCACCTACAGCCATAACCTAACAAAGAGAGCAATATTTGCTTCTTTCTGGTTAAAAAGTATGCTAATAAAAATTAAATAAAGTTAAAAATAAAATCATGGAGCATTTTTCTTCCTATGTTGCCTATGCAGTATGCCAATATCAGAGGACTATCATGCTCCTATTAAGAAAAAATTATTTTATCAGTAAAGGTGTTATGCACATATCATCCTGCTGGTTCAAAAAAAATATACACAAGAGTCTACTTCCACCAACAAAGCAAAAGCCCCATAACAGGCTTGGTCCTCCCTGTGCTTTGCTGTCAGCATCACTTCCAACACCTTCTCTCTGTCTCACCTGCTCCATATACACACAAGTGCATCTTCAGTTCTCTGCATTTTCAGACTTCCCCAGACCAAACACTTCAGCCTTGTTCAAGCCCCTTCCTAGAACCTATTGCCTGTTGATTCCACTCCCTGACTCTGGTTGTTTTATTCCACAAAGACATGCCATTTATCTTTCTGCATCTTGAAAAAACAGGAAGTGCCTGCCTTGCCCTTACTGGCATCTTAGCACAGCAGTAATCACATTCACCTTCTACAGCAACAATAATTCTCATGTACAAAATAACAGCAAGGAAGAATCTGCAGCTCTGAATTAGGGTGAAGATGTTAAAGGACAGGTGTTTCCAGAATAGAAGCTCCTACATGATTATTACTTAGAAAATTACTCCTTACTGAAAAGCCCAAAACAGTCTTAGCAGTATTCTAACAGAGCCAAGTCACAGCACTGGAGGTCAATAATAGCTTAAGACAAAAAAATCTTCCAGCTTCTCATATTTGACACGCCTACTTCTATAGTGTAATTTTTCTTTCCTGTTTTATGACTAATATTTCGCTTTGTGTAAAATCAAGTGTTGTAACATTCCTTAAAATCACATGAGGATTGCACCTTTCAGTCTCCAGTAGACCTTGTCTAAAGAACCTGGGAATTTCAATTATGCCATCTGCCCTTTCATCTGCTCCAACAGGATAATGCTGTGATCCTCAAAGCACATCACACCTGCTACCTTGATTTCATATGCACTGTTGTTGCAGTGACACCTGAATATTTAGTAAAAACTTAGCATCACTGCACTTAAAGAGATAAAATGGTTGTCCTTAAGCTAAAGTTCCAAAGACACAAGTTATACCCAGACAGCACTCATTATCCTCCATATGTCTTACTGGAGCAGAAGGGTACTAACCTCCTCCTCAGCTCTCTCCCATTCTCTTGTCAGAGGGCTGTGAATTCCCAGACCAGCACCTCTCTTCCTTGTTAACTCCTAATGTCACCCACCAGAGGTGGGGAATGGCAGAAGGATTAAGTGTGCAAGAAGAAATAGCCTCTACATGTTACCCCTACCCCTAAACCAGCACCACTGTACTTTGTCACCAATGGGATAAGAAAATAACTTCTGTTTTCTAGTCTTATCTAATTTCCTCCCGGTTTCCTCTTACCACAGAAGACATCTTTGAGTCCAAGAGGAAATACTGGCCAAAGGGCTCATGCTGATGCAATGATTTCAACATCTCCTCTGCAAGGTCAGAGGGCAGCCCCTCTGTTTCTGTAACCCTGAAGCAGCCAGAAGAGGGAGATAATGTACAGGGAAGCTGATAGGAAAAGGGGAAGGAGAGGGGAAAAAGTCAGAGGCAGCAGCTGGAAACTGACCCTTCTTGAAAACCCATCCACACCAGGCTCAGCTTCTTATCTGTTCCCAGTCTCTGTTTTGATTTGCACTATGAACTCTGCTTAGTCCTTACTATCTATTATTTGATGAAGGGTAGGGAACTAACTGCTGCAGGGCTGCTGGCAGAATTTCTTTTTCGAAGTGATAAAAAAAAATTGGTGGGAAAATAGATCAACTGGGTTGTAAATCAATTGGGTTTAATAGCCAGTCCTTGTTGATCTAGAAACCAAATATGTCAAAGTAGCCATGGAAATAGCAACTGCTTCTGGTATTCTTCAACAGCTACAAGTTCAGTCACAGCACTGCAGCAGCAGCACCTGTGTTCTTTTTGAAACAGACCCAAATGGTGTGTCCTACACATTTTCTGCTCACCATTAAATAAGAAAGATGAAAATGGCTGGCAGGAAGCAGCAGCCCAGCACAAACCCTTTTTTGGCTTAGATATGCCAAGGGAGCAAATGAGAACTACACCACGTTGGCACTACCATCAGAGCAC
This sequence comes from Loriotus luctuosus, assembly GCA_035582745.1. NCBI lineage: Eukaryota > Metazoa > Chordata > Aves > Passeriformes > Thraupidae > Loriotus > Loriotus luctuosus. The sequence goes on along the minus strand of JAWWEY010000001.1, from coordinate 71,471,324 downwards.
CCTGGCTGGCAGACACACCAGCCTGCTCATGGCCTGGGACACAATTCTAAATGAGAACCAACAAAGACTGCAATTAATCTATTTATACCAAAGGGAAACTTTACTATCTGAATGAAAAAGAAGAGACAGCTCTCCCAGTGCCAAAGCAGCAGAACTAAGCTATGCTCAGCTCTGCTGTAACACAAGGGCATGCTTCTGACATAGCAAGAACTATGGAGTGACTAAGCCAAGGGTATGGCCTCAACAAAAGAAAACGAAAGCAATTTTAAAAGACACAATCTGAAGATATGCTGAAATGAGTGGGTAGAGGGTAATGAAGGAGAAACACATGATTAAGATTCATCAGGCCTCCCCCATCCTGCCCTGAAATTACCATCTGAAATGCTCTGGAGGCCCCTCTGGGATGGCAGAGACTGTACCAATTTCGGTACACAAGGATTCAGAGATTATAGGCCAAAAACATCACCAGAGAATGAGGGAGAGGGCAGTCAGACAATGAAAGGGTCTAATACAACTTAGAGACTGAAACTAACAGAAGGGTAAAGTTACAGGTACAGATTTTGATTATCCTCAAAGGAACATGGATTATTAGAGCAGAAAAGTAAAGTCTAATGAAATTAAAAATATTGGCAAGGACATTTTTCCACAAAGGTGCTCAGCTTTCATGAAATATATATGCAAACAGGTGTATATCCACATCTACATATAGAATCACATACATATAACAAACTTTTGACAGGAGTTCAGTGCACTATTATTCTCTGTATAACACTTTGCTAGAATTCTTTTGCTTACTGCACTGAGTCTCTCTCTGGAAAATGGAGAAGGGAATTTGCTTCTTTTGGTAAATCCTACTGGGACTGCATGGGAAAAGAATGTCTCCTGGAAAAGTAGAACAAGCAAAAAAGCAAAAGATCCCAAACTAGCCTTTAGGATGAAAAGCACATAGCAGTAGATCAACTCCTGTCAATATAAAGAAAGGAACGCCTTCCAAAATGGAATTCCAGCAGGAGATCAACCTTTCTCCTTTCCCAGTTTAAAAGCATCCCAACCTCACCAAGCATTAAGGTCTCAATGAATTAATCCTCAGAAATTCAAGCAGTGCAACTCCCCTTTAGCTACCAAGTCACACACACTCACATCACCCACTCAGAGAGACATCATGCTAAACTGCAGGGGTGTTGGCTGGGTTTTATATTCTGGGCATACTCCAGAGGGGCTCTTGAAATCTTCCTATGCTGATGGAATTCAGCTTGGCCACATTTTAAATGTGACCAAGATCCCAAACGGAATCAGATAGAGGTCAGTGTTTTCCATTATATTGAAGTGCATTGCTTCTGAAATCCGTGTTAATCATATCCCTTGTACCTGGTATGAGAAGAGAAATTCAGATGCTACATTCTAAAAACTGTTGGTTTGAATGAAATTTCTTAAAAATCTGCTTAGTGGTGCCTCCTCTCCCTGCCACTCAGTTAAACTTATACAACCCAGAAATGCAACCTGACCCCAGCAGTTGAGAGACAATAAACAATATCTTTTGCTCCAGCTCAGTTGTGTTACTGCCAAGATACTCCTGTATGAACTCAGAACACCTGAACTATCCATCTATGAAACCCACTGCTAGCAGAAAGGAAACTCTCACATGTGATGTCTTTCAGACGTCCATAGGGTGTGTAACAGCAGAGAAGTAACCTTACTTTCCATTCCAACAGCATTTTCATCAGGTCTATATCCCCACTTCCCTTGTACTTACTTTGCTCCATTACTTGTCACTGGTGAAACACGAGCCTGCCTTCCTGGGACTACAATGGAAGAGGGAATCAATGATTTCTGTAGGAACTGAAGAATCACAACAGAATGTAATCTGAAGAGCTCCCTGTAAACTGCCCTGCATTGCCTCACCATAGCTCTAGAAGCTGTGAGGGAGGCAGCATCCAGAAAGAATCAAGTAGGAAATAGTTACAAGGAGAAGGTAGAAATATTTCAAAACCACCATCCAGCTGAGTCCCCAGGTTTACAGAGATTGGCTAAGGACCACAACAGCACAGAAATGGCACTCAGCAGGTGTAAGTAGAGCAGGTAGGCAAGAGATGAGGATTTAGGAGAAGGAGACAGAACACAGAGCTGTTGGAATCAACGTGCAGCTATCAGAGGCATGTTTCACATATGCACCTCCAATGGCATCTCCAGCCACTCAGGACTGTTAGGGACAACATTTGTACAGGTGGTTGCCACAACTTGCAGCTCTGCTTTTCCTTGATGTGTGTTCTACTGGAACAGTTACAGAGTCAAAATTCTTTGGTAATTTCATCTTCAGGTTTACTCAACAACTGTCTGGTGTCTGACTTGCTCAGGTCAATCATAAAGGAAATGAATACCTCTCATTCCTCATTCATACCAACCTCATCCTTCCAGCATGCTGGCCCAAACTATACTTTCTTCCTTCCTGCAGAGTCAGTAAAACACTAACAATACACACCAATCTCACTGAGCTACACTAGTTTCTCAGGTGAAGGGAGAACATGCATAGGCTCAGCAGGAAACATTCTGGTTTGGGTTTCTGGTGGATACAACATATTTCCTGGAAGGTGCTCCACTATCAGTGCTGCAAGCATGATGCTGTTTTCAATCACCTTCCCATTTCCCTTTTGTTCAGCTCACATTCACACAGACACTGTCTGGGAAGCACTGCACCCACTTGTGAGCAAAGACTGCAGCTGTTGCTGCTAGGAAGTGGGGGGGTGGGGAAAGAGACACTTCACTCTGCTCTCAAAAGTCAGCACCAAGGTTGTTAGATTTATCCCCAGAATAAGCTCTCTGCACTGACAGAAGTGAGAGGTTAAAAGAGACCAGATGAAAACTCTGCAGGGAACCATTTCAGAGCCAGGTCTTCTAGAAAAGCTTTTGCGCCTCTCAGAGAAGTCCTGGAAGATCAGGAGAAATAAGCTTAGCATCAGACGTCCTTTGCTCAACCTGAATGTTGGAAGTCTTCTGTCTGCTGGAAAAAGGCCAGGCCAGAGCTCTGAGCACTGGTGGGAGAAACCTGCTTCCCACTTAGGCAGGAAGACAGTCAGCAAGAGGGGAGCACATGGCCGCAACATTTTTCCTTACAGCAACTCAGTTCTAGCCCAGCTCATGTTGCACCTCCAAATTGCAGGGGTGACAGACATGTTCTGCTTACTGCTTACTAGAAGAGTGCCAAAGAGAAAGGATTCACTGATCATACTTTCTTCCTTCTCCACTATCAAAGAAAATGCTGTTTACCTAAATGAGGAGGAGGGATTCAGCCACACTAGACAGCCACAGGATGAGTGCTCAAAGAATGGATACATCCAACTGAGCAATGCAGAATATGCAAAAAACAGAAGCCTGCTTTCTGAAAACCTGCCAAACAAAACGTCTTTTTCTAACACATGGTGCCTTTGACAATTTCCTTCAGTCATGAGGAGACTTACAATTCATATGTGCCACAACCATATATACATATAAAATTCACCAACTGTCTCCACAGGACTGGAAAATAAATCAGATCAAAACTATAATCTATCTTAAAAATGCCTATTAACATGTTATTCAATGTGCCAAATTAATTTTGTTTTGTGTAGTTAAAGGATTCCTTTTTTAGGATTTTTCTTTGTTTTTGAAAGCACTTTACCTTAAAATGTATTACACTTTGACAGGGATTTCCTGCTTAGAATTCATGTTGCTTGCTTTGCTTTTTAAAAGCAACATCCTTCTTCCAATATATTGAAACTATGGACAGAAGCCTCACTGCACTCCAAAGCAAAATCAGACCCAAAAGACATAGGGAGTAGAACGGATTTCAGTGCTAGGAAACAAGAGCAATTTCACAGGTTTGGGAATCATGGCATGGGGTAAGAAGAAGGGTCCTAACCATGCCTAGAGAGCAAGGCAAGGTCTAGGGAAAGAAGGAAAGTTCATGTGCCAGTCAAACCTGCATAATGAGGTGCAGCCCAATTCTGCAAAGGGCTGAGGGTTTCTCACAGAAATGAGAGCTTGTGGTGCCGAGCCTCTGTTCACTAAAGCCTAAATGCTCCTATAATGCTTTTAAAATGGAATTGTCAGTGATTCCTCCCACAACAAAAAGAAAGAATACCCCTACTCTCCCTGCTGCTGGGTATCCTTATGTCCTGGTTTAGGGCAAAATGTGGGAGAGAAATCTCCAAAGCAGCCCCTCCACCCAATCGGTCCGGGAAGAATGCCTCGGAGAGAAGTGGAAAGAACCTGTTTATTTCACAGGCACAGCACCCCCCAGCACACCAAATGAACAATACCAGATGACACCCCTCTGAAGCAGATGACAAATTCAGAAAGTCCCTCTCGGGGGGTGATCGCTCTGTTCTCAGTCCCTCCGGGGCTGGGGCAGCTGCTGCAGGCCACATGGTGCAAACCTGGTGTTTCCCAGGTCCCAGTCCGGAGCAGGTTCGAGATGGTTGGAAAAAGGAAAGGAGATACAGTCCAGGAAGAAATTTGGACTGTTTAGCTAAACTAGCTAATGAGCAGAAGCAAAAGCAAGCAGAAGCGAGAGCAAGAGAGAGAGAGAGCAAAGCAAAAAGCAAAAGCAAAAAAGCTAAAGCAGCCCTATGTACTGCTCATCTCTGTGTCCCTGATAAGAAAAACCCAAACAAAACTTTCACTCTTCAAAGCCAGTCTTAAAGACACAGAACCTAATATCCCGCAGAAACAGAACATATGAATGGGGATACGAGCATCATAACATCACCCCAGGACAGACATACACAAGGAAGGAAACTGTTATTCCATACACAATGAAGGAAACAAGTGGTCTTTTAGTGCAAGGTTTCTTCAGTGTGTAAAGATATTGAGTAAAAAAGGGGTTTTTGTATTTTCTCACATCTATGCCTACACAACTAGGAATAGAATATTCCTATTTACCACACCATCTTACGTTCTACAGACCATGAACTATTAAAGGTGACTTAAAATTTACTAAAAACAATTAAAAGGAGACTAGTATCTTTAGACTTATTTCTACAACATTTTTCTAAGAAAGCAAAGTAAGTGATGCTTTGTTTTTCCAATTTCTTTTATATCTTCTATTTTCTCTTTGAAATTATAGACAGATATTTTTCAAAATACCCAAGAGCAGAATCTAGTGTTTGGCTGTTTTTTGGTTTTGTTTTTTTTTTTAATATTTTTTCTATTAATCAAGGAAAATAATTTTTATATTTCAAGAAATTTATATTTTTCCATAATTATAAGTAGGTTTTGAAGAGCTTAATCTTTTCAAAAACTGCATATGTTTCAGTTAATTGTGATAAAATCTTATTTTTTTTAGAGACTGCTTCAAGATTGAGATTGAATGCTTGAATTTGAAACTAGAAAATTGTGTCTTGGTGGTTAGGTTTCTTTCCTTTTGTTGCTTTTTACTTAAAGAATTTTTTCCCATAAGTTGCTAAGAAACACTAACAACTGGGTACTCGAGGAAAATAAAAGAGGCAGCCAAGCTCAGAGGAGGAGGGCATCTTGTTGTGTATCTCTTATCTGGGAATTTCTCTCCGAGGGGCAGATACTGCGAGGACTAGGCAGGTAAAGGACAAGGCTGGGGCAACTGCTTTGTTTGCTATGAATATTTGTCTTTCTTGTTAGTAGTATTATCATCTTCGCTGTCATTAGATACTTTTTATGCTTCATTTATCACTTTTAATTGAAAAAATGCTTACTGACAATCCAAAATGTTTATTTCTTCTTGTTACTACTCATGTTTTCATTAAATTTAGTGCATACTAAAAATTCCCATGATGTCATCTGAGCAATGTTAATGACTTCTACATATTTTGAACAAAATTGTTGTATTATAGCTGTACCTTTTAAAAATTCAAATGCTTATTTTATTTTCATTTTAATAAATCTCTAAATTATTACAGCTAGAACTGTTGTCTAGCTCAATAACCTAGCAAAAAACATCATCTTCTGAAATAAGTTGAAACAAATAATTCACATTTTCCAGCCATTAAAGCAAATGTTCATAACCATTTCCTATTCTAAATGCTATTTTAAAAATAGCAGAATAACACTACATGATTACAATAGTTCTTGCAAACAATGTTTGCATCTTTAAGTAGTTTGTTCTCATATCTAGTGAAATATTCATAAATCTTCATGTAAACATGCTTGGAATCTGAAAGGCAATTTTATTCTATTTTTAAAAATTGTAAAATCTTGGGAAACCTCAATGTTTCTCATAATTTAATGTTTTTCCTTAGAAAGGGCCAAAGTTTCTTATTACCTGTGCTCTCTCCTACCCTCATATCCATTTGTGTCTTAGCTTCTACCTGAAAAATATATGTTCAAAATTATAGTACACACTTAAAATTATTATTGAAGACAAAGTGATTTCTGTATTTAATTGAAAATGAAATTTATTAGGAATGTGGACAATATCTGAATGAGCAATGTCTTTCTGTTAGTTTTGATTCTGAAGAGTGGTCAAGAAAATGAGATAGAATTTTGTGAGTGTGCTGCCATTAGTAGATTCTCTCTTGTTACTCCCTGTTATCAACATATTTCTGTTTGCTGGTCTTCACTGTGCTCCTTCAGAAGAAAATGCTGAAACAGATATTTCCCCTTTGATAAGGATTAGGTAAGAATGAGGTTTAACTTTGAAAAACTATTTAAGAGTGGACTGGGTTAAAAACTGAGCAACTGAGGAAACTATTCTATCTGGTGGATATGATTGGATATATTTGAAAGAATACTTCTGAAGGGTCTGAAACTCTATTCTCTGTAAAAAGCAAATTACTTTTCCAAGGCGACTCCATAACTTCTAATAATCTTTTTTCAAACTAAAGCAAGTTAAGACCACAGTAAAAGATATATCATATTAAGACTAAGAGTTCAAAAACAGGGTTGCAGGCAGTGACCCTTAAAGTCTGTATAAAACAGTAAAACAATTTCAAGAGATTAAAACTGCTGTGGCCTGAAAATTTGACCAGTGTAATTTTGTGATGTTTGTGTAGTCTCAAAGTATCAGATCACCACCACCTCTATTTCAACGACAATCTTTGCTTTTACTTTCAAAAATTTTGCTGATTCTATTTTTCATTCTGCTCACCTTTTATGCAACAAAGTATTTGCTTTTAATGCATTTCATTTTACTTGTCTCTTGTTAGTTATACGCTTGAGAGCTTTATGTGAGTTCCTGATGCGCTCTGAATCCACATTTAACACTTCATTTTGAATGAATATGCTTTCACATAATAATTCAAATTTAGTTTTCTAATACATGACAAGAGTCCTTACTTTGCACCCACTGCTCATGATAATAAAGTGTTGGTTTTTTATTACAACACTATTTAAATAGTATACATATATAAACAGAAACATATATGTCATATAACCTATTTGTACTATATTTATGCATTGTATTATATGTACTTCCTGTAAGAATTTTTCAGTCACTAGGCCATTGTGTAAAAAAATGGTCCGTATCACTCATCTAGTTGAAATTCAAGCAAAAAAATCCCAAACTTTCTTTAGTTTAGTACGGAAATTACAGTGAGCTCCAAAAGGATAGCTTAAGCAGGACAAAGTGTTGATGACGAATTATTTCCCTAACTATTAAAATCTCAGAATTTCTTGAAATGATTTGCCTTTGCCATAAACTGTGTGAAGCAACTACATTTCCTGGTAAAGATAAATGGGGAAAAGTAAATGAGGATCTTGAACCATGGGCTGTGGACTAAAGCTGATTTTGACGTATACTAGAGTAGTGAGAAGAAAACGGGACTTGTGTTTTTCAATATGAAACACAATGAAAAGGACTCTGATCACACTAAGTTACCCTAGGTGTTCATCTAAAAATGTTTCTTTCTATAACACTGTATGATGCCAAGCTTTCCTGGGCTTGTTTTCTTGACTCTATTAACCCTACTCTGTTCTTTATGAAATTTTATGATGCCAGCAGATCAAGAACTTATTTATTATTGTGATAAAATAAATGTACAAGAATTTGAAGTGTCTGGTTATTTCTGAATGTATTGCAGCACTGTGGCCCGTCATATATGGTCATGTTGCTGCTTGCAAAGATCACTGGTCACTAGACCTCATCTAAGCCCAGAAGCTTGTCTTTATTTCTGCTTGCTTCACCACCAAAACAAATTGTTAATACCAGTTGAGTGGGATGGGGCTACTGATTAAACATCAGCCCTATCCTCTATGTTTAATCCAGGGATTTACTGGAACCTGTTCATATTTTTTCTACTGAAACACAATTTGTGATCTAATGCTTATTCATGCCACACAAACCATACAATTTAGGGCCAAAGTCCAGCAAACAGTCTAGAATAAGAAAATAATTATCACAATACAGAATTGCTGACTAACAGAAAAGGAGTGAAAACAGCAGAAAGGAAAAATAACACAGTGAATGACACTGGCCTTTTCTCAGCAGGAGATCAGCAGGCAGCACATTCATAGACCAACCACCGACCAGTCCCCTCAAAACTTTGAAATAAATGGGAACTTTCTCTGAATAATGATTGCTGATTAATTTACTTTTACTCCCCTTACTCTTATGGTGCTCACCAAGTGATGCACTTTAGTCATAGATACAAAGCCAAAGGAAAAAAAGGAAAAAAAGGAAAAAAATACCACATAATGCTTTTTATAAGGTTTTAAATACCTTGTATTATACAATGGAAACTGAATGAGAAAGTATTCATTAAAATTGTAGTCAGTGCTTTTCAGCACCTCACATAATCTTGAAAAATTAATATATTCCTATGAAAAATGAAAATCATTCTAACAAAAATGTCAGTGTGTTCTCCTACAGCACGTATTACTTTTGTAATAGCTGTGTTCATTCCTCTTTATGAGCCAAGTGCTCTAGACCAATCACTTTCTACTACACTTCAATATCAAGCTATATAGACTTTTTACAAGGGCATGTATAGATAGCACAGGGGGAAGGTCTTTAAACTGAAAGAGGGCAGGTTTAGGTTAGACATTAGAAATAAATATGTTGCTATGACGGTGGTGAGACGCTGGAACAGGTTTTAAGCATTAGGCCTTTAAGCATTTAAGTGTTCAAGGTTGGACAGGGCTTTGAGTAACCTGGTCTAATAGGTGGCATAGCTACCTAGGGAAGGGATCTTGGAACTACATGATCTTTAAGGCCCCTTCCCAAATCATTCTATGATTCTATGATTAAATGAAACGGTAATCTCGTGCAATGTGTGAACACCACACAAGTAGGCCTAAATATAGGCAAAACACATTCACAAACCCTAGCCCTTCTTTTTTGTTCAAAATAACTTGCCTTGATAATCAAAGTAAATCTTCTCTTAATTAATCTATCTCTCAGGCATACAAGGTCAGATTTTCATCTTTTATAGTACTATTTATAGATTTGGCTTCATTTTTTTTGAAGTTCTGCTTTCTGAAGCTCTGTGCACTGCCTACTGAGCAATCTTTGTAGTCTCTGCTACACACATACATTATTAGGAATTTTATACCCTGATAGCTTGGTCAGAACATATATGTGGAGCACTCCAAAACACAAAAAAAAATCAAAAAACCAAAGTAACTTTTTATATGTTATTTCTGCTTTCTTTTTAGAAAAAGAATATCCTCCTCAGTAAAACAAACTTGGAAAAAGTGTTAGCACTCATATGTCTCAAAATGTCAGGCACTGTATTGCTTAAATATTATCCTTGACATCTCTCTCATTAGGGCATCAAAGATGAGAATCCATCTGCAAGGCTCTCCTAGATTAACTGCTGGAATAAATACTTTGAATATTTGACTCAACTTTCAAAATGTGTAAGTCAGAGAGAGTAACATTAGTATGATTTAGGGGTAGTCAGAGGGAAATCTATTTAAAAGTAATTGAGCATGCATTCTTTAGGCTTCAATAGTCCTCGCTGTAGTCTCTTAAGATGTCAGATTGAAGTTTAAAATTGATCTTACATGTTAATATCTGTTATTTTACTATGGTAACCGTCTATGAAGATGCATTCTTCATGACAAGTAGGTCAGAGTTGATGAGTATGAAAAGATATAACATCCCACTGAAAAAAATCAATCTATTATGGAACACATACTTAGTGTTTGTCTACCTTAATAAGGAAATTATTTTGTGTCATTGTGAGATGACATTTCAACAGACTTAGGTACATATTTAATTGCTATTATGTTGAGTGAATCTATGGAGGAAAGGAGCAAATTTTCTAACAGTCTCATTTGCAGAGTAGAATGAAAACCATTCTTTCAAGACAGATAATGTCAGAGATCCTAATTTAGATCTTCTGTTTGGATTGTGAATGATTAATTTTTCTGTAAGCACAGACTTTATCTGTGGAATTTCCACAGAAACCAAAAGCAGATTTGAAATACCTAGAGAAAAAAAAATTAAATCACCAACCAAGTATTTTAAAGGGATCATCTAGAACTAGCTAGCAAATAGGATAATATCCCACAGATACTAAATAAAAATGTTGTATTATTTCAACAACTATTGCTGTTGTGACTATGATCTGTACAGTTCTGATTTAAATGCTTCAAAAGTATCCTTTTGGGTTTTTAAGGGAACCATTTAAAGAATACCAAGGTATAAAATCAACCAAATAAAAAGAAAAAGAAAATAACATCATTACAGGATCAGAAAGCATGCCTTACTGTGTGCAATTAAAGCTCTGCATAGATCTGGTTTATTATGAGGAAGGTTAAATACCTGAATAAATCACAGACTATGAGTAGGTACACAAGGAAAAAGAATGTGTAATTTGACAACCATGCACTATAGCAGAAAAGCAAGAAATGTTAATGGAAATATTAAAGGCTGGAAAACTAAACAGATACTCTGAGAGTGAGAGTAACTAGCCATCAAGGAAATTTGCAGTGCTTTTAAATTAACTCCTGTAATGGAAATTTTAACATAAATTTGATTATTTTTCTCTTCTCTGTCCTTATAACAAGTTAATACACATGCAGCAGGAAATTCCTATTGTTTCAGAAAGCCAAATTTAATAATTAGAGTTTATTATTACTAATACAGTGGCAAGATCTCTTTTTACCTTCCTTTAAGCAACACTGTGGCTATAGACAGCTACATTATTTCACTTGACCAGATATCTGAGGTGTCTTGAATCCCTTGACTGCTGAAAAAATAAATTACCTGCACAAAGATGCCTGATGTCATTTTATGAGCTTAAGTGTTCTTCTGTCCCCCATCTGCCACCCTAGAATGCAACTCTCCCACAGGTCCTTTGTAATGTCTGCCAGACTTGTGTTAATGCTGCAGAAACCCCAGACTAGCAAAAATAGCCATCAATATTATGACAAATTACTTGAGCTCATTGACTAAAAAAAGATCCTGCACAAAATGACCTCATAAGTGAACCAGAATGTAGAAACCCACATTAGGACTCTTGCTTAATATAGTATTATTATTATTATTATTATTATTATTATTATTATTATTATTGATGTTTACTTAATCCAAACTTAAAGATTACCAGAAAAGATGCATTGGTACAATATTTTCCAATCCTAATCCCCTGTAAGACTTAGTATTGTAAGTATTCAAGAAATAAGTGAAGTTTATGTGAATCACAATATAACGTTTTGTCTAAACTAGGAAATATTAATCTCCCCCCTCCCCCCTCCCCCCCATTAATAGTATACTTGCATTAAAGATCTTTGCAATACTAAAATATTTAACTATTTTTTAACTAAATGAATTATAGGCATTTGTGATGCAGAACTGAGGGTGAAATAAACCCATTTATTTTCAGCTTAAAGCATGGACCCTTCTGGCTCAGACTCCATCTGAAAACCAACAGCCAGAGTATGCTGATCTGCATATTCAAAGCAAACTGTATAAATAATTTTTATTCTGCAGGTGCAATTGACTAATCATCAGATTTATTGTGAGTCCAGTCATCTATGTAGTGTTGAATTCATTGACCTCACCTACACATCGTGCTCAGAATCTCCTAGCTGGTAAAGCTGTCAGTGGATCATTTAGATTATTGGATCCTAAACCCCTGTTTCTTGATTGGAGGAAACTGGAGGAAGTGTCTTGATCTTGAAAGAGATTTTTCTTCACTTCAGTGGCAATAAATATCCTAGTCTTATCTTTTTCATGTTTAGCAGCTTCAGAACTATCAATTTAAATCTCTCATCAAATACCTCTGACAAAACACAAGTCTATATAAAGTAAAAACCTATGCTTTTAAAAAAAATAACCTTACATTAAAACATTGAACTTTATAAAGTTTTCTTTTCGTTGTACCTAAATGTGGGTCTTTCATGGTCAGATGTTTTTGAGGCACTTTCCCCACAGATTAAGTACCGCAAATCATAAAAGAAATCAACAGAGTATTAGCCCTTGCTATTATTTTTTTCAGAAAACATGGGTATAAAATAAATCATAAGTGTTAATGTTAAATATATGCACAGACAAGGGAAACAAAGAGTGTACAGAGAGCGAATGTATTCAGACCAATAAGACGTTAGTTATTTTCCTGTGTCCAAAGGAGAAGACCTCGTCTGTTTATTTGGGATTATCTGTTAAAGTATCTCACCACTTTGCTCAAGGCAAGTGGCATTTTGCCTTCAAACTTCCAATTTCAACACAAAGACATTTGTGTCAGTGGACTGTTCAGAATAATACTTTTTTTTTAAAGGAGCAGAAGTGATATCCGGTATATTTGTTCATGTTTAAAAAGAACAAATGAAACAAAAGAAAAATATATTTTAATTTAAAATCAATTTTATTACTCTGAAAATGCCTTCCTTGGGAAGTAAACTGGTTGTGTGCAGTTGGAGGTGGAAAAAGTAGAGTATGGAAAAAAAAAACCCAAAATCTTGTGCTATACCTAAAACACTGCACTTAAGTTCTGATTTTAAGGAAAAAATACAAGACCCAAGGAAAGGCTACTCTGATTTCCTTCCTTGAATCAAGATGCTCTGTCTGACAGGGGATGTATACAGAAATGTATACAGAAATGTTCTCTATTGGGTAACTATCTTAACGACACTTGGTAACATTTAAGGAGCAAAAAAAGAAAAAAAGTGATTGCTCTCTCTTATGCATATACTTAAAGTTCTACTAAAATCCATATTTGATTTAAAATCTGTCACGGCCAATTTTTAATCATCATTCTTTGATACAGCTACAGAATTTGAATAGTCTTCAGCCACTGCATCAATCATCTCAGTTTATATTTTCTTCATGCCCTTGGTGGTATTAAATCGTAGGATAAGCTTCAAAACACTACTATTTTAGAATATTTTCAAATACCAATTATCAAAACAATGATCCTGCAGGCTTGTCTATTCTTGTCCAGGCATCTGGTACATATATCAGGAGAGAGATTGCCTGAAATCCTTTTCTGTCACTTGCTAAAATACAGTGAATTGCTAAGAGGTCAGCCAATGAAGTGTTACAGGGACAACCTCAAAGAAAATCTTCACTTATGTAGTGTTCTTTCTACAGAACAAAAGTTTAGAATTAAATACCATCTCCTAAATCAGAGCATGTATACAATGCTATCAAAGCCTATGAACATAAAGAGCTTAACATTGTATAGAATCCTCTGAATATCTTGCAGGTGGAGTGATGATAGAGGACATACGGGTCTCCACTTTAAACAAGAAAGTCTCTTATTTGTTTTTTTTTTTGTTCCTTGATGCCTTCAAATTCTTCCCCAACAATATTCATTCCCTGATTTGTTTTCCTTTTGAAGCCAGCTTATCAAATTTCATTAAAACTTCCCAGATCTACTTTGTAAGACCTTGCTTTGTGTTCATACTTGAGATTTAAATTCTTAATGCCATCTTATTTAAATGTAAAGAAAATAGTTTTCACCTAAATACAAAATATTTTTATTATTGCATTATCTTCTTGCTTCATTTGTTCTTTGTTTTCAAGTAGATTTTTGGTTTTCACAAAACTTTCACAGCATCCAACTGTGGTGCTCTTGAAGTCATAAATGTCAATGAGCAGGTGCATTTTGATACCAAAACTTGCACTGACTGCTCTTGAAACCACATTCTGGAATGATTGTTTCATTCACAAATAGGCCAGTGTGTTTTATTTGCTTCTCAAAGTTGCTCTAGAAGTGGTTGGTTTTGTTTTTGTTTTGGGTTTTTTTGGTTTTTATTTTTTGGAGTTTTTTCAGTTAGTTGGGTTTTTTTGGTTTTGCTAAATATTTTTTCACTCTTTTCTTATTTTATTTGCTAAAGCAAAATCTATTTTACTTACTGAGACAGGTTGATGTGATCTGGCTCAATTCTCTCTTCTAAGTAGAAATTGAAATCTGGGATACTGTCTCATGCCTGATGAAATGCTTACCTTCCCTGCTATACTGATATACTTTTCTTCTTTCTCTTCTGTGGTCACTTTGTTAGCTTGACAGAATTAATGAAGGATACTGCATCTTGATGAACTTTTTATATTTAAAATTAAACATTTAATATGTCGATGCTCATAGCAAGAGATCGGATTGGATGATCTTTGGTCCCTTCCAACACAAAGTATTCTAGGATGCTGTGATTCTACAATTCCGTGTTGGGCTTCTGCTGATTTCCATGTAAAGAAATCTGTAAATTCAACAATACTATTAATGCTGTGAGAATAGACATATAAAGTTTTTAAAGTTTCAAGAACCATCAAGGAGGCACTGAAGGAACGTGTTGGCTTTTTGCATTCATTAATTTCTGTTTCATTAGTGGCCTTTTTCAGTCATTTCAGATTTAGTCTTATGCTGATGTAAGGCTGACTCTTGTCCTGGTGGATAAGTAAATGCTGCTGCTTTTTTTGTGTCAACATTTCTTGAGCTTTGCCACTGCTGATTCTGATTTCTGTTCTCATCATTAATTTCATTTCAGCCAGAAGGATGAAAACATAATCTCCATACAGGCTGCCAAAAGTGCCTTTTCATCAATTGAGATAATGCCAACTAACAAAGCAATGAGGAATTATTTCCCCTGTAGGGGAGAAAACTTGTTTTTCCTCTTTTAAGACACATTCATCACTGAAAGTCCTAAGGTCACTTTTATATCGCTGTCCAGCCTGATGAAACATTGTTGCAGCCTGTGGCTCAGAGAAGTGGGTTTTGTCAGGTTTCTGTCACACCTCCCTTCATTATTTTCCAGATCTTATGCAAGTCAGTTTAACGTCTTTTACATTAAGACTAAATTCAGGAGACTCCTTATCCTAACTCCTGCGTCTGCTTGTAATAAAATTATGGAATGTCTCGGGTTGGAAGGGACATTAAAGATCCTGTAGTTCCAACTGCTCTTGCCTCTGTCGTGACTGATAATGAAAATATTAGCCAGAACATACATGTGTGCAGAAAATGTAGTACAAGTGCTATCACCCTGTGTAAAGAATCTGTCAGATTCTATTCCCCAAAAGATCTCCAGCTTTCTCCTCAAAGCTCAGCCATCTCTTACATACTGTCCCCCATGCCTTGGATATTGTTATCTGTTCACCTCCCACAGCATTATCTTCCAATTTCTTGCTCTGGTACTTGCAACATCCAGATGTTTGTAATGTTATGTCTAGAAGTTTCTCATGGTCTGTTCTCTTAGCTAAAATTTGCAACCAGGCTCAAGTCATCTGTTTGCATAGCATAACAAAGGGTATAACTTCATATTATGTGATTGACTTTCATTTAATGAAACAAATGAATAATAAAATATAACAAAAACTAGAAAAAGCAATTACTTTGAAGTTTCATGTTCATTGTCATTAGCCTTAAAAATACGGCATATGTTACAGCCTAATAGAGAATGGCTGAAAATCACTGTTTAGAGCAGTGGGTAATTCACCTCTATTTCCATCTCCTATATTCAGTCTTGTAGCAACTAATTTATTTAATAAGAGTGCTTTAAGAACTTATCTATAGTATTTGCTTTCCTTCTAAATTGCCTTTCTTATTATTAATAATAGAGCACAAAGAATCTTCCACTTACACTCCAGACTCAGTAGCTAGTGGAAAGAGGAATTTTTATCACAAAGAAGGAGAGGGGAGAGTTTTGGCTTCATTCACCAAATTTGCTTGTTTGGAAGCTAAGCCCAAAATAGCAAAGTCTTTACTGCTTTGAAAAAACGAGCTCATTAGAGAATGCAAATAAAAGATTTAAGATAAAACAGGAATATTATAAGATACAAGAAATGTAAGGTAACAGAGAAAATAAACACAATTGGAGAAAAGCAAGTGAGATAGTAGAAAAAAGTATGAAGTAAAAAGAAGAGAAATATGCCTCAAATAATCAGCTGGGAAGAACATTCAGATACAGAGAATAAGAAATGTTGAAGAGCAAATAATTTCCATTTCTTAATGTCAGTACATGAATTGCTCCAGTAATAAACTGAATTTTCATAAAAGTATCTTGGTTAAAAAGCTTGATTTAAGCATGTGGAATATTTTCACAGACTACGAAGATATATAAGAAAAGAAATTTGAAAAATTTAGAAGGGAATATAATGAGAAATTGAATATCTGACACAAACAGGATGAAAAGGCTAGATAAATTACCAACATAAATATAAATATATTTCTATCAATATAAAACGCTAAGAACAAACAAAAGTGATAGATTTAGTGAAACTGAGGAACTGAATGGAAAAATAAAAATAGAGGAGAAAAGAAAAGAAAGTAAACTTCAACTATTTGAAGTAGTATTGAGTTTTTCATTAGTAAATTTGTGTATGACACTAAGTTGGGAGCGTGTGTCGATCTGTTGGAAGGTAGGGGGCTCTTCAGAGAGACCTGGAATGGTTGGATGGATGGGCAAAGTCCAATAGGATGAGGTTTACTAAGTCCAAGTGTCGAGTCCTGCATTTTGGCCACAATAACCCCCTGCAGCATAATAGGCTGGGGGCAGTGTGGCTGGACAGTGGGCAGGTGGAAAGGGACCTGGGGGTGCTGGTTGACAGTGGTTGAACATGAGCCAGTAGAGTGCCCTGGTGGTGAAGAAGGCCAATGACATCCTGACCTGTATCAGGAATATTGTGGCCAGCAGCAGCAGGAACATCATCCTTCCCCAGTACTCAGCACTGGTGAGGCCACACCTTGAGGCTGTGTCCAGTTCTGGGCCCTCAGTTTGGAAAGGACATTGAGAGGCTTGAGTGGATCCAGAGGATGCGACGAGGCTGGTGAGGGACTTGGAACATAAACCCTGTGAGAACAACTAAGGGAGCTGGGGTTGTTTAGCCTGGAGGAGACTCAGGGGTGACCTTATCACCCTCTACAACTCCCTGAAAAGTGGCTGTAGTCAGGTGGGGTTGGTCTCTTTCTCCAGGCAGCAACTGACAGAACCAGAGGACATAGTCTCAAGCTGCATCAAGGGAAATATAGGTTGGATATTAGGAAAAAGATTTTTGCAGAAAGGTTGATAAAGTATTAGAGTGGTTTTCCCAGGAAGGTGGTGGAGTCACCATGCCTGGATGTGTGTAAAAAAAGACTGGATGTGGCACTCGGTGCCCTGGTTTAGTTGAAATGTTAGGGCTGGGTTGGACTCAATGATGTGGAAGGTCTCTTCCAACCTAGTGATTCTGTGATTTGTGATTCTGTAAAACTTTTAAATTATTTTAAGTGTTTAGAAGTATGTTAAAATTGGATATTGCACACCTAGTTTTTCTTCAAAACCCCCACATTATTTCAAACATCCACTCCACTGTATAGTTTTTCTAGTAATAAAAAATAATTACCAAACTGTTTCAACTAAAATGGGGAGTCATTTTTAGAGCTGGTTGGGAAAAATGTCAATCAGAAAGCAATTTGATATTGGGAAAGCAAAACCATCAAGATAATGGATTTAAAAAAAGGTTGTTTGGGTTTTAATTTTGTAATTGTTTTTGCTGTAAGTTTGTGGGTTTTTTTAATTTTATTGTGTATTTCTGAAAACTGACAGAAATATTTTAACTAATAGCCAACATGTTGTTCAAATCCTGTCCTTAAAACATTGTATTTTCTTTTTTTTTCATTGCTTTTAATCATTATTAACTTAATTCAGATAGATATGCTCAAAATGACAAATTGATTGTATTACTTTCTGTGCCCAAAGTAGAGCAAGCAAATCATTGGCTTAATTTAACACTGTATAAAAGGTGTTTACCAAACATCTCTACTGGGTATCACCATTTTTTCTCAAAGTAACTTTTTTCCCTAGGATTTCATAAAAGTGAACCCAGAGAGTGACACAATGTATTGATTAAAACAAACTTGTTGGGTTTTTATGGATGACTCCTTTGAAAATGCTGACATCCAAAAAAATTATAGAGGGCAGCCTGTTGGGCATAATTCCCTCATCTTGGACAGCTCTGAAATAATGTGTATAGTATTAAAAGTACTTAGAAAAAAAACCCAGGGTGTAATTAATAATATTCAAATTTAAGAATTTAAAAGTAATATCTCTTCTTTAAGATAGGAATGTTGATTCTCTTACTTCTTAAGGGAAATTGTTCCTGAAGACTGTTAAACCCATCCTGAGACAATCTGTTGAAGAACAAATCAGATACTTCTGAAGGTCATCAATAAGTTCATGTGAATTTCTGGTAAAAATTTTTGCTTTTTTTTCCCTAATCCTTATTCAGCGAGGAATTCATATATGTTGGGGTTTTTTTCAAAATACTATGAAACAGTTCTGTTTTGAAAAGGTTTTTGCCTCTTTTTCCCAAAGAAGAGAGTGATGAAACAAGAAATGTCACATACAAACAGGAAAATATTATAAAAGAAAAGCCTTATAAACTCAGGCTGTGCTCTGCTAAATTACCAGCTGGCCTGTGACTTCTAAGCGCAGCTAGCTAACCTCCCATGTGAAAAATCATAAGAATGAAAGCAGTTAACACAACAAGCTACTCTGGTAAGGGATTTGTTTGCACCTGTTCTAAACAAGAGAATCATCCCATGAGAATCAGTGAAGAAAATACGTAAACTAACCAAATATAGGGAGATTTAACAGACACACACTTTAGCCGTTTACCAACCAATAAACGGAGTGTCTGTGTATTCCTGAACAATTAGGTTCAACACAGTGCTTTCTGATATTTCCTATAAATATGAACTATGTGAATAAAGGATTGGCTTTTTCTGCATGAAGAAATGGAGTCCCAGCTGCTCTATTGTAACGAGGAAGTATTAGACTAATGCTGAAGAGTTTATAAAAGGAATTTATCTTGAGGACAAAACTTACATCTCACCTGAATCATGAGCCCCTCTCCCTGCAGACTTCCAGTACTTTAAAAATGTAGGTGGCTCAAGATCTTTCCAGTACTTTAAAAATGTAGGTGGCTCAAGATCTACAGAAATCTTTACTTTTCCCCTTCCAAGTTATGGCTTACTTTACTAATCATGTTTTTTGCTCTTACTTAATTTAACACATGTAAGTGTAAATAAAATCTGTTTGAAATGCACTATGTTTCTTATTCTAAAAGCACAGAGGATGTCAAATCCACTTGGTGCAAAGCTGATGAAATTCTCAAAAGACATCAGTATTCACGGAGCTAAGGATAATTATCTGAGTTCCTCAGCATTTCTTCCAGATACATGCCAGGAGTTCACAGGTGTTCACCAAAAGAGCAGGTGCTAATGAAATTGTGTGTGGTTTCACCGTGGCTTTCACTAAAAGGCTCTTGCCAAGTGCACCTGTACATCTGTTGGAGTAGTGACACATGCTGAATAATTTTTTGTCATATCTCATGCTTCCTGTGGCTATGTCTAGACAGAGAAAAACTACATTTGTTATTTTAAAGCCTACCCTTTCATAAATAGAAACCTAAATATATTTGGCCGGCGAGTCACTTAGGTGGAGGCAGCTTTGCAGTTTGACAGCTAGAGGCGAGTTGTCAGCATCAAATATTTTCAGGGAAATCTATTGAAAATGCTCCCCTCTCTTGCCAGACCATTGAGGAACCACGGGAACTCTGAAAAAGCTGGTTTTCTGCTATCAGCTAAAATTCTTGAACCACAGGGGCTAGAGCAGTATCCAAACAACAGGATTCTGCTACAGCTTGAACTGTCCATAGAAATTCTGCCTGGAATACTCTGCAGGGGACAGTATAGGTTGTATGGTATTGTGCCCTGACTAACTGATGCTGCTGGAGTGCTTAAACTCTGAATAGTGTGACCTGACGCATTTCAAGTGACAACAGGCAAATTAATGACAAGCTGATAGGGCATTTAAACTATCTGTAGTGGTTAAAAAATACCTTTGTTGGGAAAAATGTTATTATTTGCTAGAGGAACTGATCTCCCTAGAGGAAGGAAACAAATGGTCATGATTTTAACTTGAAAATAGATGTTGTATGTAGTCTTAATTCATTTGTCTGAGTATCATGGGTGATAAATTAAGCTATCTAGAAAGAGTGGAAACAGAATCTATACTCTTAGGAAAATTTATTTCTGTTTGTTTGTTTTCACGAGGGTAGATATGTTTGCACATCTAAAAACATTAATCTCTAAAGTAATAACAGTGAAACACATTGTTCTTAGATTTGTTGGTTCACTGTCATATTTGGAGATTTGCTTCAGTTTAGTAACCCAGGTAGAGGCCTGGTTCATTCAGGAAACAGAACACATCACGAACTAAGCAAGGCATAAATAGTGTTTACTTGCCCTGGACCCTGATATAAGCACACCGAATTAGAATGTCCAGCGGCAATGCACTGACATTTTGCAACATAGTTAAGCTTAAGTATTTAAGTAACATAAAAAGGCAAAGAAGAAAAATAAAACTCATGGTAGAATTGCTCAAAAGGAGAACTGAAAAATATACAAACAGTAAAACCTGCAAGATGGAACTTTGGAACTAGAGAAGAACTAGGAAAGACACTTAACAAATTCTGAACCACTTTTAGTCCCAAAATTAAGCTGAACTATGTTAGGAAGAAACAAGTTTCCTCCTTTTCTTTTAGAGAAGAAGCATAAAAACATGATGAGAATGATGGGAAGAGTTTGATCACTTCATCTTTTTTTAAATTATTTTTTTCTTCATCAAAGAACTCTCACATCTGGCCAATTTGCACTTGGTGACTCATGGGTTATCCTCAGACATCAACTCAGCCCCACACAGACACTCACTCTCTCCTTCTGGGACAGGGGAGAGGATGGGAAGGGTAGAAGAGAGAACACATGTGGATTAGATAAAGGAAGTTGAATAGGTAAAGCAAAAACCACACACGTGTAAGCAAAGTGAAACAAGGAATTCATTCTCTCCTTCCAGTTGTTTAGTCATCTCCAGGAAATCAGTGCATAATGCTCATGTGGAGAACAAGTGCCACCACTCCAAATGTGCCCACCTTCCTTCTTCTTTCCCCATTTTTTTATGCTGAGCATGACATCATGTGATACCAAAGGGATATCCTTTTGGATGGTTGGGATCAACTATCCCAACTGTGTCCCTTCTTAAGTTCTTGCGCAGTCGCAGCATATTTGCTGGTGGGGTGCTGTGAGAAGCAGAAAAGGCCTTGTCTCCACCAAGCCATTTGCTCAACAATCACTAAAACTTGGTTGTGTTATCAACAGTGTGTTCAGGACAGATCCAAAACATAACCCCATACAGACTACTGTAAAGAAAATAAACTCTACCTTGACAAAACCAAGACAGTGAATAAAATCATGGCAAGGTCATCAGTAGGAACTACACAACATCCACTCCTAGGAGTTGTGTGTTCTTAGGTGATGATGATTGTTGATGTGAGTTTTTTCCTCTCTGGTTCTTGGGGGTGAATGAGGAGACGTGATTCTCCATGATCAGAAGGCTTGACTTTATTATCTTATCATCTATACATTTATTATAACTATATTAAAAGAAAAGAAAGGAGAGCTTCTACAAGCTGCTAGCTACCTAAGAATAGAAAG
>JAWWEY010000001.1:71427342-71440111 GCA_035582745.1 Loriotus luctuosus | reverse complement strand
TTTCCTTTCCTTTCCTTTCCTTTCCTTTCCTTTCCTTTCCTTACCTTCCCTTCCCTTCCCTTCCCTTCCCTTCCCTTCCCTTCCCTTCCCTTCCCTTCCCTTCCCTTTCATTTATAGATAAAATGGAGCATATAATGATGACTACTTGTGACACCCCACCCAGGATGTTTATCAAATTGTAGAATGGTTTGAGTTGGAAGGAGCCTTAGACATCATCTAGTTCAAAGCCTTCTGCCATCAATAGGGACATTTTTCACTAGACCAGGTTTCTCAAAATCCCATCTAAGTTGGCCTCAACTACCAGGGATGGGGCAACCACATTTTCTCTGGGCAACCTCTTCTGGTGCCTCACCATCCTCACAGTAAAGAATTTCTTTCAATAGCTAATCTGAATGTACCCTCTTTCAGTTTAAAGACAGTCCTATTACTACAAGCCCGTGTAAAAAGTCCTCACACTTTAGTGTAGGTCTCCTTTTGGTACTGGAGGCTGCTAGAGGGTCTTGCTGGAACTTTTTTTTCTCCAGGTTCAAGAACCCCAACTCTCTCAACCTGTCTCCATAGGAGAGGTGCTGGAGCATGAGATAAAACATCTTCTTGCCCCTCATCCGGATTCACTCCAAGAGGTCCATGTCCTTTTTATGTTGGAGGCCCCAGAACAGGATGCAGTACTCCACTGAGGGATCTCTTGAGAGCTGAGTAGAGGAGGTGAATCATCTCTCTTGTCTTGCCAGTCACGCTTCTTTAACGCAGCCCAGGATGTGGTTGGATTTCTGGGTGCATATTGGTGGGTCATGTTGACCTTCTCATCCGCCAACTACCTCAAGTACTTCTTCTAGCACAGCTCTCAATATATTCACTCAATCCCTCAATCCATTTATTCAGTCAAGAAATTTGGGTGTAGAAATTGGGCTGGGCACAGCAGGACATGTATGTGTGGAATTCTACGAGCTGCCCAAAGTTATCTCCTGGGTGACTGTTGCAAAATGAGTGAAATATTCAATAGGAAGATTCGGTCAGCTAACTCTTTCCAAGTATTCTCTTAAGGCAGTCTATTAATTCATATCTTCAGATGACTTGCTGGTGAGGTCCTACATCACCCCAGGAATTATTGACTAGAGAAGTAGCTCTGCACACATGACCAGCCCTGTTATCTCTATCAGTAATGCATCTGGACTCTAAAAGCGCAAAATCTCCTCCACTATCTCCCTGTATTATGACTATTATACTGGCAACAAATAACATTAAGAATCTTGCACTGCATGTCATACAAAGCTGCAAGAAGAACTAAAAGGACAGTAAAGAAACAGAATCTCTGGAATTTATATTGCAAGGTAAGAATTTGGTCAGCATCACCTCTTTTTGATGAATGAGCTCATGGAAATTCAAAGTAACTACATTTTTCTCTTAGCTTAACAATGAATGGTTTATACTAGTTCTAAAATATTCTAAATCAGGTGTATATCTGCTTTCAAAAATCCAAACTTGAGTGAGGAAAAGTAAGGTATGATTATGAGTTCTATATATGAGAGGAATTAATGTAACAAATATAACAATTACACTTGGGATAAGAAAAATGCACAAGAAAGGAAAGCATGATGTATCGATCTGTGAGAAAAAGAGACATCAAGATGGAAAAAAGATGAAGTAAAGAAACTGATGAAGGGAGGAAAGAATGTCTAATACTGTGAATAAATAAATTATAACTATATTAACTTTTTTTTTTTTACTTAAAAACTAGCTACATTTTGTTTTTACTTTGATCCACATTTTTACCTAAATACAAAAAGACAGTTAAGCAACATGAAACTTGAATAATGAGGGAAAAAAATGCCTGCAGACTTTTACAACAGTATGACCAGAATCAAAGGGAAATCAAACCAGCAGCTTTGAAGTTCTTACAGTTTTGTAAGACATTCTAGGCAGGTCTAGGCACAAACAGAACAGTTGTATTCACAGTTACAAGACAGGTGAGAGATATTTGAATGTCCAGCTTTTCGCTTTCTTCAGTTCTTCTGCAATAAAGTAAGTTACAAACTGTCCTGCTCATAAATTGTTTTCTTGGGTAACAAATGATAACAGATTTTTATGAAGAATCTATAATTCTGGAAGCTAGACAGACGAGATATTTCATTCAATATTTCATATTGTTTCCCTCATCCTCTCCCAAAGGGTATCTGTTGGAAGACGTTTTGGTTTATGTATTTGTCAACAAATACATAATTAAACAATAGAATTATTCAGTTAAAATTAACTTGGAAGAAGTTTTAACTAGGCAGATATGCTTATCTGACCTCTGAGCTGTATTTTCAAATATTGAACTAATTGAAAGATAAAACAAAGCAAACAAAATTTTTCCTTACTGTGTTTGACATATTCTAGCTTCTGTCAGAAGGCCTTGGGCAGTCTGACCTAACACAAGCTCTGCTGTGCACAACAAGGAGTCAGTACTTTTTTTCAGTATTCTACCATTATAGAAATGTGCCTGTGAAGTGCACTCATCTGCAAAGATCAAGCTTAATTAAGAGACATTTCAGAACAACCTTCAGCAGTACAAGGCATTTGGCAACAAAGAGAGCCCTGGGACTTTGCAGAACTCTAATTCCAGGGAGACAGGAAGAGTCTTAGTCCAGAGCTTCCACATGTAATCAGCTGAAAGTTTTTGTGGAAAACCAAACAGAACCTCCCACTAAGCCAACCATCAAAACTAACAAACTAATAAAAAACTAACTAAACAAAGCCACCAAATCTAAACCAAAAAATAACAACAAAAAATCCCAACAACAATGAAATTTGAAAAAAACCCCAGGCTCTTAGACAATCCTCAACCTAAATATTGGTTGTATTGGATGCTATGGACATGCTGAAAGAACCACATCCCTTAGCTATTTTGAAAATGTCAATAATCTTAATAAAGTTGAGGTGAGCTGTAGGAACTTAGGAAACGATAAGGACTTGTGAGTACTTAAAAGCTGGATACTTAATTGTCTATGTAACAGATGAGCTGGTAGATGTGACAACTTCTAGGAGGAAAAATAAATTAACTTGGGGGGAATAGTAATAATTTAGAGATTAAAGGTAATATTTGGTTAGATGCAACTGATGGAAGAAAACAAATGCGATTAGTCTGTGGCACAGAAATAGAATTAACTTTGAGGGATTTTATTTTAGACATGCAGAGGTGATAAAACATTGAAGATGTTGCCTTTTTCAAAGTTTTCAAAGCTGCTATGTGTTTTAGGATAATAATCCCATTACAGAAAGGCTACCATGTAAAAAATTATTGAAAAAATATCAAGTTTAAGACACATTTATGGAAGTAAATACCAATGAAAGAGAAATTGTGAAAACTAAACTAAATATAATTTACATTGTCATTATAAAAGTTGTTTTCTAGCATATGGAACATGCTAAATAATTTTAAAATTTAATAGAACAGCTAGAATATGCCTAATATTCTTTCATTGTCAGAAACAATCCAATGTGATGAGAATTCATCAACAGAATATGTTTCTCTTTTCCTTTTCTTTTGTTTTATTTTAAACTGTGACAGTTAAAATGGCTAACATCATCATAATAGTAGAAATAAACCTTCTCTCTTTCAGAATTAAGCAGAGATTATCTGGAAAGAAGACTGAAATTCTGAAAGTGACAGAATCTTTTCTAACTGTCAACAACAATATTGACAAAATACTTCTACATTTTCAGAGATGCTTTAGTGGCAGCTCATTTGAACACTCTTGAGCACTTTTATACATCATATTTCCCATCAGAAAGCAGTCCTCTTCAATTATACTGTCTGACCAGTGGTGCACCCGGGAGCTCTTTTTCATGGTGGTGTATTTTTCTTTCTCATATCATCATAGATGCAGCTTGGCCATCACAGTGTGTGGGAATATGCGAAAGTGAGAAAAAATGAATATAAAGAAATGTATTTCAAATTATTATGGCAGCTGCAGTTGGGAAAAAAAAATTATCTGAATGTCCTATTTGTGAAGAGTTAGGGGACTTTAACTGTCAGCACAGAAATTATTCTTAGAAAGTTGTCACTTTTTGAAGGCAAAGGAGGTTTTACTGTAAACACAGCTTTCTGTCTAAATAATATACATGGAGTATTTTTATGGCAAAGTTTTTTAATATAAACATTAGTTATGTGTTTCAATGTACCAGTGTTTCAAAGGGAATCTTGCCCTTGAGTTACAAAGCCCTCATGATAAACTGCACTATGTATTCAGTACTGAGTATTTGTTGTAAGAAGGGCAGGACAATATAAGGTTTTTACTGCCTTGGTATTTTAAGTTAAATGAGTGTTGATACAATTAGAAGCGCATAGTGGTTTAAAATTTAGCTCTAAAGCACATGAAAGGTTAAATCAAGTCTAGCAATCTCTACCCAGTTGAAAAGTAAAATGTCAATATAACCACTGTTGGGCTAAACCAGTCATGCCATAAAGAGTTCTCCTATTAAATTCTATGGGTGAAGTGTTTTATAAAAATGCTAATTAAGGTTTAGCAAAATCTGTTTTGCTCTGCATTTACTTTTAAAAAACGTCTGTTCAGCATGGAAAAATAGGAACATGGCAGATGTTGTGGAAAAATCAGCATCTATTGAGGGTTTCAAGTGTCCTAAAAAAGAATTACTGCTTTTCTGAATAAGATCAAAAGAAGAGAATTTTTGTTAAGAAGGGAAAAAGAAAGTAATTCTAGTGAACAAAAAAATCAAATAGCATATGCATCTATTTTTTAAACAATCAGCTGCTGTAAGTGATGTGCATTTTGTTCTGATAGTAGCTTAAATAGCTTAAAGATTTATTGTACTTCTACCCTACCTTTTTTGACTATAGGAATAAAGGCAAAGTGTAAGGGAAGAAAAAATACTACTGATTTTGACAAAGTTAAGAGGTTGACCCTGACAAATAACATTATTTAGGAATAATAGTGAGTATAAGAGCAAAAAGCAGGCTAAATTTCTAGCCATTAAAGGAGGGAAATATATATCTCTGTATTTAGAGAATAAATGGATTTATAGGTAACAGTATAAAAAATACTTTTCTGGAAGATTCCCATGCTATCCCCCAGTCACAGATCAGTTTTCAAGGATGTAAAAAATCTGCTCATTTGTAAAGAATCCCCAAAATAGAAGATGACTCAGGAAAAAAAATCTCAAATGTGCAGTCCAATTGTATTTCAAGTTAAAACTTAAAGGTTTTAAACTGTTTAGCATCATGTTAGATGGTGTCAAATGGACAACTAAACACCACAAGTGTTTTAACCTTTTTTTTATAAAATATACAAATATTCAGAGTAAATTCAATAATATTTGAATGAATTATGATAAAACTCAGGTCTTATGGGAGTTGACAATTTACTTCCCAAAAAACCAATAATGTATTCAAGAACTTGTGAAAAATAGGTGGTTTATTTCTGGCCTTTTTTGTGAAGTATTTAATTTTTATTCTGAACAAGGCCTTCACTATTACACAAATGAATTATTACTTCTTCACAAGGTTAGACATACATATTTTAATTACTTGAATAACTGAGACACATTCTCTTGAAAAGTTTCCTGCCTTGGCCCTGCTTAGATACACCCAGCTAGAGCTATTTTCAAGGAATTGCCACTCTGTGATGGAGAAGGCAAGGAACTGAAGATGAGACAGTATCTCCCTTGATTTAGTGTTCCATTTTCAGGCCAGCAGATTTACTTCACAGACATCCAAATACAACTGAGAAGAGCTCCAAAGCATATGTGAGTGAGGAATTTGTCTGGGTGCAAGGATGAAAGAAAAAATCCCAACTCAGTGCATAAGGCTTTCCTCTCTGGCAGAGACACCTACCAGATTCTCACATTATAAGGGACATGGGAATTGAAGCATAAGAGAGAAAAGAAAGAGGGAGATCTGTTTCCATTTTCAATATCCTCAAATCCTATCTTATTTTCTATAAAGGTATAACTATTTGCAATTTGTAGTGATGTCATGATGCTCTCCTTTTTATTTTCTTTTCTATAACCAGTAGTCGTTAATCAAATATGTTATAGGTACTACCAGAAAAGTGAAAGACCCCTTCACTACTTCGTTTGGAGGATTTTGTAATGCCTTCTTATTTCTGTAGTAGATAGAGATCCATAAATTTCAATCCTGCACCACACACAATGAGACATGAATCAACTTATGTCTGAATGGAAAGGAAAGACAGGATAGAAGATAATAAAAACTGTAATGACCTGGTATTATGTATCTCAGATCTCAGGATAATGAGACTTCTATGCAGTGCATTTTGTTCCCTCCTGCATTTTCTACATATGTATCTGATAGTCTCAGAATTTTTTTTTCTCTGTTTTACTTAAGGGGGAAAAACCCCCCAAAAAACCAATAAATCAAATTGTCAGCTGGATTCTATTTATATAATCTTATTTTAGATGACCAACTTATTGGCATCAACATTTGGTTTTATCAACCAGATTCCTTTTATAGTCTGTTGAGAGTAATAAGTAGTTTGGTTGTGCAATAAACACTCTGGTCTGAGAATTCCTACTTTTCCCCTCTGCCAGCTTAGGGGCTGAGATACAGAAGACAAGTTATAGAGTTCAAAAATGTTGGAGAGCCAGTGGGGGAACAGTACTGTGTTCTAAACCAATAGGAAAGAAAAGGTTTTCTAACAATTTTTTTGCAAGAACCAAAAGAATTATGTTGAAAACATTTTACATGAAAATTCAGCTATGTTTATGCAGGAGAAAACCTGCAGCTGCAGAGTACAAAAATATGACTATTATTTTAAAATATAATTTTAAAAGTATTTACCAAACATTAAATGTACTTATGAGGACTATGCTTACTTCTTTCAAGGTAAATAATGAAATACTAAAACTCAAATGCAACTCTTTACGTTGAATTGCAAAGATATTAACACTGTTTACAAGTAGCAGACTTCATGGCCCTTTGCTACCCAGTAAGAGAGCTGACAGAGCTCTGTGATTGGGCAGCTGCAACAGCTTGACTGAAAAATGCAAAAACATAGGAACAGTCCTAGCCCATTCCATCTCAAGAATTTAATCCTCTGATCATTATTTTATATCAATTATTTATGTGGTTAACACATATTATTCTATTAATTTTCTGTTTCACTGTCAATTTTTTCTTTCACTTCAACAAACTACATTTTTTAGTTCTTTGTAAATTCAGAGTTTCAAAATACTGAATATCAAGATAGTTTATTTGCCCAGATTTCCCAGTAATGTCCAGAGCCAATATTTATTAGTAACCTTAGAAATTCAACCTGCCCTTTGTAAAAACCAGCCATGTCTTGGATAAAGAATTTCACATCTAGAAAACTAGTTCTAGTGGTATATGTTTTGCATTGTGCAAATCTAAAATGAGGTGAAATGAAATACAAGGAAACAACTGAGATACTGATAAGAACATGCTCTGAGCAGCTGCTTGGCAGTATGATCATAGATCAGAGCCCTGTGGAGCATTGTGATGTATATTAATAAATAAGTGTAGACATGGTCTAAATGCCCAGAAGATGTTGATAAAATCTGCTTCAGATAGCAATCAAAGAGTGCCTTTGGCACTGTATGACAAAACATTGCATTGATAGTATAGGAAATGAGGACAGCATTCCCCATTCTGTTCCTTGTACTCGTGAGGGAAGACAACAGAAAAAAAAGTATAATGTAAAATGGAAGGAGAATACAAAATACTGGTTACAACACTAAAAAGATTAAACATTTAGTTATTTTCATTCAAAAAATATCACATATTTTCACATAAAGGATTAGTCACAAAAGCTTCTATTTCTGAAAAATTATCTAATCCTATTTATTACACTGAAAGATGACAGCAGCAGCTATTTTGACAGATATGTTTTCAAATGATGTGGACAGTCGGAATCAGATATTCCACTAAAACGTAACTTCAAGACAGTGAACCGGATATCTCACTCCTCAGGAAGCTATAATAGACTAGTTTTTTACTTATTAGAACACAGAGTAAGCCAGAAGTCAAGGCTTCTATAATGCAGATAGGACTCAAAACTGAATATTTATTAAAAAAACCCCATTGTTTTGACAGTTTTGCAAGATAAATTTTTAGCCTTGAAGAAATTATATATTTTTTTATATTTTTCACATTCACAGACCTTCCCTTTTTTTTTCTTTTGTTGTTGTTGTTGTTTTGTTTTGACTTTTATGTTTAGTTTTGTGTAACTGGGATTTTTTGGTTTATTTTGTTTTTTGAGAAGAAGAGGAATTATGACAGACACTAATTTATTGTGGATTTTATTTTCAATAATTGGAATATCTTTGTAGATGAGGGATATTGATATAAGAACACAGACTTTGGGGGAGAGGATTTTCTGGATGCTTCCTTTACTGGGCCATCCTTTGCATTTTTAGACAAATTTATTTATTTATGTTCACACATAATAAAAATGCACACACCACGCAGACAGATTGCTAGACAGACATATGCGTGTGGAAACAGGCCAAGGGACCACACCAATCATTACTGTTTGTCAAGGTGCCAAAAGTAGCAACAGGACAAGGCCACATATGCAATTGTTTTGTTAAGATAAGCAAAAGTTCTCCTATATGAGAGCACATCTTCAGTCTCTGTATCATTCCAAGTTTCACCCTAGCTTCGTGTCAGGAATATATCAATCATGTGCCAGTTGTCTCCCATTACATCTTCTTACTTGTTTTCTACAGAAGAAGAATAAAGCATGTGAGTTCTTTAGAAATGAGGAAATTACTGAACAGATCCCTAACACGAGCAATGGACCAGTCCCAGAGGTGTGCCCAAAGGTGGACACATTCAGACACAAGCAAAGTACGCCACAATGTGTGGGGTTTGGTTTGAAGGGTTGATGCAGTAAGTGAGATGGCATAGGCTTTCAGTACTTTATAACAAGTCTTTCTTTCTTTGTATTTTTTTTCCTAAAATTTCCAGTAATTTGTCTACTAAGAGCATTTTTCTTTTATGCTCATCACTTTAAGTTCAGACTTCTGAATACATGTTATCATGCTTTTTGAAAACTGAGATATGTTTTGCTTTGCAGAGAGTTTTCTCATGTATAAGCTTACTGGAAAACAATTGGGATCTAAAAATGAAACAGGGATAAAGGAAACACATACAGTACCTTCAGGGCTGAGCAACATCTAGTACCTGTAACCTCTAGGGATATCTTCTGATATGGTCTCAAACACTGGTGACTAAAAATGTTGGTAAGACTGACTAATATGACACCGTTAAAATGTATTAAAGACACAATAGACTGATGAAAGTAGAATCCTATCACAGTGTAGCATCTTGCCAATATTAAAGCCTGTCCTTGCAATCTTGCCTAGTATTATGTCTCTTAACAGATTTCATAAATGCCTCTGTATTAAAAAATGTTTACAGATCTTTTAAGATTATATCATTTTAGCCTATGTTGTTTGGGGTTTCTTTCTATGTTGTTACTGGGGTTTCTTTCTTCCTATCTGCTAAGCGCCAATCAATCAATTTCTATAAAATTGCAGAATGCAATTTTATAGAACCAAACAGTCTAAAAATTGTCAGTTTTCACCATCAAGTATATTTACATTAAACCTTAAATTACATTTAGCCTTCATTCATAAAATAAGATTTGTTTTTATTTACTTTTACATGTCTCCAACTTTTTTGCCATGGTTAATTCTGCTTTGTAACAAAGGCATATTCATTTGCCAAAAGTGCTGCTCATGTATTGTTTAAGCCTGAAGCAGAATGACTGGGAATGATTGCTGAAATAGTGATTAATAATTTGTGCTTTTTTTATCTCTCTGATTTACATTTTGTTAAGACATTCTTCATTTCTTCATTTACTCATGACTGCTTATGGATCTCATTTTGATTTTCATCTCTACTATCACTTCTGTTGCCCTTGAAATACCTTCAAATCAGTGTCCCATCCAATACTAGACTATAGCCCCATCCAGTACTGGACTATGGTCCTCCTTTCAGTTTTTATTCATTTTCTCTCAATTTTACACTGTGCTCCTGAATTTTGGTACATTCCCTTCTATCTTCCTTCAAGGCTCCAGCAGAGTGTAGGACACTACAGTCTCCCCAGTGTTCCAATTCCCTTTCTCTTTCTCATCAGCAAAAGGCAAAAAGGCTGATAGGACATCTTGCTCCAATGCAATCACCACTCTTTTTCACAGTTATGTCCTTGATCTCTTCACCATTCTTCCCCAAATTCATCTTAGACTTTTCTCCAAACAGTTTATTCTTCACTCTGCAGGTCCTCAAGTCCCGGTCTCTGATGAGTCCTACAGGCTCTGCAATTATGAACTCTCTGCTCAGTAACAATTTATTCTATAAATATTTATACATGTTTAAAGCATATAGCCTAAATTTCATTTTCATACACTATAGAAACCTCCTTCTGTCTTTATATACAGTATATATACTGTACTTCCCTGTAGTCAGAGGCAATATCAGGCTTCTCTGCTACTTTCCATTAAAAAAAAACTAAATAGATTGAAAAAAAAATCTTCATTAAATTTTGCAATTTGGTACTGTGAAAAATCTATTGTTAAAAAAATCATATGACTTTTTTATTCACACTTATATATATGTAATATATATTACATT
Source organism: Loriotus luctuosus (assembly GCA_035582745.1). NCBI lineage: Eukaryota > Metazoa > Chordata > Aves > Passeriformes > Thraupidae > Loriotus > Loriotus luctuosus. Next base: position 71,429,496 of record JAWWEY010000001.1, on the reverse strand, counting down.
ATACAGAGGAAAATGTAGAAATTAAATAAAGAAAAAAATAAAAATAGTTTATTTATTGAAAAAATAATTTAGACCTGAGATATTAATTTTTTGAGTTTTCATCCAACGTGGGATATTCCACAGGTGTTAAAATATCTCATTATTCAAAAAAATCCAACTTTTTTTCAAGTAAAAAATAACAAATTTTTCAAAATAAAAAAACCTTTTAGTAATAAAACCAATAATAAAAAATCTAACACCAATAATAAGAATGGTGCTACTAGTAATACCAGTGAAAAATATTAAGGTACTGATGCATTTCAACTATCAATGGTGGGACCATTCAGAGGGAAGTTTTACATTATCCTCTCTGAGCCAGACATAAATTATGTTTGGGTTTGAAGCAAAACTGAAATTGCATGCTAAGGAGAGTTCCAGTTGGGCAAGCTGTACCTGTAACAACTACTGACAGAAATTTCAGCCCTTAATGTTTTCTGTTTATGCCTTTTAAAATAAAATACCTGTGTCAGGTAGAAAGTAGACTTTACTCCATTTTTGGTTTCATGTTATTCTGTGGTTGCTGAAAGGAAGACATTTTTTCTAAAAAGATATTTGAGAATCCATATACACTGAAAATTATTCTTTGTTGCTCCATGCAGATTTGTATACTTTACCTAGTTACAATACAGTCAAACTGTATCTGGCAAAAAGGTTTTGGGGTGGGGGGGAGGGATAATTTGACTTTATTGCCGTAGCTGAACATTCAACAGCATTTATACATCCACACTTATCCTACCATCTACTTCCCACAGGTCTGTGCCTACTGCGCCTACAGCACTCCTGCAGGTTGGGAGAAGTGTTTTGAGGATCATATCTTCTAGGAATAAAAAAAAAAATTGAAGGATTATGCACAGTGGTAATGTTAGTTCACTTGGAACATGAACTATACAGACAAAAAAAATTAAATCAGCATGGTCACCTGCTGACACTAGGATCCCAGTGTGATGATCCCATCTGTCCTGAAAGAACAACACTATTAGTAGCCATGGTGACTAATCCAGTGTTAGTCCCGCTGAGAATAGACACAGCCCACTCTAAGAATCAACTCTATGATGATAACTGACCACATATTTTAAAAGATGGTATGTCACAGTCTACTCTTTAGTGAGCTATAAGGTTTGGGTTTTTTATGTCTCTATTTTTTTTTTTAAAGCTATTTTTAAGAAAGCAATTTTTAAAAAAAGGAGCAGTGAACTTTAAATTCTGGCCTCAATAATTGTCAAATTGCCAGTAATTTCCAATTTGGCTACCACTTAACAAAAACAGCTCTGTGAGAGGTCTCATTTCATGCAATGCTTTTCTTTTGTTATGTTCCTTATGAGTTTTCAGTGTGATATTTATTTACTGTGTCTAGGTCAGATATCTGTCTCACATAAAAATCTACTCATTTTATTTAGCTAATTTCAAATCAGTAAGGGTTGCAAAATTTCATCTCTAAATTTTTCAAATTCAGTTTTGACTACAAAATTTCAAATGAGTCATTTAGCAACTCAGTAATAGAGCTCTCATCATTAAAAAAAAAAGACTAACGTTTTCTTAGAATAAAGAAAAAATTTCACTGAAAATACTGAAAGGCTATGACTGTAATTTTTCTAAGGCTGAATGCAGAAAGATTTATTTCCTTGAATGGTACAGGATGAAAATAATTCCAAATGTATACAGAAGTTTGTATTCATTCCAAAAGCTGTTGATTGGCCATGGATATTGTTTCTTTGCCTGTGGCAATGCTTTTATTTTCTTGAAGAAAGGAAGAAAAGCACTTATTAGGTTTTTGTGGAGCATTTTGTATTTGGTTGGTTTTGGTTTGTTAGTTTTTTTGTTGTTGGTTTTTTTTTTGCGGGGTGGGGGGTTGGGTTTTGTGGTTTTTTGGGGTTTTTTTTTGGGGGGGGGTTGTGATTTGTGAGAATAAACTGGGGGAGTTACCCAGAAGGGGGCCTGACTAGGGTGCAGGGACAGGTTCTGGAATTGGTCATAAGTTGGTGAGCAATTGAATTGTACATCACTTGTTTTTCCTTGTTTGTGTGGTGTCGCAGACATGTCTTTATGAAAAATCCTTCTTTTAGGATTTTCCTTCTGAGCAGCTAGAGCCTCAGAAGCAAATGTAAACAATATACT
>JAWWEY010000001.1:71362404-71427242 GCA_035582745.1 Loriotus luctuosus | reverse complement strand
GGAATCAAGAATCACGTCTCCTCATTCACCCTGAAGAACCAGAGGAAAAATCATAACAATAGTGTGGGGCCTTTTCTTCCTTTTACTATCCTTACTTTTATTTACTAGTGTTGCTTTATTCAACTTTTGTTTCAATTTTTAAACTGTTATCTGAATCTAACATTTTACTTTTCATTTTCCTCTCCATTCCACCAGAAGGGAGGAGGTGAGTGAGTGATTGTGTGGTGTTTAGCTGCGAGCTGGGTTTAAACCGTGACAAGAACTTTGGCATCTAGCTCAATCCCTTCAAGAAAATTTTATCTATTGTCATAGAGAGGAGATAAGCATTTCCAAAGTGGGAAGCAACTTGATAAACCACTTTACACTTTTTAGACAGTGAGATTTAATGAGACAAATCCAAAATGAGCAAAGAATACTTCACATATGTATACTGGCCAACTTACATGCACTGAAGTTCTGATTTGTATTCACTGTTATCTTGGGAAATGTATTTCATCTATAAAGTTTGTTTACATCTATAGAATAGGAATATGGTGCTTTTCTGGTTTGGAACCCAAGAATAAAGAGCAGTTGCTAAGTTTATGATGCTATTAGCAGAGCATGAAAGGTATTTGGCTGATAAAAGATAATTTGGCTGAAGTTATAAAAAATAATGAAAGTTTTTCTACTCTACAGCAACTATTTAGTTGATAGTCACCAAGGAGGAATATGTTTACCTCAGCTTCCTCCCTAATAAGTAGAAAGAGATAATCCTCCCTAGATGTCAATGTATTTAATGCTGAATTGCTTTTAAAGTATTTTTTTCACTTTCAACAAACTACAGAGTGAGTTCATGATGAATAGAAACCCAAATTATGTTTTTTGAATAGGTGGCTAGAATTAAGGAGAATGAGCAAGGTTATAGAACAAACTCTGAGGAATGGAAATTGTGCTTACCAATATGTTTCTCTAGTAAATATATTTATCAAAGGAGTTTATGACAGGGAGCAATCAAAATGTGATCTACCAATTGAATTTTCATATTAAAATAATATTCATATGTTTTTATTTATGAGAGACATTTTTGAAGACAGTTAAATACATTTTCATCTTTCTAGCATCAGGAATTTTGAGGAAAATGGTGTATAATTGGTAAATACATATACAATTGTATATGCATGTATATATAGGAATACATATGTAAATTCTTTTGTATTATTTTTTGTATACAAATGGAAAGATTATAAACATACCCTGCAGAAAAAGCTAGGTGGTGTAAGACAACCTGTCAGTAAGAGGCAAACTAATTTTACTTAGGACTCTCTCCTTCAACCTTATTTAATTATGGCAATATAAATTTTTGCCATTTTTCCAACCATCTCACACAGTTCTTCTATCATAATTGAAGCAGGAGACAGAGCCTGTCTTCTGAATCTGCATAATAGTTGTACTAGATCAGCAAATTATAAACATCTTACTCATCAAGTAAGATCTAAATATTCTTCAGCTATGACAAGCATATAGAATCAGCAAATATACTTCAAAGAAAATGTAGATGTTAAAGAGGAAAAAATGAGCATAGATTCTTTTACAAATTCCATTAAAGACTAAAAAACCTGTCAGACAGTGTGAATTAAAAAGTTTAAATATATTGGCATGATAATTTGGGACTTAAATTATTTTAAAACTTGATTTTTTTTTGTTTGCTTATTTGCTTGTTTTGCTGATATTGAGATGAAATGTCTGTGGCAGAATGTATTGACTGCTGAATAGATGAAAATATACATGGGTTTAGGTTTCACAGTTATGTTATATATTCAATACCACAGGCAGCTGCACAAAATCTGGTAGAAACTGTATTGCTGGACCTCCTCTGCTTTTTACAAATAATAAAAAATATTGGCTTTACATGAAGCTGAGATGCAGCCATTCTCCTTTTGCTTTCTGCACTAATATTCTGCCCACCAGACCAAACTGAAACAAAAGAATTTTGGAGTATTTCTGAAGTAAAAGTAGATTAGATTCAAGAGGAGAAAAGAAGTTACTACTCTTTGCACTGTTGTAGTCTATCTAGAATCCCCAAAGTATAAATACTTTTGTAAATCCTTTGGCAGGGAAGGCAATTGAAATTTTCCATAATATTCTGAGTCTCAAACCACTGACCTAAAGGACTGCAGAAAAACACTGCTATCATAGAATCACCATTATCTGCATTTTTTAAAATTTATTTTTATTTAATTTTCTCTCCAGACAGACTAGCTGGTAAATTTTTCCTACTTTTAAACACACATTCAGAACATTTTAACACAGAAAAAAAGCATACCATTAAATACCTATAAGAGTTACACAATTTGAAAAAAATCCCATATTTTGGGAAGGAATGGAAAATTCCTCAAGTCCTCAAACTGTAACTCTGGCTTAAGCCTAATGTTACTATTCATGGATAAATGTATACACAGATGGAGTACAGAGACTTTAACTGCACTTTGTAAATTCTCTGCAGAATTGTCTTATGTCTTTTCTTTTAATATTAATATACTGCTCTTATTCTCGTTCTAATAATTATTGGTCCATCTGATAGCTCTGCTTGTGTGGCTTGGGTGTGTCTATGTTGATTTGCGAGCAGCTACTTTATAGATTAGCATCTGGTCTTGTGAAGCTGGCCATATTTATCCATGTGCAAGTTTCTTACTGCTGCCATTGACTTTTTGTCAGAATAAGGTTTATTGGAATTTTACCGGCTAGAACTAAAATTAATTTTATTCTCTTTAACTCTGTCGGCAAAATCAGGAAGCAATTAACCGACTAAACTTAGAATTTTAAAATATCATTAATTTACCTAGAATATATATCAACAAAGGATTGTTGGCTCAAAATAGATGTATTCATTTGATTACTTGGGAAAAAGTAGTACAACCTTTTTATCTTTTAGTGGGAAGTTACAGCATGATAACATAATTTTTTTCTTCATATTATTTGCAGTCAATATAAAAACAAGGTGTGAGACATTGAGTTTCTATTAAGAAATTTGAAACTGTGAATGTGGTTCAAAGTTTATTAATAGTGAAATCGTTCTTCAGAAACAAGTGATCTCCTACACAGAAGTTCTGTATTGTTCTCAAAAACATGCTTAAAAACTGCCAAAAGAATAATTCTATATTTAAGCAGCAATCATGAAGCTTTATAAATGAGGGTGATACAAATTATTCTTTCAGCTCTGTAAACTAAGACAAATTATTTTTATTTCCTCAATGTATTACAAATGTATCACACAAAGAAATGTTTTTACACAGATTGAAAATTACAGGATTATCACCACAGACAGTTTGTTTTATTGTATTTTTCACTGGTGCTCAAATTTCATAGTACATTAATGAATTAAACAAGTTAAAACATTTTTTAAAAATGAAGAAAAATTGAGATCACACATGCAGAATGGTTTGTAATATATTAAAGTGCCCAAAAGGGATAGTGTGATGAGTTTGATAAAATAATCCGAGGTAGCTGAATGCTACCTTGACCAGCCACTGCTGACCCTATGAACAATAACAAGTCCTGGAATTTAAAAGATTGATGCCTAATTTTGCAGTAAGGAAAACTCCTAAGAAATCTTTAAATCTAAAAGAGTCTTTCATATCATCTCTTTGTAGGCATTGATGAAATAATTTTGATAAACAGTTTGTGTATTCATGATTTTTTAATTTTATTGTGCATGGGGAATGGAAAAAAAAAGATTTTTTTACTCAACTAAGTTGAATATATTGGCAATATATAGCTATGTCCTAGGAAACATTCACTTGTTATATTTTCAGATGGCCACAGGATCACAGGCACATGAAAGTTCAGCTTTACTAAAATAGTTGTAAACTATGGTCTCTACTGCTACATAAAATAGGACTGACCTTTGCTAGTTCATTATGAACAAAATAGGATAATAAAAAAGGTATGATTTTGCTTCTTTTTCAGGTAACATTTCCTAAACTATAATGTGTCTATTTTTGTAGACAATTTGCCTGACAAGCATCATCCATATGAACTGACAATTAAAGTTTCTTTGCTGCTATTTAGCCTTTTTAGTCCATCACTCAGAGCCCAGTCTCCAGGGAGTCAGCAAATTTGTCCTAAAGCAAAACTCCATGCTTCTAGGAACAGCTAAATGACAGCTGATGCTGGTCCACAGAAAAGGCAGCTGAGAACTGGTTTCACTCTTTTGTCACCAATTATTTTCCCTCAGTCGGTTTCTTGTGTCTACTATATCTGCATATTTATGACAGCAATGGAAGAAGAGAAAATCTTGCCCACCAAAAAAAACTTATTACCCTCTTCCTCTAGATAACTTCTCTCCCATCTCTTGGGTTGAAATAGCAACTAAGATACAAGTGGATTTTTTTCTAAATAGTAAACTTGATTGGCCACTGTAAATGTGTAAATTCACTACTTGAGCTCAACAAAACTACTCTGCTTCTCCTTTCCCTGCTTTCAGAATTAGTTGTAGTGGAAATGGCCCTGTGGACTGTGGAAAATATGGTATCAAGTTCTCATGAAAATTTTCTTTTTGCTACCTTCGCACCTTTCCTCAGAAAAATGATTTCTGTATAAAAGAATGGATTTTGATTGCATTTCCAGGAAAGAATATTCAGTCATTCCAACTTTTTCATTATGATCAGAATTTCACCATACATATGGGGAAAGAGACACTAGTGAGGTTTTACTGGGAATAACTCTTTCTTTTGTGTTGAACACATGCAGCTTGTGCTTCAGTATCTGCTTGGTAGATTTGGAGTATCTTTTCCTGTATAATATCAATATACATCAATATTTTCCATGTCTACCTCAAAACAAGATGATTAAAGGAAAATAAACACACATACATAGATTTATATGAATGCAAATATAAGTATTAACATGTGTAGGCAGATGAGTAGGCTCTGACCTGCTATTTGGTAACTGAACGGAACATTAAAAACATGACAATGTGATCCTAGCATGAGAAAATGCTGGACATAAATTAGAAAACAATAAGCTGATAAAATTTTCAGATAGCACTGTGAGAGATTGCAGGACTACCTAGTGTCCCTAGAAAGATCCAAGCAGGGTCTGAGTCCAGTTTCGGAGTGAGTTGAGGAACTAGGATCCAGGGTGGATCACATGGGTGTTAGGTGAACATAAAACCTGTGCTAATAATCAACAGATCTGATTATGAATATGGGTATGATCGTGGGTTAAGCAGTAATGGTGTCTATCTATCAACAAGTTTTTCTTCAGCCCTCATCAACAGGAGGAGAGGAGCCTGATGTACTGTTGTCTGTGTTCATGTAAGTGCCGCATTAAAGGCACTGGGCTGTGTTGGTTTCCATGTATGTATACTTGTGTGTAATTGTGCGTGCGTTCACACACAAACATCTTTTCAGAACACCTATTTACTGTCTGGATATACTGATGGAAACAGTAACAGACTGTGACTCCTTGGAAAATGAGAGTGCACCAAATAGAGCTCAAGCACACAAGGAATGAGGAATTCCCAATGTCCTGAGGGTCATCAGATTCAGTTTCTTTAACAGGGAGAAACATGGTAAAATTTACTTTAAGCACTTTGGCAGTTGTATTCTACACTCGTGTTTGTCTTGCTGAGCTTTATTATGATGTACTACCACCTATAAAATGCTGAAAATCAAACAAGAACCTTTACTGAGCAGCTCTGATATGCTGTCTGCTTTTCCTGCATTTCTCCTGCTGTGTGCTCCAGGCTGCTTCTCTTGTGAAATTCAGTATCCGTGTTAAGAAACATGTTAGATAAACATGTGAAATTCAAGCACAATTCCAGGAGAAAAATTACAATCTCAGCTGACTGCAGTGCTTAGGTACCCAGCTGCTGAAACACAGACAGGTATTGAGTAGAAATATTTTCTTTTCTCTTCAGTGTGTGAGAACAATTGGTGCTTCAGATTTAGGAGCAGAACTGACTGAATGTTGAACAGAGACCTGCCCTTATCATGCGCCTACATACTGCTAGGTAATTACAAATGCTGAGGTCAGAGATACATTTCAAATTGCTTGTTTAACTGGGTTGTAAGACAGTAGGTCTGACAATGGAGAACCTATGGACCTGAAATATCTCTTAAAGGTAAATGCTTACAGTCCCTCCTCTACATATGAATAGGTGTACTTTTGCAATCTTTCTTTGGAAATTTACCCAAGTAGGAAGGAGGTAATGAAATTCTTCTCCCTCTTGTAATACTATTGGACTATGAATGAAACACATGTCTGAAAATATTTGTTTCAATACTTCTCTGACCAAAGTGATATTCAAGCCAGTTCTAGAAATTCAACAGCTGTTTTGGAATACAATGTGCTATAAATATTTGCCATTTTGGGACGTTTGCTATCTCTCTTATTGACACTCTAATATTGTGATTACAGAGACCTAAGGGCCAGGGTGAAGGGAGTGGAAGGTAAGAGGGTGTAGCTTTCCATCCTCAAGGTAAATGACAAAGCCTAAATCCTGTATCCTGTGTGTATGTGAATAAATGAAGCACAAGAAAAAGAAGGAATTAAAAAACTACATGCAGTCACAGAACCACAATATGATTATGATGCAAGACACATGATGGAGCAACTTCAATGACTAAAGTGCTGGATGGATTCAAGTTTTTCAAAGAGAGTAACAGAGGAGACAAAATTTTGCATCCTATGTGGAGTAGGTTGAATGTGCACTTATATCTCTAAGGGATGACTGAGGATATATGGGTCAGTGTATTGAGTTTGCATGGCCAAGATTTGGTAGCGGGGTAGGGGGTGGCTGCAGAGTAGCTTCTGTGAAGGGATGCCAGAAGCGTTCTCCATGTCTGTCAGAGCCAATGGGAGAACTCAGTGAAAGCCTTGTTAGAGTGGAAGTGAATAACATGGTTCCTGCTCATGGTCAGTCATCTCACCATAGAAGCCAAATATGTTGATTATACATATTGGTAAATTCCCTAGGAATTCCTTAGGGTATTCTCTATAATTTTTTCCTTCTCACTAAAATGACAATAGAAGATCTCAAAATTCTTGACATTGGAAAGATACCACTCAGAATGAGAACTCTGAGCCTGGAATGCTCTGCTGTGAACAGAATGGTAGCAGGTACCTAAATTCACATCTTTAATCTTGCACTTGCAAGAACAAAGGATAATGAGAAAGCAAACCTTTCCCTTTTTCCTTTTCCTTTTCCTTTTCCTTTTCCTTTCCCTTTTCCTTTCCCTTTCCTTTTTTCTTTGACTCTCAGTTTTAGGTAGTCTATGACATCTGAAGATGTTTTCTGATTTGTAGACTGAGAAACTCTTTTTAAGGAAGATAGAACTTTTCCAAGATGTCAGAGCTGCTGTGTAGAAATGCAGGGGTTAGCAGGCTTTATGTACTATTAATAGCAACTTAGATATTGCGCTTGAACCTTAATGGTGATTACAATCATTTTAGCTTCTCATAGTGGTTTAAATGTATGTATAAATTAATAGGAAACTTGGGTTACAGACTACCTGTGCTCTGGACTCTTTTTATCAGTAAGAAAGTGGCTAAACTGTTTCTTGTGAGGTGAATTTATCATTAAATATGTCTTTTCCCACAACAAAAAATGGTCATTTAAAAATAGCAGCCCTTTGTTGAGAGGCCTTTAAAAAGTCTATATGTTTGGCTTAATTGCATCTTTAAAATGACTGAAATAATCCTCCCAACCATCCCTTCCCATTATCCAGGATTATGAATAAACCTTTAAACAAATTTACAATCTCTTAAAGGCCTGATTCTCAGCTGGTATAAATTAGCATATATTCACTGAAATGTGTAAATTGGCAAACCTCTGGTGCTAGTAAAACTATATTGATCTAAGTCCACTAGAAACTGCCCAATATTCCACTGAAAACTCTTCAATAGTTTGTATTACTTCCAGGATGGATTATAGGAATATAAATGTGTTTCCCTGGAGGTAAAAATGGTTGACTTTTCCTGTCTCAGTAGAACTTTAATAAATTAGCTGATTTCCACAGGGTTTTCTTATACATGATTTCAAAGTGCTAAGTGTGTTATCTTCAACTCTATTTACACAATAGACAATAATAGACATAATTGTAAAACAAAATTATATTATTTGATTAACAGTAATTAAAAGATAATCTAGTTATGTTTACTTAACTCTGTGCAGATTCTTTTTCTTTGAGCGTTACACAATGTAAAAATAAACTGTGAGTAGATATTTTGGTTTTTAATGCTTCTAACACTCAAGATGGGTGTCAGTGTCAGGGTAATTTCTTGCACTTTCAGTTATACTGTTCTGTACTAGTACTGCTTACCATTTTCTTTTTATTTTTTTAAGAGAGTTTCACACTTTGTGTAAAATTTTATCAAGCTAAACCTACTTCACGTGCATAAGACATATCAACATCCTTTTCAGCAACACCATAAAACATATGAAGAGCTTTGTAAGTATTTTGGGATACCTATACTCACAGAAGAAGGGTAAAATGAAGGGTAAACCCTTTGTACACTAAAGGGTGGAAAGTGTGTCTCTTCTACAAGCAGCATTGCAGAGAGGAAAATCAAGAAACATAATGTAAAGGAAATTTGATTCTTCCCTCAAGATCGTGCTCTAACTCACTGTTTATCCGCAGAAGAAGACGAAAGATGGCTGCTTGCTGCTTTGGTTGGATTATGTGAAGACTGAATGAATGGAGCACTTGAATAAAGTTGTATAATTTATAGCATGCTGATGGGAGTATTTGCCTGTAGCAGAAAAGTCATTCAACTCATATTAAAAATACCCCCCAAATGTACCCATTATATATAAGAAACAGATATCCGGGCACCAGCTCACCATTTCAATTCCATATTTACTCACATTTCCCTGCAGATGACCATTAGGAAGACCAGAACTGTACTGTTCATAGCCACAAGCAATATCAGAGAACTTGGATCTCGTTAGGAATATGTACAGATGAAAGACAAAAGTAGTACTTTTGAATTACATCCGTAGAAGTTAGATCTTATTTATAGTATTTTTTGACTAAAAATCCAGGTACTATTTATTATATCTAATAAAAATAATGCCTGATGTGGGCGATATGTTTTGATAACACCATAGATAAAGCAACTTTTTTCAGTATTTATGTAATGTCACTTTTCTGAATTATGATTTCAATATATTTTTTTACAAACAGACTTTTTCAAGAGACTTTTAAAAGCACTTTGATGAATAAGAATGAAAATTGTTACATAAAAACTTATTTTGCTTTTTATAGAATATATCCTATGAAGGTCTTCATTTATTGTGAATAACCAATTTGGAAAAACAAATATGTTGCTACTTATTATAAGGCATTTGGTAGCTGTCAGAAAAATTCAGGAAATAAGACCCTGCCAAAAAATAACTAAAATATGAGCATTTATTTAAAGACATTTTTGGAAGAGATTGCAAAACTACAGTAGTTCCTTAAGTTAGGAGCAGTGTGGGGGAAAATTACATTCTGTGGATTAGTAAGCAAAGTAAACACAGGGAAATAATTCCCAGAATCTGTCATATTTACATAATCTTTCAAATATATTTTATAAATAATCTAAATAATATCTCATTTTAATAAATTAATGATGAGTTAGGACTTATCTAATAAACACCTAATAACTATTCCGTGCCATGCTCAACAATGAAAAATAAGATAAAAGAAATGGGGAGGGGTATTAAGTATTAGGGCATTTTCTTACAAAGCAACCACTATTCATGGTGAAGATATAATTCACAAGAAGTAGCTGAACATCACCTGCTGATGCAAAGTAGATGATAAATATTTTTAGGTTTTTTGCTTCTATGTGAGACCTTTGCTTTTACTTCTTAAATTGTCTTCATCTCAACCCCTGAGATTCTTATTTTCTTCCACTTTTCCACAGCAGAGAAGTGCAAGAGTGGCATTGGGGCCAGCCAAGATCACTCCATCCCATTAAGGCTTCCGGCTTTCAAGTATTTGTGGAGATTAATACTTTCATATAAGTTATTTCATGTTTCAGTTTTCCTCCGGAGTTGAAAAACAAGAAAAAAAAATATACCTACAAGCCAATTATTCTGTTGTATGTAGAGGCAAGGTAAGGCAGAAAAATAATTAGTGGGATGTTTCAATATAAAGATCACATAAGTGATTCCAAAGCTTCTGTTTTCAGTTCTAGAAGAAAGATGGAGTTTTTGTAAACAATTTATATTTCCCTTGATGTATTTTGGTTTCTCTTATTTTCCTATTATAATCTGAGAAAAAAACCCAAAGTAAAAAAAATTCCTTCAACAATAGTTTAGTCTTCCTAGTTCTGTGTCTAAAATTTATTTTTGAACTTGTGTAATTAAATGCTGAATAGTAACACTGCCCAAGCTGATGGTTTTCAGTAAAAGATCCTGGAGATCTATCAAAGTTTCTGTGTTGTGCTCTTCCGCTGCATGGAAAAGTGAACCCATTCAAATGGATCAAGGTTAGCATTAGTAATACTAGCTTACTTGATTGTTTGTGAGAATTAATTCGTACAAAAATAAAAGGTTTTACAAACATTAATTGGCAGACATATTGTGTTAATGAATGAAGGTATTTTGTAGATACAATAGGTGTAGAGATTTCCATAAATCTGTCTAGTATTATGTGGAGAATGAGAAAAACTTTAAATAAAAATTAAAATTAATACGTTCCAGTTAACAAATTACATTTCTCAAATGTTTTACATGCTCGTTACATATCCCAATGAATCAAATCCCAAATAAGCCTATTACTTTCCATACATGTCACAATGATAAGGGAGGATAAAGTCAAACAGCAGTAGTTGAAGATCACAAAGATGAAGATCCAAAATATTTCAAGTTAATTCTATATTGACCCACTAATTTTTTCATAGGTTGGAGACCAGACCCAAATAAGGATGTAGCTACTCCCATGCACAGCCTTTTAAATATATAGGATTACACAATAATAAAAGTAGATAATAATAATATGAAATTTTTTTTAAAGCTTGGGAAAAGTTAAAGCAGTAAATTCTTGTACAGTTTTGATTCTTTTAGACATTAACAATATATTTTAAAATAAAGTTTAAAAAACCATAGTTTTCCCCTATGGAGGTTCTAAGTGTCAAAGAGCACTTGTGACCCGAATACTCCCGCTCATTGACTGTATTACATGAAGGTAACTAATTCTTCTCAACAGATTAATTTTTTGTTTTCTACTACCTCAACATCTACTATTACAGCTTGCTATATAGCCAAAATTTCCCAAGAAGAGACAGGATGAGCAGCCTTAAAAGGATTTAATTCCTCTATAAGTCCAACAAGCCTGTAAAATGCCTTCTTCTGCCATTTAATAAATACAGTTTTGTGAAATACCTGTGAGGGAAGGCAAAGGGAATTGAGACCGTGCAGCTTAGAGAGGATAAGGCTTCAGGCTGACCTAAATGTGGCCTTCCAGATTCTAACAGGAGCCTACAAGAAAGATGCAGAGAGATTTTTATAAGGACATGTAGTAAAACATGTGGGAAAGGCTTCAGACTGAAAGAGGGTAGTTTTAGAAGAGATAAGGAAAAATACTATGAGTGGTGGGGCACTGGAGCAGGTTGCTCAGAGAAGTGGAGTATTCCTGGAAGTGTTCAAGGATCAGAAGGATGATCTAGGGGAAGGTGCTTCTGTATATGGTATTGGAATTAGATGATCATGGATGGTTCTATGATTCTAAAATCTTAATCTTAATTCAAACTGCTTTATAGCATGATAAATACTGGAATTAAAGGTAAGCATGCTTACCTCTCTCCTGCCAGTGTGCCTGAGTCACTGAAAGAGAAAAACATCTGCTTATTTGTGAATACAGGTTGCTGAACAACACAGGTATTGAATTCTGATTTTGTATTGCTGTAGCTTAAGATCAAGAGATTGGTGTTCTCTGATTATATCCTTTGTTTGTTTTGGATTCAGCTCATCAGATTTCCCTTAACTTTTCATGGTTTTCTTCATAACTTGCTAATTCTGGGGTTTTTTTAGATCTGTGTTATCCAGTTCCGAGCTTTCTCTGTCTCTATACTGTTAGCTTGCATAGGGGTTGTACGAATGCTTAATGAAGTCTCCTTCATGCTCCTCATCTTCACAGACTTTGCTACAGTGGACAGTTCATTTGGCACTGCTTGTCTTTGCTTACAGGTATGTACTTCTGTGTTTTGGGGTTGGCTTTTGGGGTTGGCTTTGGGGTTTGCTCCAAAAGCAAAGTCTTTTGGAAGTGTGTACCAACTCTTCCCCAAGATATACACAAAGGTTCCTTTTCTATTCCAAAGGGAATGGAAAGGGGAGTGAAGGGGAGCATGGGGTGCGTGACAGTGCTGCTTGTTGGGTTCCTGGCAGTCAGTTAAGGTCAACTCGCCACCCTGCGATACAGTTACACCCCAAGAGACCACTGTTACTTTACACGTCCAAACAGTATCTAAAATAACACACATTAAAAAGCAAGAAAGGCTAATTTTTTAGTGTAATAAAGTAACTTTTACCGGGTGTTACTATATGCTTAGTGCATATTCACTACCTGCTCAGCAAAGGGAGGGAAAGCACATTCAGCCTCTGAATCCCTAAAGGAGATAGGGGCGGAGGGGGAAAGAATTAAAAAAAAAAAATAAGATGGAAGAGTCTGAGACATCAAACTGACTAAATGGCTGACAAACAGCCTGATCATTTTTTTTTTCAGCTTTGTCCTTTGTTTTCCCTCCAGATACACCACATCTGTTCATAAGCCTGACTTGTTATGTCATGTTTGATTTAGGCCGTTCAGGGCAGGAATCCTCTTTGTGCTGCATCTGAGTGGTTTGTGATATGTTTACATGTGAAAATGAAATAGGCCAGTTGAAGAAGAGGCGTTCATCTCAGCGAGCAGAAGCATAAGTGAAACACTCTAAAATGTTTTTCTAGAAGCTGGACTCATATGTTTCACTAAGCTGATGGACACTTGCATTTTGAAGGCAGATATTTGTATGCAACCCATGAAGAGTATGGGACAGCTACTTTGCAAGGGTTTGGTAACAGTCATAAAATGAACTTTTCTACCTTACCAAAACAAATATCAGAAAATTTCATGTTTAAGGGCTTAAGATTTAGGTGTCTAAAGGTATAAGAACTTAAACCATTAAGATTTAAGTGGACTACCAATAATATAAAGTAAAATAGTATAGAACAGAACTAGTGCTACTTCTAGAGAAATTTATTTTTTAATTACTCTGAGCTGCAAAATGAACTCCATCTGGAGGGGGAAAAAAAGAGAGTCAAAAAGACATAGACAGATAAAATGCTACTATGTAGAAGTTCATTTTTAATGAAAAGGTGAAATATTTCCAACAATATACATGCTCTCCACTTTATCAGTGTAAATTTTATATATTTTGCATACAATTTTCACCTATTTTTGGCAAGATAGAACTTATGCAGTTTTTAAAAAATCTTTTTTTTTTCTTTAAAAAAGAAGAGTTATAAAGGTCTTTTTTTTCTTTTGTTCTTTCTTTCTTTTTAACTATTTTTTTCCAAGACAGTTACCTGGAAAATACATTGGGTTTTTTTTCATGTTCTGAAGAGATAGAAAAAAATGGAAAACATTTATATGTTTTCATTATGTTTATTATGATTTCAAACTGGCACCTGTTGAGGCAGGAACTAAAGTTCTGAGCACGTGAGGGAGTCCCATTTCAGGGGGCCTGTTTTGACAGCCATCAGTGAAAAACCTTCATTCCAGACCACAGACAAAGGGTTTTAAGACCAAGGTCTCAAGATCAGGAGTTTCCCATCATCCCCCACTATGACTCTTTAGCAAGCTACAAATTCATATAAAGAGAAACTTGTCTCATTGCAGATGTCCTGTATCTGTCCTTCAAGTGTGGTCCATAATTACTATGGACCTCTTGTGTGCATCAGAAAGCAGTTGTACCCCTCTAATACGTTTGACAGAACTCTATAACTTCAGACATTTTATGTTTTATTTCACCTTTTTATATGGGTGGGAAAAAAAATATGATGTGATCAAGAGGTGTCTGTGGGAGTGGTGCTGGATGGGCAGCTGGAAGGAGAGACTGAGAGAGTTACAAGGGAGTGGGATGTTTTTAACAGAAAAACCTTGGCAAGTGAGTAATAGGTTATTTCACCATTCTACTAATACTGTTGATGTTAACAAGGACGGATCTGTCAACAGTGTGGCTGAACTACTGACATTTGTCATCTCTTGTCAGCTCTCACATCTCTTTTCAAGTGGGGCTGTACTTTCCCAGAATGTCAGATTTCTGAGAAGAGCCCATTTATGATACTCATAAGGCAAACACATGGGTACAATGAAGCGGATTTCCATGAGTAATTACATCTGTCAGCTGTGGCAGTATCTGTGGTCCAGAATCATTAATAAGACACAGAAGCTACCAGGATTCTGCCTGTACCATCTGAATGAGTGACTGCTATTTTCAACTACTGAATGCCCTGAGGAAAGGTGAGGGTGATGGTTTTGTGAGGCCCCAGAAAGAGTGACAATGTGCTGGTGGAAAGCAAGCAAAGAAGCTGGTGTTTTCTTGATTCATACCTGCAGAACTGTTAGCCTCGAGCAACACCGCATGATTGGCTTATGCATGATTGCTTTTTGAGTGTTAGTTTGATTTCTGTATGCAGGCTTTCAAGGACAGAATGAAAACAGCTATTCATAAACATGGCCCCAGTTCTTCTCTTTTCTGCTGTCTGGTCTAACTGAGAGTAGAGGATCTGATGTCAAAAGGGTTGGAATTTTAGGTAGGAAATTCCTGTCTAATTTTAATTATTACAAAAGGAGCCTGGCTACAAGACTTTCTCAGAGGTGTAATGAGACAAAATTATTAGAGATTATGAATATCTGTTGTAAGAGTATTCCATTCAGCACAGTTTATCAAAAAGCAGAAATATTATCCCTTGTATAATTACTTTTTGCCTATTCAAGGTCGATAGGAGTGTAATCTCACAGGTATCTATTGATCGATGACACAGATGGATGTAGATATAGATGTAGTCAGAGACATGAATATGAAAGAAACCTCAGAAATTAATACCAAAGAAGGATGAATACTTGCGAGGATAAAACATCTTTTTTTCTGCTCATCAATTAGATGAGGATTCCAGGAAGGGAGGTTAGCATGAATTGTGTCCATTTGTTTGGGTTTGGCTTTTTTTCAATTAAGAATATCTCAAACATGATTATGTGCACATAATCATAGTTTTTCTTTTAAAAACTGAGACCTGCAGAAAAACACATTATCCTTTAATACATTTTCTAAAGACACTGCTTTTTTTTTCCTAGTGTATAATAAAGTTTATAAAAAGAAAAATTGTTTTTGTAGATATTAATAAGGAAACTAAATTACAAAACAGCATTAAAGTTGTTAGTAAGTGAGGATTTAAGAACAGATACTGTTCCTAATGCCATACTGCAAGGGACTGTGTTTCTATATTTCACACAGCAAAAATAACACTGACTGCATCAGCAGAATAATAATACTGTCATTTGCCCTCAGTGTCAAGTTCACAGATTTGCAGTAGTCTCTATCAAAATCTGTAGCGACACCAACGTGAATTACTTACACTCTGCTTTCTGTAATTTAGTAATCCATGGTCTTGAGTTCCAGCAAAATTTAAATTGGATATCGTGATCTTAGTTGATTCAGAATGGATTACAAAGCATACCAGCTTTTTAGGGCTAAGAAGGAAAGGTAGATTTACCAAAGTAAAATCCAATAGGAATACATAACTTTTGAGATCGAAGTAATCTTCTAGTTTTTGTTATCCAACCCCACATCGCAGCAGGAATACATCATAATATTTGAATATATCATAAGTGTTTAAGTTACAATTAAGATTTTTACAGTACTTTGATTCATACTTGACTACGAGTAAATTCATGAAAGGAAATTGGCTCAAAGAGGAATAATTTGGTGTGTACAATGAGAAACAGTGACTATAACCTGATTCATTTTAAACAAAACCTATTAAATTAGGCTGACATCATCAAAGTACCGATTTTGATTGAAATTAAACGTTGTCTGTATACATTAAATTTTGTGTTCACAGAAGTTAATTTCTACTTAATATCATTATATTGTAAATAGCAATTGAATAGGGATACATATAGAACAGTGGAAACAGGATTTCATTTGAATTAATGAAGATATATTTATTTCTAGGTATATTTTCTGGTCCTCAGTGGGATGGCTTGAAAGTAGGCTGAAACACAGCATGCTCTGTGACCTTTTTTCCATCTGCTCACAAAGGGCCTTGTGATACCCATAACTCAGTTTCTACCTATTGCACCGAAGAAGCCTTAAAAAAACTTTTCCATCCTCCATCAATGACCTGATTCTTCTTGAAGGCATGCAAAACATGTGTTGATGGCTTAAAACTAAGCAGGCAATCTGTGACCATTCCAAGCTCATCCACAGCATTTGTAAATCTATTCTTGATTTCATTAAACAAAGAATCAGTATTTTCTGTTTCAGATACTCTTTCCTAACACCTGTGCTTGAACATGGAGTCCTGAATCTAGTCCTGGGATCCACATTGCAGGAAAGACACCTGCTTTTTAGAGCAAATCTGAAGGAGGACCATGGAAATGATCAGAAAACTGAAGCATCTCTCCTATGACAACAGGCTGAGGAAGGTGGCTGGGGTTGTTCAGAGAAGAGAGGAGCCTGGGGAGATGTTGTTGCAGCCTTTCAGTTCTTAAAGAATGTTTATAAGAAGGAGAGAGGTCTTTTAAGAGAATCTGTAGTGAAAGGACACAGGGCAATGGTTCTAAACTGAAAGAGAGTAGGTATAGATTGAGAGTTTAGATGGAAGTTAGTGTAATATTGGCAGAGCTTGCCCTGGGAAGACGTTGATGTCTCATCACTGGAGGTGTTTAAAGTTAGGTTGGATGGAGCTTTGAGCAAAATAATTCAGTGGAAATTGTCCTTGTCCATGGCCGGACTGTTGGCCAATGATCATTGATGGTTCCTTCCAACCCAATCCACTCTACGATTCTATGAGAAACAGATGAACAATAATTTGGAAAATGAGTGCATCACATTAGACACAGCCAGGATGAAGCACGTGTGCATACATAAAATTCAGAATAAAAGCAATCTAAATTAGTTCTGCCATTGACTTTATATTGGTGTGAATCTGTGATCTCCATTAAAAAGAAAATAAATGTGTTCTAGCTTATACTTATTACAATTTGTTTGATTTCTTTTTCTTAGAAGAAAGGGTTCCATTACCTAAATGTTAGCAGTTCATCATGCAGCTATGTTATATACTATTTGAAGAAAAGAGCACTGCTTTTGTTTAAGTTTGCATGACATGAATTTGTTCATGGAAACCTGATGTAGATTAGGGAGGAAAAGAGATGACATTGGTAAAGACATATTTAGATCACTATTGTATACGAAAAGAGGTCATCTGTAGGAGAAATATATAAATATAAACATGCAATTTGGTTTAAAAGAAAAGTCCTAAAAGAGGGTGTTTTTAAAACAGCATTATAGAACTATTTGCACTAACATTTTGATACTACTGTAAGAGGCCACTATCTTAGACCTTTACTACTATTAAGGAAAATGAAAATCGTAATTAACCCTGAGAGCTCTAATAAGCTTATCAAGTTTTGAATCCTTAATATGTGCATTTAGTTCAACATGTCTGTCTCTGTTGCAATTAAGTAAATTTAAATTCACTTTTTAATCATTTCTTTTTTACTGTATTTTGACACATCTAATAATTGTTTAAAAGTTCTCTTTGTAAAATGACTGAAATCAGATTTCTGGCCTAGCAGTCCTCTTGTGTTATCACAGATTTTTCTGATTTATTTTTTGGGAAATGAACTAGTAAGACAATTGTTCTAGCAATACTTGTCTTTGTAGATAACTAGATTTATGTCTTTTTAACTTAGAAATAAAAAAAACTTTACTATTCTGATTTTGGATATTTTTGGAGAAAGAACACAAAACTAAATTCGTGTTTGCACTGGGTATTTGAGATTCTCGCCACAAGTAATTTTCACCTTAGAAAGAAGTCAAGAGAAGGCTAAAATGCCCTAAGTGCTGCAATTTCATGTCTGGCCTATCTCACATTAAATCCAAAGATTTTATACCAAACACTACTGACAAACAGTCAGTAGACAGTAAATTTAGAGCCCCACCTCAAATATTCCAATGGAAAAATGAGACAATCTCATTTTTTTACTGTATCTCCTTTTAAAATAGATATGCAATTTATGACAAAATGGAAAGACACATAAAATCATGGGTTTCAGTTGATATCTCAAAACAGTAACAGCAAAAGATAAGTCAAGTACTAACTACTATTTTCCTTTTATGGGTATAATTATTCATCCATTACCTGTCTTTCCTTTAATTTTATTCATGTAATGTTTGGAGTTTTTTTTAAATTTCAGTCAACTTTTAACAAAATATTATGATGTCTACATACCTTCACCCTTTTCCCCCTCTCAAGTTTCTCATTTTCCATGTATTTCTAGGAGACAGCAGCACGGAGTAGAGTGAAGAATTGGGTCAAATAGTAAACAACAAAGAAACAAAGCAATCCAAAAGTAATTGGTTTTCTGTCATCCAACATACAGTGGAATTTTGTGTAAGGAGAGAGCTGCACTAAGTTTTTCTGGCAGGTATATGGGCAAGCAACCTTTGAACTTTCAGTGTTTCCATAACAGGAATTTTTTCCCTAAATAAACATCAGAAATAAGAAATCCCTTTAATGTATAATTAATATAAATATTTCTTGTGATGGTATTTAGTTTCTGTGTAACTGAACACATTTAGTTTCTGTTTAGGAATGTGCAAAATTTCTTCCAATTTCATGCACCTATCGGCAGGTACCAGCTTCCTAATGGATGATATCTGAAGGCCTCAATACATATATCCAAATAGCATTCCTCTACATGGTTTTATACAGTTTACAACTCTGTATTCAAATGTATTAATATACATGTACTAGATTAAATTAAAATTAAAAAGCCATTAAAACATCTGCTGTGTTTTTGGAAGATATTTCTTGGGTTAGACTAGAAAACTCAACAATACTGAGCAGTGGTATACAGATCAGCAAGGCTGCACATTATAACCATTCAAATATTTTTTCCTTCTGTTGGATCATCTCCGTAATTTTCTCTCCATATAGCAATATGAATTTCTAATTGTGTTGTATGAAAATAAAAATTAGCACAAAACGAGAGCAATTTTGATCTCAATGTTATCTGTAGATGCTGAAAATTATTCACAATACTATTATGTAAATATTAGCATAGAGAAAACGTTGTGTTAAAAAATCAGGGGAAAATAACATCTCACTACATTACTACAGGTAATCGAGTTTAATTGCAGATGTAATATTTATTAGCATTCATTGAGTTTTCTTTTTTTCTGAATTTAAGTTCAATACCATAAAGTTGGTAATAATACAATGATATTCAGTTACATGTGTTGCACAAAAAGTACATGTCTACTGTGCATTACCAAAATGGAATAAACTCTGGCAGCATTCAGAAATGGCACAAATTCACTTTTTTTTTTAAGAGTTATTTTACCTGTGAAACTAAAGGAACACATTGAAATATTCTGATTCATTTGATGAATTCTATGTTTCCTAGCCAACACAAATTTTTGCAAGCAGTGTTTCAATACATTAGAATTTTTGATTCAAGCACTTATAAAAAAACATGAAAAAATTTGTGACAAGTAAGTCACTGCTGAATGGTGTATTACTGAATTTGTATTCTAGAAGAACTATAATAGTTTAGCTTATTTTCCTACTTAAGAGGTAAAATTTAGTAATCTAACAATTATTATAATATCTTTTCTCTGAGTACATATATATGATGTGCTACAAAGCACCATAATATATTTCTATTATTGCATTACCCTGATTTGGGTAGAAAAAAAAAGTATATTCAGAATAAATGAAAGATAAAATACTTAACATGGATTCTTAATAAAATATTTGTGTGTGCTTACTTGTGCTTACTTTTACCAATATGCAGAAAATCCTTTACCAGTGCAATATTATACAAGAAAAGCATATTATTTCATATAGGCCTAAGCCTCAAATTCAGCATCCAGTTTCTCCTGATAGTGAGCTAAGATTTGTCTTGATATGCTTGACAGTAAACAGCCTACGGTGATTTTTCCCTTAAAAACATTCCCATCACATGTTGTACTGCCAGAGTGATTTAGGCCACTGTTTCTGAAAATGGTTGAAGTTGTTTCCTTTTGCTATACAAGTATTTGTATGATGAAAGCAATCATATATTGTGTGTCTCATTAAAGATATTTTCTAGCTTTATCACAACTTCTTAAATGACGAACTCCTTATATACATAAACAAACTTATCTGGAAATCTATTCTAAAAGAAGCTGAAAGAAACAAATTGTATAATCAGAGTATCTTGATCTGTGAAGGATGACTGATAGGGATTGTTGTGCTCCTATAGATTTATTTCCCTGAAAAGGCAACATTAATGAGTTATATGTTATTAACACCAGATGATTCATGTGAGCAAGACAATATTACTGCAGAGGATTAAAAAAAGGGGATTGCAGACCTTTTAATTTTTCAAAAAGTGGATTGCAGACGAAGAGTAAAGACTAGCTTTTTGAAGATTTTATTGATATCAATGAAATCCTGCTTTTTTTTTTTCTCCTGACATAATTTGTTTCTGGGGAAAAATACAGGTTCTCAGGCCTTTTTAGGTTTTTTAATTTCTTTTTTAAGTATGACACTTGGAGGAGTGGTCTATGATGTACTCTGGCATTTCAACACTAAGGAAAAATTCATCAAAGCATGCATTATATTACCAAGGAATCATGAAAGCAAAAAGACTAAATTCTTAATTTTCACTTATTTGAGACAACACTGTTCTATTTTTAAAACTAGCTTTTTTAAACCACTTGTTTTATTCTGACGGAATGTAACAATCATGTGAAAAACTCCCAGGCATAGGATTTAATCTATAATATATATTGAGAGATGTTCTAGATGGTCTTTAAATGTCCCTTCCAACTCAAACTATTCTATGATTCTATATAGATTTACACATTATATAGTAAGTAGGTGTGCTGGGAAATATGAGTAGATTATAGTAGTGGTAGTGCATATGGCGTATAAAATTCAGCTACTTGCAAGTACAGATTAACTATGTAAGCACAATTAGAGGATAGCTGTAAGAGTACCTGATTATTAAGGTTTGTCTTCCTTTTCTCAGACGTTATTTCCACACAGTGATGTTTTTAAGAGAACTGAGCTGAAGTTCTGCGTGATAGTCTGCATCAACCTGAATTTTGGGCAACTTTTGGTTTACACGATTATCTGATTCTGAGAAAATGGCTACAGTTCTTGAGTTTTCACATTACTTACACGAACCATTGGCTTTATCAGCAAGGATACTTCTTCCTCATCATGAAAATTGGTCTACATTTTACCCATTTCTAAAATCTGGGAAAAACTTTATTTTGCTTGTGCATAACCAAACATATCTAGTAAAGCCTCCCCCCATTCTATAAAATAGAATAATATACCATACCTATAAAATAAAATAAAATACCATCCCTACTGCCATAGCTGCAGAACTGATGGGTTCTCTGACAGACAGCCCAAGATGTCAAACTGTAAGTACACTACCATAAGAGAACAAATTACCATTTGGTTTAGCCCATCTAAAATAGGCAGAGCTGTACTGTTTGCCCTGGGCATGATTTCTTGTAACTCCGTAATTTGTGAGGAACCCTTTTCATCAGACTGCTGGAAGTCACAGGGCATTGTGGATTAAGCCCATATGTCAGATAAACAGCTTCCCCATTCACTTAGGTATTCCAATCCTTTGGTCAAACACTGCTCACAAACTTCATATTTATTCAGGGAATTATTTAAGGAGACAGTTCTAAGCAAAAATCAGGTATGTTTCTGAGGATGGCTCATTCTAGTGATCATCTTATGCATAATATGGGAAATGCAAACATTTTCTTTACAGTGTTCTTCAGATTCCTCAAATCTTGTTTCAGAAAACTTCATCTCAAACTCCCTTGCAATGTGTACTCTCTTCAACTCCAAAAAAAAAATCTCTAAATGTTATATAATTTTAAGTACTCTCTACTGAAAACAGAAGTCTATACATAATTTTGCCATCTAGTTATAGAGGCCTGGGGCCATATGTCATTTCTTAGAATCACAGGATGGTTGAATTCAGCAGAGGCCTCTGGAGACCATCTAGCCCACAGCCCCTGCTCTAAGGGGGTTCAGATAGAGTAAGGTGCACAGGCCTGATTGGGTTTTTGGTGTTTCCAAGGCTGGGCTTTCCACAGGCTCTCAGCTACTTTTTCCAGTGCTTGGCTCCTGCTGAGGGTTCACCCTATGTGATAGCTGGGCACCTACATATCTGCTCCTGCATCTTATCCTTTCTTAAATATGTTTTCTCCAAGGGACCATCATCTTGCCTGTGGAGCTTCACTGTCCCTTATGGTTCTTTGAAGATGTTTGGAACAGTCTGTATCTAGCAGAGGGCAGCCCCTGGCCATTCTTCTCAGAGGCAACTCCTGCAGCCCACCCCACGCACAAAATCTCGAAACCTACATCCAATGCAACCACCATTGTGTAAATGTAAATAACCACCATAGCAAAAAAAGTATTTGTTTATTTATAAGAATTCCCTGTATATCTACTTTGCTCATTGCTTCCCATGCTCCCACTGGGCCCCACTAAGAAAAGCGTGTCTTTATTTTCTTTGTTCTCTCACCATGGGATATTTGCACATATTGACAAAATCCCACAAATACTCAGGACCTCACTCTACCAAGCTAATATGCCCATGTCTCTCTTGTACTGGAGAATTCAGAACTGGACCCAGTGCTCCAGATGGCCTCACCAGTGCAAAACAGAGAGGAAGCATTTTCTTCCTTGACCTTCTTTTCCTAATGTAACACTGGGAGCTCTTGGTGCATTGCTGCTTTGTGTTCAGCTCTGAACACAAAGCTAGGGCCTAGAGGTTCTTTTCTGCAAAGCTGCTCTCATATTTGAGCTCCCCTAGAACTCATTGAATATACCATCAAATGCTAACACTTTTTTTTCTGTTCTTTTCAGTTAGTTTTTTTAAAAAATCTCTTTACTCAGGTGCGATAATCTGACTAATCCCCACTAAAAATAGTTTCAATGTTCAAATCTCTCTACTGGCCTCTCTCATAAACTTCGAAGCAAATAATTAATTTAGCTTCATTTGCACTGGTTTTATACTCTTGAAATCCTATTTTACACTCTGATTACCTCTCATGCCTTTTTGATTCTCTGGCAGAATCCTTGATTCTGACTTTTTGATGAAAAAAATAAATTGCATTCCATGAAGGAAAAAGATTTTCACAGGAGTTTTTCACGCACAAAAATATGATTTTTGCCTATTCTATAACTGATATATCCAGAAATATTAATAATAATATCTTGAAAAAGTTTCTGTTTTCTTAGAGACTCCAAAAATCATCACTTCTACGAACATTCATTACAAAGGAGTGTTATAAATGGCCACTGACTCCCAAATCGCTGGCCCAGGACCCCTCCTGCTGGTTTCTGGAACCCAGCCTCAGTGCACACAGACAGACATAGACACACAACACCAACTGTGCCAGTCACACGGATGGCCGCAGACAGGATGCTGCCTCTAAGAGCACCCACATACAAGACTCCCACCAAACACAAGACCAGAAAACTGCAGCCCCTCCTCTTCTTGGGCTGCCAGAGGCAGGAGTGCACCAGTGAAGCAGTGTAGAAGCAGAAACATCACACTTTCCAGGCTGACAAGCAAAAATACATTTGTGAATCCCTCAAGAACTGGTCTGATATCCCTATCTGCATCCCAACTTTTTCTACCTTCTTGCATTCTTCTTACATCAAAGATCCTCAGGTCTGCATTCATACCAGTGTCAAAGCTCAGGTTTGTCTATAGTGTTCTCATAGCCTTTTAATTATTGTGACTTGTAAGGACTGATTCTTAGTTTTGTCTTCATCATGCTTGTCAGATTTATTTCTCTGTGCATTTTCTTTATGGCTTTCTCTTTTTGCTTAATATCCCATTTGACATCATCTTTGATCAGAAAATTTTATTGAAGTAAACATTCCCACATTTCAGATACTCTGGTGTGACTCACCAGTTTTGGTTCTTGTTACTGCCTACTTGACTATTTTTGTGTCTGATTTATGCCTCTGTGCGCTTTGTTTATGTCTTCCTCTTTTTCTTATTATCCATTTTTGCACTGAAAAGCCACAGATATGTACCCTTGAGGGAGAAGAACATCTCCCTTCCACTTTCTTCTGCAATCTATTTCAATGCCACAATTTAGTGGCTGCTAGGGTCCCTCAGTATTCAAAGACAGTTAGACTATTTGTCTCAGTGACCCCCTAGCTGAGATACTTAATTCAGATTGACATCTATTATTTTCTATTTGCCTTGGATTATTTGTAAATATTGAAAATGGTCTTTTGATATATTTGGTAGTGTAATGCTAATACTTAAATTCTCCAGATTTAAGTATGGACTTTACAAATAAGACAACAAAATTTTCCTTGTAAATCAAGGATCAGAAACTTAATTACAATAAATTTATATGTTGCATTTATTTTTTTGAAGACATATTAGGATATCTTAGCTTGTTCAATTTACTGTATCTACCAAACACAGTTGTAATGTTTTTCTGCTCAAGCATATTGCAGCATCCCAATGATTATCTTCTCAAACAAGTCTTGAAATGCTTATAATAATTCCTGTTATTTCATTTACCACCACTCTGCAAGATACCTACATTTTACGTCATATATTACTTGTGCATAAATACAGTTTGGACTTGCTTCAAGAACCTATTTCAACGCTTTACACTTGATAAGATCTTAATGTTTTTATAGTTTCTTCTGAAATACTGTATTTTATGACTTCATTTCAAAATTGTACATCCATCCAAAATTCTCAGCTTTCCTATAATGCTCAATTTTAACACTCTATATCTCTTTTTTATTACTAAATTAAGTTCCATTAGGCATGTTGCATTTTTATTTAGGCGAATCCTTTCTGTAAAGAAATGGCTCCCTGTCATTTTTCCTTTCCTAACATATAAACTTCCTTCATGCATTATTTTTTTGAGGATAAATTCACATCAACTTTTATGAAGCTGGATTTTTCCAGGATACTAAAAGCATTTCAGTGGTTCATACCTTTAGCCTCCTACACAATCATGATGCTCCACTCTAGTTCTTAAAAGTGGAATATGAACAATTAAGGCTTTTGACCTTCCTCACTACGAGGTCAGGAACTTAGCTGAAGTTGAATTAGGAGAGTTGATTATGTTAGCGTTTTATTCATAAGGGCAAATATAGATGAAAGAGAGTATTTCAAAACAAGCCACAAAATATTCATGTGGGCAAATTGAATATGCCTAATACTTTTAGGTAAGGGGTTACTGTAAGCCTAAATAATATTTAACAATCTAAATAAATGTACAACACTACCATTATTATTGTATTTACCATGTTGTCATCTGCATAATTCCTAGGACTGAAGCCTTTTTTCCCAAAACAGAGACTCATATCTGCTGTTTTTTTCCAGGAGAACTCTAGTTGGCATTAGGCCTAAACCCTGTCAGGAGGAGTGCTAGCAGAAACCACCATGGATGATCTTGACTTGAGTTAGTGCCTTTTGTTTAGTTCACAAGTGTAACCATAGTCACTGTCTTCTGCAGCCTCTACCTTCCATAATATTATGAAAATATATAAATATATATCAATATACAAATATCATTTGTTTTCCTTAATCCTACATTTTTCTGACTAACCTATTTCTGAACCAGTTCTCTGCCATGTGATCACTTTAATTCAAACTTGCAGGGGGCTCATCCTTGCCATGGTTTAGCACTGGCAGGCAGTGAATTCTCACTCACCTACTTGCTTACTCCTCACAGCAGGGATGGCAGAGAGAATCAGAAGAGCAAAAGTGAGAAAACTCAGTTTCACAGGCAAAGAAAAAAGCTGGGCATGCAAGCAAAGCAAAGCAAGGATTTCTTTCACCACTTCCCATGGAAAGGCAGGTGTTCTGCCATCTCCAGGAAAGCAGGGCCCCATCACACGTAATGGTGACTTGGGAAGACAAATGCTATAATTACAAATGTACCCCACTCTTCCCTTCCACCTTCTAACTACAGTTTTATTGCTGAGCATAGGGCATTGAATATCCTTTCGGTCAGTTGGGGTCAGCTGTCCTGGCTTGCTCCCCTCCCAAACTTTTGGGCACTGATCACTAGTGTGATGGTTGTGAGGAGCTTCATATCCTGCATATCCTTCATGCTCAGATATTAACTGAGACTTGGGCATGTTATCAGCACTGTTCTGGTCACAGATCCAAAACACAGCACCAGACAAGCTAATCTGAAGAAAATTAAACCTTTTGCAAATGAAAGCAGTACATTCACAGTAAGTCCCAGGGGAGTGGTATAAGACTACTCCTATTGCCTTAATGTAGTTTACATTGTCTCGGTTAGTCCCTGGTGTAAGAAAGAGAGGCAAACAGAGTATTCCAGAAAGAAACTCAAATCATCCAAGTGTCTTCATTCTTATCTCTGCAGAAGTTTGGGGAATGGAAGCATTCAATTATAATAAAATATTAGAATATCTTGTTTTCTCCTCTACCAATATTTATGGCCTTAAGTACTTTGGTAGTATCTAAGTATGATTTTCATAATTACATTGGAATAGGGGTAGGGGGAGATTGCATGAGCTGAAAACCAAATGCATGTAATGTTTTGAAATTACTTAAACCATAGTTTTCTTTTATGGTTTGAATAACTGTTCTCTGTACTTGCAATAGATATAACAGATCAGAAAAGCAGTGAGAAAAGAAGAACCTTAACAAGGTGAAGACAAAAGCAAGATATATCACAACTTATTTCCCTGCACTGATGACCTCTCATCTTCCAGTCCAGGAAAAATTAGGATATGACTGATAATGTTATGGAAAAAAAAAACCAACAAACTAGCCGAGGTGGTTTTTTTCTTTTTTTTCTCAATACTATCAGGATAGAGAAGGATTTATTATGATGCATATCAGAGAACAAAACATGATATATTAAAAGAACTAGAAGACTGATCATAAGGAAGTTATTTAAAGAAAAATGCAGGCAAACTATTATTGTCTTCTGTATGGAAAATACATATTCTCTCTCAACTTTACAGGTTTTTAAACAGGCTTTGATCCTAAAAGCTTAGTATGGCAAGATGTCCTGACAAACGAATAAATAAAAGTTCTAGTATGTTCAATTGAAACTAGAAATGAAAGATTTCTTTCTGAAAAGAGATATTTCTCTAAGGAACGTATGAGGGGACTAGAGTTATTTAATGATTCAGGCAAAATACAGGAAAGTACATTTAGGACAATGTGATTCAAAACTTGAGATATTTCATTTTGTTGGTGACGCTAATGTATTCTTGAACATGGATGAAGAAGGGGACAAAGAGGCATGTCAAAAAATTCAAACCCCAAATGATAGGTTTCTTTTAAATTTCTGTTCTCTGCCTAACAACTGCCTAACATCTAGTTTTGTAGGCTGAAGACAAAACAGAATATACTAGACTATCTGAAAAATTTGTTTTTAAAGTATTTATGTTTCAAATTGTTTGACAACTGAAAGATTTATGTACACAAAATCACTTCTAGTTAGAGTATACTTCAATACTGATACAGAAAAGAGGAGTTTCTTTTTGTGAATGTTCGCAAATTGAAATATTTATTATAGTATTTAGAAGTTTATCTTATAAGCTGAAGGTTTTTTCTATTATCTGCTTCTGTCAGAGGTTTAAATTACTGCCAAACCCTGTGAGCTCCTTTATCAAACAGAAAAAATATGTTCAGATGTATCGATCTCTAAATAATGCTCATGGAAAGTTTTAATTTAGGTTGTTACATTCATGGAGTTAGTCCAGGAAGGCCCTGCCTTCCATTTGTGGAGTTAGTCCATCCATCCTGGCCTTCCATTCTTAAAAACATTAAAGAAACCAAAGCAAAGTTTTGGGGATTTTGGATTTGGTTGGATATTTTTAAAATTATTTTTTGCAAGGCTTTTGTAACAAGTTTTTTAGCTGACTTTGATGCCATTAGGGGCTATAAACTTCTAAAGAAAATAGAGTTTTAGTTCATACTTGTCAGGAATTCTTATTAACCATTTTAACAGTGTGACCTAAATTTGTTTGGGGCATATTAGAGCTAATGGATTTGGAAATCCATGTTTCATAGCCAGAAACTCCAGCTGTCAAGAGCACATTTCCATTTTGTCTTACTTGCACATTTATCACTTTTGAGTGAGATCCTGGTATACAAGGGCATATGTTCTAATTATTTTCTGAAATTATTTGATGATGTTTTCCTTCTTCTTTTTTCATGGGCTTTGTGGGTATTGTTTCTGTCCAAGCATGATTAATGGGTTTGTAGAACCAATCATTTTTAACAGCTGTTTCTTCTTTGCTTCTGAGCAACCTCTGTAGGGGAAGTTCCCTTTGCCCAGTCTGAACAACTACTTTTTAAATGGTCAGAAATCTGTTGCAGTAACTTGTATTTGAAGGTTAAATATGACACTGCTAGTAGGTTACAATTCCCCATGTCATATACAGTACTGTGAGGTACAATTTCTTTGTAGCTCTTGGTATCCAATGAATCATCAGCTCTCAAAAGAGGCAATACATGATATTATCTTAATAGAAAAGATGCATGCACTCAGACCATTTTGACTGCATGCTCTTGTAAGAAGTTTTTTTCTCTTCTTTTCTCTCCTCTCCCTGAAAGTTTATCGAAGTTTATGTAACGTGTGTGTCCAATATTTCATATTGGAAAAGAATTATCTCATTGTAGTACATTTTTACTGGGTTTATTCAATGAATTAAATACAAAATTCGACTCTTGAATTGAAAAAACAGTGACTGATTACACTGTCTCTGTATGACATTTATTTTAGAATTTTCAGATTTGTTTTTTTTCATTAGTCTAGGAGCCAGAACTCAAAGAGATCTTATTTTTTTTCCTAGTAAGTCTCTGTTGCAGAGACATTGAGGCTCTAAACCTCCAAGGACTCATCCACCATGTTTCAGTGTGACATCTCTTTATTCTCACAATCTATGTAAACAATGTGATAAATGCATTTCTAACAAAATTTTAACAGTTGAGTGATATATTGGTCACTCCTGTGATTTGGGGTTATCTATACATAATGCAATAACATAAATTTTGGAGAACAAAAGAGAGAAAAGAAGTAAGTAACTGCAGAAATATCACAGACTTTTCAACAGGGAAAGCAGAACTCTATATAATGGTTGTATACTGTATTAAAATAAATGAATATATTTCAAAATAACATCTATTAAAGGATTGGCTACTTCTTTTATAGCACTAAAAAATGCTTCCCCTATTATTCTGTTTACTGAGAATTATACTACAGTATGATATCTAGCTTGTGTGTCTCTTATAAATGCAAGCTTTACATCGCATTTTGAGAAAAGTCTTTAGACTATTGAACATACTAAACACACTTCTGTGGTGTGTATAAACTGAACTTTCAAGAGTACGCTTTGGCACAGGCAGTGCACATCCTTCAAAATACAGAGAACCCTCTTATGATTCATTTTCTACTGTTGTGTGGTATGAAACCTATCATAACAGTAGTTTTGATACATCTAAGTAAGAATTAGAGACAATGACAACTTGATAGCCTGTGTAGAGAGAAATATATGATGAAACTGAATAATGTGCTACGTATACACACATGCCACTTTGGAAATAGGTATCTCTGCGACAAGACTATTTAGAAGACCTAATTTAGTTCATTAAAAACCTTTAGGAAGAAAGCCATTTATTAACAGCACATTTTGTGCTAATGGCTAATTCTTAATCATTAGCACTATTTATTGCTGCATATAAAACCCTGCCAGGTCTTAGCACTTCTAAATTAGCTATGAGTATAGATTGCAGTAGATGTGATGATAAAAAGAACAAAAGAAGTGAGCACTGAAGCATATCACCTCTTTCTTCCCCAGTTTTCCCTACTTATGTCTGGTGTTCTTGTGTTGTTCTCTCACCCTTCCTTCATCCCCTGCTCCTGATGCTGATTAATCTTGTTTTCAGTCTTGCCAGTCATCCTGGTGTGCTCAGCAGGATGCCTTGCCTTTTTGCAGTCCATTGTGCCTATTTGTTCCTTTGTTCTATATCACGAAATTGCTCCATGGGTCACTGTTCACACATTTTTATATGCCCCCTAAGTGCAATTATTCATGCCTTTGACCCATTTTGGGTCAGATTGCTCACGGGTTTTTACAAGATATTTGTGTTCAGCTATGCTGTCACAGTTAGAGAGTGCTTATGCTTTGCTAGTGACTCAGACAAGTCTAGATGCATGCTTCCATTTGGATTTAAGGCTACACAATACCAGTTATATCCTAACTAAAAGATTTTTTACTCACAGAATGCCATAATCCTCTCTTTTTCCTGCATAGGATCTTAGAACAGGAACGAAGGTCAGTGACGTACATTTTATGTATTAAAAAACAGCCTGACACTGAAATACTAGGACTACAATAAATCACCAAAGGTAAAGTAGTACTTATTGAAGGACAGAGCCTTTGGAGATAGATGTTTCAACATTTTTAAAGTGCAGATACCCAACGTAAGTAAAACATTGAAAAGAGAAAAGGAAATGCATTTGTAACAATTTTAAGGAGACCTTTCCTTAAATAATAGTATTTTATCTTAGGTAAATTCTCTTTTCTGCAACAAATAGCTCTGGATAAATATCAGCTATTTTATTAGACTATGTAGTTGGCATTTAAACACAGACTCTCTCCAAAATTTTGCTTGTGGGATAAGTCGGTGCTTTTAGGGGGAAAAGATTTTATCACACAGTAAAAACTTCATAGGATCATACCACTATTGAGTAATTCAGAGATGTCTAATCTCCTGCTCAAAATATGATCAAGTGTAAAATTAGATAAGGAAGCTCAGAATTTTTCAATTTAGGTCTTGGAAACCTCCAAAGCCAGAGTGCACAGTATTTTTGATCAACCTACTCTACTTCTCTGTGAATCTTATACTTCCATTAGACTGTTT
Organism: Loriotus luctuosus; assembly: GCA_035582745.1. NCBI lineage: Eukaryota > Metazoa > Chordata > Aves > Passeriformes > Thraupidae > Loriotus > Loriotus luctuosus. Next base: position 71,396,085 of record JAWWEY010000001.1, on the reverse strand, counting down.
AAATTTCTTTTTTTCCCCTGAACTTTATGTGAGGGGGAAAAAATGCTGCTATTGAAGGAATGTACTCATTTAGAAAGACTCTCTTCAGTTCTACTCTGAGTAGATCTGAAGAAAATAATAATTCTTATGAGTTCCATAGCTTGAAGTTTTCACACAAAAGATTGTGTATACTTTGTTTTCTTTAAATTGAGAACCTATCATTCGTAGAGACCATATTTCTCTGCTTTCTGTTGCATATATGGTTATATTTCTTGGATAATTTTACTGTGCCATTTTTGTGTCTTATACTGTAGAAAAATTATTTCAGAAGGTGTTTTTGCTGGCAGTGGAACAAACTACTTATTATGAAAAAAATTATCAGACTGACTATGAATTCTTTAATAAAGCAGGCAGCAAGCAGCTGTTGAATCTCTGCTTTACATTACTGTTATGAGGATGTAAAATGAATATGCCACATATATATTCCTATAAATGCTTTGGTTAATAAACGGTAGTTTAAAAATACTGTCTTATAACTAGTAGTGGTGTTTTAGCCTGTTGAATTAACACTAAAACACTTGCTTACAAATCTCAAATAGTGAACATTTTCATTCTGTAGTGCTGGTAGTAATGTCTACAACAGTGAAGAGAAGCTTTTACAAGCCCACTTGAAGTGCTTCCATGAATATATAGCTTTAGTGTCATGTGTGCTTCTGGTTATCATATGCATCTGTTCATATCAAATTAGAAAGAATCCTCTGAACTGATAAATTTGAGGATCTTTGCCCAACAATTCTAACCATGTGACATAAGTTGTAATTAATGAATTGACGTCAACAATGTTCCTACAGAACATCCTTTACAAATACTGTAGCTCTGGTTACAGATGTGGAAAACAGCTTAAGTGTTCATGTTAAAGATCTATATAGGAATTTCAGGTTTCAGCTGCACTGTTAGCTTCTTGTAAAGTTAAGGCGTCTTTTGCATCAAAATTTTTGCTCTGTTGATGTCTCAGTTGCCAAATCACAGCATTGCTTGGGTTTGAAAAAACCCTTTGAGCTCATCTAGTCCAGTCCTGAAATTATTCTGTCTCTTTTGACATGTTTTGATGTATAGCCCCATGAACATGAACTGAGTTTAGGACCAAATATATACTACTATTCATTAAATAATTATTTGCCTTGTGCCTGGAGGACTTGGGCTCCCTGCCCAGGCTCTGATGCAGCTGCTGCCTTCCCATTGACAGGTTTAACCACTAGCAAAGTTGAGCACATGTCCCAGACACACACTGGGGACACTGACAAAGCTGGATACACAGGCATCCACAGACAAGTCTCAGTCTTCAACAGCAGCCACACATAAGACTCACACCAGACACAAACCTGGACAGCCACATCCCTTCCTCCTTTTGACCTGGCAGAGGCAGGAGGTGTGACGCAGCACATGCACAACACTCTTCCGGTTCAAGAGCAGACACACAGCTACATATTCCCCAAGCACCCACAGAGATCCTCTGCTGCCTTACGCCCCTGAATGGATCCTGTCCCCTTTTATCAACCCCTCATTCCAGGCATTCTCTGGTTGGTGCAGCTGGATGCTCATTGCAAACATGAAGCACTCACAAAGGCACCCCACAAAAATGGGTCCCCTTGAAAATCAGCACACACCCTCCACCCAAAAACTCCCCCACTCTAGACCTGAAGTCTACCTGTTCATAAACACATCAGACTCAAAGTTTGACAGCAAATACACATCCATACCTGGTTTGGTGAAGATACAGACACTTGCTCCCAGCAGTCAGCACCAGACACATGGCCTCTGGCCATTCAATCCTGCTCCAGGGGCTGGTGCTGAGCCCCTTACCTGTCTCACTCCCCTTGGTTCCCCCAGTAGCTGGTTTTCAGACACAAACTGTTATTGTCTCCGTGGCTGGAGGTAAATTGTGCCTGCTGTCTCCAGTGGCTGGTGCTGACATCTCATGGGCTGCAGTAGCTCACACCACAGTGCCCTTGGGGGCACCCAACCCACAGCCCTTTTATAACTCAAGTAGCTGAATGTCCAGTACTCTCACACAAGTCCCCCCAGTAGTTTCCAGTAAATCTTTGCAGAACCAAACATACACACAGGACAGTTTGACACACTTATGAGAATGTTTAATAAGACAGGACAAACTGCAGCAATAAGCGTAAGAGTTCAGCCAGGCAGGCATAATGGCTGTCACTGTTGTACATATGACCTGAAGTTTTCAATACCTTTTGCTGTCTATAGCAGCTCTTCGTTCCTCCTTTCTCACTTCCCTACCCTTCCTTCCCATGAGCTTATACAATCCTACAGAATCCCTCATGCCTCGTTGTGTGACAGGGATTTCTCTCCAGTTTACCTATGGTTTCTTGACAGCCCATCAATCAGTGTGACTAGCAAGGCTTGTTTCTTGTCATTGTCTCCATGTTGGTCACATTTATGTCTCTGTATGTTTAGAATTAGCCATTTTTTCATCCTCCCAGTTATGAGGTTTCTGACCAGATAACCTTGCTGGAACAGAGATTCTCAAATTCTCATATACTCTTGTCATTAACAGTGAATACTGAAATTTGATTTCCATGAGTACCTCACACACATTGTGTGAGGCAGAAACTTCACCAAGAGACCACAATGCCAGCAGTACACAAACAGAACAGAATGGTGACAGGAATGGGTTTTATCAACAGTTCAAGGACTGACAGAAAAGATAATATAACATACAAAATCCAGTAGCCTAAATCATCAAGCAAGCTTACAGTGAAGTGACTGATCTAAAGTCAAACCCAGCAGTCTATCCACAGAGTTTGAAACAAATCCAGTGATCATCTGGCAGATTATTATGGCTAAGAGGTAAGCATAATAACACAGCTTTAGCTCTGTTTCAGCCAGGTTTGTGGATACAGCATACTAGCAACCAATATTCTTCCAGCATACTGCTGACAGTGAAGTACAACCCAGGACTGTGCTTAAATAGAGGTCTTGTGTTCATGGGTAGTGTGTTTGTGGGTGGGAAGCCCCAGGTGATGCTGATCAGGCTCCTTAGGTTTTATTAGTACACTTGGAGCCCTAGAAATATGGTTATTACCAGAGAGAATGACAAACATTGCTAAAATCAGGATAAACATCACCCTCTGTTTTACTATTATACACTAAACCAGTCAACACACCACAGAATACAATCAGAATGTTCAGTCATGATTTTTTTCATTGGTAAATTCATGCTGGCTGGTAAAAATCACCCTCTGGCTCTTCATGTGTTTGGAATAGTTTTAAAGAGGAGTTTGCTCTATAATTTTCTCAGTGTCTGGAAGATAGGCTGTCTGGCCTATACATCCCTGAATCTTCCTTTATCTCTCCTTGAAGTCAGCACAGATATCCTTTTTCCCCTCCCTAATTATCATGACTTTTCACAAATTATAGAGAGCAATCTTCCAAGTATTTCAGACCATCTAAGTACATCACATGTGGCCTTAAGAACTTGTGTACATCCAGTTAATTTTGACGACCCTTGGTCCTAAATGACCAAGTTCTTCATTTCTCTAAACAGTGATATTGGGTACATAAACTTGATTTGTATACCACATCTAAAACTTTCAAAGCCACAGAACTGTTATAGGGAAATTACACTGTCTGAAATGATCTACAGAAATCTAGGTTTTCTAGGTTCTTTTTCAGGCTAATTTCCTGTCTGCCTTATGGGTTAGGAATGAGTGATGAGAATTTGCTGTTCTTTACTTCAGCACCTAAAATGTGGGTTAAATGACATATGGTTACCTAAGGCATTTTATAACTAGTTTCCTGTTATAATATCATCTCTGTAATGCAAACAATCTTTTGTGGCTTTCTAATAATTTTTGGTTTATGGGGTACTAATGAAAAAGCAATAGTCCACTTGGCAGAAGTGCTGAGTAAATGCACTTGGAATAGGTAGAATATCACACACAAAATGGTCTGAAAAAACATCATAGCACTTTAAAATTGGGTGGTTGAAGATAATGCTGTTGGCTTTGTTGTCACTCTTCATAAAATCAGGGTAGTAATACCTCTTTCAGAGTGATGTAGTCACAATATATGCAGCCAAATTAACAGAGTATTCCCATACTGTTGTAATAAAAGGAAAAGAGGATCTTTTATTACCTGTGAAATAATAATTTTGAATTTAGAACAGCTCTAGATTAGCATAAGGTAAATAAAGCCTGCAGCAATGCATTTAATACTGGAAGAACAAAAGAATTGAGGAGCTGCTTTTTAACGGAACATTATCCTTGTCATGAGTGTAATGGGAAATGTCCATGCAAGTAAAGGTGGTATAAGAATTTATACAAAAATGATGATCAGATTAAGGTTTCTGGAGCAAATCCCTTTTCCTAATAATTTCATTCCTTGACTTTGAAATCTTACTAGTGACTATTAAAACCAATAAATCTGTGCTTGTTAAGTTTTATGGTCACCACTAGTAGACAGCTTTATGGTTTCATTTTGTCCTAGTTTTGTCACCAATGCCCCAACTGATAGAAGCAAATAATTTATTAAGAACTTTACTTCTGGAGAGGATTCTACATACTCTTATTTCCACCTGCCTATTTCCCCTTCAATTAATTGCATGACCTTCTATTAAATATACAGACAAGTTGGCTCTCTTGATGTTTTCTAAGCAAAGCAATTGACTCTGCATTGATTTGAAATTTGTCTAATGTTTGTTGAAGTTCTAATGGGAATTCAATGTGTATAGAGAGGAGATCTCAAGGTAATTGCATTTAATTTGAAGGAGAAAGCTTGTAAAAACCCTACTAATAATATATTTAATGTGAACACTTGTCAAGTTGACAGTACAAAGCTAGATGGAATTATTGAAGTTAAAAATGTTCAACTACCATCATTCCTTATTCAAAATATAAACAAGTTCTTTTTGTTTTAAGTATCTTTAGAGAGTGTTTATTTTTGCACATCATTTATTTACATCAATACTCAATTTGTTGGGTTTTTTCCCTGAAAAAACTTTATAAAACATGTTTCCTGAGATGGAAGAACAGATTTTTGAAAATGATTTGCTACTTTTTATGTCCCCATGGTAGCACAGAACTTATTTTAGACATAGATATTTGTGCATCTTCACAGTTGCAGAGGACCCCAGTGCAAATCTTGTACAATTTATTTTCATGTTTTTTCAAAGAACAATACACTAAATTTTAGATCCTTTTAGTTTAAAGTTTAAAATGACAATTCAATTACATTTTCACTCCATTTTATAATTATTCCATCATTCCAAAAAAGTAGTGGATGCTTCATGCATCCACATTTCCTACACACAGTGTTATCAGTAATCACCTGAAAATACGGAGAAAAAAATTTTGTTGACTGCTTTGTCATGTAGTGGGAATCTTAGACTTCATGAACTTTATTAAACTGCAGTACTGAAAAAAAAGGCTCTTCTTTTGCTTCTGGGAGCTGAATTTCCTCTTGTAATCAAATCTAGATGTAAATTTATGTACCTATCAGCATCCAAACAAATTCCCAGAATTTATGATCTAAGTAGATGCATTGGTGGTTTCTTTAAAAGTAAATTCCTTTGTGAAAAATTATCACAATTTAGTTAAAAAAAACCTAAAACTCTCGATCCATTGAAACTACATTGATTTAACAGACTTGAAGAAAGATATATATTAAGGTGAGGTACCTTGCCTAAGGTAGTCCAGCAAACAAATCATAATCTCATATATGAGTAGTAGACCACTGTTCTCATCACTAAGAAACAATATTTTTCATAAATATATATTCAGTACTGTTCCTACAATAATGTTACAAATACACAGATTAATTTCTTTAATCTTCCTCTTTTCTTCCTCCCTTACAAAGAAGAAATAAATCTCCTTTGCTACAGAAATCCATCTCATTTAATTAGCTTAGTATTTCTTAATGGCTTCTCAAATGAATAAAATTAGCAGCAATAATGGAATAACTAAATGGCATTAAAAGGGAAATGCCTGAGAAATTAAAAACATATGTAAAAGGTACAATGGAGACAGCTGTAATTAAAGACTTGTCATGCCTTCAGCTGCCATAGCAATGCTGAAATAAGAGGATTTACCTTAAAAAGGCTTCAAGCATTTGAAGATAGGGAAGGAAAAAAAACCTAAATCAACCCTTGGAATGTGCACTGAACAGCTTAACTTAAATATGGAACCAAGGAGTTATAAGGAAATAAAGAAAGAGGGTAGAAAGTATAAGAAATTGAACATGTAAGAAAAAAAAGAGTATTTCACAAGGGTGAGGGCATTATTGTTCATAACAGGTTTACTTACCTGAATTTTTACCTAAAACCACTGGTTTAATTTTTTTTTTAATTAGCACAACATGAACAGGAAGAGATTTCTTGTCTTTCAACACATATCTTATTATCAGAATAAGCACAACAGTGAAATGTCACATGAAATTATTTGGCCTTCCCTTTAGATTTATTTTTCAACACATTTAGAGTAAATCACTAGATTTTTTGGAATGACACACAAACCATCACTAACATAGATATAGAAGAGCAGATTGAATGATACTAAGATCATAACTTTCCCACTTCCACAGAACATGATTATGAATAGAAATTAAAAAAAAATAAACCAGAGAAATGAAATAAATTTATGAGTTGTATGTTGCTTCTTTGTTGTAAGCAAAATTTATTTGATTTTGTATATTTTCTTCTTCAATTAATAATCTCAAATACTTTGTTTAGTTATGAAGAAAAAATGTTTATGATTTTTAGGAAAAAATGTTGCATGACTGTGTGCATGTGTGTTTTCAGAGGCGTACTTACATTCTGAAATATCAAAATGGATGTTTTTCTTCCAGTTCTCATGTTATTTCAAACTACCAAGCACAAATATCTCTAAATTGAGATAGAATGAATAAAGTAAGAGCTTGTATAGATAAGAAATTAACAGACTGATGATAGCTGTATGGATACTCTGATGGGTAAATGATATCATATTGTTTTGCAGAAAGTGCTGCTTGGTTTGGGTAAACTTGTAGACACCAAGGTCAGTGTACAAGCACTGTAACCTGAAATTTTGAAACAATTACTTTGAAATAACTGATATAAAGATAGCCTACACTTTTATTTTCCTAGTGACTATCGTTGATAACAACTTTGGTAATAGAAGAATTTGTCATTACCTGGCATCCCTAGGGAACAACTGAATTATTTTAATAATTCTTATTAATTTTTTTCATCTGAAGATCTGAGAGTGCTATGTAATAGAAGATAAGTTTCACTATTTGCTTCAAACCAAAAAAGAAACAAAATACAGTCTTTGCAGCAGTGTCCACTGGAACTTTGACCAGAATTCAAGTATGTCAACTCCCTGTTGATGCTCACCTGTCACAGGTTATTTAAATCATGTCTTGTTTCAGTCACCTGCATATTAATTAGATTAAATTTCCATTAAAATCACTAGGTTGTGTATAGAGTGAGTTTATATGTTCAAATGGGAGATTCAGTTGCCTAAGATCAGATATTGAATATTATTTTCTGAGTCACGTCAGGTTATTCAGTGCAATCATATGGAGCTGGCAGACACAGCAGAGGAGCCAGTTTACCTATGATCTTCTGGAGGAGGAGTAAGAGGCCAGATGGAGTAAATTAGGACATCTAAAATGGCCTCAGGAAACATTGTTTAAAGAATGGACTCCTGCTGCAGCTAACTGGGTTCAGAAGTATAATATAGGTCAACTTAACAGCTCACAGTGATCATAGTGGGAGCTTAGATATTTGATGTGTGCATGTATGAAGCTGAACTCTTTTCAAATAATAATTCCACCCAATGCCACTTGAAAAATCAACATTTATCACACTATCTGCTAAAAAAAACATGTTATTATATGGTTCTTACTTTTTGAGCAGAATATTCCCCATTAGTAGGATTCCCTATCTTCCGCAAAAGCATTTCAGACTGTATAAATGTCCCAATAATGCCATTGCCACAATCTGTGCGCTAAATGTACACATTCTTGGTTATGTGTGTTTATGGAAAACAAATACTTTGAAGAGAAATATTATTGTACACAATAGTCCAGCCTCCTAATTTACTTTTTACAATAAGTCTAAAATAACTTTGAAAAAGGAACCCAATTTATCTAGCTTCATAGATGAGAAATCCAAGTCATGTAAGACATTGCTTCACTAGTCAAAAGGCCTGCTTCAATTAAAGTGAACTGAGCAATTACAGGGCAACAAAATATACATTGCTGATTATTTTTATGAGTTACCACTCTTTTCTTCATATTAACGTTGTTCAGGATTTCAGAAAGGTTTTGTAATGCTGGTGCCAACATCTTGTTTTCGTTGTACTATTTTCTCCATCAACTCCAAGTTAGGTAGTTATTCTAAATTACAGTAACCGTAGTGTATTTTCAATGGAAATCTGAAATTTATATGCACGGAAATATGAAAAGAAAAATAAAAATTAGGTAGTTCTGAAATAATGTAAACTGTCCACTGCACATTTTTTAAAATCATAAGCTCAGAGATGTGTACTTGTGGTAAAGGACCTCAGGAGATCTTGAGTCCAGCCTTCTGCTCAAAGCAGGGTCAGCTTCGATGTGAGACCAAGAAGCTTTGTATTGTCTAGCCCAATACAAAGAACTTTCAGATCTTCAGATGAAAAATGTTCTGTAAAAGCTATTAATGTTATTCAGTGGTCTCCTAAGAATGTCATTTACAGGATTTCAGTACTTATCAACATTTCTAGTGCCTGGATCTTGCCTAGTATCCAACACCTTTGAAAGATGGTAGAAATCTGCCTCAAAAGGAACTCTTACAGCTCCCTTAGCGTTCTTTGATGTGTCCCTTTGGGTGCTGGGAATTGTACAGGTCTAATTGTCGCAAGTAAATCATGACTCAATCCCCATCCACTTCTAGTTGCTGTTCTTCTCGCTGGACCCTTCAGCTAATCACGTAGGCCTTGGTGAAGAGTGAGTCAAAGCCCTACTGTGCCCACTGTCACTAAATACATCTATCCCATTCTGTAGTGGTCCTACATGTCCTTTGTTCAGCCCTTTAACAAAGTGATAAAATGTATTCTTGATGTCCTTGCTATCCCTTGCAAGTTCCAAATTCAATTGAGCTTTAGTTTTCTTAACATGATCCATAAATTCTCAGGAAATGCCTTTAATTTAAGTAGGAGAGATTTAGATCAGGACTCAAAGTTTGTCTAATTTTTAAATTACTTTCAGCTAAAAAAAGCATTGGGAACAACCAGCCTAGACCGTTCAATTGAGGATAATGGACATATTACAAGCTTAATTGAATATGTAAGATTTACCAAATGGATGCCTATGTTACACAGGTTATTAGCCTTTAATTAGTGATATTTTAGGTGTTTTTTTCTATAAACATAGTGAAGAGACAGTTTTCTTAATTTTCCCTTAAATTTGCTTTAAAAAATGTCTCTTTCGAGTAGAAAATAAGGATGCCTTAATGGAAAATATATAATTTGTTGATTTTAAATTTCCATTACTCTACAATGGATAAAACATACAAAATAAAATTATAACCAATCTGGAATTAATTACACAAAACCCAGGACTTAAAAGGGTGAGGATGGAAAATGGCCAGGGTGAAAAGGAGCAACGAAGACCCTTCTGTTGAGTCATAAGGTTTAGAGTGGGCACCCTTGTGCATTTAGCCTCAGACCTGATAAATAGTTTATGTAAGAAGGTGTTAGCAGCATTTAATCAATTGACTAATTTAAGATCTATAAAATGATTCAATAGAATTTACTGCAATTGTAACAGTTATTTAATTATAGATCTGAGAGTCCAATTTTTATGCTATACTTTCTATAGTATATTTAAATGTAATCACACATGCTCTGAAACATGTTCCACTGAGAGGTGGACTGTGCTTGCAGCCTGCTGCTGCTCAGGATGACTCCAAAACCCTCACTGAGGTCTGTTGTTTGTAACATTGTGAGATGTTTGACTTTAGCCATCCAGCAACAGTGTTACCATTCCCCTCAAACAAATTTCTGGCAGAGAATATTTCAAGTCTGTCACAGACAAATGACTATATTCACTCTTGTCCTTTGCCTCAGTGCAATTCCCACCTTGCCCATGCAAGAGTTCCTTAGGAAGCCCGCACTGGAGCAGATTCACTGGCAGGACTTGCAACCCCATAAGGGACCAATGCTGGAGCAGTCTGTTGCTGAAGGAATGCACCCCATGGAAGGGATCTATGTTGGGACAGTTCCTTAAGAACTACAGCCTATTGGAAGCACTCATGTTACAGAATTTCATTGGCAGTCTCTCCCATGGGATCGTCCCCATAATGGAGAAAGAGTGGCAGAGAAAAAGCAGGATGAACTGACTGCAACCCCCAGTTCCCCCCTCCCTGGGCTGTTAGGGGAAGCAGGTAGAGAAAACCGTGAGTGAATTTGAGCCCAGGAAGATGGGAGGGATGGAGGAAATTTTAACAATTGGTTTTAGTTTTCACTATCTATGCTGATTTGATTAGTACTAAATTAAACCATTTTCTCTAAGTCTGCTTTGCCTGTGACAATAATCAGATTGATCCATCCCTGTTGTTATCTCAACTCAAAAGTCACAAATTATTTTTCTTGTCCCCTTTCCAGATGAGGAGGGGAGTGATAGACCAGCATCAGTTCCCACCTGGTATCCAGGCAGGGTCAACCCACCACATTTAGTGAAATATTCCCTCACCACTACTGCTGATAGAGTGGATCATTTAAACATTTCTTAGTCTGTTGAAGTTAGCCAGGTTCAAAAAGATTTCACATTTGAATATCTGTTTCTAGTATTACCCATTTTGTCTGGAAGAACTCCCATCTTACAACTTAAAGTTGATCGGTATTTGTATGACTCCAGAGCTTGCTCAATGAGTCTCTTAAAAGGGTTTACTGAGTCAGATGCATAGGAGAAAATATCTACAAATTATTCCTCAAGAGATCAAAAGAACAAAATACTTTACTGGCAAATCAGGGGATTTTGGAAAAAAAGCACTACATTCGATCAACATAAAGCATTTCACAAAGCGCTAAAATAGCAGATTCCAGTCTATCCAACTTTAGTCTATTCAAACTTCGAGAGGAAGAAATTAGAAGAAGAAGAAGAGAGAAGAGATAAAGAAAATAACAAAGATATCTATCACTCTTGGATCAGCAGTGTTCCAGCCGATATAAAATGTAAGGGATGAAGAGTCAAGACAATGTTCTCACCTCATGCTCTGGTTTTAATACCCTTTGAGTTCCCTGGCCCCTTCCCCAAGGTGAGAATTCTGGTCATTTGGCAACTCAGGAGTTGGGTTAAGGGCTTTGGAGGTGAGGTGTGGAGAATTTCCTCTAGCATGCTAGGGACTGGTGGCGACTGCAGGGCTTGGATACAGTCCCAGGACACGGGGTGCTGTATGGAGCAGTGCATTGCCCCACCAGGGCAATATTCGACCTACCCTTTTCCCCACACATGCCCCTAAAATGTCTCAACCCAGTGATCATTACAGTCTCTCACACTACTGTTTTTGCAATCAAATTTTTTGTCTTGAAATGTGGGCAGTGGTCCATACAGTGTCAAATTGCTTCTTCTGTTCTAAAAGAGAGGGAGGAAGGGAGAGATATTTACAACTACAAGCAGGAGGAGAGCATGCCAGAGAACTGAGTGTCCTGCTCTTCTTACTGTGAAGAGATAGGAGGGAGGGAACTGCTGCTTGTTGCTGTCCCAGATGGTATCTAATAAATTAAACAATCCATCTCCCTCAGCACAAGTAATCCTTGTTTTTCATAGATCCACCATATGCATCACCATTTGGTCAGTCCCAGTGATTTTCTGCCCAATTACTGCCTAGTTTGTCTGTACTGACACAGAATTTTGTATCTTCCAATGCCAAAACAGCAGAGGTGATTGTTGCCAGTGGAGGACTAGTGATAAAACATCTCCTGCTTCCAGAGCTGCACATGGAGGAGTTTATTGGTCCAGCATCTCACATTCTAATCTGATACCTTTAATTTCTGCTTCAAATTCATTCTTAAGGTCCATGAGTTTGACTCTTAGCATTCTTTGTAATTTATCCTGGAATATTAATTAATAACTCATTGAAAATCTAGAATTAGTAGTCAATGCTTAGTTCAATCTTACCCAGAATTTGAAAAAAAAAAGATAGTAAGGAAAAGGAAACAAAAATAAACTATTAATTTTCTCTTCTTTTGAATTCCAAAAATTGAAAATTCTGTTAATTAAGTTCTTGGAACAGCATTGGTTGAGTTAATGTATGCTTTTTTCTTAGTAACATTTCTGTTACATTTTTGGAAGATGAATTAAGGTTTGCATTTTATTTTTGTTACTGGAGCCATCCTGTTTTGTGAGATAAGATCACATCTTGAGAGGTGTGAGAGAAGGTTATGTCTTTTGAGTATAAGTTTCATCTTTTTTGAATCATATGTCCTAAGTCCCAAAAAAGACAAGTGTCAAGGAGTGAGTTAAAGCAGTGGGTCTCTGTTCACATTTCTTAGCTATTGACTAACTCTTTGGCTCAGTCTGGAACTGGCTATCCATGCCTAAAAGCATGGACCTGAAGTATATAACATTAAGCCAGTTCATATTATTTAGTTTTGTTCTCCCGTACATGCAAATACTGAAGAAGAACTGGTCTTCTAAGACCAGGTGTCTCTCAGAAATCTTTCATTGCCATGGACAGTCTTTGCTGGTAATAGATAGTTTAGTAATATGATAGAAGTCCTGCCACGATGTCTACAGCAACTATTAAAGGCTTAGACCAGAGGTCTGACTTACTCTAGACAGTTGCATCTGAGCTTTCTTACATTTTCTTAACATTAATGCTGAAGCAACAAGGTCACTTGCTTGTTTCATACAAGGAATTTTGTATTACTGTAGCATGAGGCAAGATGCCCTCTAAATTCTATCTTCACTTTTATTGGCACCTAAGATGACTGGATTTGTATAAATAGTTCACCAAATAGATCTCTGTGTTAGTTCAGATAGGTTCCATCATTTCTTCTCGAATGTAAGTTGATAAAAAGGTATTTCTAAAATGACATCATGAGTTAGTAGTCCACTTTGTGCATCATAAGAGTCATAGAGTCATTCAGGGAATGATCATCAAGAAGTCTATATTAAATATTTTTGTTGTAAATATATGTATGTAGGAGAATGTGAGATTCACTTCTCTAAATGTAAACACAGAAATATTCTGTCTAACAGAATTGGTTAACATGATTCCTAAACATACCATTACAAATAATTATGATAATTTGGAAAAAGGTTTGAAATTTGGTTATAGTTTAAATCTTGTTTACCTCTCTTCTTGATGTGGTGGGTTGAGCTTGTCTGGTTGCCAGGTGCCCAAAAAGCTGTTCTAACACTCCCCCTTCTCAGTTGGACAGGGGAGAGAAAATAAGGTGGAAAACAACTCACAGGTTGAGATATGCAGTTTACAAAAGTAAAAGTGAGATGTTGAACGTGCACAAGCAGAGGGAAGAAATTCACTATTTCCCATTAGCCATCAATGTACGGGCACTTCCTGTGAAGCAGGCTTCCACATCTGTATTGGTCATTCTGGAAGGCAAAGACTTTAATCAAGAAGTGACCTGCTTCCTCCAGCTTTTCTTAGCCTTTACATCTGAACCAACATCATATGGTATAGAGTTTCCTTTTGGTCCATTTGGGTCAACTGTCCTAGTTGTGTCCACTCCCAAGAACCTGCCCACCCCTCTTTATGGAAGGGGGACACAATGCTGGGGAGACAGCACTGATGCTGTGCCAGTGCTGCTCAGCAGAAGCCATTGGTGTTGCTGCCAACACCTTTCCAGCAGCCAATCGAAAGAACAGCACTAGGAGGGCTGCTCTGGTGAAAAATAACTCCATCTCAGCCACATTCAATACACTTGCCTTCTCTTTGCCTCAAAACCAGTACATAGATAGGTACAGCCAGCAAATAAAAATAAGAGATGTTTTTATTCTTGTTCGTATATCAGAATCTTATTGTATGTTTGTGTCTCTTCTTGGTAAGGGAGTCATCACTTTTGCTTATTCCATCGACAAAAAGAGAAAGAATATTGTAAATTCTGTGACATTAATTTGTAGCACAAGTGAAATCATGTCTGGTTTTCAAAGGCTTTTCAGAACAAATTAATGGCAAGGAATAAAACATTGAACATAATGCTATTAAACACTGAAGGAGTTGTGCTAGATTAAAGACTATCTATGGTACAGTGTGAAATGTTGTTTGTAGTCTTAATTTGGTTTGGTTTGGTTGGATTTTTTAGAATTGCTTTGAATCCCTTCTCAGAGTGGCCAGAGGTTCAACAGGGCTAAATGTGCATCCTGTATTGAGTCTCAACGACAGCATGTAACAAGTCACTAAAGCAGAATGACTTGAAAACTGCCCAGTGGAAATGACTTGGGGATGTTGGTTGACAGTGTCTGAACATGAGCCAGTGTGTGCCCAGGTGGCCAAGAAGGACAGTGACATCCTGGCCTGTAACAGCAGTAGTGTGGCCAGCAGGACCAGGGTAGCGATTGTCCCCTGTTCCCAGCACCGGTGAGGCTACGCCTCGAGTGTTGTGTCCAGTTCTGGACCCCTCACCACAAGAAAGATATTGAGGTGCTGGAGCAAGTCCAGAAAAGGGCAACAGAGCTGTGAAGGGACTTGGGCACAAGTCTTGTGAGGACAACTGAGGAATCTGGGGTTGTTTAATCTGGAGAAAAGGAGGCTGAGAAGACATTTTATCACTCTACAACTACCTGAAAGGAGGTTGTAGCAAGGTGGGATCCTGTTTCTTCTTATAGGACAATAAGAAATGGCCTCAAGCTGAGTTACAGAATCACAGAATATTCTGAGATGGAAAAACTGCACTAAAGGTTTAAATTAGATATTAGGAAAAATTTCTTCACTGAAATGATTGTCCAATACTGAAACAGGTTGCCCTGGGAATGAAGTCACTATTCCTAGAGGTATTTAAAGATGGGTAAAAGAGACATGATTTAGTGGTGGACTTGGCAGTGCTGTATTAACAGTTGACTTCAATGATCTTAGAGGCCTTTTCAAACCTAAATTATTCTATGACCCTATGAAAGTATTTTATATTTGAAGCATGAGCTCTTTAAACTTTGTCCTCCCCCAGCAGATTGGTTTTATAAATGTAATTTTAATACCAGCATATTTTCCAGGCCACAGTGATAAAAGTTTTCAGCTTCAATTTCTTAATGCCAAACAAAACAATTGTGTTTTCATCAGGTATCAATACATTTTAGGGCCAATATTTGAGTACTTCCAATGGATTTAGTGTTATCACATTATGCAGTGAGAGACCACCACCGTTATCAAAAATAACTGTTTTCCAGGCTTTCCTGAAAACACTAAAGAGAATGTTTTACATGATCACAGTTCAGATGAATAAATGTGTTATGTTACTGAAGAATGAAGAAAAAAAAAGGAGGGAAAAAAACAGGAAAAGGAAAAATTAAAGGAAACCATTTGGAATTAGACTCAACACAAGTCATGTCTGGATCACAGGTTGGTAGAGGTAATCAGGAATGAAACAAACCAGTATTCAGAAAAACTGTTTAGGGCTACCATTTTAACATTATAAATATAGGCAAAATAATATTAAACACTATGAATATTATTTTTCAGTACTTGAAAGCTACTGGTCTAGCTCTAAAAATGGAATTTGGAAGGATCACTTTAGATCCTCTAAACTCCTCACAGAGTAGATAGAGTTGTGGCTATGCAATGGCTTAAAGAAAAGCAACTAGTTGAAGACTTGAAGATGTTTTGGTACCATGGATTGATACTTTTGAGCTTCTACATGTTCTTAAAGTTACCTAGCAGATTTAGTTATTCAAATTCTTGTTGTAGCCTTAGACATTTAAGTATTTAACTTTGAATACAGACTAATTTTTCAGAAGTATGGGGTCAGATGTCTGGAGATTCTCAGACTGGGGATGAAGGGCCCATGAATTTTACATTTCAATAGGTGCTCCTCATCCATATTGAAAAAATGTATTAAAAGGAGGCAGGCTTCATGTGCCTTGGTGAAACACAAATACCAATAAGTAAAAAATACAGAATTTTAGAATCTGAAAAGGCAAGTCCTAAGCAAGAACATCGCTGTGTAACTTGTTTTGGGGTTTTTTTAATATCCACTCTCAGATCCCATGTTCAAATACAGAAACAGTTCAAGATTCAGAAACTCACATTATTTATTGTGATTAGAGTTCTATCCAGTAGAATAAGACTGCATCTTTTAACAAAATTTATACTCTATGCCTGATTTTGTTTTGAGTTGGCTGTGACAGACAAAAGAGGAGA
The DNA here is from genome assembly GCA_035582745.1 of Loriotus luctuosus. NCBI lineage: Eukaryota > Metazoa > Chordata > Aves > Passeriformes > Thraupidae > Loriotus > Loriotus luctuosus. The sequence continues at coordinate 71,379,752 of JAWWEY010000001.1, read as the reverse complement.
TGGGGGTGTTAATAGATGATGTAAGGGTTATGTAGCTCTGGGGTACGCAGGAGCCATCTGGCTTTTCAGGAATGTACTGTGTCTTTCTGGGAAGGGTTTGTTTAGATTAGCTAAGAACAAAATGACAATTGTTAAAACTACTAGAGCACTAAAAATAGTGTTGCTTTTATTAGAAACACTCTTCTTTCTTAGTACGTAGGACTCTCAATATACTTTTAACTGAGAGGAGTTTAAAATCCAATTATTCTCTTTAAGGGAAGTTCTGTAATTTTAGTCTTCATTTCTGTTTTTCTCTTTTAATTCAATACAATGATAGCCAAATGGATATAAATAAAGCTAATCTAGAAAATTGGATTATTCAACTGTTTGAGATTTAGGTATTGTTTTCTCAGTTTCCCATAGCATTGAGCAAGAGGTTGAAATTTAAGCAGACAAAATAGCAAAATTACTAAGCATGTCTGGTGGTTTTTTCCTAAAATTATTCTATGGAAATGTTTATGATGATCCTTTATTATTTACTTTTAGAACCAGTAAGATAAATCCTGGCCTGATTATTTCCAACCATCAACTCTGAAATGTTCTGCTACACACAGCTTCAGGAAAGTAATCTAGAGAACCTGATAACCAAATACTATACTAAAATATCAGTGTTTAAAGGAAAATTACATCAAAAGGATTCAGAGAAGAAAGATAATATTATTGTTTTCAGAAGTTGCTATCTATTTTGCAACATCATTATGCAAGTACGATTAATAATACACTTTGAGGGTGTGAAGCACTTGTTCTGACACCTGTCAAGCGATTTTCAACAGCTAATTATAAAACATAATGATGCAAATGAGTACCAATTGTGGCACTTAATTTTTTTTTTGTGAAAGATACTTTCTCTTTTCAAAGCTATGAAATTATTAGAGCATTACTATATCATGGAATGCATAACACTTTATATTATTCTGTAAAATATAGAGTTATAATTTCTATTTTAATAATGTCTAATATAATTTTGTTTTTCACAAGTTGCACGGTAATTTACATTAATAAAAATAAAGGCAGGTATGGATTTCATGTGTTCTTTTGCTGTGCATGTATTTAATAAAAAGTTTCAAACCATTATTTTATGCAACAGTTCAATATGTTGGAATAAAAATTTCCTATTTTAAGTTAATTATTTTTATGAACGATGATAATAGTTCTGTCATTTCAAGGCAGAAGGTTCAGGACATACAGGAAAAGGAATGCTTTTCATACAATGATACAGTATGTTGAAATCTATACTTCTGGTGAAGGTGAGAAATGTAAATTGAAATAATTCTTTCAAAGCCTTGACATTTGTCTGCAAGTTCTTGCATTTCATGCATCATTTCCTACTGTCAGAAATAACTACAGGTGGTGCCATTAGAAGAACACTAAGATTGGTCATTATGGTTGATAGATTCCTCAGCCTGGAAAGTCTGTGAACTCCCTGTCATAAGGAGGTGAAATGGGATTGCATTTCCAGGCTGAACAACCCCAGCTCGCTCAGCTTGTCTTCATAGGAGAGGTATTCCAGCCCTCTGATCATTTTCATGGCCCTTCTCTGGACCTGCACTAACAGATTTATGTCTCGTGCTGGGAGCCACTGGGATGGATGCAGTGCTCCAGGTGGGCTCTTATAAAAGCTGAGGTGAGGGAGGTGATTCTTCACATCTGTTAAGCACTGGTGAGGCCACGCCTGGAGTCCTACAGGTTTTGCTACTCAGTACAAGAGACATGAAACTACTAGAATGAGTCCAGCAACGGGCCCCAAACTACATTAAGGGAGTAAAGCACTCTCATACAAGAAAAGACGGAAAGAGCTGAGAGTGTTACCCTGGAATACAGTTTAGATCTGCTCAGAACAGGGGCAGTTCATTCTTACAGCTGCAGAAGAGAACACAGAGCACCAAAAGGACCACTTCTGTTGATATGAACTCTGCCCAAATGAACCCAGGATGAATCTCATCAATATCTATAACATCTGAAGGGAGAGTGTGAGAAGATGCAGCCAGAGTTTTTTTGGTGATGTCCAGTGATAGGAGTAGAGACAATAGGCATAAGCTGAAACTCGAGAGATTCTCTCTGAACTCCAGGAAGCACTTGTTTTACTGATGGTGACTGGCCTTTGGCACAGGTTGTACAGAGAGGTTACAGAGAGACTGTGTAGTTTTTCTCATTGGAGATACTCAAAAGCTGCCTGGACCCAATGCTCAACATCTTGTGCTGCGTGACTCTGCTTGACCAGGGGTGTTGGATTAGATGACCTCCTGAGGTGCCTTCCAACCTCAAGCATTGATTCCATGATTGTCAGAGCTCGAATGATCAAATGGTCATAAATTGTGACTTCAAGGATTCAAATGGTGTATAAGAATGACTTTTCCATCAGGAGGACACTGCAACAAGCTGTCATATCTTGAGGTTGTGGATTTTCTGTTCATAGATGTTTTCAAGACCGGAGTGGACACAGTACTAGGCAACCTAGAATCATAGAATTGTTAAGGTCATTGAGTCCAACCTTTGACTGATTACTGCCTTGTTAACTAGAGCACAGCTCTAAGTGCTAAGTCCAGTCATTTCTTGAACACTTCCAGGAACAGGGAATCTACTACCTCCCTGGGCAACCCATTTCAATATTTGACAAACCTTTATGTGAAGAAATTCTTCCTGAAACCTACTCACACAACTGAAATCTCAAAAATTCAGGTTTGAACCCTGTTCCTTGAAGACTCCATCTCCTATGGTAGTCTCTTAAAGGAAGGGAATTACCTCTTTTGGGTTTCAGGGAGTTCCATTCACAGGGAGGACACCCTTTTATTTGAACTATTGTCTCTAAACATTGTGATGGCTTCAATGAAACTCTTGTGTTGTACACACACTTTTTGTCATGATTAAACTGTAGGGCATTACAGTAATAAATAATGAAAATGGTCCCAAAAATTTTAGGGAAAAAAAAAATGAAGAAAGATTCTACAAAATTACCTCTACAAACTTACCTGGCATGGGAATTAACTTACTATCTAAAAGCATTTTGGAAGGTCTGGGTCCCATCAAAAATTATCTGTGCATTTAGGTTTATATATAACCCTATTTAGGTTTACATTTAACAAAATATAACTGCTCAACTTCACTAAGAACAAATATACACGTAGATATTATTTGAATAAACTGGAAACATAATAAATTTAACAGTTTTTCTGTTTGACCTATTAAACCTATCCAACGTCAGATTTCTTTTCTACCGTGGTGGCTGGGGCCTGTCATGGCAAAAGGAAAAATGTCAAAATTAATTAGGCCCAAATTGTTGTTGTAGTTTGTCATAGTTATGTCAATGTGTAAAACAAAAGCTTTTAATATTATTTTTATCATATGATAAATATGACTACTTATCATATTAGCTAAATAATTGTTTCAAAGAGATAATGATATACATGTATCAAAATACTTCTTGTTTTCATGTAACTAATGGGCATTGCATAAACCAGACATAATGTTCCACAGTTTAATCTGGAAAGTCATTAATAATAAAATATCTACAGAACATGTTACCCTAAAGGAGCTCCTATGTATCAAATAATCAAGGAACACAGTATGTACTTATAAGCCTTTATGTATAAGATCTGTATGTAAAGCCACACAGAGACATAAGGCACTCAAGGAGAAAACAAAAAGTAAAATAACAAAAAAAAGGAGGGAGAGCAGGGTCGGGATGAAAACTTTAATTTATTTTTAAAGTGAATATTTTTTAAAAGTTCCAGGGGAAAAATGACTCCAAGTAGGGATATGCGAAAGGTTAAAAAAATACTTTAATAATAAACAAGAGGCAAGTGTCCATGTCAGTCTGATTGCTTCTGGGTTTTGTCAGCAGATTCAAGATGTGCTCCTACCATTTCAAAGAGTCTTTTTTCTCATACTGAGAAGTAGCTGTGAGAAGCAAAATGAGAGGAGAAACAAAGTTTCGCTGAAAAAGAAATAAGCAAATCAAATAATTTTATGTTTTACATTTTCTCTGTTTAAAAAAATAAATTTGTTTGTCTGTTGATGGTGCTCCGTGTTGTTGATGATAATTCCGTGGATGCCATTATTTAATGTACTTAACACCAATTCAATAAAAATATTTTAAGTCTTCAGGAACTCCTGCAGGAATTACTGTTTTCTCACTCATCAACTGTTGTTCTGTGATGTATTCAGTTTCCTTGGAATGATTATGGGAAAAGATTTTTTGTCAATAATCTTGGTGGACTGAAGTTTTATTCCTGTGATTAATATTAAACATCTAAATTGCACTAAGATTATTTTTACACATTCTTCTGAAAAAATCACAGTATTTTGACACGTAATTCCAGTCTGCACCCCACCATTGTAACTGAAGAGATTAGGGATTATCCTTACTGTTAATTGAAAAGCAATGTGTGTCTCTTCTACAGTAGAGTGAAATTAATGCAAAAAGGCTGTTGAAATGAACTGCCGTCGCTGGCTTCAGAAATTCACAGGTAAGGTTACAGAAACATTTAGAGAAAAGAACATGATGATCAAAGCAGTAATTTAGTAGAAAATAATGTTTTGGAATCATCTGTTTGGAAATGTAGTTTAAAACAAGGTAAAAGCATCAGGGTTTTTTTTGGAATTTTTTCTTTTACAGATATTTTGTTTAGTAAAACTATCAGAATAGTTTTTTATTACTATAATTTTGGAAATATTAAGTCCTTGTTCTCTCAAGAAAGTTCTCTGAAAATAACAATAGAAACTGTAAAACAATGAGGCTTTTAAAATTTTAGAAGTGGCAGAATACATGAGCAAAACTGACAATCCTTTTCCAAACTACAGATTTCACAAAATCACAGAACCAGCAAGGTTGAAAGAGACCTTCAAGATTGAACTGTCATCCCACTACCATCATAATCACTCCTAAAGCATCTCTGTAATATTTCCGAAGTCTGTGACTCAACAACTTCCCTGGGAAACATATTCCAAAGCCTAACCACTATTTCAGTAGCAACTGCTTCTGTAGTTTAAAGTATAATTAAATGCAAAGAAATCCCTTTAAAATACTTGTAAGAATATTGTAAATTAAGTGTTCACTTTGAAGTCCTGTTGAATAAATAAAGCTTTTATTTTTTTTAAACATACGGGGTCAGTAGATTAACTGCCAGATTTTAGGTAATACTTGAAAACTTGTATTTTATAGAATCACTAGAAAAATAATCTGTGGGCTAAAACAATGTAAAGGAACTGGAATTTATTTAATGAGGTACATTAACTTGAAATGACAAGCTATCATTACATAAAGACAAACTGGCATTACAAAATAAAAATATTCTAGTATTGAAATGAATGCACCAAGGGCTGGTCAGTGACTGGGAAATCAAAGAGAGATTGCATAAATCAAAAGACAGCCATATTGTAAAGGATCAGTAAGAAGAAATACATCAAATAAGCGATACTATATCTAGAAAGCTAGAAAGATTCATTCATGTATATTAGTAAAAAATATTAACAAAGGAACCTTTGGCATATAGGTAAACAGACAAGTGTACAGATACAATGCAGAAGAGGAACAGAAAAATGTAATAGATATGGAAATATCTTCAATAGCTTGTTACACTTTTTTGTTTCAGCCATCACTGAAAAAAAGACTAATTTTAATCACATACTGCACAGCAGACAAATAATTTTGACAGGGAGATAAGAATATGGGCCTGAAGGAAGAAAAAATAAGCAAAAAAAGTTTTATGTTATCTCAAGTACAACAAAGCATAAGGAAATGACCCTAAAGCAACAGAACTAGTCAAAAGGATATTTCAAGTAATGCTTGTTACTTTGTAGAATTTATAGAAAAAGAATATGCATGCCCTAAGAACTAAAGATAATAAAGTCTAGAGGAATTATATATCTGTCAGCCTAATTTTTATCTCAAAAATGGCTTATCAATATAATTTTAAAAATCAGCTTTAAAGTAAGAGGCATAGGACAAAAGGATAGCTTTGTCAAAATTGCGAAAAAAACCCATCTTCATTCCTTATCAGCCTAACTACTCTAATCCATAGAGGGAGTAACATATGTAATGTAGCTTTTTATTTTCTATAGTTGTCACTGTCACACATTATCACATAACAAAACTTAGGAAATACACTTCAAATATAATGACAATGTCACAATGCACAAGGATTTGTGGGGAGGAGGAAAATTGACACCCTATGTATGTATCAGCGATCACAGTCAAACCATAAAGGCATATTTTTTAGGCATTGTGTAAGGGTAGGTCCTTACTATATGGATTAATTAATTTCAGATCTTATTTCAGTCTATATTTTCAGTAACCCTTGTATTTCAGATATTTTCCCAAAGGAAAATAGGAAAATTTTTCCTTAAGGAAAATTTTTCTAAAGGAAAAGGACATTAATTAATCTTCTTCCTGACTCTTGGATTTGTTTACGTAATTTGTAAAAATATTTCCTAATGCAATTTACTTAGTTCCTCTTTGCTCTCTCATCCATAAACATGATATTGCATCCAAGTTCTACTCAATATGGTGTGTTTTATTAGGGATGCTTGAGATTTCATTTCTTTTTTCTTTTTTAACCCTGAAATAGGTTCCATCCATCTGCCAAGGTTTTGTTCCAGTAGTAATCAGTAATTAATCATCAGTGATTTGTGATTATAGCCTTGGACCTTGTCTACTGTCCCACGATTGCTCTTTCAAGGCTATCTCTGTCAGCTTCTGCTTGCTGTTTCAGGAGTCCTGATATGATCCCATATTTCTTCAGTAGCTTTTAAACTGTAGTTTTATTTACACAATCCAGCCACCTGTGAGTATGGCTGTAAGGTCAGTGAAAAGTCCATTATAAAAAATATTAGAGCTATCAGAAGACACACATGCATTTAAGTATTATGTTTTGCTAATTACTGTACAACCAGTGTCTCATTATCAGAATTGGTCTTTTGATTTTCCTCAAAACAGGTCCTTGAATACTTCATATTTTATTATGAAACTTCCTCATCTAACTTCTTTCATTTTAAAAACAAAAGACCATTACTTTTTCGTTTCTGCACAGGAAAATTTAAAAGACAGGATGCTTTCACTCTTCCAGATTTTTTTATTTCTCAGATTTGCTACCAGCTAACAGTATAATTCATCACAAGCTATTTATACCTAATTTAAATTCTTTATTGAACCTTTCATAATTTATTTCAGAGTGTCTAACTTGCACCATACTGAAATTAAATGTGCTTTTTATAAGTCATGGGGAATATTTTCATTGTTTTATTCGGTTTGTTGTTGTTGTTGTTGGTTTTGATCTTTTAATAATATCATGAGATTTCTGAAACCTTATTATCATTATTTTTGGTAGTTCATCTCTTCCTGTGAGTATCAGCACTACTAAAGGAGAAAAAGTATTTCATAAGTTTCTTGAGTTTTTTTCTGACTTTGAATATGGGACCATATGTCCTCATTGTCTATCCTGAGAGAGTATTGGTGGAAAGGGAAAGTACACATATTCTTAGAGTGTTTCACATTGCTAAATTAGTTTCTCTTATGGCCACATTATCCACCCACGCTATGGTTCATAGCCAGAAAATAATTACAGAAGAGAGGGGAAAAACCCTAAATCACTTTTTTTTTTTTCAGATGTGGCTTGTTTTAAAAATTGTCTGTACTTGAAAAAAACATTCTGGTGGACTAAATTTCTATTTTTTGTTTCCTGTTGAAAAGAAGAATAGAATTGTAGTGAGGGTTTCGCCTAAATTTCCCATCAAAAGACAGTGTGATTACACTTAGAGATTCATTTTGAGGTCCTCAGCCTGGAGAGGGTGGACCTAACTAACGGTAAAACAAACCAGCAAACTATTTTTAACTTTCTACATTAAATTCCTAATTTTGGCTTTGTAGCATCAAAAATTACTTTCTCACTGGTTACTGGTTCTTTGTATTCCTAATTTAGATATTACTAAATTAGTATGTCAGTGAAGAAAACTGAAAACATTTGAATGCCCCACCAGGTGTTAAAGATAATGTTTTGTTTTCCATGCAATAAGTGAAATGTTAAATGTTTCTGTATGATTTAATGTATAGTAAACCACTATTAGAAAAATAAGAAACCAGCAGGAGCTTTAAAACGGGCTCTTCACATACAGCTTTGTATTTTTGGTTTCTACCTGGAGTTGAAAACAGCAAACTACCTCTTGATGAAAAGAGACTTAGCAACAGAGATAAAAAACATATTTCTGTAGAACCGTAGCTCAGCAAAAGTTAGGACACCTAGGATCTCTCTAGGGAAAATGAAAAAAAATATAAATTCTCAAAATCCATCTACCAGCAGACAGGCCAGGAAGTATTTTTTTGAAACTGGGTCACTGTGAAGTAAAGGACACATCTGAGTTCAGAAGACACTACTAAGAGAAATGTGAGTTTTCCAGCGAGTTCAACTAAGAGTATTTCGACCTGGGGTGTCAATTTTTTGCAGTTTATGTTTTACATTTTTTGGACCGAAGAAAAACTCAACAAAAAATTACCAAAACCAAAGAAGCGAATAGGAATTAAATCTGTTTTGTCATCTAAATGTCCTAATGACAAATGAAGAACAGTAGAATTTAGACACCTAAATTCCAGTGTTCCTGTAAATGATACTCCTAAGAGTCTATCAGAATTTTTAGACCTTGGTAGGGAATTTTTCTTGTCCATCTCTATTCATGTCGTGCATATATAAGTCAATACAGTAGAGTGCCACGATAAATTCAAAGAGCCATCTCTGCAAGTTCACAGGTTGGGGAAGTCAGTCCAATACATTCCCTTTATCAAGTCTTCTCATCCTAAAAATGTAATTATATATTTATTGTAAAACCATCTAGATCAGAATACAAGAAAATGCCATGCAGGAAATGTATTGGTTGAAATCCTAGTAGATTCTGAAATTACTGACAGTAGGTGACTGCAAAATATTTCTCTCTTATGCAGCTAAAAAAACCTATAAATTTATTTTCATATCATTTACCTATTGAGAATGATATTGATTAAGTTGTATCAAGAGTGGTATTGAGAAGAAGGAATACCTAAAACCTTCTGAAGAAAATAGAAGGGTCATAGAGAAAAGAATTACTTAGAAACTGTCATTTTCCAGTTTTAAGTCAGGTTTAGGTGATGAGCTCAGTCTCAGGTAATGAACTCAAGTTAAATTCCACATCAGCAGCAGTGGGGCGTAACACTGCCAGCACATAAATCTTATCTAATCAATTTCTTCAGATGCATTAACTGTACACACAAAATTTATGGTCCTCGCTTTCTTTACAGCTGCTGAACTACTATCTCCTAGCTAAATTATAATGGATTTATTATTAAGGAAGGCAAGTTACTTTTCCTGGGGATAGCAATGCTTAAACAACTAGAACTTAATGCAGGATGTTTATCTGAAACTACCTCATGTGGGAAATGCTGTGAAGTTTTTGAATATAATAGATAAATATTTTTTTTTAATAATTAGATGTCTTTATTCCTGGTTAGGCAAAAACATTATTGACCTTTGAATGAGGTCTTTGAAAGCAAGTAATTTGAAGGTAAACTATGATGTTCAATGTTGACACAATTTTGTATGTTTCAACATGCGTACATTCTGAGTTTCTAAAAAGTCAAAACCATGTAACTTTTAGCATAAATTTAGCAGCGGAAGATAAATATATTGTAGATATGTCTGAGGTTTGTGTTAACATGTAAATAAATTGTTTCTTTACTTTTACCCACCTGAGAATTAAAGCAAATTCAGATTAATTTCAAAACCAAGGGGACCTAATGACAAAGGCTTTTGAGTTCTGAGTAACATCACTTCCTTTTAATTCACTGTAAATCAGAAATATTATCAAATCTTAAAGGCAACAGACAATTTGTCACAGATATCTATATGATCCAACTACTTATTAAGCTGACTTGATTTCAAACAACTTAGATTTAATTTCTCTCAAGATACAATACAAATGGAAGATCCATGATTTTCTAAAGAATGTCAATATATGTTGCTTATGAACATTCTTCCTACAATGATAATTAAAACCCCAGACACTTACTGTCTCTAGAATGTTTTATATTGAGAGCATATAATTTAGTCCTTGTTTTTATAAAAGAACCTCAGATATTAAAAGACAATAAAAATGTCAACAACAAAAATCCATACTATTTTATCTGAATTGTATTAAACCCAGACAAAAAGTAATTATTTTAGGTATAAAAATGTCCCATATTGTGTAATTCTTAAGGATTTTCATGTTATTCAAGCATTTTAAAAAAGCAGTACCTTTGGATAAAGGATCCTACTTTTGAAATACAAGCTTTTTGAGTTTAAAGATCATAAATTCCTATCTCTCTGAAGCTTCCCACTCTTCTTTGTACTCAGATGAAAACAATTGCAAACGTAGACCAAAGCATTTCCACTGAGTGTAAATAGATATTTTACCACATAACTGGTTTTCCATCTTTTTTTTTCTTTTTTTTTTTCTTTTTTCACCTTGGTCAGTATGAAAAATGAACGCCTAGACAAATATGCTGTGGATATATTGCACTGCATAAGACAGGAAAAAAATCCTTTTGAATGGATGAGAATATTTTCAGAACATTTCATTCAATAAAGAATCTTTTGTTGTTATGTGTTGTGTTTAGGAAGATGCATGAAATTAGTAGTGGTAAAAGGTCAAATATTCAGACTCCAGGAAGTTGCACTGCTAGAAGTAGTACAAATCTCCAATTGAAGTGAATTGGTTGCTACGACAATAAAAGCTGGCAAATATTAATTACAAATTCAGAGTACATATATAGTACATTGCCACTAGCACTTGACAGAACCTATTTGCATATCCAGTTTTCAAACCTTAGAAGCAAGCAACAATGTCTATGAAGAATTATTACTTCTCCTTGAGACAATGGAAATAATTTTTTGTTAAACGTTTAGTCTATGGGGAAAGTAAGACAGGGAATGAGGAATTGATCTGTGTAACAACATTCTTTAGGAAATTAATAGATTTTCTTCCTTTGTCAGAATGCTGTGGTCCAACTCTCCTTGCCTGACTTCATACAATAGGGAATTTGCACCCATAGGCAGGAAAAATACAGTCATAATTATTGAATTATCCAGCTTTAGAGGGGTTTGAAAGATTTATTTTTACCAGAAATAATCAGTTTTCAGAATAGGTGTTACGAGAGCTATGTACAGCCTCTACTGTCAAAGGACCTGTCTACTTAAAATCACCCCCACCCACCCAAAAGAGATGATGCATAATTTTGCAAAAATGATAGTGTTTTATTATTTATGTGAATATTTTTCAGTACTAGGCAATCAGTATATTACTGGTATAATGCTACAAATACACAACTCAAATTCTCTTAGCAAATTTTCATCAATTCCCATAGAAACAGTTTTCCTTTTCTGTGTTTGTAGCTATGAAAAACAGAACAGGAACAGTGAAAAACAAAAGGAATAGTTTGGCCTTTGCCATTTTTCCATGCAATTTATGAAGTGGTGAGCATGATTTCAAACAAGATCAACGTGCTTCCGAAGATTTAAAGACCAGCAGGATTCTCATCCCCATCACCAGACACAACAGGGACAGGAAGGGCGTCTCTGAGAGGGCCAGAGCAGCTTTGGCTGATTGGAGCTGGTTCTTCCCTCCTGCTCCCTTCCCACACAGGGACTTCCTAAAGGCAGGCGATGGAGGCAGAGAATGCACACTGGGATCTCCAAGCATGACCCTCAGCATAATGAGAAAGTAAGGCACAATGCCAGCATCAGAATCATGCTCCTCCAAGAAAAAAAACAAGAAATCCATCATAAACTTCACCTCTCTCCAGGTAGGAGGAACTGTGTTACTGCAGTTCACTGCAGTGCTCAAAACCAGAAATTTTGTAACTGGAGTAATTACACTAGTTAAACTAGTATAACTGGACTAGTATACTAGTTAAAACACAGATTGGACTAAAAGTTGCAGACTGACAGCTTCACCTGAATAGGTATGCTTCATTCATTTCCTTTGGTAAGATTTTCAGCATAACAAACAAATCCAATGGCATTGATGTTTTGGGAATAGAAGACTAGGGCACTAGTGAAAGATTGTATTTCACTATAGCAATTTCTCTTTCTCTATAAATACCTCCACAGTTAACCATCCAGAAGCCAGTGAAGATGAGATTGGCTTGTATTAGGAATGTTAGGACTGTTGTCACTTCTTCAGTTGGTCCAATCCAGAACCTTTCCTGACCCAGCAGCTGGAGGTCAGACTCATGTTCTGAAACTCTGATGTGAGCTGCAGATGCAGCTGCTGCTTTCCTGTAGCTGATACCAATGGCCAGGGTGCCTACCACTCTGTCTGACTCCAGTAGCTGCTTCTAAATGTCACTCACACACACTCAGGTCTCTCCTGTGCCCTTGACACACATACACACACAGAATGCAGAGTAAGATTACGATTAGATAAAATTAAGAAAAGATTTAACAGGAAGATATAGGAAGACAGGACAGACTGCAGTGATCAAGCACAGAGTTCAGCCAGAGAAGCACACTGGCAAGTTCTGGTTTACACACTACCAACCCCTTTCATAAGCCTATCCCCATCTCTGTTACCACCTGCTCCACTTCCCTTGAATATCAGTTGACATTGTCCCATTAACCCACTCCAGGATGCAGAACTGCCAGGCTCTCATTCTCATCCATTGAAAATTCCTGGTTTGCCTCCAGATTTTCAAAAGCCCATCAATTCCATGTAGTTGTGCAATTTAGCATTGTCTTGTATTGGAGTAAGAAAATATAAGAGGTTAGATAGGCTATTTTAGAATAATAAGAATGAAAAATAACACTAGACTAATGCTTTAGAAATGTAAAATTTTTTAGAAAAATTTTTTATTTGCAATAAGTTTTTTAAGCTTCAAGACTTGCCTAAATGTATGCCATAAAAAATTAGGCCTTGCTATTATCTTGCGTTTGTGATGTGGGGAGAGAGGGTGAGGTAGAACTATCCCAGGCAACTAGCAATAGAATAAGACAAAAATTCTCAGGCTGGGCTTGGGAAGGCTCAGGTTGGACCTCAAGAAGATTCTTTTCATTGTAAGGGTGGTTAAGCATTGGAATAGGCTATTTAGGTAAGTGGTGGAGTCACCATCTCTGCAAGTGTTAAAGAAAAGGCTGGACATGACAGTACTGTGGTTTAGTTGGCAATGATTGCGCTGTTTGTTTAAAGATTGGGCTTGATGATATTGGACATCTTTTTCAGCCTTAAAGATGCTACAATTCTGTTGAAATGAAAAGCAGAAGAATGGAAGAATTGTGATTTCTGACTTGAAGAGTTTCCTAGGTAACACTTCTGAAGTTAATACACACTCAGTGTCCTGCAGCTTCATCATTTTCAATGAGAAAATATCTCAGGAAATAAGACTGAGTCTACCATATGTTCATGGTTGCTGAGATATTTCTTCATTTTTCTACATATAAATTTTGTTCCAGTGGAGCTTGAGGACTTGTGACACATTTAGAATTTGCAGTTTTGACAAGGCCACAGGACAACCAGAGCTGTCAAACTTGTAGTACACATATCGCTAGCACAATATAAATGAAATATATAATATATTGGGTGTAAATCAGGTCTGCTGCTGATGACAACAGTCTGTGTAAGTTGAATAACTTCAGCATGCCCTGAATATGTCAAACATGCTATGTTTGTATACACAAACAGGGAAACACATTCAGAGATGGGGCTAATGCTGCAGAGGGAGGTGTATGGATACAGTTTATAAAAAATGGATGACACAGAATACAAATTTACTTAGCTACAAGAGGCTGATGACTATATCTATCTTTGTATTCAGTATTGTGTCTAATTGGCAGTATTAGGCTTCTAGAGGGTGAAACAAGCAGTGGCTGATGCAAGAAAAGTGCAAAAGATGAAAATATTTTTGATTCTAAATAAAGTAAAAAAAACCCATTTTATATATTTATTTTGGCTTTGACTGGTTATATAGTCATTGTGTATTGAAAGAAATCTTCATTAAAAGAGAGAACTTAATTCCCAGAAATGTTTATTTGATGTTATCTCAAGAATTTACTGCTTTTAGAAACAAATCTTCAATAGATTATCATGTTGTTCTTGCTTAAAACCTGAGGAAACAATACTTGCAAGTACTGTTGTACTTGAATGCATGCTTTGGACAGTGTAGTCTATGCTGATATCCTAAATTTACATAAATGACTATGTAGATGCCCACCAACTGAACAATTTCTCGTAAAATCTATTTCAGAAGTTAAAAAAAAAAAGTTGAAAAATGCAAAAATGCAATGCTTTTCTAGAAGATACTTTACACTTCCCAGTATCCACTGGGTAGTCTGATTATTATGAGCCTTATGATTTAAATCTTTTAACAGCAGATATTAGAAGAATGCTTCCTCTAAATCTATTTTCAGAAAAGGTGTATATCTCCTGGACATTATGTGAATCAAAACAAAGATAAAACAAGCTATAAGAATAATAAGTATAATTTAGAAGTCCAGTCTTAGAAAAAAATAGGTTGTTTAAGAAAAAGAAAAACTGATGTAAATTACTCTTACCATGTGCATGGCCCACATATGACTTTGCACAGTTTACAGTTAAGAAACCCAAGTTAAGTGGGTTTGCAGAGATAAATGTTAATTGTTCCATCTGAAGCAAAAAAACGTTTAAAAATAAAATAACTACCTAAAATTTACTCTGTATATGTAAAATATTTATAATTTTTCTAGAAAAAGAAAGGTAGTAAAAAAGTATCTGCTATGAAGAAAGATTTCAAGTTGGAGTTCAATTTGAGAACGGTATGAGGGAGAATAAAAACCTTCCACCATCCTGTTTTGGCTAATTAAGTTTAAATATCATTGACCCAGGAAAGCATATACAAGATTATTATATTATAACTGATTTATGCATTCCTAATTTTGTCTAAAAAGAGATGAAGTTGAATAATTTCGACAGAATTTGATCTTTTATGGCAAATTTTATTAATAAATTGATTTTTTAGCAGGGACAGCTGTTCATTTTCCTTGGTGTATCAGTGCTTGTGTCACATTGTTTCTCTTCATCTCTGAGGTAGCTCCTGTTACCACTCTGCTTTTCTCCCGCCCTCAAGACCTCTTGGCTGTTAAACACATCCTTTATGTCTCCAACTTTCTGTTCAGAAAGGATATACATCTTTCATAGCTCGCCTGCACTTAAAATTTTCAAATCTACTAAGAGGGTTTTTTTCCTCTAAACATGATATTTATTTTCTCAATCTAGAGGTTTTTGCTCTCATAACACTTTCTTTTGCACTGTAAAAGTAAGGGAAAGGCAGTTGGCATGTTACAGGACACTTCCACCGTCATCTTGATCTCCATTTAAAATTCATTCTTCAGTTAAAAAAATACTGAAAAGAGTACTTCTCAAACATATATTTGGATGGTGAACTAAACATTACTTGACCAAAACACAGATATCTAGACCTTAAGGCTCTCAATATATGTTGGGATAGACAAGCACAAGAAGATTAACCATTTCGAGCCTCTTTGGGAAAGTAAGCCCTGCCTCTCTTCACAAAAATGAATGCTGAAGGCTTTTTTTCAAGATGTCCAAGAATGACTAAATTTCAGATGATTAAAAATAAATACAATTTCTACACATCATTTTTTGTCAGATGGAAATTATTGAATGTTTTACAGGATAGAATTTACTCCTTTGCTTTGTCAGTTTAATTTCACAGATCACAATGTGGTCTGCCTACAGACAGATTAAATGAGTAACTTCAAATTAATGATCTCTTTCAATAAATTTTCTGATGGAGTATCCATACTAAGCAGAGGAAAAAAGGCAACTCTCTTTTATATTTTTCTTAGCTATAATTAATGGATATTATGAAGAAAAAGCTGCAGTCGTCTCATTTTGAAAGCTTTTTTAAGGGAAGGAAAATGGAAAAGGTAGTCTGCTAGGGGGTATTTCATGCACTTGTTTGAAGAGGGTTACATTCGTTCCCAGGAATATTTAAGAGAGATATTTTGATAATATGCTATAAAGTTTTCTTTTTCTCTATTTTGACCATAGAACTGAATGTATGTGGATCTTTTTCATAATATCCCAGAAGGTTGTCCTAGTTCTGCAGAGCCATCTGGAGACTTCATCTTTTCCCAGGTTCTTTCTTGCAGACCATCACTACATATTTTCCCTCCAAAAATTATTATGAGAAATATGATTTGTACGAAAGGGGATCACTGAAGTTTCCCAGGAGATGTGTGACTGTGGGAAATATTCGAAACCCAGACTGTAAAGTTTGAATGCAACTCTAGCTGCAATGTATGAACAGTGTTTTTTAGGAGGGGTTTTGGAAGAACTTGGAGCTACCTTAGGATTTATCACTGTTGCCCTTCAGCTGTCCACATAAGAAAAAGTGTCAGTAACAGAATTCAGGACTAAAAGGCTATCAAAGTATTGTAAATATTTTCTTTCCCATCTCACTATGAATTCATGATTCTTTTGAAACAGACAGATGACTGTACAAATTCATAGTATTTCAGAATAAACATATCTTATATCTTACCTTCTGAAAGGCTATTCAAAGAATATTCTTTCAGTCTGCAGGAGAATTTTGGATGTTATTTCCTCTTTGATGCTGAATTTTCTCTTTTCTCTGTGTTTTATGCTGTTCAAATGTCACTTGAACAATGCTTGTGGTATGCAGTTTACTTCCACTTACTTTTCACACACAAAATAAATTATTAATTCTTTTTTTTTGTTGCTTTATAAGGCATATGGGCCATTGTCCTACAGTAAATGAACTATACCTCTTTATTTAATCTATAACATAGGTAGATAGCACATTATTACTTATCTCTGCATGCTGTCATATCCCCAGATGAAGTTATATCCTAGGAAGCCCTTGCAAAACAGGGTTTTAATTTTTGCTAATTCCTGTTCTACTTTTGGCTAGCTATAAAGAAGTAATGAAAAAAATCTGCAAACGTTTCAAAATTGCTTCCACGCTACATTTCAGCAAAACTTGTATTCATTAATTCTTTTTTCCCCTTCAATGCTAAGGACAGAATTTCAATTCGCTCAGATATTTCAGAGGAGGCAGAGATTCAAAGGATTTTTTTAGCTGGCAATAAGTAATGTAGATAAACAGAGAGGGCAAAACCTGGGTGAAAATCTTTAAATATTTAATTGTACAAATTGGAAGAAGAGAAGAAAAGATTGGAAAAGAAGAGGGAGAGAGAAGGAAGTGGCGGAAGGAAGGAAGTGGCGGAAGGAAGGAAGTGGCGGAAGGAAGGAAGGAAGTGGTGGAAGTGGCGCAAGTGGCGGAAGTGGTGGGA
>JAWWEY010000001.1:71264082-71361983 GCA_035582745.1 Loriotus luctuosus | reverse complement strand
GAAGGAAGTGGTGGAAGTGGTGGAAGGAAGGAAGGAAGGAAGGAAGGAAGGAAGGAAGGAAGGAAGGACGGACGGACGGACGGACGGGGGGGAGAGATCACATGAGTATTATTTGTCTTAATTGCTCATTTTCTGCTCAGAAAAACCAACTTTCATTGATTTTCATCTCCAAATTTTCTCCAGATGATAGGAGACTGCTGCTATTTTTCCACACAAGACTGAAAATCTTTTTCAGCAACATTTCCGTGTTGCCTCTGCAAGAAGATTGTGAGTCCTAGCCAAAATTTTTCTAATGCCCTAGTTTTTCTCATTTAGTGACTCTCTTTCAGGCCAAAAAAATTTAATAATTTTATAGGATAAATGATAGAAGATTCTTCTCCACAGGCAAGAAGAACAATGGCAAACTGTGAAATCCTCATAAGCTAATCAGAGAAACAAGAATACTGGTTCTGCTCCTCCTGACAGCTTCATGTGTCAGTAATGACCACCATTACCATAAATAAATGGAATAGATTCTTCAGATCACGTCAAAAGCTGAGAAGTACTGCCTAGTCATATGGACATATAAGATGCAGGGGAAGTGCATTTTGGGATTGTTCAGGACATCTGGGATGTTTAGAAGAAGAATCAAAGGCAGGGAAAAGGATGTATCAAGGTTCTTTGAAGGGATCAATCATGAGAACATTGATGGGCAGAAGGTATGGCTCTGTGTTTAACAGGCTACTGGACAGTACATATGTTTGACCGTGTTCTGCACCTGATGAACGGTTTTGTCATCTTCAATTCCTCTTGTAATTATATTTTCCTGGGTGAGATTTTCTTTCATACGTTCTGTGTACCTATGTGTGTGTGTATATCCAGAGATTTATATGACAGCTGATGGACTAGGATCCTGGGTCAGAGGGAACAATATTTCTCTGATACGAGCAGCTGAAACAAGGGAAGGTATATACAGTGGTGAGTGTTCACTAGCAAATATCAAGTCAGATTAATCAGCCAGTTGTATAAAAGTCTTGGGAGCCCTCAGTTTGGGCCAGACCAGATAATGAAGAGAAGAGAGGGCCTGCAAACTGGCTACTGGAGGGACCAGTTGATCTAAAGCAACTGGTGGGGAGGCTGTTGGGTCAACTGAAAAACACATTTGCATGTGTGTGCACACATGAGGCAACTGGAGACAGGAAGATCCAAGGGGATGTGTGTGTGTGTGTGTGTGTGTGTAGGTGGGGCGTGTGTGTACAGCCACGCACATTGGCCTGCAGACTTCTGTCACACTCATGACAAGATGCCAGCAACTGAGGAGAAACAGGATCCAGGAACAGTCTGGGGATCTAGCAGAAGACCTTCATCCTGAACTTTCATAGCACAGAATGGATCAAGGCTGCTGTCACTGTTTGTGTGTGTATGAGTGCTGTGTATCCTGCATTAATCTGTTCACTGGCTGTACTTGTAGTGGATGTGTATTGCATAGATGTGATTTTGTGTGTCTAAGGAGAAGGTAAATTTGCCCTCTCTACTGGTGGGACTTAGGGTCAGGGAACTGAAAATTCTTACCTTTTCCTAGTTACCAGATTCAACAATACCTAACTAGTTTAATCTCTATTTCATTCTAAGTGTCAGATTAATTGTGTCATTATATTTTAAAATTCACTATAATTGCTTCATATTCCATGTCTCACAGAAGAAATTAACTAAAAAAAAAAAGTTTAAAAATGTATTTTCAAGAACATAAGCCACAAAAATGATTTCTGATTTTATACATACATGGATATATATATACATGTATTGAAAAAAGCCCACAGATTCTTTTTATAGATTTACCTTAAGGTCAGCTCTACGTAGAATTCTATAGAGTAATTGTAGCAACAGTACAGAAAGAAAAATCTGCAAATCTTCAAGGAAGACAAATATATTGTGCCTTTTGTAGTAGGACATTCACTCTTACATATGTTCCAGTGATAGAGAAATAAATAAGTATACAGGTGTTGAGTAAATAAAGGGTACCAAACTAAAAGGAGGACAGGAGTTTAAAAATACAGACAGAAAGAAACAATGAATAATTAACACAGATTAAACAAGTACTTGAAATTGTTTGTTATGCAAATTTACCTTGCTGATTGCAAGCATTACTCGTTGGGGATTTTTAAATGGATCAGTGAAGGTGTTGCAAATTTGGACTCCTAAGATCTAAGAGCTGCCTGAACCAAATCTGAAAAACGTCAAATGTCTCTCAAGTGGAAAGGATTCCAGCAGTTTTTTACCCTGTTTGTCAGCAGTGTGGACAGTGGGATTGAATGCACTGCATTCTGGGCTGCATGAAAAGCAGTGCAACAAGGAGGTGGAGAATTGATGTGATTGTCCCCCTCTAGTCCTCTCTTGAGAGACATCACCTGGAGTATGTGTCCCTCTCTAGAGCTGCCAACACAGGAAAAAAATTAACCTGATGGAATTAGTCCAGAGGAGGGCCATTAAGTTCATCACAAAATTGGAACACTCTCTTATGAAGCTGTAAGCTTTGGGGCTGTCCAGCCTGGAGAGGAGACAAATCGAAGGGATTTTATACAGGGTATTGCTCAACCCATTAAAACATTTTAATTGGTCTAAGCAGGGTGAGAGATGCCTGTGGCAATGTGCAGGACAGTGCAAAATCCATACTGGAAAAGTTTTCTTACACAAATGAGTTAGAAGTTTTGTTGTGGAGGTCTGAAGTGTAGTCCATCACCTTGACTGACATCTGTTCATGCCCACATTTCACATTGTCTTGCTGATGGTGACTAGAGCCCTAACTAGAATTTTCACACTATAGTCTAAATTGAGATATGATGCTAACAAGATAGTAACAAGTATATGTTTTGTCTGTCAATTAACACATATCTTCTAATTTTACTGTGATATCATATTAACTAAGGAAATTAATGGACTTACTCTGATATTGCTTATGAAGGCAGAAACATGAACAGGAAATTTTTACCAGAAGTTTGCCATTATTTTCTGGGATTAATTTTCTGTTGCAACACAAGTTATTTATCTTATTATACTTTACAAAGCAGTGGTAGATAAAGTTTAAACATATTCATAGATTGAAATTTCATTTTGGTTCATAGTGGAAAGTTGACTTTGTCCTTGGTGTTAATTTGAAAGAGAATAAAATAAAAGAATCTAAGTTGCAAATTCGCTTACAAAACAAATATGCAAATATTTTAATGAAGAAAATCACTAATGCAAGTATGAAAATCAACTGCTTTGGTTACTAGACAGCACTTGCACTGGCACAAACTAGAGCAGAAATGAGATTACTTTATCTAATTGCAGACACTCCATGCAAACTGAAATTGTGTGGAACATCATGGGCACATCTTCATGCTGAGGAAGACAGGAAATTTTACCATAAAATACAGAAAAAGTCATTCCAGGGCAAAGTAGCTGAATTTTTTAAAAGAAGGAATTAAATACTATATTAATTAAATCATTGCTAATGAAATAATTAATTTTAATTAGACTCAGAAATTTACATATACATGTAAAGTTCAGAAAGTATGCATAGAGTTTCTCACTTCTCTTCTTCACTTTTTTAATACAAAAATCCGTGTGTAGAAAGTCCAGAAATGCTGATGTGATAACCAGGATTGGACAGAGTTTCTGTTTGCTTCCTAGCATTGTAACTATAAGTGTTGATGAAAGAGTTATTGCATGGTAAAAGACATGCAGAAAACATAAATGAAAGCCCCATTTTTTTCAACTCAGGACTATTCTCCAGACAGCAGTTATTGTGATTATTATTAGTAACTATTCCCAATAGCTTCAACAATAGTATTTATATGCTCTTGTTAAATCCTTATGTTGTTTATTAACATAACTTTAAATGAAGTGTAAGTACAACCCATCATTGTGATTACAAACACAATATAATCACAAATTATAAAAAATTTTAATCTGTTTTTTTTGCTTAATCTTTAGTTATCCAGATCAATCTTCATTTATTTTTATACTGTAGCTTTAAGCCTGCTGTCAATTTCAATTTTTTTTCTCTGAAATTATATTTCATGACTGAAAACAAAATTGTATTTTATCCAAGGCATTTCTTAGTCTTGTTTTATGACCTTTATGATTTTTTACCACTTTTTCCATCTGTACTGTAATGAGAATAATTTTAATATTTCCTTTTTTCTTGTCATAATAAGTGAGGGATGACATGGGGGAGAAAGAGCTTGAGCTGCTGAACTAATTAAAGCACTTTAAATGCTGGCTGAGTGAAATACTACAAATAAATGTATCACCATCTGCTTGCTTATTGATCTTACTGGTAGCCCCATTGTCATCTTTTCAAAATAATTTGGTAGTAAAGGTAATATTTTTTCTGTACTAGTACACATATTTGCCCCTACCACGACACATTTAGCAAAGTGTTGTGCATTATCTCAGCATTTCACCTACTCCATGCTGTTATGTCAGAAAAAACCCTCTGTCACTCCTCCAAACTTCTCATTCAATATAACAAAAGGCTATTCTGTATAGAATATAGATATCTATACATATTTTATATATATATATATATATATTCTATATAAGAGCTTCCTGTTTTCCTTACCTAGCAGTACAATATTTTAGCCTACTATCTCTTCTTTCCTGGTCCTTTTTTAACTAGTGCTTGCTTGGTTGGTAGCTTTGCCCTTGGGCAAGGGTTTGATGAGCTTGTGAATGGGCATGATGCCATCCAAACAGATGTGATAGAAAATAATCAGCCAACAGGCCCTCTTGTATGTATAAAACATATTTGTAAAGGGCAAAATTCTTATCTGGTAATGTCCAAATACCTGCTTACACTATGTAGTATCTGGATGAAGGTCTACCATTGTTGATCTAGTTCTGAATTCTACTTAAATATTTTGCTTTCAGGGAAAACAAGGGAAAAGTTTGGATGTCACACAAAGGAGCACTTTATGCTATCAGAATTAAAAGTCATCTTGCTAGTAAAGCAAAAGCTTTCCCACTTCTTTTATTTTTTTTTTCTTCCTGAGTAAGAAATTTCATGCAGTGTTCCAAATCTGATTTCTAAACTTTAGAACTTTAGATTTCTAAACTTTAGTTCAACAATAGTGAGTTACATAACAGTCTAAGTATTCACCTTGACTTTCACCCATGGGAGGGACCCAACACTGGGACAGGGATAGATTATGAGGAGTCCTCCCCCTGAGGAAGGAGCAGCACAGACAGCCTGTGATAAGATGATGCCCATCCCCCATCCCTCTATGCCATCGAGGGGGAGAAGGTAAAAAACTCATTACTAAATTTGAGCCTGAAAAGAAGGAAGGGTGAGGAGAAGGTGTTTTAATATGTAGTTTTTATTTCTCATTATCCTACTCTAATTTGATCGGTAATAGATTAAATTAATTTCCCATCTTGAGCCTGTTTTGCCTATGACTGTAATTGCTGGGTGATCTGTCCTTGTCCTTATCTCAACCCAGGAGCCTTTTGCTGTATTTTGTCCCCCTGTCCAGTTCAGGAGATGGGAGTGTCTTTGGTTGGTAGCTGGCATGAAGCCAGGGTCAGTCCACCACAAGACTTTACAAGTAAGATGAGATAAGGATTTAACTGAAATGTTAATTTAATAAATAACTAAAACATAAGATCGGTTGGTGTAGTGGCTTGATTTTCCCTCATAATGTTGTACTGTCATTATATTTGCATTTGTGTGCATAGGATCAGAATGGTCCTCCTTTAGTCCTGATTTTACTTTATTTATTTATTTTTTTTTAGATTTTTTTATTTCACATAAATGCTTGCCAGTGTGGTCCACTGCTTCCTCCCATGACTGTGAGTCATCTTCTCCCTCTCTTGATGTACTTTTTCAAAACTCTCAGCACCAGGTTGACCAAGCTGATAAATATTTTTCCCTACCTGTAGATTCATAACTGAATTGAATAATAAGGGATAATTTATAATTGAATAATGAGGGTGACTCATCATACAGACCATAAGCATCTACACTTAGATTCCCAAATTCCCAAATTTCTAGATTGTTTCCCAATGTCTTAGTAAGTATTAACTTTAGAGTAGACTCTAGGGTTCAAGCTTCATCTGTAGCTGAGTGTATTGACTATCACTGTTAATTATAATAACATTTGAGAGACCTGGATATCATGTAGATTTTTTTATTCAGTGTTCTCCTCAGGTGTTCCCAAAGCATGCAACACCATCTGGAGTGTCCTAAATTATCCACCTTGACCTCCAGCTACTAACTTGGAAGTATGTTGATATATTCTCTATATTCTGTGCCAAATCTGCTCTGCTTTCTAAGACAAGTTACTCCTATCCTCAGTAGATAAGAGTAGATAAGTGTATATACTGAGGATAGGAGTAACATGCCTTAAAGTAGCTGGTTTGAGATGTTAGAGACCTAAATCCCACTCTTAATATTTTCAAGGCCCTAAGAACAAAAGTAGAGCTTGGAGATATTATTCTCCTAGCACTGGGGAAGAAACTGGGAGAAATAAGTCCTTCTTTATTTTGCTTTAGATACATGTTTTCCAGGAAGACAGAAGCACAGTTCCACAGTAGATACAGATCTTCAATTGCTTGCTCAACCAGCTTAGGATCCAGAAGCTGCATACATCCTTTACATGGGCTGAGGCACATGGAAAAAACTCACTATTTTAGGTGTAAGCACTTGTCATAGGCATTTGGTTGCAGCAGAGCGTGAAGACAATAATGAATATAAACCCATAAGAAAATGGACTTTGTAATTCCTATGGAATAGAGAACAAACAACATGTTTGGTTGTTTGGGTTTTTTTTTTGTGAGTAGGGAACCTTACAATGATGCAAAATACTACCAAGCAACAGAATAATAGAAGCACAGACATAAATTTTATTTTTGCTTTTTTCAGTTAAAAAAAAATTAATTGACCACACTATAGTTAAGCACTTACCTAGCATTTTAAAATTCTAAATCCCTTTGCAGCCCTATTTCAACATTTGATATTGTCATTAGCTAATAAATCAGTAAAACATCTGTGATTATTCCCACTATTGATGAAATCTTAGGACCAGCAGCCATTTAATACTCCTAGTCTGCATTTTGTCTTGAAAATGCAATAATGAAAAAAATGCACTTTCACTGTCTCTCAGGTTCTTCTATGTTTTACTATATAGGGTAAACTAATGAAGAAACAAACCCTAATGGAGTAATTATTTCATTTTAGAACAACATTTCATTTTAGGTGAGAGAAAAATGAAATAATTGTCCAGGTACATTTTTGGTGTCCAAATCAATGTTAAAGAAAATGATGTACTTTCCCAATTGATCTTTCATACAAAGTAAATATATTTGTAGTTTTTGCTCGCTGAGTAGCTGAGTATGGATTCTGTCGCCTTTTTTGCAGGAAGTTTATTTTCTGACATACAAATACAATGTAAATGAACGATATATTAGACCAAACCTTGTAAAGCAGAATGTTTTCTCCTTTTTTAACTTGTTGTTTCCTTAAACCAAATGGCAGAATCTTTTTTGAGCTCCAAATAATTTGTCAAGGGTTGGACATTCAGACTGGACTTCACTAGAAAAAAACAAGTGAGCAACCTTAAGGAAAATATCCTAAACGTTGTGTTTCATGATAGTTTTGTCCTATATGAAATGTAGATGAAGTTTGAAACCTTGAATATTGCTATGAAGCTAAAATGTCATTCTTAAGCCAGTCACAATAAGCAGAAATGCCTTCATCAGAAGCAACTCTGTAACACCTTTGTTCAGTAACGTGTATGAAAAGTACCCAGTTAAAAGAAAACTTTTGTTCAGTCCTATATACATATTCAGTCCATTTGGACAATGAATTAGAAATCCAGTGAAATTTTATTCAGGAAAAGAACTGTATCATTTATCACAACTAGAAATAGCTCAATCATAATGTTTTGTCATTATTTATTGGCCCCTCTCAAGCTCATAAATCTGCATTCTTAGCTCAAAGTTCTCTTAACCTTTAACTGGTTAAGTACTGACAGCCCTTCATTCATTTCCCATTTCAAAGCTTTTGGATTTTTGGCAGACTTTCTAGATCCCTTCTACATTGAACAAAAACACCCACCAACTCCATTCAGTTATTCTATTTCTTATTATAGATTTTAATGCCTGACAAGAAGTTAATCCTCCTTCAGCCAGAGATTCCATGACTGCTTAGAGAGCGTTAGTATAGGCATTTATATCTGCTGGTCCTCTTGTGTTACAACATGAAATCTGTATTGCCTGCATCCCACAGAGAGCTGCTAAAATCGCTTTTTGCACATTTTAAGCCTATAGGGTGATGTGTTGTAATAGTAAATCATTCTGGCCAGGCTCACTGCAGGCTGTTTCCTGTGTAGGTCTGGTATGATAAAAGCAGTTAAATGAAATATAGCTCTGGTCTGAATTGAACAGAATTTTCAAAAAAAGGAAAGGCAGAGGGGAAGATATTGCAAGGAATACCAATCTCACCTTTCTCTCTTCATTGTCACTGAGATTGAGTGAATCCTTAAAGCAGGTATAGGAAAAGCCACCCAGCACTTTACAAATTTTTCTTTATCCTCTTCCCTCCTCAACACCCTACCGAGGTAAGGGCTGTTTTCCAAGCATCCTAAAAAAAAGTGGATTGATGTACTACTGGCAGCTCTATAAGAGAACAGCAGACCCCAAGATGCCCTTTGCTGCTGACCTTCATCAACAACAGAGTGACAATGTCAAGGGCCAGGAAATCATGCATCTTTTACTTTTTCATTATGTACATTGATCAAAGGATTTACCCGATTAAGTTACACCTCAGCAGAAGAAAGCTTAACGGGGAAGAAAAAAGTGTGGAGAACCAAAAGATTTGAAGTCCAAAACCTCTTTTTATTATATCTGAAGGCTGAAAATATATCTTTTTATGCACTGTTTCTTCCTATTTTCATTAATGCCATAGACTTCCTTCTTATCCCAGTTTTAGTATCTCTTTGCTCCATGTCCCTCTAGAAACTCTGGTTTAATTTTCTATTTATAAAAGGTTCTGTCTGAACTAGACTGCATCAGCCAGCATTTTGGAAGCAGGAAACCTCTCTACCAGCCAGCCACATCCTTTTAGAAAATATCCAGTACATATTAAATAAATAATTTTAATTTCTTATTGCATTTGGTTTATGTAGTGATGTTTTACTAGTAGGATGAAGGCTTAAGCCATGGCTTCTGTGAAAAGACTCTGGGAGGCTGCCCTGTAACCAACAGAATTGATTTCAAGATGGACCCTTAATTTGTCAAAGACAAACCCATCAGCAATCCTGGTGAAGCCTCTGTGAAAACATATTTCAGAATATAAAAGCCTGCTGTGCAGCAGCTGTGTGAGAAAGGAGTAAGAAAATATGGCAGAAACTTCGCAGACACCAAGGTCAGCAGACAGGGAGGGAGAGGAGGTGCTCCAGGTGTCAGAGCAGAGATTCCCCTGCAGCTGCTGGTGCAGACCACGGTGAAGCTGCTGTGCCCCTGCAGCCCACAGAGGATGACAGTGGAGCACAGATCCACCTACAGCCCATGGGGGATCCCTCACCAGAGCAGAGGAATGTGCCCTAAGACTCTACATAGCAGGAAGAGTTTTGCTGGAGCCTGCTCCTGGCAGGAACTGAGGTGTGTGATGAGTACACACAGGATCAAGTTTTCCTACAAGAGCTATAGTCTGTGGGAAATCCATCCCAGAGCAGTTTGAAGCGCTGCAGCCTGTGGAAATGACCCACATTGTACTGTGAGGTGACTACAACCCACATTCTATCCATCCTGCACCACCAAGGCAGGAGGAGGTAGAAAATTTATCAGTACGATTGAGAGAGGGAAGAAGAAGGGGATGAGAAAGGTGTTCTCAATTTTGTTTCATTTCTCATTAACCTACTCTGTTATTAATTGGCAATAAATTAATTTCCATCAAGTCAGATTTGTTTTGCTAAACAGATGGTAATTGATTTTGATTCACAAGTTTTTTTGCCATATTTTTTTCCCTTTTCCTGCTGAGGTGACAGAACTTGCCGACAAAGGTGAAAGGGTAAGTTTTGTTACAGTCATGGCAGTATGAAGAAGAATGAATGTAGGTGTATCTCAAAACTGTAGAGTCTGTTCTTAAGGGTGGGATTACAATGAATGCCACAACAGTCAAAGTCAGTAATAGACCAAAGAGGCCCAGAGAGAAAAAAAATCTGACTCATCTTCAATAATTCAGAATGGTTTTAGGTTTTGGCCTATTTAAAAAACAAATCCATCTTTAATGGAGGAAAAAGATCAGGAAAGAAAAGAGTAATGTGCAAAATATCTTTTCCTGTGATGTACAACATTTTACTCTGACCTGAACTAACCAGTTTGTTTTTTACACACATAGAGGATTTCTGATGGAGCCCTAGATAATATTTGGAGAAAGGGACCATCTCAGAACTCTGGAGGATCAGCATAGACAAAAGGCATTTGATTACTGTAGAAATCACCCAGTTCTACTAAAATACTACAGCTAGTTGACCAAATGGCAACAGGAACAGAGAAGGAAGCAATATAAAACCAACTTTTATAACCTCTTTCTTGTGAAGTCTGTACAAGATCACTATGTCTTTAGTCCTGGTCTCAATATTTTTCAGAAGAGATGGAAACGTAAAAAAGAAACAATATTGAATACATAAAAGTTTTAGTGGTGGATGAATATATTAAATAATAATTTTTCCATCTTAAGAAGTAAGAATTTCAATTTCTTTCAGCTCTGAAAGAATATGCATTGTGTTTTGAGGGTTAAACTGTTTAAACATGTTGTTTCCTCTTTGTCTTTATGGCACAATTTTTTTGGTCAAATTTTCTTGAGTTTATTATTGTAGAAATCCTTAAAAGTATAAAAAAAATGTATTCAAACAAGCTTTCATTAACCATACAGGAATTGAGGACTTTAAATGACTTCAAATGCAAAAAGTGAAATTTATTCTTGCAGCTTTGCTGTTGCTATGATTGATGGAAAGTTTCTTTGTAGGAGTAAATGCTGAAAGTTTAAAGGAATTTTCTTCATCTTTAGGAAACCTGCTCAATTCAGACTCTTCTGACATTTTACAGATGTTTGATTTCAAAGAAGAATAAAAGAGGACTTCTTCCTCCTGAGTACTTCAACAAATCTGACTTTTAGCATTGGTTCACATCTTTTTAATTCAGCACTTGATTTCAAGTAATTTCTTCAAGGCACTAATGACTCTGTCTTGTAATTCTCTGTAAATAGTTGTTGAACAGGACCATGAGTCTATGATCATTTGCACATCTAAGGTTTCCCTTTTGGTTGTCTCACTTACTTCTCACATAAAATTAATTTTCCTATTTTGGCTTTCAAAACAAAAAAAATTTCTACTTTTAATCACTAAAATGAACACATCTGAGAACATCTTTTATTGCCTTCCCCATTAGCCTGTAATAATCTGGTCAGTTTCTCATCTGCTCTTATTGCTGTCAATAATTCTCTAAAGATATATCGTGTGAAGAAGCTTATCTGCTTGAAAATGCCATTAATTCTTAAGCTCTATATTCTATTATTTGAAATGTAATCTAAAGTTTGAGTCCTGTGGAATTACTGTAGCGTGTTATCTAACAGTGATATTTTTTTCAGAATCTCTATTATCGCAAAAAATCTGATCCACATTATTCATTCCTCTGGAAAAGTCGCTGACATACTTTGTCATGCACATCTTCAACACTCTTGTAAATGCCAGTAGAATTAATAAGTTAATGCTCAATATGTTTTTCGCTTGCTCTTCTCACCCTCCTTGTAGACCAGTTTTCTCATTTGCTCATGTTTGCTCTTTTCTGGAATTGATATTAAATATCATCTGGATGATGTAATTTTTGTATTTACTGTATTTTTTTGCAAGGTTGTGGAAGTCTTAGATTTTTTAGTCCACTTTATTTCCCCTTTCTGCATTCATACTTGTCAGGCTTCGTACTGATATTTTACTTTTTCTTGTAAGAATTCTGAGATTTGTTCTTCTTCATTTTTTGAGGTATGCCTCTCCAGAGAGAATGATCTCCAAGCTTATTCCAGGTCCTGTAATTACACATTGTGTGGCTTTTCAAAATCTTTTTTTCAATCACTCATTCATTTCTTATCAGTAGTAATTTGTCAACACTGGTCTCTCACTGCCAACATCTTCAGTTCAGGTCTCCCAGTCATCTGCTTTATCTCATCACACAAAGCCTGAGACTCATTTCTTCTCCCATATTCTTCAGCTACTTTGCATACTTTGCTTATTGTTTGCTCCACTTTTGAATTTTTGTTTTGTCTATTTACTGTATTCTGCTTTCCGACTTAACTGTTACATTTTTATTCTAGTTCAATGTCTTTTAACTGTTTATCATTTTATGCCTCATCTATTAACTTCATCTCTTTAGTTTATAATATTGCTTCTCTGGCTGCTCCACCAATGTCAGTTTTTTACTTGTCTCATGTTCTTTCTCCATAGCTATTAATTTCTCCAGGTAGTTTCATAGAACAACTCAAGCTTTCTTTAAACTCAAATGGGACAATTTGATCAAGATGAAATGCCATTTTGTCTCTTCATAAAAATAATAATTCCTTTCTTCATCCAGGATAAGCCCATTTCCCTTAAATTTTTTTGTAAATTACAGCTAGCTTCCACTTAGTTTATGAACAGACAAAATCAGCCTTGATATCTTTCACAATAGCAGTGAAATGGAGATTACCCAGCAATACTTGAAAGAAACTTTGCAGAAATAGAGATGGGAGTCCTTATGGAAACCAAGTTGATTGAGAGTCAGCAGCACACCCTTGTGGGGAAGGCCAGGTCAAAGTGGGCTCCATCAGGGAAAGCACAGCTCCCAATGACAGGAGTAGTCAGTGGGTGCAATGAAGTAATTACTTTTCACTACTCACCACTCATACGACTGCACCTGCAGCAGTGCCTGGTACTGACACACTCAGAAGCACATAGATATGAAGAAAGCATTTGCAAACTGAAAAAGTTTAACAAGTGACTACAAAGGTGGCTGAAGGCTCGAGCAGGGAGACCAAGAACTCTGGATTTATTCATCCTGAAGAAGACACCTACTTCTCATGCCCTGCCCTCAGAAAAGGCACTTGCTTTTCTTTAGATGCCACTGAGTAGTAATAGAAAAAAAAATCAAACTCTTCTGAGAGGTGCACAGTGACAGGGTGATGAGCCACAGGAAACAAGCTGCAGCAAGAACAATTTCAAATGAATACAAAAACAAGCAAAAATTATAGTGACAGTTGTGAAAAAGTGAAACAGGCTACTAGGAGAGGTTTTGAAGTCTCCTTTACTTAAAGATCAGTGCGGCTCTAAGCAATCTCAGATAAAGTGACATTACTCTGTCCAGGGAGTTGTCTCTCTCAATCTAAATTATTCCATATTTATGCAAAGTACAGCTCTGAAATGTAATTATTACTGAAAATTTGTAGGTAATATCATAGCCTCAACTTTGTGAAATGTGTTTTTAAAGAGAGAATAAATAACACTAATCAGAATACAAACAACACAAATGGAGACAAGGAAGTTTTTGCAGCTAGCATCAGTCTTGCTTCAAGTTTTACCAGACTGGCTGCTACACAGCACTACAGTTTTTTCCTGTTAAGGAACCAAGTTTATAATTGATCATTAGTAGTCTGTATCTCAGCACGAAGAGATGAAGGGTGTTAATGATGTTGTACTGGAATTCATGAATTCTCAGGTTTGGTGTAGGGCATGGAGATTGTAGAAAATTGGTATACAGTTTATACCATTTGGACATAATTATCCGATAAATCTAAAGTCATTAAGGAACACTCCCAAATATATAGCCTACCAGCAGATAAGAAAGTCTTTTAAAGACAAAATGTTTTTCTTTAAAAAAGTACACAAACAAAGCCTGGAAAACAATGCATAACCTCCATTCTATACCTTTCTATTCTACATTATGATGACTGACACTGACAATCTTGAAGTTGTGCAATATATCATTCTCAGTGGTTCGGCTTTTCTTAGAAAATTGTATAATTTCACACTCGAAGTTTTAGAGATTCCTCTTAGGAAACACAATATAACTTCTAGTTTTCCTTGAAGTTAGCAGCAAAACTTGCTATGAATGTCTAAAGATTTGGTATTTCTACCACTGATGATAGTTACCCTTCGTAATCAATAACAGCGTATGTTCTCTTGACAGATGGCATTTGTTCTGTGAGTTCCCCAAGCACCATGTAAACCCCAAGGTTTCTAGATTGTGGAGGTTGTGCCTTAATGCTTAGATGTTTCTCCCTCTTTAGTGTTGTCAGACACCATAAGAATAGACCTGTGTATGTAAAGGGACTCTGATCAGGAAAAAGGATGTGGTGAAAAAGGATTTTATTTGATTAAAGGTGGAAGATGTTTCAAAGCCATTAGGTGAAAATGTTCTTGAAGTCTTACAATTTCTTAAACTTTCATTTTTCAAATCATGACATACCATTAAGTTAAAACAAAGATCCTATCCCTTATTGAAATGCGGGGTGAAAAAACTGCCTATACATTAGGATGTGCTAAAATATCGTTATTCAGTATAGCCAGGAATTTATAAGATATGGTTAATACTTCATTAAAGCATGTGGTTTACTAGTGTCTCTGGAAGCTAATGAGAAATACTGGACTAATCTTCTTCTGTTTCCACTACCATAGCCAACAAAATTTCAAGATTCATAATAACTATAGGACATGAAATGAAGTTAAACCAGAAAAAACTTTCTCTGACACATGTAACATGTTGTGTGATTGAAGGAAGAGTAATTGACATCATCTACCGGGACATATAAAGCATTTGACACTGTCCTGAATGACATCCTTGTCTTTGAACTGGAGAGACACATATGTGGTGGATGGACCACACAGAGCAACTGGCTGGATGGTTGCATTCAAAGAGCTGTGGTGAACAGGTCAATGGGCAAACAGAGAGCAGTGTCAGGTGGTGAAACTCAGGGGTCGATATTGCACAGTACCTAGTTGAGGCACTTAACCTTTGTGTCTGCTTAAAGAGTGCGGTAAACTGGTACTCTTAACTATGACAGTTAACGAAGTCAATTGTCAATCAAACTCAGCTATCATAAGTAAAGAGCATCTCCTTGCAAACTGTGTCTCTCTCCACTTTGCTATATATTGTATTTAACTTCAAAGACAAATTCTTTAACGGATGAAATCTCTGTATTTCATGCAGTTTCTAAAGATTTTTCTAGAGAAAAATGCATGTTTCACATATTTTTCTTTAGATTTTCCCCATTCACTACATCTAGAGACTGAGACCGATAAACCTTTGCATTTAAATATTATGGCTGGTTGCATCTGTTTTAAGAATTCTGTTCCAACAAGAACAGTGTTATACAGCATTTAATTAATTTTGTTTGGGTATGTGCAGTACTACTCCCAGGAACTACAACATCCAGAAACAGCTGGAAGGACATTAATCGCTTATCTAAACATGAAAATAAGTAGAAAGTGAAGCATGAAATTACTTTCTGTACACTATATACTAAGTTTGTCATCAATGTGCTGATGTAAGTACGACAATGCTGTTTATCTGGAACTGTGATCATTAGCCTTGACTCTTGTTGAATGTGTTTTAGCAAAAATTACTTGGAGGTAAATCCATGAGTATATTATACTTATATTAATTAGATTGTCTCATTTTTTGTGGCGGACAAAAATCTTTTTCCTCCACCATCTAATTTTAGATGAGCTAAACCCAGAATAAAGCAAACAGAAAAAGTTGGTGTTTTTTTCCTTACTTGCTGTCCAATTTATTAGGTCATAAATACCAATAAAAACTGCTTGTTTTCCTTAAAATTTTCCCTTAAAATGTGGGGGTTTTATTTCAAAGTGAATGTGTCCATCTGTACTCCTACGAAGATATTCAGAGAACACTACATGTTTAGCCATGTACCTGGGAAAAACTCATCCTGGTGAAGATGCTGCTTGAGTCCTGTGCCTAGTTCCGGGTCTCTCACTTCGAGGAAGACATTGAGGTGCTAGAGTGTGTCCACAGAAGGGCAACAAAGCTGATGAGGGAACTAGAGAGTAAATCTTGCCAGAGCAGCCGAGGGAGCTGTGGTTGTTCAGCCCGGAGAAAAGGAGGTTCAGGGAGCACCTTATCACTCTCTACAACTACTTGAAAGGAGGGTGTGCTCAAATGGGAGTTGGTCTCTTCTCCCAGGAAGCCAGTGACAAGGAAAGAGAACATAGACTTGAGCTGCACCAGAGGAGGTTCATATTGGACATCAGGTGGAATTTCTTCAAAGAAAGGGTTGTTAAGCATGAGATGGACTGCTCAGGGAGGTGGTGGAGTCACTACTCATGGAAGTGCTCAAGAAAAAAACAACTGTGGTACCTAGTGCTATCCTCTAGTTAACAAGGTTGTGATCAGTCAAAACTTCTTGGAGATCTTTTTCAACCTAAATGATTCTGCAATTCTATTTGAAACAAAACTCTCAATTAAGTAGAAAAATAATTGTATGTTTGTGTATTTGCTTATATAAAACATCTCTTTACATCTTGAACCAAAACAAGGTCTGAGACAGAAATAATTGTACTTTTAACATTCTATCATCTCATCAACTGGAAATACAACCATCAGGGTGTGAGGAAATTCTTGAAAATGGAAAGCAAGAGCTTTTTCCGAGGCTGTGGCTCTAATTATTGAATTTTTGTTACTTCTGTGTGGTTACTTTACATCTTACCATGCCAGAGTTGTATTTATAAATAATGTTTCATATAATGGCTCTAGATACCCATATTTAGCCAACAGAATTGTTGTCCTGTGTTCAAAGAACCTGAAACTTTCCTTCTAGTGAATTCCAATATCTCTACAAAATAAGAAGCCTTTATTTTTCTTTCTTTTGAATTTTCATAAAAAAAGACAAGGAAGGATAAAAAGAGAAAAATCTTTCAAATTTATTTGATATCAGTTTTTTTAACATATGTCTACCTGTAAACTCATAACTATTCTAGATATTTTCCCATAAATACAGTAAAATGTCCTAAACTCAAATAAAACTATAATCAATAATCAATTTTGTTCTGGAGAGAATTAATGGTATGGGTACCTACTTCTTATTTTTTCTCAGTCTTGTTTCCTGCTTTGATATATCTTTGTATAGCACATCTTCACACATTAAATTATATTCACAGTATGGATAAAATGTCAAAGACATTTCATCAATTTATTAATTTTTTATTGAAAATAATGCTAGCATTGCCTCTGGAATAATTTTTGTGGGCTGATAGTATTAAGTCTTTGTCATTACATTTCTTCTGGCACTTTTAGTGTTTTGACAAGGTTACTTTATTAGTAAGAAAATGGCTATTCAAAAAACTTTTGTAATGTCTTTCTGAAAGTTGTGGATGGAGTGAAAAAAATAGCATCTCACAACAGAAACCATACTCTATATATCCTGATTCTATTTTTCTTAGTCTTTTAACTTCTTAAGGAAAATATTCTGGAAATGCAACAGAGGAGACATCACTGAAATGACGAACAATACATAATAAAAAATATGGTTTTGCACAGGGTTTAAACAAGTTCCAAAATTACAGTTGATTCATTGCATTGATCAAAAAGAATTAGTAGCTGAAAATACATCGAAATACATTACTGGGCTTTGATGAATTAAACAGTTTTAGGACAAATTCTGTAAAGTGTCTGCAGTCAACCAGTAGCAAAATGAAAGAGAGCTGCCTGAATGTATGTGTGAGGCCTCATCAGAGCAGCCTTCAATGCAGCGTAACTTTCATTGTATGGTGAGCAGCCAGCTTTTGAGAGTTGAATAATATTTTTGTCAACAAGCAGTTCTGAACAGTTTAGTTCATGTCTGTCTCAGTTCTCTCTTGCAATGTAGACAAATCAGTCCTCATGTGATCACAGCTTAAAGAATTATGTGTGTTATTTAAAAATGCTGATTCTTGATTTACGTCAACTTGTCTTTATCAAAAATTTTCAATTGGTTTGAGTTTCTTCTTCCAGAAATCTTGCAAAATATTCTTTTCAGGAAATGGAGGGATAATCTGTCTTCATTGAAGAGCTGGGGTGGCTTCAGTACTCTGTCTTTTCATTTTACCACAATCTATGTGCTAATGGCTATTGCATGATACTTTTGAGACTTTTAATGTTGCATTTACACACATATATTATGAGATGCAGCAATTCAGAAATCTGAAATTCTTCTAAAGTTACAGAAGGTGTTTTTAAAAAAGGGTATAGTAATCCCTGGTTTTGCCAGAACGAAGCATGACGATCAAATAGATATGGACTTTGGGGAAAATAAGCATGCAAGCCTTATGCTTTATCATCTTGGTTTTAATCCATATCATGCAAAATCTGAATCCATTATTTGAATGGTGTTATGATTGCTCATTTTGTATTGGAATAGCAGATAGCACATGATAATGTTCAAGACCAGCTGAGAGAGTTGGGGTTGTTCAACCTGGAGAACAAAAGGCTTTTCCAGAAGGCTCTGAAAAATTTTATTGCTGTTTTTCAATTTTTAAAAATGACTTGTAAGAAGGACAGACTTTGTGTCATGGTCTGCAGTAACGGGAGAAGGGAGAATGTTTTTAAGCTGAAAAAGGATAAATTTAGATTGCAAATAGAGAAGACATTTTTTACAATGAGGGCCGTGAAACTGGAACAGGTTGCCCAGGATGTTAGCATGTTCACATCATTGAAAGTGCGCAAGGTTAGGTTGGATGGGGCTTTGAGCAACCTGGTCTAGTGACAAGGAGGTTAGACTAGATGAACTGCTTGTGACAAGGAGGTTAGACTAGATGAACTTTAGGGATTTTCTCCAACTCAGTTGAATGATTCAATTTTTATTTTTTTTAATGTTGATGATATAATATGAGGACCATTTTATAGAAGATGAAAAATGTGAAGTCCATCCACCTTAATACTGAATGTTGTCATGTCATGTCACTTTACAATAAGGAAGGAAAGAGATACCTTTCTAACTATAATTCATAGATCCTATTTTGATATCTGCATGAAGTCAGTCAAACTCTACTTATGATTTTTAAGCATCTAAATAAAAAAAGAAAAAATCATGAGAACCATTACTAACAAATACCTTATTATACCTAATCAATGAAATTAATTTGGTTAAAAGAAGAATAATATTGATTTTCAGAAAATGCTTAATAGTAACTGCCTATTAAAAATGTTAATGTCTTTTAGAGGGTTTCACTGTAATAGTAAATATACTGCCAGTCATTTATTAAATATTAAATACCATATATACTTAAAAGCTGAACTATCACCTCAGCAAACACTTAATAAAAATATTTCAGATGTTATCTAAAGGTAATTACGGTTTTGAAGTCAGATGGGGATTGGTTAAGAAATTGATTAAAATTTAAATATAAAAGAAAGATCACAAAAGTTTACTTTTTAAAAGTTTTGTGCACTGAAAATTCATGTGTTTGTTGAATATTTCAGAAAACTTATACTTTTAATGTTTTGAATTATCTTACATAATAAGCTTTATTTTTCGATACAATCATATGCCTTTTTGCTGTTTTTTATTCTGAGCTAAAATACTTATGGAAGTATTTAAACTATGATGTGCTGTTAAATTTAAAATCAAACTTTAGGGATTTGTTGGAAATTTACCTAAAGCAGATTTGTGGCAACGAATAGTAAAAAACCAGATATTTAAGAGCGTTAATTTTGTTTTGTATTCCTGTTTAGCTATCTCTTTTTCATACTCTTGCCAGTATTATCTTTTCCTAATAAATAATGTGTTTTCATCTAATAAAATTAAAAGCCATCTTTCACAGAATTTTTCCAAAACATAGCAGCAGAAAACTCTTTCAAGATAAAGATATGTATGCATGACTAATAACCTGAAAAAACACATAAAACTATTTTTCTTGGCTATATGTTTGCTTAAACTAAAAACATATATATGAGACAGGAAATAAAAGTTGTCTTTTCACACCTTATCATCACATGCCCACTATTCTGGCCTTATATAATCATTTTCAAACTTTGACCTTCATACATTAAATGATTTTGTCAGAGGAGGATAAACATGTTAGTGTTATGACTTGGAAGATAAAGGGTTACCTCGAGGTTGTAATTAGCAACAGTGATTTCTTGGAATTTGGAGTTGAACTTGAATTCTGGAGTTTAAAATGAAGGCTGAAAATGTTTACTTTAAATCTGATGCGCGATATCTCAATATCAATCTGTCATATTAAAATGAGTGTTTCTGACAATTTCTTTTTCACTTAGGAGGGGTTTTCTTCCCTTTCTTCACGTGACTTCACTAGTGATGCACTGTCCTTTTGTGATTGCTGAAGATAAATACTCCTGAGATTAATCCATAGTAAAATGGAAACTTACAGAGGGGAAAGAGTTGCCCCTTTTGTTCTTTACTCTGCAGGTTTCTGTATAACAGCACAATTCAAGGTTTGGTGGCTGGAGGAAGAGGTCGACGTTTACCTACTCCCCTCAAAATGAATAATCAATTGTAAAATATATCATATAGTAAAAGTCATATTGGAAGAAACTGAGAGAATTGCTTGTAAAATGGAGACTTATTGGCTTGAATAAAAAACATACACAAATTGGATATTAATCCAAGTGTTGGTTTATGTGTCTCTTTTTCCTTTTATTTTTCGAGCAGTATACTCTACTAGTAGCATCCTTTGTTACATATCTGATGGCTAAAAAATCCCAAAGCTTTATCTTAGCTAGCCAATAAAAAAAATTGGTTTGCGAAATAACTGCTGTTTCTGTTTTTCTGAGAATATCTGCAGAGTTTTCTGTGTCAGACCTCACTTCCTTCTGGATGAAATAATTTATCTTTAATGAATTCCCTTTCCTTTCTAAAATGCATTTGTTACAGGAAATAAAATAACCAACAAAAGAGAAGTGTAATCCCTGAATAACTCCTAATATTGCTTGATAATACCTGAACAAAAGTATACATGAAACATGGATTTTGTTAATCTTCTTGAAAGGAAGACAGAAAAAAGTGCAGCACCTTATTTTAAGAATTCTCTTTCTTAATGGTAAGGATATAGCTAATCATATTCAGATTAGAACATCACCATTACAGATGAGAAGGACAGCGGTGATGTAAAAACACCCTTTTTATATAACAAGTTTTTATAAAGAAATCTTCAAAGTCAGGAAGGCAAAACAGAAACTAAAATTAACCACAAATTACATCTGTGAACTAAAAATACATTTTATCAGAATACTTTTTATTGCTATTTCTATGCCTTATAGACTTACAAAATTATCAGGATTTAGACAAACTAATGTTAAAAGATGTATGAAATTTATTTTGTTCTTTACTAGAAGTTTCTAAGTCAGAATTAAAGAAAGTAGCTGGAAGAATTGAGAAAAGCCAAGTTTAGTCATGTTACAGGTTTAAACCCAGAACTGGATATAATTTTTGATTACTTAATTTTTTATTCCATTAATATTAAAGTGACCTCTAAATCTGTTTGTTTTGTGTGCTTGTATGTATTGTAACTTTTATGTATGACATGTATTTATTACGTATACACAGATGCATTTATGGACATAAGTTATTTTTTCTTCAGGGATCATTGCATGAGTGGAAAGCAACCAGACTGCAAATCCAAACCTTCAGAGTAAAGGAGGACAGAATTATACATCTTTTAAGTGAAATATCACAAAATTCTGTGTATATTTTATTTCCAACGCTCCTGGTTAGATGATCAGATGATTCTTGATTGCAATCAAATGCACCCAGCCAGGATTTAGATTGTACATGATTTTCACCTCTGATTGGTTCATCTCTTCTTAATAGCTTGCAAATTGAACATTCATAGAACGCATTGTAAGTGAAGTTGTAATATCAACCTTTTGACTTACACTTAAAGCTAACGGCAAAATTTTGTCTTAATGGAAACACATTTAAACTGCAGCAAAATTAATGGGCAAAATTAATCAGTGTTCAGAACCAGATACTCTGATTGATAGCATCTGTAGTTTGTATATCATACCACCACAGCACTCCAAATAAGTATTCGAAAGTGTAAGTCATGTCTAAGCTATGAGCTAGCACCACATAAACCAAATGTATCACAGTATGCTGCAATTTTTTGTGTTCATGCTATCCAACACATTACAGCATTGCAGAATTCTGTCTGAATTATTCGATTAAATACTTTTGTTCACCATTCCTATTTGCAGTTTATTAAATGAAAATTAAAATTCAATAGAAATGTAGGCATTTCCCTGTCACATTTCTTTCTTAGAAATAAGTTCTTATTTCAGATATTGCTTTAACAAAATTTTTTACTTAAAACAATTTGTTAGGTGAAAAAGAAAACAAAGGCATTAGGTCATACATTTGAATAGAGTCTACATCTGTTGCTTTTATAAGTTATTGTTTTCTGATATAATTTTCAATCTTCTTTTAAATGAACTCATAATCCTTTAGCAAGTCCTATAGGGCACTACAGTAAAGCCATTATCTACCATTGGCAGAATTAGTTTCTTTATTGATTGGAAAGATTTGGGCAGTTAATAAACTTGGTTTTGGGTTGAAGCTGTGGAAAACAGTGGCTTGTACCACACTGCATAAAGAAATACTTCAAATAAATATTTTTGGTGTTTCATGCCTATGACTGATTCTCTGAGTTAATAATGTAGATATAAAATTTCACTTAGGTTGATTTAACTTCTACATATTTCTACAAAAAATAATACATGAGGCTGCAACATAAACAGTGAATGTTGATGTTTCCACCAAAATATAAATATCACATGCTAATGTGAATTAATGTGGGTTTTAAAGGTGCAGGATGTCACCACATCTATTTAATAAAATCTTAATTGTTTCTCTGATGTCCCAGTTTATTATTCAATATAAATTTTTTAATGAGGTTGA
Organism: Loriotus luctuosus; assembly: GCA_035582745.1. NCBI lineage: Eukaryota > Metazoa > Chordata > Aves > Passeriformes > Thraupidae > Loriotus > Loriotus luctuosus. Next base: position 71,339,083 of record JAWWEY010000001.1, on the reverse strand, counting down.
GGACCCAGGATTAATGCATTAAAAAGTCTTCAGGTTAAAGAGACAAAAGAATTCTAATTGTAGTGGAAACCAGGAAATCTGTTTTGAAATAACACTGGACATACCAGTTTAGGTAAGAAAATAGGCATTTTCACATTCAAAAATGAGTTTTTAATTCATTGTCTTATAAAATCCTATAGAACTTCTTCCATGGGTCTGTAGTTATTTCTTTATTTCTGCAAAAGGTAATAAAGAACTGACTCAGTTGCTCAGAAAATCTCCCACAAAAACAGGAAGAAGTAGATATTGTACTTGATAGTTAAAGTACTAATCAATGATACTATAATTAATACATTTAATAGTAATAAATTTGAAGTTTCCTTAGTTTTCATCCCAACTTTCATAAAATTTAAACATAACGTCTTCAGATTTTAATAGAAATAAATACTCTGAATCCAAGTGTTTAAGATAGGAAGTAGCACCATCTGCCTTAACATGTTGCACCAACAACATATTACTAGAAATAGGAATTTTATTCAGCATGAAAGAACATAAACAAAATTCAAGAATCATAGACTGCATTTGGAAAGGATATCCTTTGACTTTATTTTAGTAACATTATCCTAGTGATGGCTACAGCAGCCAAAACACCTCTTCATCAAAGAATCTTGACTGTTTTTTCCTGAGGATTATACCTCAAGAAATTTGCTTGTGATGCACTAGCATATCAGAACTGGCATCAAGCTGTCATTCCATCGGTCTGCTGATGAACTTGTAGTGTGTCCTGTGTTGTGTCCGCTTCTATCGTGTGGGTATATTTTGATTTCTAAATCTCATCAAATATTACGAGACACCTGTATACCTGTAGATTTAGCTCAGATTTCCATTAAACTCTACAAGCTTAGATAGTCTACTTTACATGAAAACAGCTATACTCACATAAAAAAATCTGAGGTGTCTAAAAGTTGGATCTACATCCTTGATGGAAATTCTGGTTAATCTAAAAGAGATTGGAGACACTGGAGAAGAAGAAAATTAATTCCTTAAAATATATTTTTAACTGCATTTTTGGTTTGGGTTTTTTTTTGTTGTTGTTTTTTTTTTACTTTTACTTTACTTCAAGCTGGTAATCAATTGCTTTAAAATTTAGTGAAAGATGAAATTGATTCTGAGGAATTGGACACATAGGAAGGTACATTTCTTATGCACACAACTTACCATGCAGGAAAGCATTTGGACCAATATGAGACTTAGTATGACAGGAATAAGTGGAGAAAAGTTTGATTGACCTTCAAAGCTGAAAAAAAATCGTTTATGAAACATGACTATTTGTGGAAAGCACATCTGAATCTAAAGAATCACAGTTTTTGATATGTATCTGTTTATAGTGACTGCTTCATGCTAATTAAGAAGTCTCTATGAATCAACACCAGTAACATTTCTTTTAAACCCAAACAGTTTTTTAGAATACATAGAAAAAAATAGTTTAATATAGAACTATTGAATTATTTGAAAAAAAGTGCTAGGAAGTAATTAGCTGATTATCCTCTCTTGAGAAACTTTTAAAACACCTGTAAGTAGATAATGTTGTAATTTTTCTATTAAAAAATATGATAAATCTATCAGGCAAATGCAGAAGCTTCTGTGAGCAACACACAATCTCTGAAGACTTTTTAGACTTTATGGCTTCATCATCTAGGCATCTGTATTCTGATATGTAAGATTTTCACTTATGATTAGAGGTATGCAGTCAAATAATATTTTTGTCCTTCCAATTAATTATATTTGGCTTCATTCATTTCAATTGCTACTTTGAAATTCCAGACAAAATTATTTTAAAACTTGTTTATGTAAATAAATGTGCATGAAATCAGAAAGATGTTCTTCACAGCTGTTAGGAAATAAAAACAGAATACAAGGAATAATTTTTTATCTAGAGGAAGAAATCAAAAAAGTCAACTACTGGTAGAACCTAGGGTTAGAATTAATTATGCTAGTTTGTTTCTGCCACCTGAGAGACCATTTTGAAGATGCTTTAAAGAAATAAATATTTTAAAAGTGGTGAGAGAGGGGAGAGCATAGGCATCAAGCTGAAATATTTATTATGCTAGTTCCATGAGGATCTTAGCAACAGCTAACTAACCTCTTTTTAGGGGTGAGAACCCAGTTTCTCACTTTTCCCTCATGTAGGAGGATGGAGTAGAAATGCAGTGACACTGAGTAAGACACAGCAAAGATACCTGTAAGGAAATTGATAGCATTCTTACTTTTGGATATGCTTTTATTAAAGATATGTTAACCCTTTAGCCACTGAAAAATGCTGAAATACTTATAGCTAAAAAACTGTGTTACAAAGTTTTTAGTATTAAATGCTGATTTCTGTCCTACCATCTCTGTTAATAATATTTTTTTTTATTTTACTGGAAGAATTAGATTACTGGTTGCATATTTTATAGATTTACTAAAAGAATGTTAGAGTACACTTGAAACCCCCCATATAATAATTTTTCTTCTTGATTGAGAGAGAAAAAATAAAAATAATACCATTAGAAATACATTTTCCCCCATAGTTTATTATTCACTCAAGTAGTACAAGAAAACCTACATAATTTAACAATTTTTGCTTCAGCTTTGTCATACGTTTGTATTGGGTCTCTATCAGCCATGACTCATTTAACTGATAGTGTGTGGTTCTCCTGTGATTTCCATCTTGCATAAAGTTACACATATTGAATGTGGGTGTTTAAAGAATACTCATACCCTTTTCAGTTTTCAGCTGTTACCCACATGGTGTTCCTGATCTTTTTACATGTCACAGTTTGTTTACTGAACAGGCACTGCAATTTTCCACTTAAAAATTTTTGAAGAACAGTGACAGATTACCTCAATTTTCAGTGCCCTTCAAAGGTTTGTCCTACTTAAACTCTATGACCAGATATTTTAAAAACTATTGAGCTGCGTAAATGTTGTTGAAGACATAATAGCAATCAATTATAGTTGTGTATCTGATATAATAAATATGACTAGAATAGATCAAGATATGACTGTATTTTTACACATTTAAAGCAAATTTGTTTATTTGTAATTCAGTCTGTTTTGTACTCAGTTGCTTATGATTTTTAAACTTGTCACTACATAGTCTACACATATTGGCTACCACATTATAAGGAAAAATTATTTAATTTTTAATATTTTCCTTTTTATTAATATATAACTTACCTGCAGAATTCACCTCAGTTTTAACAAACATATTTTTACTTGTTGTTTGCTGGATTGTTTGTTTAGTTCTAGTTCTTTGTCCTTATTTGTTTATTTGTTTTTTTAAACATTGCTGGTTGTCTCCATGTTTGAAAATATTTGGAAATCCCAAGAATGCCTTTGGATGCATCCACACATCCATAATGCATGAATGTGCCATTCCATCCATTCCTAAATTGCAGCAAAGGTCTAGGGTATGTTGCAGGTGACTGGCCTTTTCAACTCATACGGTCTCTGCATACAGGGTAAGTGAAGAGTGCTCAGAATCCCTTGGACTCATCGTACATAAGAAAAAAAGAAAGAAAAAAAAATAAAAAAAAAAGTGGAACATATCATTTCAGCTCAGGAAAAAAATCCCAAACAACTCAAAACTAAGCCAAACAAACAAACATAAAAGCTCTACCAAAAGAAAAATCCCGAAACCCAAAATCCATTCTCCTGCAAAACACCTTTACAAAACCAAAGGACTTTTATTTTCTTTATCAGTTTTATTTTTTCACATACAGTTAAATCAGAATTGTAAATGTGAAACTTCAAGAGAAAAAATTTAAAATACTCAAACAACATTTCTCTTTAGGTCTTTGAAAAGTAACCAGTTGTCTTTTTAGAATAGTTTAGAAACTATTTTAACAAAAGAATAGTTTCTGTTCCTGGAGAAAGTAGTACAGAACAATATTACTTTTTTTTTTTTTTCAAATAGCTGGACAAAAGATTAATGTGGAGGTAATTGCATGAAACTCCTCAGAAATTAATAGCATGAAATGTATGAACAATAATTTGGTGTGAGCTGTAAGGTTTTTTAAGGGAAAAAAAATGCCAGCAATTTTGTATAATATCTTTAACATAAAGGAATATAACATTCCAAATTTCACATCTTATGTGTCCTGTCTCCTTCATGCAAAATGCCTACTCCATTTAGAAAAGATTTCTAATATAATTGTAAAATTAGAAACAGATTGCTGATATTAGTCCTCTGTGATGGGAATGCTAGCCACAGTAATTGCAAGGAGTTTCCTTTCAAAAATTAATTGAAAACACAGCTTGATGCCATTTGCAGTTTAAACTCTGAAACTCAGTGCATTAAAATACAGATCAAATTAGTATGTTCACATGTGCTTTTTTTTTTTTAATTATCAAAGAAAGGACAAGTGGAGAATGTCTCTAAAGAGATAGCTCCCCAAACAACTTCTATCTCTCCAAGGCAGCAAAATAATTCTGTATTATCGTTTCTTATTCAGTTTAGATTTTTGTAAGTAATCATTTCACCCCTATGCTGAAACCTGCTCGCAGTTTTAAATATCTGTCATTAAAAAATAGGTGAAAAGGCCCAAAAGATTCACTTCTTTCAGGATATTCCAATGTCACCTTTTTGTATTTGGCTTGGTCTTAACCACAGTTCTTTTCCTAGGGTGATGTTATGATGCTTGTATCTCCAGCTGTGTGTTCTGTTTATGCTGGATATTATATTCTGTGCCCTCAAGACTGGCTGAGAGCAAAGGCAGGGAGAAGAAGAAGCCCAGATTTTGTTATCAGAGGCTGGACTCCTCCACAGTCCGCTGGAACACTGTTGATGTCGGCAGGGACAGGGCAGAACACCGCGATCCTTTTGCTTGTTAGTTAGTTACTTTAGCTAGCTGAGGCAGTCCAAGATTTCCCTGGACTGTTTTTCTTTCCCTTCTCTTGGAACCCTTCTAACCTGCTCCAGACAGGGACCTGGGGAGATACCAAGAGAACTTTGCAGCCTGCTGGAGCCCACTCTGCAGCCTTTCCCAGTGCTGGAGGGACAGATAACAGAGCAACCACCCCCAAGAGAGACTTTCTGAATTTGCCATCTCTTCAGAGCAGAGAATGAGTTTTGTCATCCAGTATTGTTCATTTTGTGTGCTGGGGGATGTTTTGCCTGTTAAATAAACAGGTTCTTTCCAGTTCTCTCTGCGGAATCCTTCCGGAACTGGTTGCGGGTTTGCTTTCCGGAGGGGCCCCTTTTGGAGGTTTTCTCCCAGATTTGCCCTAAACCAGGACAGTTCTTTACATGAGACTCCTTGGGAAAGTTTTATATTGTTCTGCAAACTATGAATCCTTAATGAGACTGGCACTATTGTAGCCCATTTTGGAGAGCATTGCCTACACAGAAAAACAGCCTTAGATATTGAAACTTTAGTTAGCTTTTACCACACCATCCTGTTTAACTAATCTGCACTCGATTTAATGGGACTTCTGGTATCTGACTGCTTTCTTGTCAAGAAAGGAACTGCAAGGAGCCTACTGTAACCAATAAGTTATACTTTGGATTTAATGTGAAATTAGCTATAAATCATTATGTTTTTTTTTCTGAAAATTATTCACTTGATATCTTTGTAAGTAAGAATATTTGTGGCTCTGTAAGTGAACTGCTAGCAAAAAAAAATTTAAAAAAATTACCATGATTCCTATAGTTTTATGATTTCAAAGCTTATGTCTCTGAAGTGTAGAATTTGAACTTCTTTTAATAAAGCTCTTGCTGAAGTAACTGTTAACAGGACATAAAATTTAATTAGCAATTTTCATACTATTAAAGTATGATAATTTGTACAGAGAAAATCTGTAATGTGTATATGTATGCACTGACTTATTAAGCTTACATGAACTAAAGTTTAAGTATAAATCAGTTGTGACAAGTGTTTTATGGTTTACATCATGTGCCTTGAGTAAGGTAAACAAAATGCTTTTCTGGATCAAGGGCTTCAGGAAGCATTAATTAAATATGTAACCAACTGAGCAATTAGTTAAATGCATGGAATATGTGTAGAACTGGAGCACAATTTTTGTCCACATAATATGTCACTTATACCATGCATTGCTCATTCAAATACATGGTATTTCAAAATGCCCCTATGAGTCTTATGAAGACTTTTGACGTTTTTTCAAAGACCATTGATAATCTCTCCAGTTTCCCTGAAGTGTTTTGGACCTCTTTCCATGCTTTCAGAGTGTCATTCGGCTTCTGTGGCAATCCGTACATGTCAAATTCTTATGAGAGGCTTGTGGGTAACAGGAGATGTTGGTATGGGTGTGAGTAAGTCAAGAAAATTTTGCTCCTATGACCAGTATTCAAAGAAGGAAAAAATATAGAAGCAGTATAGGAGGTACAAGTACCAAGGGCAGACTGAGTGAAAAGACCTTGTATATCTGAATGTTATGATCCTGCTTTTATCAGTTTAGAATGGTACATTTTCCTGGCTGAAAGTAATGCAGGTGCTGCAATATGTTGGAATGTATATCTTGATGAGGAGTTGCTTATGCTTCTGAAAGCTAATGGCAAATGTATAACAAAGAGAAGATGGTTGTGTGTTTTTGATACTGACTGTATGGAAAAAATTGCCAGCTTGAAGGGGAATTTTTAGTTGCTTGCTTGTTCTCTCACATTTTAATGACAATGCACTTTATTCTTTCATGAGCCAAACCCAGCTGTGATTAGCAATTTAACTTCCTAAGTAATGGAATAGAAACAAAAAGAGTCAGTAGATCCTGCACCAGGTGGCAAAAAAATAAATTCAGTCTAAGCACCAGCTGACATGAGTATCAAAAACAATAACTGAAGAATTATAATTGGGAAAGTGGAAAGAGCACCTGGAAAAATGTAATGAAGAGAAAAATCTACTCTGCTATTTTGTTTGGTAATTTCTGTGATTTTGTTGCAGATCACCTCTGCCTATTCCGTCCAGTAAAACAAGCTGGCCATGGGGAATATTCTGCTAATGGATCGACAGCAAAGAAGATATTGGTAGTCCATGATAGGCCAGTGATTCTGGCAAAAACAATAACAAATAATGCTCGACAACATCTTACTGACCCTCTTGGATGTAAATGTTATTCCCAAATAATTTTTATCTTCTCTCCTCTTTAGTATGCCCCTGTTTTCTCTGGGTGGTTGGTCTTGTTGCCATATACACTCAACTTCATTTTCTCCTTTTGAATTTCCAGATATGAATGTAAGGTCATGCTTACCTGTGACATATTCTGAATGCTCCTTACTATCACATCATTTGAACAGGAAAAACATTATGCATTTACAACAGTTGCATATCATACAGAATTTATTGAGGGAAAGAAAATTTAAATAAAATGTCAAAATTAAACACACAAAAGCATGTTTATTTAGCTTTATATTGAGTAGGACATAAAATATCAAGAAAATATGACAGTGTAGCCCAGATGCATTTGATTAACAAATAAAGAAATGCAAACAGAGAAGGACATGAGATTTATCCACTGTAAGACTCCATACATCCACAACCAGGTTACCACTATAGGATGCTCATGGCAGTTTTTAGTCTGAGGTACAGACAGCAAAGTGCTAAATGACTGAACATCCCCACTGCAAGAAGAACATTTCTGAAGGTTCCCTAGGGTATTGCTTTAGCCCTAGTACTGCCTATTAAGAAATCATGAAGTGCACCAGTGACACACATGGGTGCATCAGAAGCACACAGCGAAGGAAATCAGCAGCACGAGACTTTCTCCATGCTGCAGCCTGGGATAGATGTACCCTGTGAGGGACTGGGAACTGCCAGTCATGTAGGACGAGCTGTGGTTCATGCGCTAGCAAATACCAGAGACTGCATATGGAATAGAATACTGCCATTTAAGGGGTTAGAGAAGGGGAAAATGACTACATATTAGCCAGAACTAGTCCCCATTAGCAATTCTCCTATTACTCCATCTACTTTGATTTGAAATAGGAACTTAAAGCATTTCTGCTAGCTTTTTTGCAATTCTGTATCCTTTTTGCCTTTGTTTTGTTTTTTAAATGGGTAGGGCTTTTTTAAAACTATTATCTCCTTTTTCCATTTTTAAAACTGCATCTTTTTAACAGGACTTCTCATTTTGACAATTTTATGTCTGCACTACAGAGATCTATTCGCCAGTTCAACTGGAGAAATGGTGAAATTATCATCAGGATCTGTTTTCTTCAGGAGCCTTCTGGGAACACTAAGATTGACAATAAGCCTCAGAAAAACAGCAATATATTCTAGAACTATTTATTCATTTTGCTTTATTCTTGCTAGGAATTGTTCATCTGGGCTCTCCCCTGGGCACAGCATCTTGAAGGACCTCTTACATCAACTAACTAAAAGAGTGTCAAAATAAAACACTTGTAGAAGTTCTGCTAATACCATAATTCCAACAGTTTTTTCCCTGTTTGATTTATTTTAATGTTTTATGGCTCTCTTTTCCAAAGTCTCTAATTAAGAAGGCTTAAATACATTGGTACATATCATCACCTTGGTTTCTACTGGAATTTATTCAGAGTTTCTATTTGAATTGACTGAATTTACAATTAAGACAAAAGCTCTGATTTTACTGAAGTACATTGTGTTCTTTACTGCATGTATTATGACCCCATGCCATCCATTTATCATAATCAAGAACCCACACTCATGAAAACTGATATCAAACTCCCAGTGATTAAACTAAAGCTGTTCAAGATAGAAGACATTACACTATAAGTTCTTTTCAACACTAAAATATAATAAATGCTAGTTTCTTCACATATAATGGTTTGTCATTATAAGAATACATTATTTTTCTTATATAGTCAGCATTCATCTCTGGTTTTGTCTATAACAGAAATTTGCTTGCTTTGCTACTGAAGCACTTAAATTTCCTGTTTGTTTAGAAATCAACAGACATATTGTTATGGCTTCTGAAACAAAACAAGGACGTATTTGTAGTGCCACTTTTCTTCCTTTGCCTCTACTGCAATAGTGCATTTGTAAAATGGTCCATTTTGATTGTCCAAAAAATGTTTTCCATTCTTTCAAATAACATTGTACACCAATTTCCTCTGAAAGCTTTTAAAGCTGTTTATATTCAACACAAGTGTTCCTCACTACACTTCTGTCTCTCCGAAAGCTTCATAAATACAGGGCTGTCAGGATTATTTTATTGCTTGAGATTATTTTCCCTAGGACATTTCAGTATAAACTACACACATTTAATGAAGTTTTGTTTTGGTTTGAGCTTAACTCGTTCACTGTTGCAAACTTGAGTCATTATTTACATTATCAGTAACATAGCAATATTTTTTCTTAGGCCTATGAAATTCTCTCTGATGTAGACTATTTGAATAGAGACTGTGGATCTTTCAGATGCTTAATCTGTATGCTTTATATTGAAAGAGAGAATCTGAAAGTAATATTGATATGGATCCCTGTGGAAACTCCTGATAGAAAACAAAATGTTCCAGTGACCTATCATAGAAAATAGAGAATAAAATTAGAAATTAAGACTAAATTTTGTGGAATATTTAGGATATTTTTAGGAAAGAAAACAAAATCATAAGACACAGGAAAGAAAGGCTTACAAACACTCTGTAAAGGAGATAGGATCAAATGAAATGCGACTGAAAAAAACCCAAAAAGTACAGAAAATTGAGATATTTAGTGATGACCAGAAAACCATCTGGGAGGAAATGAGGTGCAGTGCAAAGGGCCAAAACATGCCAAAACTAACCTCCCAGATGCTGCAAAAGCAGGGAAAAATATCAAGGAGGAGGACACAATTTGGAGGGGAAGATATGAGAGACACAGCTTAGATACTTGAAAAAAAGAAAATCTTTGGCAAAGTGAAAGCCATCAAAAGGCATGGGATGCCATCAAGTGCAGGGACACGGACCGAAGCTTGTCAAAATTGATCCCCATTGAAATCCTGAAAACAGAAAAGAAGGACTTACGAACACTCTGGAATGGAGATACGATCAAAGGAAATACACCTGAAGGAAAAAAAAAAGAAGATTGGGAAATTTAGTGACTACCAGAAAATGGACCAGGATTACATGAGGTGCAGCACAATGGGCCAAAACATGCCAAAACTAACCTCACAGATGTTGCAAACTCAGGAGAAAAAATCAAGGAGGAAGACACAATTTGGAGGGGAAGATGAGTGACACGGCATGGATACTGGGAAAAAAAACTCTTCGGCAAAGTGGAAGCCATCAAAAGACATGGGATGCCATCAAGTACAGGGACATGGTCCAAAACTTGCCAAAATTGATTCCTATTGAAATTGCAAGATTTCCTTTTTTTCCCAATAGGAAATTTGATTTCCTTTTTGGAAAGGAAGCGAAATCTTGCGAAACAGAAAACAATGACTTACAAAGACTCTAGAAAGGTGATATGATCATAGGAAATGCAATTGAAGAAAAAAAAAAAAGAAAATTAGGACATCTAGTGCCTGTAAGAAAATGGTCTGGGAGGAAAGGAGGCGCAGTGCAAGAGACCCAAACATGCCAAAACTAACCTCACAGATATTTCAAAATCAGGAGAAAAAACAAGGAGGAAGACAGAACATGGAGCAGAAGATATGAGAGGCAATGCATGGATACTGAAAAAAAAAATTCTTCCCCAAAGTGAAAGCCATCAAAAGGCATGGGATGCCATCAAATGCAGAGACATTGACCAAAGTTTACCAAATTGATCCCCATTGAAATCACAAGGTTTATCTTGCTTTTGGGAAGGGAAAGGAAATATTGCAAAACAGAAAAGGAAGACTTATAAATGCTCTGGAAAGATATATGATAAAATGAAATTCAATTAAAAAAAAAAAGGAAAATTCTTTTAGTACAAGAAAATGGACTGGGATTGCATGAGGTGCAGTGCAAAGGACCATAACATTCCAAAACTAGCCTCACAGATGTTGCAAAATCAGGGGAAAAAATCAAGGATTAGGATAGAGAATTGATGGGAAGATATGAGAGGCATGGCACAGATACTTAAAAAAAAATCTTTGCCAAAGTGAATATCATTGAAAGTCATGGGATTCCATAACATTCAGGCATATGGGCCAAAGATTGCCCAATTGGTCCCCATTGAAATCACAAGATTTCATTTCCTTTCCCAAAAGGATAGGATTATTCTTGCAACACATTAGAAAAAATGTTTTGCAATATGGGAGGTAGGAAGTCTTACCCTTATTTCATCTAGGTTCATCATCTCTTTCATTGTTGCTTGGAAAGCAGTGTGCACTGCAATGTAAATTACTTTATTGTCAAAGATATGTAACATAAAATACAGCTTTACTTGGTAGAACCTGTATTTTCATTAACATAATATTTCACATTTGCTTTCCATTTTTTAAAAGTATTGATTCATACATGAATCTTTATTAATTTCTTCCTTGTCCTAGATCCCCTAAACATACATCTTACTTGCCAGACAGGCATATTAAATGCCTCTGGCTTTCTGGAACTGTAAGACATTTGATCAGAAAATGAAAACACTGGCATGTAGTCAGCATTGTTCTTTCTGGTTTAGCTGGCTTTAATACAATGCTCACATTGGTTCTGTGCCCATAACCTCAAACTGAATTACGTTGGAAATGCATGATGTATGGAGGAAGCTTAAAAGAAAAGTGCCAAATGAATATATGCCTTTCATGTCCTTGCACATGTGCAAGTTGGATTCAGGATGCAAAACAGAGAGATGGATACTAAATATTCTCACTGCACACTGTAATGTCTTTAAAATTAATTCCTTTAAAACAAATCCAACATATTGATCCAACTCAATCATTTTTTTTTTTAATCATCTTGGTCTGGATAAGATCTCATTTACTGTAAGATGCAGCCATTTTTAACAGTAATGAAAAAGGTAAAGAATAATTTTTGGGCATCAACATGGGTCAGAAATAAAATCCCCAGCAGGATAGACATGACTTATGTACAGCTTCATTTTCCACATCTCAAACATAGACAATTTCAGAATGATAGACTTAAAACCATGCAAAGGATTTTATTTGTTTAAAATGAACACAATCACAGTAAGAGCTAATCTTTGGCCAATAAATTCTGATGGAAAGTTTAGATGCTGTGCAAGAGGTTTTGTTCTGTTAGTACTAGTTAATTTATTTCTGAAAGGCAATTGACTCCTACACTTTCTAAATTAATTTTTAAAAATGTATAAAATGTTTAAAAATGTACTTTGGCTGATTCATTCTCTTAAAAGGGTGCAGGTATATGCCAATATATTTTTTGAAGCATACATTTTCCTTCTTGTGTGCAGAGGTAGGCTGTCCTGCTGCAGCATGTGAGGACCTCTGTGAAGCAGGGAGTCACTGCAACCTGTGGAAAGGACCACATCAGGGCAGACAACCACATTGCAGCCCTTGGAAGACCTTACACTGGAGCAGTCTTTCTCTGAAGGACTTTATCTCATGTTGGGGACCATATGTTGGAGCGGGGGTATGCTGTGAAAAGTAAGAAGAGGCATATATGAAGTGTTATGAACTGATCACAAACCCCTGGTCACGTTCCTCTGCATTTCTTGGGGATGAAGAGCTAAAGGAACTGGGAATGACAGACTGAAGTTGAGCCTGAGACGAAGGCAGGGGTGGGGAAAAGATGTTTAGTTTAATTCTTTGTTTCTCACTATCCTGCTTTTTTTAAAATCAGCAATAAATTAAATTAATTTTCCCTGAATCAAGTCTGGTTTTGCTGCACTACTGAATGATACATGAGTGATGGTAGCGGCTGGATGATGTGCCTATCTTAAACCATGAGTTTTTCTGTCTAACTGACTTCTTATGTCCTATTGAGCAGGGTGAGGGAGAAAACAACTGATGGGCATCTGGCAGCCCACCACGGTGAATTCACCACAAACTTATTCTTGATGCTCAATAAAATTGGCCCCAGTATTAAATAGAACTTTTATGAAGTAATAATGAAAAATCATTTTAATGAAAATGAAACATGTACTGGGAATAGCACTCTACAATACTAACAGTTTAAAAATTTCATCTCAACTTCTTTTAGCTTAGCAGATAGATAAGAATTTATGGGTACAAGAAAAATAACTTGATGTCCTGAGATTCAGTAAACATACATAGAGAAATATGACAGTAAAAGCGTAATTGATTACATTCTTGATGACTATTTGTAAATGTCATGGTTTAGGAATGGTGTTATGTAGAGGCAGCTGGTAGGGGGTCTGATGGCTCAACCTGGACGCCTTAACCTTCCCTGAAGAGGTCCCGCAAGAGACAACTTTCTAGGAGCCTTATGCAGTCCTTCAGCCACAGGGTAACCTCAGCAAGGGGCAGGCAGTTCAGCTCTTAGCAGTGATTTCAGCTCTCAGCTGTGATTTCAGCTCTGCCTTGCGAGATGTGCCCTGGCTAACACAGGGACAAAGAGACAGGAGCACTGTGTAGTTATTCCTCAGAGGTAGCCTTTATTCGAGCACCCTGTGAAGGACACCAGTGATGGCAGCTCCCTCCTGAACAGGGCAGAAACTGGAGGTTTTATGGGGAAGAGCAGAGTGGTACAAAAGGGGAAAAATTAATCAATCCAAACAAATCTACATGGAGTTCCAAAGCATGCTGGCAACTCACCATGACCAAGGAGGATTTCTCAATCCAGGAGAGTTTGAGATGATCTTATCATAGTCCATTCAAGGGATACCTCTCCAAGACAGAGGGCTGGCATGCCCCTTTTTCTCCACAGTATTATCCAATTTAATGTTCCCACTGAAACCACCACAAACAATATGCCACTAGCTCACTCCTCCTTCCCCTCTCCTTCTCTGTATAGGTATGGAGAAGTAAACTGGAGGCACAAAAGGTAAAGATCATGGGTTGAGAAAAGAACAATTTACTGCAAGCAGCAAGGAGATAAGAAAACCAACAGCTACAGAAACAATACTGATGACAGAGGGTGCAAGAGAGGACACCTTGCTGCTCAAGCACCCCAGAAAAACCTCTGACAATCCAAAATGCTACCTCAACCTGGAAGCGAGTCCTTCCCACATTCCCTGAAAATGATGTGGGGTCAAATAGAATAACCTTTGGCTCCTAGCCCTGCCTCTTTCGGGTTACTGTAAAAAATGCTTCACTGTGAGTGTCCGTGTCCTACAGGCTATTAACTGTCGTGTTAACTTTTCCACAAGGGCTTTAAAATAGGTCAGAAAGAGTAAAATCAGCATAAATTACATATATAAGACATTGGAGAAATAGAAGCTTTGAATGATACAGGAAAGAAAATAATTTTAACTTCTACCTTGTACTTTTTTCAGCTTCTTGGTAACTAAGATTAACCAACATAAAGGAATTGTAAACAATTATAAGAAACATTTCCCTCCCTTCCTCCCTCCCTCCTTCCCTCCCTCCCTGCTCTGTTTGCCTCAGGTCACCATCTAAGTTACACTTCTCACATTTTTTGAATTTGTCCTGATATATAGATATCTATTTTCAGTCTAACACCACCAACATTTTCCTGAATTTTTAAAGTGCCATATATTTAAATGGGTTTGTAGCCACATGATTCTCCATCTGTTTCAAAATTCATCTAAAAATATTTTTCTCTTGTCTGCTTCTCCATGTTTGCCTCTTTTTTTCTGTATTTCATTATAGCTATAAAGAAGATTTATGATATATTTTATTTGGGGCAAACAAAATTTTTTTAATTTATTGTATCTATTATTATTCTTAGATTTTGAATTTCTGATTTAACTTTCCTTCCCCCACTTCCCACCCCCAGCTATTATTATATAAATTACAGTTACTTTTTTAGCACTCTTTGTTTTCTAGTGTTCTATATTGGGGGTTATTTAATTTTTAAAAATTATTTTCATATCTGCTGTGCTTATTTCTCCCTTTAAAAATTTGACAGAATTCTTCATATTCAGGAACTTTTATGCAGCATCAGGACTCTTACCACCATGCATGCCCTTTTCTGTTTCATTTAATTTTAAAATTATTTATTAGCATAATCTAAAGTTGCTATTTTGTTTTTAATGAGTCAAAAGTCCTACTGACTGTTTTAAGTATTTTGTCAGACCACTTAGAGTTGGCTAATTTTACCAAATTTACATGCAAAGGGATATTCTGCCTTATGAATTTCTGTATTTTTAATATATTTTTGAAATAGTTTTTGATTCAAGGTTGATCATCCTCAGGTGAGTAGTTGGAAAATGTTACCAATGTCTGTATAGCTGTAGACACGTATTTTTGAACCCCCCCACTGGAGGTTCAACTTTGAGGATCTCCACACAGTTTATGAAGTTTGCAGATGCTCCTGGATAAAACAGCTACACTATTGTCTGGAGTCAGTTATGGGCAAAGAGAAAACTCAAGATCTCTTATACAGTCATTGAGTTAATATAGTCTCAGTCAGAATAAATGAGAAAATTGTAATTCATACAACAATTAGCACAGGGATTGAATTCTAAATGAGGTACCAATGCCCAAAGGCCAGACTAGCAACTGCATGATCAAAAATTTGGGTAAAAAATATCCATGATCAGTTACTGTTACTGTAGAACTAATCCTATAAGTGATATTTCATATATCTATTTTTGCCACCAATGTGGACCTAACCCCAACATTGAATTTTGCATGAATTTTCATATCCTATGTTGACTGGCTGGTATTTTGAAAATTACCCCCCAGATTTTCTCATCCAGTTGAACAGTTATTGTAATTAATCTTATTAATACTGATTGAGCATACACTATTATTATTTTTGAGCATACAGTATTAATATTTTTTCAACTCTTTGATTACCACAGTGTTTTGTGTTTCCTTACCTGCCAAAAATATAGCTTCCTCAAGAATTTTTTAAAGTTCGCATTTATGTACAAAAGCATTAAACATTGAAACAGCCCCCAGGTAGAAGACCTGTCACTCTTTCATATATTTTTCTTGCTGGAAGCATAAATCCACTTTTTTGGATACTTAGATGAAAGTTATGACAAGGGGATTATAGTACCAAGTGAAGGATAAAGACATAAAAGAGGTAACAATCAAGGAGGACACACAACTTTCTATTTCAGACACTGAAGGTCCTAGATATATATATGAAATATTGTCATGAAAAATATGAGCCAGGTTTAGAAATCTTGACTACCTGAGAGTAAAGTTTCCCATCACATATTTTATTTGGTATGCAATACCAATGTATGTACTGTGTTAGATGTAATGTAGCTGTTTACATATGAACTGGTTAATTCAAAAATTAATGCTCCAGGAATCTGCGCCATCTTTTTTATGAAACTCTGGTGTTCATAAATATTTTCATCGTTCATTCAAGATCATTTTCTTAAACCAGAATTTTCAGTTTTCTGCAATGAGCTCTATTATGTGTTTCAATGTAGAAAAGTCCAAAAAGGAAATGGATAAAAGAGAGGAAGGAAGGAAGTGGCAGAAGTGGCAGAAGGAAGTGGCGGAAGGAAGTGGCAGAAGGAAGGAAGGAAGGAAGGAAGGAAGGAAGGAAGGATTATGCAAAATACTTGTATGAAAATTGTGCACTATAAAATGCTGAGGTGTAGAAATTACAGTCTCAACACTCGTCTTTTATGCTTAGTAAATGGGCATCATAAAAAGGGACAATATGAAGAAATGTCCAGTGCAAGGACGTGCAAATAATTATGGAAGACTGCAATGACAAAAGAAAAAGGTATGATGTGAACAACACCATGGAAAAACACAAAATAAAACATTAGCACAACTCCCAGATGGAAAGGAAATAGTAATATTATATAAGTATGATGTCTTACTTTCAGGGTATTCTACGTCATGCATTCAGGACTCCTTCAAAATATGGAACTTAATTTTCCTTAAATAATAATGATTCTCTGGTAAGTTCAGTTTTTTTGGAACAGGTAGGAGGGTTCTGTTAAGGAGTCAGATAGGCTTTTTTTCCAAAGACCATTGCAACCTGTAGTTGATAAATCTAGAAAATGTGAGAAAAACTTGTTGACTCAGATACACTGATAGATATTATTTGTGGAAACCAGCTTTTTCTCCCACTAAGAGCAGCTTTTTCTCCCCCTTGTTGAGGGGCAGAATGATACAGACTGAGTGAACTGATGTTAAAGTGCAACTTCCTCATAAACACAGAATGTGATCTCCAGCATAGAGATCAGATCCTAAAATTCATTTTGGTTATACTCATTTCTCCAGAGAAAAATGTGCTAATTTAAGGACTTATAGGACATATCTAATTCACTTAAGTCATAAATTGATTTCTGTGATAAAAATCTGCTTTCAGAATACATGTTTCTGTAGAACATAAATGTCCAATTACTTGTCTAGTGAAAAATCCCTCATAATTAAAAAACGTTAAGGGTATATTTAAATATGATGATATAGAATTGTTCTTAGATATCAATCAATTACTTCTAATGCAAATTTTCCAATTCTATTCAAAGATTACCACTCTTATAGCGCAGTCATGTATTTATATGATATCTGAGAAATATTTTATATAGATGCAATTACATGGTGATCTATGAGAAGGAAGCAGAACTTAATGAACGTTTTGCTATTCCCTCCTAGAAAGTTAAATATACTTAATTTGTACTTTTTCAATGTTTGTTATTAAGCAATTGTAAGTCATGTGCTCTTTAAAATGTATTTTAGATTCTTGTCTTTGGTCTTGGTTTAGCGTGGAAGAATAATTCTTGGAGAAGAATTCTGTGAATTAAAACATATCTTTGCAAATAGCAAACCTCCCGTTTTCTTGATCAGGATAATGCATTCTGTAAAAAAAATAAAATATTTTACTTTTAAAGAAGATATTATCTTTATCTATCCCCTTAGAAAACATAATGAGAAATTTGGACTAGTATGAAAAAGTCAGGTGAAAAAACCTTAAGGTCATTCATATTGATAATAGCACAATAAAAATAAAAGTCTAACAAAAATATTAACTTTAGTAATTTTTACATTGTTATTATGTTGTTCTTAACATCATATTCTAGTAAATGCTGTATAAATAAAAAAATATATATCTATATATGGAAAAAATGGTTTCAAAATAAGAGTTATACAAATTCACTATCAACTAAAAAGACTTATATAAAAGCCTTCAGAAATATTCCTGGACTCAGTCAGTATTTACATCGGCAAAAAATGGTATCCCCTAGAAGTGAGAAGTGTAGGTTCCATTAATCTCTGGATTGAGTAAGGTTTAGAAGACAAGACTGGAATTCAAAATTATCTTGATTTTCTGTGGAGATGGCCTGATGACCAGACTAAAATTTGAACAGATATATTCAAGTCTCTTGTTACTAAAAGAAAAAGTTAAAAGGGTGGAAAATGGAACCAACATACCACAGATTGCTATAGATTACTGACTCTTCTCCATGAGTTCTCAGAAAGCAGCTTGAATAGTCAGTTTATTTTGAAATAAGAACAAGTGAAAGCAGAGTTGGTACTACAGTTGACTGGGAAGCACTGCTGATAGGCTGTGTAGAATTTTATGATAATATTTTAAAATAGATAACATATGATCTGGTACTATCATCGAAGCGTTCCCGAAATTTTGATAGTGCAAGAGTTTAACTAAAACATCTTTGCCAGACCTACTGTTCTTTAGGTTTGCATTCCCATGGCCTGCTTTCTTTGTGAATATTAGGCAATTAAGAGATAAAACAAAAAATAAACTATCCATAGCCACACCATTTTTGCCACAATAAAAAGAAAAAAAAAACTCAAGAAAAATGAACTTCAAGACAATTTAATTCTATTTTATGAAAAGGAGAAGATATTGATGAAGAAATCAAAGTGGAAATCTTAGAAGTGGTTAGCTCTTCAATGTTGTTTGATTACCTTTGAAATTAACTAAAAAAAAAAAAGGAAACAGCAAAAACCTCCTAACAAAGTGGAAAGCTTCTAACTTATGAGGGAAATGACTGAACTGAACTTGCTTCACACAAGTAATTCATAAAGTATGAAATGCTTTTGGCTTTATTCCTAAAGTTATGTACTGGATGGGATAATATTTACCTATGTTACTTTATTTTACCTATGTTAGTTTATTTTTATTAATTTATTTTTTGTGTTCTCCCTTTAAGTGAAAATTTTTTACCAAAGAGATTGTTCCATGTGTTTTAAGTGAAGCAAGTTATTTAGGTGAGCATAAGAATATTTAGCTTTACTGTTCTAAACGTCTACATGGAAATTTAAAATAATTTCTTCAACTTGAATCTAGAAATTACTGATGATAGTCAGATGCTGTCAGAAGACTCACAGAAATTAATATAATATATGGTATTTAAATACTAGCTTAAATTGTGTAGAACTGTAAGCAAAACACGAGTACTTCACAAGAGGCATCAAGTCCCTCTGGTGTAGTAAACTTGCTGTGTCGTCTTATTACCAAGCAATAGAAATGTAATGTGCTGATCTACAGAGATGTAATTTTCCCACTCTTGGAAAATTTTTGTGATTTCCCAAATGCTTTTGTGCAGTCCTGGCCAGAAAGCTTGGCCAAATGTATCCCTTGTGGATTTTCTTATTGACCAGTATGATTGTAATGAGAGAACACAAAATTTTCAGGGAGAAAAAAAAGAGGCTTAACTCCAAAGTAATTAATCCCCATTTTCCTCCAGTTTTACCCAGGGTTTGCAATATTCATGCTTGATTTCGGATAACCTACTTTTTTTCTAATTAATAATTCAATGTTTATACAAAATAGACAAAATAAAGCAGTAGAAATTGAGTAAGATATTATAATATAGCCAAGAATCTGCTTGACAAAAAAAGAGATTGAAGTCAGGCAGAAAGGAAGCAAAGTACATCTAAACACTATAATCAGGCCCCTGCTAGGTACTCTGGAGCCAACAGATGTGCAGTCAGCCCGCTTCCTATCCTTTCAGTCAGCTCAACCTTTCTTCCAATAGTTCTGTAACTGATGTTTCATTCACAGTGGTGTATTCCCAAAAGAGTCTTAATGGCCATTAATGGGACATTTTATGATTTTCCACAAAATTTAGGTATACTTCTGTAGTGGCACTTTTTATCATGCCCTACACAATTCAATATCCACCTACTTTAAAATGCCCTAGAAGACTTCTTTTTCCTTGTTCCAGAATTGCCTTTCTTCTCCACTTCAGCTCTTACAGAGGTTATTTGCAATATCAGTGATTTTCCAACAGGTTAGTATGGTCATATGGAGACACTTCTTTCTCCACAAATGGTCAAATGTAGGAGTTTTCTGTCATTTGTGCTTCAAAAACCAAATGATCAGTGAAGATATTTGCTAATAAGGAACAGCAAATATCAGATGCTCAGCAAATCCCTCTTCCCATATATATGCATAATGACCGAATCCAGGTCCAGAAGTGCTGGGCTACTGCAGTATTGACTTATACTGCAGTGCAGCATAAGTCAACATGGCTTGGCAGACACACTATTTTTACTTTCTGTAAAGACTCTGCAACGTTTGACTGTATCATGATATTCATTCTGTCTCCATATAGTGATACAAAATGTGTCGATTGTGGCAATTCTAGTCACATAAAAGATTAGCCAGATTGGTAGACAGAACAAAATTTAATTAACAGGAACAAAATAGCCTTCCTTCTTTTCCTGATGTGAAAATATGTGGTGGAGTCACCACTCCTGGAGGTATTTGAAAGATGTATAGATGTGGCTCTTAACAGACATAGTTTAGTGGTGGACAAGGTAGTATTAACTTAATGGTTGTGCTTGGTGATTTTAAAGGTTTTTGCCAAACCAAATTATTCTATAATGCTATAATTCTATCAGGCTGACATCTGAAGCTGATTGCTACTACTACTACTAGCCATTGCAGATTTCTCTTGGAAAAAGTCTGCTAGGGTGGTAAAAAGCAGTCCCAGAAAAATATGTTTGCTGAACACATGGTTCAAGCATTTTCAATAATAAAATAATTTAATTAATTAATATAATAGACTTGTGCCTAAAAGAGCTGTTACAACTCAAGGTGCACCACAATATGAATCATAAATGTTAGCACTGCCATCAATCAGCCATCCTTCTTCTCTAGGCCATCAGTATTCTCAAACAACAGTTACAGATATGTAAATTGACAACTATATATTTACATGAATACTCGATTGTAATATGGAAATTTAGACTATGGGATATGACACCCTGAAAGCTTACTCCTTTAACCATAATTACAGGAGTAATTTATTTGAGTAGTACCTGTTTATTGACACTGAGGGAATTGCTCAGTTAATTTATAAACTGAAAAATTTAAAACAATGTGGCGGAGTTGATTATGTTCTTGGATGCTAAATAAAAAGGATATTTAAAAGAAGTATTTAACTTTAAAAGATATTAAAAAGAATCACTGCTGTCTGGTGCTTTTTAGAACTGTTTCTATGAACGAAGCAAGACAAAAATTATAAATCTCTGATTTTCATAGTGAAGATTGAAAGATATTTGTGAACATGAAAGATATTTATTACAGAAAGTGTGATTTTGCATTCCAGATTGGGATACGCTACTAAGTATGTAGAGTACTATGTTCCATGCTAAATATCTTTAAATTTCTGGACAGTAAGGCATGCTTTGTTGTATGTTAGTTGCAGGTCCTGAATTCATGGATGATGGCATAAAATTAAATAAAAAAAAATCCTATGTGGCTGACAATGAATATATATGCTGTTTAAAATATTTACTAGTTAGCAAATTGTCTGTATGTAAAATAGAAACAGACAAGTATGAAAATCTGAACATGTAAATATGATTAAATTATCTAAAAATTAGATCCTGCATCTTTGAATCAAAAGAAATGTGTGTATAATTTACACCTATTCATCAGAATAAACACGAGTTTTTTTAATAATAAATTCTTTCAGATGAATGCATGCCTACAACCAAAGCAGAGCAGTTATTACTGTAATAAATTTACTGTATAAGAAAAACTGAGGTGGGATTATTAGGTATCTATTTTGTCATGAAAAGTGGCCTTAAAATGCTTAAGGACAGGCACTTTAGAGTCACAAACATTAAAAAAATAAAAAGCAAATTACTTTTCTAATCCCACCTCCCATCATTAAATAGCTAGGAGAAAATAACAGAACAAGAAAATTTCAATAATAGACAAATCAAAAACTGAAAATCCATTAGTGTAACTATACATTAAACAGAGAAAAAGGTATGTCTTATGTGTCAAATTTTATCATCGTGTTCAAAACCAAAAATCTGGTTACATTATTATTACTATTGATATTTCTATTAACAGTAACATTGACTTTAAAGATTTGTACAAAATGGATTTTTAAAACATTTAAATAATAAGAAAAACTGGATCACATTTTAATATATAAATATTTTCAGTTCTATATTTAGAACAAATCTTCAAAATATGTTTAAGTGTATCTACTGTAATTTCCAGTAATTTTTTTCTAAAACATACTTAAATAAGAATTAAAGTAAGGTAATAAAATTACCCTATGTGGTTTACAAAACTGGTTTCTGAAGGAATAATCCATCAACTCTTATTGATGCAATATAAAATTGATTCAAAAGGTGTTATTTTTCCATTTTAAAATGTTCTTCTAGAATATATTGATTGATTTGTATTCTTCCTTTCTTCAAATTATGTCACAAGGAAGATTTCATGGACAATGAACTACTTGAAAAAACCCCCCTAATCAACTTTTTGCCTTCCAGATTTCTTGTAAAAAGTGTGCTGTCTTTATTACAATAAACACTCTTGTAGAAAAGAGTTGAGAATGTGGTCTTGTTTTTTATGATTGTTTTTTTCCAAATCAATCTTCTTGATAGCATTGAAGTTATAATTTACTTTTTAAATGGTTGTTTAGAACTCCCTCACTGACATATTAGAGCTTTTTAAAATATAATTTGAAATAGATGTATACATAAAATCATATGCATGTTTTCTCTAATTTTCAAGATACTGTTGTCAAAACATTTCTATTAATGATATTATACATTAAAGCAGAAGATTAATCAAGGTAATGAACTTCTGAAAATGAAATAACAATGCTATGTGTAATGGCAGGATGCGCTCTGGGACAGTTCCATATTGTTTTATTCACAGATCCATTCCTGCAAGTGCAACAACAATTTACAAATTTTAGCTTAATATGATTTTACATCTAAAGGGAGATAAATGAGGCCAAAATTTTGAGGTGAATCTGACTAGAGATTTTCTCTATTTCCTTGCTGCTGTTCAAAGAGAGATACACAAACCTGAAACACACCTTCAGGACAGTTAAGATACCCAAAGATGTAACAAGTGACCTAGGCATTCAGCTGCCAGCAGTGGCATCAAACCCTAGAAGTAAAGCAGAAGTCCCAAAAGTCATCTCTTGTACCTTCCAGCCTGTTTGAGCTTTCAAATATCATAGAGCTTTTCAAGTGGAGCTAGAGATGGAAATGGAAATGCATATCTCAGGTGGACAATTGAACCAAGCTTCTGAAGTTAAGCTTCTGAATCTCAAGTTAAATGTCACCCTAAAGACTGATTTTTTTCAAATATCTTTCTTACATCCACTAAAAATACTAAGCTAAAAATTAGTACTGATCTAAAAAGTCTGATTGAAATCAACGGTGAATGCTATCAGGAGATCTACATTACAGAACAAATTATCTGTAGTTAGCAGTATCTGAACTTACCAACACTAAAAGATTGGTTTCAGGGGGTGGAAACCTGCTTTCATCAAGTTGGTATATTTATAGACCAATCATCTGACAAGATGTCAAAACATGAGAGGAATTCCTGGAAATGAACACAATTGCAGTGTAAAATATGTTTAAATGACCTTCAAATTGTATAAAGAGCAAACTCTAGACTTTTGCCTTTTTTTACTGTAAATAAAAAATATTGAAAATAATGTTGTCCATACTAATATTTGCCATTTTGTTTAACTGAATGTTATATTTAAAGTAAGTAAATACTGAGGTGGAAAGGCTGAGTAAAATTTCAAATAGAAGCATAAAAAGCAATCTCTTACTAATCCATGTAAGTGACATAAAAGATACATTTGCACTTCAATGCCCACCTGAATAAAATCATAGATTCTTACATATTTTGGATTATCAAGCTACGCTTCAAGAAGTACAAATATACCTGACTTGCAAGACCTTGAGGAACTGAATTTTGTTTTAGATGAGCAACTCGTGATCCTTGTCCTTATATGGTAGTTCACGTACCTCTATCCACAAGTCTACTACAAAAAAATTATTGTCTATATCGACAAAACATTGTTGAATATTTCAGCCTTGGCAGCAAATATTCAAGTAAGAGCAATGTAAGATAATGCACTCTACAAAAAATCCAAGGGCTTGCTTAATATGTCTAGATTTGTTTTCCATTTATTCTGAGAGGACTACTTTGTATCTTTTTTATGGAGACATAAAACAGGCATAGTTGAACTGTCGATTCTGGCTTTGATCAGACCATATTCTAATTTTGTCTGAAAGACTCTTATTTTCTTCCTGCCCTATAAATCTGAGGCATTGCCACAATCAAATTAGTGTAATAATAGAAAGATTTTGGGCCAGATATCTATCCAGCTTTCTTTGAAAGAACCTTTTAGGCTAATGATTGCTGACACTGAAATTGCTAAGTTTATTACCAAGCTAAATCTTTGAATAAAAGGCACATTGATGAATCAATCTCATCTTTTGAGGAGTGCAGCAGGAATGCTATTCAAGAAATATCCTTCAGATATCCTTGTGGTTTTGCTTATATTTATCTGACATGCAAATAATCAATCATGTCCAATACAGCTGGGTGTGAGGTTGTGGGTTGTTTTTTTAATGGATTTCCAAATGACTACTGTTTGATAAGTTATTTAGTACTGGTTGTCCACAGATAATCATCTGCATGGATTATGAGTTAAGTTTTCATTCCTACTAATATTCAGTTACTTAAAAGGCTGTGAAGTTGTTCTTACCTGTTGTAGTATTTTATTTGACTATTTTTTTGTTTCCTCTGACTAAGTAAAAGGCTTAATCTGTTTCTGAAATGTGGTAAAAAAAAGCCTTTTTTGTCAAAGTAACCTTAAATACAATTTATGTACATGCACCTCGCTGATCTGTCCTAGTCCTCTGACAATTATCCTCTATTAGTTTTCCAGGTTGGTGGTGATGAAATTGAAGGAAGTCCTACAGCAAACAAAAGGGACTTGTGGGTACTGGGATGTTTGGTCAAAGAGGAGGTGCACAGGTTGTGCTCTCCTCAATCCCTTCAATACCGGGGTGAATACTGAATGAAACAGGAAAACTAGCCTGATTGCTGCCTGACTTAGAGGGTAGTGCTGCTGGGGAAATTTTGGTTGTTTTGACTGTTGGGTAGTTTAGATTGGGTTTTGACTATTGGGTAGTTAGCCTGATTGTGACAGGCAGCTCTACTTGTCTGAAAGGGGGAAAAAGATTATGACTCATGACTCAGGGACTGATTTAGAGGGCTTTAAACTATGTTTAAAGAGGGGAGGGGATGCAGCCAAGCTTACTGAGGTGAGCCAGGGAGTGGAATGCTAGTCCTGGATGTGAAATGAATCTGCTGAAGCGCATCTACAGCAATGTAACCATAAAAGGTAGAAGATCAGGCCCCATCATTATCTTTACTCTCTTTGTTTCTTTGGCTCTCTTACTTCTTCCTCTTTCTTCTGTCTTTCTCTTTTGTCTTCTTTCTTTGCCACAGCTCTGGATCATCCATGCAGTAGGACCAACGCATGATCAGCTCTGGTGATATTTGCTTTCTTCCCTTGCTTTGCCTGGTCAAAGCACAGCTATGAACTTCTGCTCTCTACTCTATACTGAACTCTGCCATGGAAGTGGAGAGCTTGTGCAATGGTGTATTGTGGCTTGTGAGCCAGGCCCTTGGAGGAGTTTGTTGTGGGAATTGAGAACTTACTGAAGTGTACTATACAAAATTTAGGGCTTGTTTGTCTACAGTTTTGTGGAAGTCTATTTACATTTTGAATCTTATGATTTAGCACCTTCTCAGTCTAAATAATGGGCTGATCACTGGTTACAGTTATGGTAACTGTACAATAAAATCATAAGATTGCCTGACACGTATCCAGTATTTGTCTTTGTTCAGCCTGACAAGAGCTTCTAACGAACATCACAGTCCCTACCTGTGGGTGGTGACACTGCCTAGAAGCTGATCACAGCAAGTGCCACAGATAAAATTACCTGCACAATTAAGTTTTAATGTATATCACTTCATATTCACTTTTTCCCCTAAAACAAAAATGTTTTGCCTTATTTGATCAAGTACTACGGTATATTTTCCCAATAAATAGGAGTTGAAAACTTTGATAAATATGAGGAGATTTGCAGGAGCTAGAGAAATTAGTAAGAAACAGGATACTTATCAACATCTCTCAAAATGGATCTTACTTTTCAGATCTTATTGCCAGTATTTTTGTTTTATACATAATTGGTAGTCTGAAAACACTGCATAAGTAATTTATATTATTCAAGATTTAAATATTTTCAGTTAGAGTTTAT
Organism: Loriotus luctuosus; assembly: GCA_035582745.1. NCBI lineage: Eukaryota > Metazoa > Chordata > Aves > Passeriformes > Thraupidae > Loriotus > Loriotus luctuosus. The sequence goes on along the minus strand of JAWWEY010000001.1, from coordinate 71,312,611 downwards.
TTTTTTTTCTTTCCTCTCTCTCAATATCTATGTCTTTTTTTTCCTTTCTCTCTCTCAATATCTATGTCTTTTCAGTTCATTTAAAATTAAAGGGGTTATCAAGGCTTACTGAGTGTGACAGTGTCATCTAAGAAGAAAGGAGGAGAAAAAATAAAAAGGTTCCATCAAAGTAGGTACTTTGAGAAATGCTTCTGACAAGACCCAGACTGAAGCTGACAGCAGCTGGATTATGCAATCGATTTATGTAACTATGTAAAGAAATCTTCAAGAGGAGGTGAAGGTGATTTTGAATTTTTTTTTTTGATTCTGCAACATCTGTGGGTATGATTTCACTGCTAGGCACAGGCAAAGCTTTTATGTTGCAACACAAGAAACTGAAGACATGTCTGCGAAATACAAACAATTTCTCAGGAAAATTAATTTAATTTTTTGCTATTCAGTATACATTAAAAAGTAAGAGCAATCAGTGAGTATGCTGGCTGATACTTTCCATGGAAAACAGAAGTGTGCTGCATGCATCCCTGAGGTCAAAATCAGTAAGGGGAAAATGCTTTCTCTCCAGGTTTTCTTTTGCTATTGCTTTTCCTCTGAAGTGATGAGAGTAAATCCATTCAAACAGTGTCCTGGCAGCAGTTTGACATTTTAAAAGATCAAAAAGTACCATGTTGGATATCTAGAGAGCCCCCAGACTGCAATAACACCAAAAAGGAAAGTAATAAAGTAAGGAGCACACATATGGCCTGCAGTTGCATTTCTTGCTATTGATTCTGAAACTGCTGAAGTGGAAATTCTTTATCAGCAGCTACATAATCAGCAAGTCAAAGCAATGCATGTCTGTCTGAAAATACAGTAAAACCACTATGTCAATTTAATCAAAAGATATCAGTTAGAGAAACCTGGAAAACAACATGACATTACATACTGATGGGTGTAAGACTGTTGAGATCTGCCAAGAAATGTCTGGAAACACACTGATCTTTGAATTATTAGACCCACATGTCATCTGTTGGAGCTTCCTAACATGTAGAAGAAACGCTTTTACTGCTGTACTCTTTAACAAGTAATGGTTTGTACACTCAGAAGTGTACCAGTCCTACTGGCTGCACACCAGTTCATGTTGCAATGTCTTTGTCTCCTATTTTTTGCTTTTGGTGTGACTACCATAAGCAATGGCACCTCACTATATTCAGAAGAATAATTTGAGACAATCAATAAATCTATAAAGCTTTCTGCTGTAGACCTTTCTTACTCTGAAGTCATACAAAAGACCAGATGCAGTTTGAGACATTCTCGTTACTTCACTGAGTTCCAAAGAGGTTTTTCTTCCATGAAAAATGTTTTAAGAGATTATAACAGAAACATATTAGCCCAAAGTAAGACTAAGATTAGGGGGAATAAAAAATCTGAATATAACAGTATATTTAACTATGCCATTTCAATGTGTAAGACAGTTTGGACTCGCGCTATTTTATGTGTAGAAGAAAGAGAAATTGGTGTTCAGGACAAGAATGCTTTCCTTCACTCATTTTTCAAATATTCATTATAGGTTTTTCATCTGTTGGGTCTATTTAATTTGGCTTTTGCTCTATCATTTTAACAGGTTTTTTTTTAAATGACATTAGTTCCTTAGACATATTGACTATAAAGCCATACCTGAAGAAATACTTTCGTAACTTTTAGAACTAATCAGAATTAATATTTGAAAAAGCAAATTTGCAAAAACAGGAGAAAAAAAAATTTCAATCTTCTTCATTAAAATACTTGTTTGATCTGTTAGAAAAAAACCACAACATTCAAAGTTAGTTTCTTTTATGGATGTGAGGAAACTGCTGCTTCTTCTATGTAGAAAATAATATGCAGAACAAGATCATTAGTTGGTGTTATACTTTATTTAAATTTACAGACTGCAATAGATTAACACAGCATAGTTTGTGCCTACTATACATGCATACAATGATTCAGGTTTTATATATGGCAACATGAAAAGCTCTGTCACCCTAAACTTTAAGAACTATGACGGAATCTTTACCTTCAGTGCCCTCTTGTTTTAATGTTGTTTGATGTTATATTTAGAAAGCTGTGATTGCCATGAAGCTGTACATGTTGCTATCTTTTTAAGAAAAGTCCTATCCACATCTGAGACCATTAACTTAGGCAAGAGCCTCAGCTTTACTGTGTCCTTTCCTTCCAGCTGCAAATGTATATATATATCAACCTACGTGCCTTCCTACGTCTTTTCATAATCATAAGCTATATGAGTCAAGGAAATTTCTGGATAGGTATTGTGACATTATGAGGAGATTTTAATTTATACTGTATTCTAAGTATCAATAATAATAGGCCATAGCATTATTTATGCTCTTCTTAATTGCAAGTTTGGAGACCAATAACTCAGAGTCACAAAACTCTCAAAGATATAAGGGAGATCCAAGCTGTGAAGTGCTTGCCCTTGAAAAATATTCTCTATCTTCTGAGTCACAGCACTATTTGCAAAGAGTTTTGCACTGAATATACTGACATAATGATTGCAGCAGCAGATTATAAATAGCTGTATTTATACATAGCTCTAAACTAAAAGAGCAGCAGCTTGCTTGAGACATTTTTAGTAAGAATTTTCCCCCACTCTTTAATTTATTCCTTTCTCCATTATGCTTCAGAACAACCTGGGCTGGAAGCTTTAAAACTTATGACTCCTCAACATGAAAACAGACAGTTCTTAATCACATTTTAGGTGTTGTGGTTTTCGGAGAGAGGAGAAGCAGCTATACGCTTGTCCTGTTTCCTTAGCAACAGAGCAAGGGGAGCTCAGGAGACGCTGCTGGAGGGAGCCTGAGATGCTCACGTGTTGCTCTCAGTATCTGTCTCCACCTGCCACAGCCTACAAAAGGACCAAAATCACAACCAACTTGCCAAGGAAAGGTTCTGTATATATGATTTCATACTACTCCATACCAAATGTGTGATAACTGAATACTAAATTTGCTTGGTTAAGCATTCAGTGGTCAGGAGGGGGGCAGAAAAAAAAAGTGACAAACACATATTCTAGGCTCTGAGATATGCAAGTTAAATTTTTTTATAAATTTTACAGTGTTTCTTTAAAATACTTGCTCACAGTGAAGATACTGAATAAAATCTTCATAGTTTCAAGGACCAAAAACCGCTCATTGTTTCGATTTTCCATACGGCCCAAATTGTGGAGCCCTAGTAAATTCAATTTTCTTTTGAAAATGGAAATACCTTGTCTAATCTTTATGGTACTTAATAGAAATGACATATTAAATGTAACATATTAATTTAAGCAAATATATTAATTTAAATTGAATAAATAAACAAATATCCCAAACACACTCCCTCCCCCAGGTTTTAAAGGACTTTACATTAGGTTAATCTCATCTAACTTTGGATGCACAGCTGTGGCATTATCTTATTCTCCATCTATAATGAAAAGAAAATATAATTCTGATTTTTGGTTCCATCTCCTCCATCCCTGGAGAAGTGTGAGCCCTGTAGCAGTAGTGGTCTGATGGAATTTGAAGCAAGGTCTTTCTCTCTAAAATGTTAATTGGACTGACTGAGGCTTTGGTTCCATATACATGGTATTTTTTGCCTTTTGGACATAGCAGGATGTTGTGTGGGTCAGTAAGATGAATCATCTTCTCAGGATAGCCTTCAGTTCTTTTCTCCCCTTAGAGGGAAACCTAGCATAACTAATTTCTCAGTTGAGATTTCACTTCACTACTCCTTTCCTGACGCATCTTATGACTTTTTAACATGGATGTGCCAAAGCCATTTTTTGGGTTCCAGATGCAGGCTCAAATGAAACACCCACTGGCCACTACCTCATCCTTCCAAAAAAAAATCACAACATACAGCATTGTTGGATAATAGAGAACAATAAATCTGTCATCTGTCTGCTACACCAATCCTTTTAAGATACCAAGAGAAGTGGAGAATTACAGCCTATTTAAATCCTTGTTTTTCTACACAATAGGAGTTAGAGGTCCTGTTTGCTGTCCCAACCATTCCTTCTCCATGGTCATTAATGCTCTCAGCATTAGAAAGAGGCAGAGCTTTAACTTGGACCAAATGTGTGTGTGTGTGTGTGTGTGTGTGTGTGTGTGTGACGCTAGTGAGCGCATGAAAGAACAAGCTTGGAGATAAAACATCCCATCCCATGAAGGGATACAAAACTTAAGGAAGAGGAGGCTCAGGAGAAAATGAGCAAGGAGAAGGTCTCATATATTGCTTACTAATCTCAGACTGTGACTATATGTTCTCCAAAAACATAGTCCAATTCACTTTAGGATAGCAGAGCTTTGAACTGCTGTGAAAGCACAAGCCAAATCACCTTCCCAACATGATCACATGGTCATACATTGCGTTCTTCCACCTCATAAACTGCTAAGCCAACAATCTAAAACTGAATGCTCATGCTTACAAATGAATACTTCTGTCCATATTTCAGAGGGAACAATTTGCTTTCTTTTTATATAGTTGAAGTGGCTGGTACCGACCTGAAATATTGCATAGATGGTCTACTTTTATTCCCTGTGTGTATGTTTACACTGTGATATCAGACGTAATATATATACTTTTTTTGGTTTTTATGATAAAAGCAAAGTATTCATGATGATAACAGAAAAAGAAGTGCTTAGGTGTGAGGTGGAGACAAAAAATTTAAGCCCTCAAAATTAATAACATTTTCTTTGGCTTTTGTTTAGAAAATTCTTTTCTTAACTAATTTTATCATTTATTGAGATCATTATTTTCCAAGTATTTTCAGGTTATTCAAAGACTATGTGTTTTATTTCAGTTTGCTGTCATATCCATAATCGAAAATTGGACATTGTTTTTACTTCATCCCATCTCTAGGTCTGTTGTACTGGCTTTTTGAAACTTGACAAAACACAAAGCAAATTTTCATTCCTCCTAATCTTCACTTCTGTTGGCATAAGAGTCAATAGATTTTGACTCTTATGTCAAAGTCTAAAAGACTCTCATGTATAAGTCTAAAATATGTTTCAGGAGTTTCTTTTCTGTCTTCTAGTATTTATGTTAAATTCCAGCAGAATTCTTGGTAGTTTGAGGATTTCAATTCCTTCATTTATAACTGAAATAATGACTGTTAATTTACTATACAGAAAAATGAATGCTACAAAGCTGCAGTCTTGTGAGATTAATTAAATTGAATGAGTAGAAGGAACACAAAGCAGAGTTATGTTTGCTTGCTTGTCAGTGCAAAGACAATAAAGATGGGACAGGGATGTAACAGGAAAAAAAAAAACAACTGGATTTTATGAATGTTTGGAAATAATTTCAGGACACTATGTAATTTAAACATTAAGATATTCTTAAGGGATTTAAATCATATGACTTAAAGTCGGACATGCCAATTTTTGTAAAAAATCACAGGCAAGTCTGGTCAGTGTATCAGTCTGGCACTTATTTTTATGCCAGATGCTGAATATAATTTTCAAAGGTGCTTTTCTCTCAGAAGAACCTACCACATACTATATGTTCAGGAAGACAATTTTTTAAATTCTCTACTATTCTTAAGGCTTCAAACTACTTTAGCTGTTTTACACATTCATCAAGTTGTTTTCCAAATGCTTCTTTATTTAATGCATTAAGGCATATAATGCCTTTATGATATCTTGAAAATTTCTACTTTTACCACAACTACTGTTACTGAATTTCTGTCTAAAATGAAAGACATTTTTACCTTGTCTATAAGCAAATAGTTCTGTCGAGTCTTTGATTTCTTTCTTTATATCAGAGGTTAATTAAAATATAAATCATTCTGCAGTATGATTATAGATAAAATTCCTATAGCTAGGTAGCTTTAATACAGAACTGAAGAAAGCCTTTTCATGAAGGTAAAAAACTTCTGTAGGATGTTTTAAATACAAAGACTGGAAAGAAGATGTTTTCATTACTATCACCTCATAATAGTTGGATATGTTAGTTATAATGTAACAATAAATATTAGCAGTAAGAAGAGGTAGACCTTCAGATGGATTTCTTTCTGCAAATTGGTTGTCTACCCAGAGGTAGGAGGAACAAAAAAAAGAATAAATGCTTTACATAAAATTTTATTACTAATTTTTAGTGCTTTGATTAAATCAAGTAAGCAGGTTTCATATAAACACATTAATTCTGCAGTTTCAGTTTAATATTAATCACTTTTTGTCTTAATCTATGGCCTAATGATGTTATGAAGTGTTTAAGAGCTGGCACGTACCCCCATAAAGGTGTTTGCATTTTAGTCACATATAAAATGACTTCTCTTTTCCATCATTTCCACATGAGACCAATGCGGATTTAATTAATTCATGTTTATGAAGCATTTTCTTATCCTTGGATGACTTGCACAATAGAAATGCCAAGTGGTAGTTTTAAATAGCAGAAATTGACCAAAAAAAGTAACCTGTTTTATTTAAAATAGTTGAGATTATTTATATAAATTATTTACTATGATGAGAATGGGAAAGTGTTATAATAACAACTTTTAGAAGTTAGTATGTTTAAAAGTTAGTATGTTTAGTAGAGGAATGACTTCGATTGGAAAGGACTTTAAAAATCCTATAGTTTCAATCCCAGCACCATGAGCAGGGATGACACCCATTATACCGTATTCAAAGCCTCATTCAATCTGGCCTTGAATGGTTCCGGAGATGGTCAATCCACAACTTGTCTAGGCAACCTGTTTCTGTGCCTCACAGCCCTCTGAATAAAGAATTTCTTCCTAATATCTAACATAAATTTATTACAGTTTAAAAAGTTTCCTCCTTGTCTTATAATTCTGTGTCACTGTAAAAAGTCACTCTATTTTTTTTTTATAAGCCCCCTGCAAGTACCAAAAGATCACAAAAAGATCTCTCTCGAGTCTTCTCTTCTCCAAACTGAACAAATACAGCTCTCAAAATGTTTTTGCAAGAGAGGTGTTCCAGCCCTTTGATCACCTTTTGGCCCTCCTCTACACTAGCTCTAACAGGTCCGCATTTCCTTCTGTTTTGGACTCCAGACCTAGATGCAGTACTTCAGGCAATAAATAGAATGTAATTTAAAAACAAATGTATTTGTTATGGTTTATGCAAAGATTTTAAGGTTTTAGAATACCAAATTTTGCTGTACCAAAGTGTCTGATACTGGATTAGTACTCTGCAGTAATTTATTGCTACAAACCTTCACAACACCAAGCATTAACTCCCACTGACACTGGGGAGAAATTAAACTGCTCAGATCTCTACCAAAATTCTCAAAGATTTGATCCAATTTCAAGTATCTGAAGAGGAAAAAGCATTCAGAGTCTGTAGTTTACCACATGAGGCTTGCCAAATGAAAAGTGTGATGATTTTTTAGGTCATCTAATTTGCTTATGTATGTTGTATCTTAATGATAATTTTGTGTGCCCATGAATCTTTTTCAGACTTTCCATTTTCTCAGGTGGATTTCCCTTCCTCTTTTGCTGTGCAAATACTATGACTCTGGCTCATTATAATACCTCACAAGCAGCTTTCCTGAGCAGCATACCTTATTTTGTACAGTTTATTTATGATCATCTCCCTGGTGCTGTTCATATTTCTGGAGGATGTTTTCTTCAAGACCTGAATTGTCTTCTTGACTCCTTGTCTAAAAGCTAACTCACCATCTGTGTGATGCTTTATTTCACTATCATAATTTTAATTGCAGGGGCTGTCTGATGACCGGATGGGCAATATCAAAACTCTTTCTACTTGCTTGGAAAATAATATAGCTCTGCTAAGATTTTCCCACCTCATAAATGAGATGTCATTGTCAGATCAGAACACTTCCCAGCTGTAGGTATATTTTCTGTGCTACCTCACATACCAAATTTTCTGCATTTTCTTATGATTTTCTAGTGTCTAAGAAGAAGAAATCCTGCTGTATAATACTTAATAAGCATGATGTAGGATATTCATGCTTTGTATAACTGACACAGTTATCTATTTTATATTTTCTTTGGTATGTTAAGCCAATTGACTCAGTGAAATAGCTTTAACAGACACTGAGCCTTTGAATTGTCTTGAGCATAGTTAATTTTACCATAACATATTTCTACTAAGAGCAGTCTTATTAATATTAAGGAGTGGGTGTTTGCAAGAATGGAAAAACTCTCCTGCAATGCTTAGAGAGTAGGAGAAAATATCTTCAGCCTACAGCTGTTTCAGATTAAATGTTGGACTTTCCCTGCATTTCAAAACAAAACCATTTTGAAGTGTGTTTTATTGACAAATGGTCCTACAGATTTCCCACCCACAGAGGCTTAAAAGCACAGAAGCAGGTATGGGGCAGCTTGGAAAAATACTATGAAATAAAGTTAAAACTGAAAGTACTATCTGGATGGGACTGTGAAAATGCCTCCGTTTGATAAAGAGATCAAGATGGCACTTGATGTAAAATCTGTACAGAGGCCATGAATTATGCCTTCTCTGACCCATGCTCTCTGAAACCTTACTTTTGAACAAGTCTATGTGCATAAGTAAATCCTCATTCCAACAGGACTTTGGTATTATGCTGTCTTGGGAATTTCTGCATTGGAAAATGCCCTGTCTTTTTAAGTTTATTCCTCTATTGCCATTCCCAGGATGGCTCAGAAGAAGTATAAGACGTAGTTAATGAAAAATATTGTGTAATTGATGTTGGAAATTAAAATTATTCTATCACAGAAATACATAAAGAAAAAGTTAGAGACATGAAACCATACAGTTTCTTATGTTGTGAGATTTCACCATGTGATTTACTGCTTGGTAATGTTCTGGCAGTACATGTTAAGTTGAAGAGTTATCAGTTAGAGCTCATGTAATTGTGTTCTAATTTGGTTATTTATATGAAAATAAAAATAATTCTTTACTACATTAAAACAGCCACATGCAAAAACAAAAATAAATGCTGCAAAAGAAACAATTGGTTGGAAATACTTCACAGTGGGAAATACTTAGTGTATATTCAGATTCTCAGTGTGTGTTTGCAGCTTGTGTCCTGTACTCAACATAACACTTTCATCATATCAAAAATTCTCTTGACTGTGTTTCAAACATGTAAAACAGTTCCCAAAGTAATTTCCTTTAGATTCAACCACTGCCTTCAACAAAAGTAAAAGTACTTATAGCACACCTGAAAGTCCTTTAATATCTGATAGGAACGAATCACATGAGAAAATATCTGAAAAATATCATTACAGCTCTTCTATTTTCACTGTCTACTGAAGCTCAAATTTTAGACTGCATTCTTCACTTCTAAAGATAGCTTTTGAGGGTCACATTTACAATGAATTGCAACTCAGTGTGTAAATATACCACAAAATAAAGGCTGAGATCACACAGTATTTCCGTTTGTGCTCATTTCTTTCAACTACAATTCAGCTCGAGTAGCTACATCTTTGTCAAAGAAAAATCTCAACATTTGTGTGATGCATGCAACAGCAATGACAACATGACAACACCCTCCAGTCTTGAACTAATGAGCTAAAAATCTAAACTATCCTAATCAATTGTACTTGCTTACAGCATTATCAAATAATTACAATGTCTTATTTCCCTTTTCTTTTTTATGAGGAAACCTGTATAGAAACTTGATTGGATAGGAATATAAGTAATGAGAATTTGTTTTTGATTTATTCAAGTCAGCATTAGACTTCTCAAACTGCTGAACAAGTTACTTGTGTTGTATTTTGTATACTGAAGGTGTGTTACATCAAACATGACATGACGTATTTGTAGGAGATTAAGTAATTTCTAATTTATCTAATGTCTGTACATCTAGGTTAAATTTGAGTGCTTTTCTTAACTTTTAAAGATTTGATTCACCAAAAATAATCTATCCATTGAATCTAGACAGCATACTGAAAATCAACCTGATTACAGATAGACAGCTAGCATATATTTGCAAGGACCATCTATTCTGCACGATTTCCCCAGTCACCCTCCCAAGTGTAATCTCACAGTGGTACCATGTCTCATTATCTTCAACCACATCTGTTGACACTTACATTCCAAAAATAAAAAAATACCTCAACAGTGGAGGCAAAGAAGGTTTAGATTATGGATATTACAGCAGGTGCTGGGAAGCCCACTGAGAGAAAGCAGTGTCAAACCTCTACAACATGAGCACACAGCTTGCTGTTGCTTAGAGTAAAGGCAATTTTATGGCAAAGCAAAGGCACAAGGGAACACATTCAAGAACAAATAAGTAGAAGGGAAACAGAACACAAAATAACACAGGCAACCTGAAAAGTAGGAAAATGGCCAAATATGCATTTTTACCATCTGGCCAAGAGCAAGGTGCCTGATGCCTTTCTTTACACATGGGATGTTGGCAAAATGAAAAATGCACATAGTATTTCATGCAGTAAGTAGAAAATACAGTTCCATTGTTCAGGGCTTTAAAATCACAGTAGAAATGAAAAGATAAGTGATTCTTATTGCTACCTGCAATCAGTCAGATAGAGGCTGACTGATTTAGTAAAACAATTTTCTAAGCTTCTTGAAATGCACAAATATGTCGGTGTTATTTTTGTTTTTTTTATAGACAGCAGGTTGATGAAAAGTACATTGCAAATATAGAAAAATACCCCAGAAACTTCTAGTGTAAAACAGCTTAAATTATGTTTGAAACAACTGCAACCAGGGGATAAATACTGTGCACCTGTACAGAAAGCTCAAAAAGGAAAATCCTGGAAAGAAAAGTCAGTTTCACTCCAGAGGCTTGAGGAGGTCTCCAGAGTGGCTATTACAAGGCACATGAAAGTCTGGAAAAAGGCAGTAAGTATTTACCAAGGGGAAACTGTGCTCAACTGACTTGATTGCTTTGTACAATGGAACAACTTGGTAAGGAGATGAAAGAAAGAATGAGGGATGACATGACCTCTCAATGGCATCTCTTTTTCTAAGATGGATTGGATGGATGGACTGTAACCTGTATGAAAAACTGGTTAAATGTACTAGTTCAAAGAAAGTTGGTTAATGGCAGTTATCAAAAGTGAGCTCCTCCAGACATGTTATAGGGTTCAATACTACTCAATAACTCTATAAAATGACCTCCATAACAGCAGTGAATGAACTGTCATCTCATTTGCAAGCAAAAGCAACCTGAGGGGAGAGTTATATAGTGGGGGTAGGAAAAAGTGGAAGACTGGGCCAACAGAAACCACATAAGGCTCCACAAAAGGAGATGTAGAACTCTTGTACTTGGGTCAGACTAATCACTAGTAGTTCACAGGAGATCTAATCATAGTCTCCCAGGACCTATGCTTCTCATAATGTCCACAGTGACAGGACAAGAAGCAACTGACCAGAAGTCACTTGAGGGGAAATGTTTGAAGTGACTGGAGCTATATATAGTAAAACAGACCTAAAAGAAAATAAAAATCAAACCACTGAAACAAAACTGAGGACAATTAAATGTTGGGATAAAATGCCTGGAGAAATGATGTAATCTCCCCTCACAGAAAAGATTTAAGAATTTACTTGGTGGAGCCATGGATAACCAAAGCTCCTGTTTGAACAGAAAGCTAGTTTAGATGATCTGCAGAGGTCCCTTTCAAACCTGACTTTTTGTAATTCTGTGATTCTGTGCTTCTGCTGAGGTAACAACTTAAATGACAGGTACTGAGATAAGCCATCCAATCCTTCCTTCTCGCTTCTCTAAATTTGGCATCAAGAGCCCCCCACAAACATTGTGTATCATGCACTATCAATCTAACACCGAGATTTCCTTTTTCTCCTCATCCCTGAAATTGGAAATTTTAAGTTCTTTTTTAACTTATGAAGTCTCAAATCCTTCCTCGTGGCAGACTTTTATCAAACATGTATTACATTCCATGCTGTAGATGTCTCTCATTGTTATTATCATTGAATCAACAGCAGGAAAGATACCTAGGGCATTTGGGCATTTGATGTTAAACTTTTTTTTTTCCCTTAAGATTTCTTCACTTAAATTTTAGTAGCATCTTCAAATTATGGTCTCAAGAAGCTTGAATCCTCTCTATGCCAGCTTCTAGCTAAAGAGGATTTGTTACACTCATTGAGCAGCATATCATGCTCAGACTTTATTAAAATATGCATTTCTTATTTTATTATAAAACAGTTCTTTCAGTCTGATGTATGCAATATTAACTATTGGCTTTTTTATAGGTGAGAGTGTTTTGGGTTTTTTTATTTTTGGGGGGTGGGGAGGACGAAAATTTTTTTTTTTATTTTTCAGAGAGAGTTCACATTTTGAAATTCACATTTCAGATTTGAGGCAAACTGACTTTATATAATACTTGTGAGCAGCTATATGTTTCATCTTTATTTACAACCTTAGTTTCATAGCAACTAATATAACTTAAAGGAGAAATACTGTAAGAATGCTAAAAACAGATTAAAAGGAAGAGCTAAACTAAAGACGTAAACCAAATAAACACTACTATGAGAAACTCTAAAGGCTTTATTATCACTTGTGAATATGTCAGTGTTACTATGGGAACTTCAGGTTTTTGCATTTGACATGATTCAACTGTATCAAGTTCTGGCTGAAAAAATGAAAAGATCAACAGCAAAAAAATCCAAGAAATTGTGAATCTTTTTGCTTTAAAAAGTAAAATTTCATTTTCCTTTTATGTAATCCATCAGATTGAAAAAAGAATGTGGAGAAACTAGAGAAAGAATGAGAAATTCTGTCTCTCATGTCACATAGGATTCATTGTCAAAGAAAACAAGTCATAGAGTTTACGTAAACTTAATTTCAATTGTTATAAGGTTTTAAATTATCAGTGGGTGTATTTTTAGCAAAGATCCTTTAACCATATAAAAAAAGTTTGCATAGTCTGCCTTTAAAGTTGAAAATCTTTTTTCAAAATAGCTGGCAGGGAAGCAAGGTCAAGATTTTGAATGCTACCTTGCAGCAATAGCACAAATCAGAATATTATGTTCCCTAACCCAGCTTCTGGATGCTTTATCTATGTGAAGACACTGTTGTATTTGCAGCACTATTTATTATATCTGAGAATTTTTGAAGATCTGTGATGTATACCATCCAAGCTTCACTTACTGTGCCTCACAGTCACAGCTCTTTCCGCTCTTATTTCCCTTCTGGATAGTCCTTTCTCTCATCTGTGCAGTGACAGGAACCAAATATGCCTAGCACGGATAGAGTTTTCACTGATTCTGATAAGATTTGTCAGACTGTGTGTAGTAGTTGCTAGGAAAAAAGGCTATTTCCTCAACATTAGATGACTGCTTCGTCTGCACATCATCACAGCAGCAGAAAGCTGGTGTTCTGATCAGGGTAAAATGAGTTAGCATATTCCTTGAACAGCTATTTTTAAGGAAAGATAAGGTGGAATTCAGAGGTTAATCAGGAAGTCAATACTGTGTTGATATCTAAATGAGATTACGGAGGTTTTATTGAAGAAATAGTAGATTTTCTTGTGTAAATGTAGATGCAAAACAGACCTGCTTCTTTCGACTTTGGTCGAGTTCTGATTTATGTACCAAACCTAACATTTTGCTACCCACAGATTTACTTAAGTAGCTATAATTCCTCATCCCATCTTTTTATTACAAAAATGAACAGTGGAAGCACAGAAATGCATATGCAAAGACAAAGTATCAGAATCTACATGGTATTATGATGAAATTGATGTAATGCTGACATCCAGGTGAATCTTCCTTTTAATTCAATTGAAAAGCTTGATCTAATATTTATTTCCTGTATGTTGTGATAGACTGCAAAAATGATTAGGAAACTCAATTGAGCCAAATTGACAAATACCACATAAACCTAATGACTTATTTTCCTTAGTAATATCCCTAAAATTTCCCAGCTAAATGTAGATCTAAAATATACAACAGGGTCTGAATCTGTCCACAACACTGTCAAAAAATTATATTATACTTTATTACTTATAGAGTTGTTTCTTATTGTTTTCTATGCAATTCTTATGCATTAATTCTTATGCAATTTGTTTGAAAAAAGTTAATTTTAAGTCTTATTTCTCTAGAGCTACTACCAGTGCCATCTGCTGTGGTCAGATTAGAGGATAAAACATACTAACATCAGTGTCTCCTGCCGTTTCTCAAGAGACCAAGACTCTCTTCTTACTCAGATTTCACAGCTCATATCCTTCTAGATTTTATCTAGTATCTGACCCTTCCATGTCAGTAACGTAGTTTTCCACATCACTGGGCTGACATACACTCTGTAATGAATTGACTATGGTTATGAGCTTGGATAAACAATAGAAAACACAAACCTCGAGTAAGCAATTGCCGCTTCAGAGTAACTTACAGTACTTTCTATCAGTGAGAGACAATTTTCTGACTGATTGGAAGAGATATGAGAGAAAAATCTGGAGGTCTGTCACATCTGCACATATTCTTCCTTAATTGCTCATGTACAGTTTAACATCCACATGTATCTTCCAGTACCTCAGTGAGCAGAGATAGGGTAAATTGGTTAACTCAGTTCCTTTTCAAGTAGAATAGTACACTTGAGATTTTTGCAAAAGGAAATAGTGCCATTTATGTAAGACTTCTTATCTTAACAAACTAAATGTATTCTCTAAATGCTTTCTTCTTTCATACAATAAAATTGCTGCCTATGTGATTGTCCTTTTGTGCAAAATTGACTTTCACATTTGCTACTGTAGGAATCTTGCTGATAAGGTAGTGGCTGTGCTTAAAAACTTTCTGTGCTGTGCTTATATTATGAAACTGCCTTTTCATGGTATTTATATAAATTTAGAATTCCAAATTCAAATCAGTAGAAAAACATCTTTTTCTGTCAAAAAGTCTGGGGCATACCTCATAGACTATAATGCCTTATCACACTGAAGTCACAGAGAATGCTAAGGAGTTTCTCATGTATAGGAAATTGTGAAGTAGAAATGGGATGTTTCCTCAAGGAATGTCTAGGAAAAGACAACTGTAGCATGGCTTTTGAAAAGTTGTTTACAGAAAAATGGAGGATGTCTTTTGTTGCAAATATTTTCTAAAAATGAATAATATAATTTACAGGATTGCAACTAAAGGATTCCATTACACTTTCTTATTAATCACAACCCCAAAATACTATAAGCAGTGCAGGTTTGGGGGTTTTTTCTTGAGGTTTATTCAGTATTGCATCTTCTTTCATTTTTTTGTCTTTAAGGAAATTTAAATTATGTGTCTGTTTTTCTTTCTCAAGTTTATTTCGGATAATTCATAGACTCTACAGCACAAAAATTTTGGATAATCAATATACAGCATCTGCTGATACCAATCCCCATTTGGGTCTTTACAATAACCAAATATTTGCCACAGTGTCACTGGCATATCTCTTATGATAGGTTTTGAATGGACTTGGCAAGGTGTGGTTGCATAAAGACATGGATTTTATATAGGTATTATATCACCTGGACATACACTGCATTTAAAGTACCTCCACAAACTCAAATCTGCTTTGTGGAATGCAAAGGAAAAATCTAAGGAAGAATATATGACACTTGAGTATCATTACTTGAGTCAGCTTGAGTATTGGTAGGTCTTGACTTCAGAAGCAATCCTGTCAAACTCAGCAGATTTGTCATGTGTGTCCATGTACAGGACTGGTACATTTAAGAAATACTAGGAAATACTATTTAAGAATACTAGAAATACTAGGAAAGTATTCCTTACCTTTTGTCACAGTCAAAATGAATAATCTGTCTGTTCAGGATACTTGAGGTAAATAATAACAAGAGAAACTGCCATTAGAACCAAATTTTGACACTGTAATTATAGATAATAATAAAGCAAGGAGCCAGACAGCAATCCATGTAAGGAACTTTCATTAACTCTAGTATTAGTCACATTTTTGTCCCCAGTACAAGAACCTGCTTTAATTCATACAAATTCAGAATGCTGTGGGCATTCTTAGTGAGGAGGATTGAAGTAGATTTTCTTGTTTTTACAGAATGGACTTAGACTATGTATTTGAAGTTCTTTAATGAAGGGAGTTAATAAGGTTAGTAGAAAAATAGAAAATGTCAGCCTTTCTGGTGAATCATCCTGAGACAGAGGCTAATACAGGTGTTCTAAATTTCTCTCTGGAAAAGATTGGTTTCCTCTGCTGCATAGGTAAGAAAGCAAGGAGTGCCCTCTAGAAGGCACCCTGTGCCAATACTACTGAGCAGAGTTATGCATGGTGACAGTGGACCAAATATTCATTTAAAAAATCACACTCTTCCTCACAAGATAAAGACAATTTTAATGGAAACTATAATCATAGATGTCCTTTAAGTATTTGGATTGGAATAGGACTCAGCAAATATACATCAAGAACTTATTGCACTCTGACAAACCAAAGCAATTTCAATATAAAGATATCAAAGGTAGGGGATGGGGAGAGGCAGTGCTGATCTTCTGCAGAGCATAAGGAAGACTAGGAATAAAAATATGTGAGAAACCAAGACAGTAGGCAATATAGACAGGGAACCTGAAATAATTGACCCTGGTACTAAAATATAATAATAAAAAAAAAGGGAAAAAATGCTGTATGATAAAATATTTGTGTTTTATGAAGTAAAGAAAGTCAGATACAGGGATGTGTAGATAGCCCATGTAGGTTTGGTCCTGATTCTTCATTCATGCAACGTGCAAAACTGAAAATAATTGATGCAAAGAAGCTGTACCCTGCTATTACAAATAGGAAGTATCTTTTGGTGTCACTTTTGTTGAAGGTTTAGTGAAAAGATTTCTGCAGGAATAATGTATATGTAAATAATCTAATCATTTTAGTGTTTATGACAGAAAGCTGTCAGATAATCAGCATTTACAGTGTACACCTTCTTCGAAACTACTTAGCTCTCATGATGTAAAAAATATTCATTATTCAAAAAATAGTTTGTGCATAAATATGGGGTTTTGTATTTGGGTCAAATATTTTATGTTTATTGGCTTAGAAAATCCCAAATTGACTGCAGATTAATTTTTCATTTTTCTCTTTTTGAAGGGAAATCTGATGTTAGCCTCAATTGCTGTAGCTAAGATGCAGAGACACAGTCTGATGTAATGGCACCAATACTCAGAAGACAGATAATTAATCTAATAAATCAATTTCAAATATAAAATATCAAGGAACATCAATCAAATTGTCTATCTTTAGAACTATGGGCTTTTGATTAAAAAAACCAAACCTATGCAACAAATAGTTTAGCCCTTGCCAGAAGTTTCCTTTCAAGAAAAAAATATAAAAATTTAGAATTAGTGACATATGGTGTCAATAAATTGTAGATTATCATTCGAGTAATTCTTTCCAATATGCCACTGAAGCCCTTTTAATTTTATTGACATTTAAGTGGTTAAGGTGAAAACATGGAAGGAATTGTGAGCAATGGGTAAGGAATGGAAGTTCAACTTGCCAACGTACACGATGATATATGGCTTTAAGCACTGTAGGGTACTTTCCAGAGTTACTGAATAATGTCATCCCTTCCAGAGGTTTTACAAAAATTATAAAATCATAACATTCTTTTGATTACTTTTTGTAAATCCATTGATAATGTAGAAATCCTGGACAAATAAGAACCAGAGATAGGATTGATCTAAGGAGACATCTTAAATCTATATCTATGTGTGTCATTCTATGTTCCCTTCACTGTCAATGGAAAGGTCATGTCTCAGTATATTTTCTCAGAAAAAAAGAAGAAAATTTTTCTAATAAAAAGCTGCAAAATTAAAAAAAAATTTCTGCATTGGCTAAGGAGGAAGTCAAAAGCATTTATCTTACATATGAAATGACTGTAGATGGAGGGATGGAATCTACCTACCTTCAACATGTATGAATCCATTTCTGATTTTGTACTGCTCTTTACATGCCTATCTTAATTTTGTTATGGCGCAATTGCTGTCAAAATTTCTTTCTTCAAATTGCATACCTGATTCTCATTAAAAAATTGTTTTAAATTACTTTAAAAAGTTTCTAGTAAAATCTTCCACACAAGTGATTAGTTATAATACCTCATGTCATCCTCTCCTTCTTCTTTCAAATCCAAATTATAAAGCTAATATTTTCTTGAATTTTTGGGGGTTTCTAAGAAAAGTGAGAATTTTAGGGAGACCTTTATCCTTCGATTATGTTTATCTATGGAGCTAATTATGATAATGACTCTCATTGCTTTGACTTCAGAACTTAAAAGTTACTGTAGGCAGTTACATTTCTGTAATATGAAGTTATCTCTACTGAGGAGATGGACAAACAAAAGCATAGGAATAAAAAGGAAGTAGCACACAATTTTAGGTTTTTCTTATTTATTCAGGCATGACTTTAAGTATTTTAAACTTTTATTTCCTAAAACACAATAAAAAATCCTCCAGTATGCACAAATCATATAAATATATATTCAAAATAAATGAATGGTGGCTTGCTTCAAGAAATAAAGCACAGATGAGAATAGACTTCACCACCACTGTACACACTTAATGCAATTTTTGTTCTGGATTTTTTTTAAAGAAAAGAAGTCATTAACCACATTAATATTCAGTACTGCTCTGTCACAGGGCAGATGTTTATCTGCATGCTTCATTACATTGTGAACAATGTGACCCATGCAATTGCTTTTCATGATGTGGAAATGATTGCTATGCAGAAATATACACACATAGCATTTCCAAAAATTTTACAGCAACAATCTGCTTCATAAATACTAGCATTTCAAACTTATTTTTCCTCCATTCCATCATTGTTCCATTTTCTACAGACAGCTACTTAGATTTCACTTAATTCAGCCAAGGATCCTGTGTCCGAGTCTTAAAATTATTTCTACATCTCTGTTTACTCAAAAGTGAAAAAGTTCTGATTTGTGCTATATTTATCCTTCATTAGATCAGGTTAATATTTATATTTTTCCTTAGTAAGTATAGAGAACTAAAATAACCTCACTATAAAGCAGAGATAAAATATGTCAGATGAATGCTTATAGCCTAGAAGTGTCTTTTTCCCCTCTGACTAGAAAGGGTTCAGCAATTATATATGAAGTAGATATGTAGATGCACGTAAATGTGGATGTGCATTGTCCTGGTTTTAAGTGTTTCACTATTACTTGACAAGGGCAAGAAGCAAGCAAGAGGGAAAAGAAAGAAAATATGAAATACATAAATACATAAAAGAAAGATGCTGCCCTTCTCATTCATCTAAAAATGAAGAATGAGCTCAAAACCATGAACAAGATCAGTGTTCAGTAATGCTCTGAGGACACACAAAAGACATAAGTAAGGTTTATTTCTTCATAGGTAAGATTTACCTCTACAATAAAATCTTCAGCTTATAATACTCAATCAAAATGTAAACTCCCTTGCAAAGAAAGAGCTCGGTACTAATCTGCTAAAGCAACGCAGCATGAACTGTACTTCAAGTACAACAGTGCCACTTACTTTCCTGCAGAATATCAAAAACATTCACAAAGCTATCTCTGCAGGGAACTGCTATTTCATTTTTCTGCAAGCTGACAATGGGTATCCAGACAAGATACCCTCTTATAAGTAATGTGTGAATTTAATGAATATGTGAATACAAAAAGAGTAACAGGCTGATCTGCACACGCTCAGCTAAGTTATGAAAATACCTACTAAATGAATAGTACATACTATGTGAACAATATTTGACTGATACAGGAGGCTTGTTGCATTTCTGAATTAGAATGGAGTACAGACAAGGATTTATAGGACTGATCAGTACATTTCTAGAGTACAAAGGCTCTTGAATTTTTGAGCAATATTTCCCTCCAGTAAAAATGCAAGTACTGAAGATTGTAATTAGGACAAGGACCTACAAGATGAGACAGAATGCTGAGTAAAGCACTGGATTTCCATTCCAGAAACAAAATGAAAGCTAAATACATACGCAGATCCTAACAGACAACTGTGATTTTTTCTTTTATAACGCAGATGATAGCAAGTAAAATAGCGACATTTCAAGAACAATTAACTTTCTGAGTTCACTCTGATAAGACTAGGATTTTCTAGCTTCTGGGCATGGGAGGAAGTGTGAGCTTTACTTATAATCAGTTTTCAATTGCTATATTATTCAGTTAAATTATGCAATACCTGTTAAAACAAAGCATTTATAAAGATTAATTTAAACGGTTTTTGTTTATATTTTTCATTTTCAGTGCTAAAAAAATATTTGGTATATTCTCAAAGGATATTTTGATATTTTAGGTACTAAAGCCTCCTTAAATTTCATATAAAACACCTATACAATTGTTGGGATTAAAAAAAAAACCAAAAATTTTAAATGATTAATCAGAATCCACTTGTATAGAATTTTGAATTGATACCGTGAAAAAAGCAAATCAAATCAATTATGTGAAAAGACAGTCTAAAGGTCCTAGACATTTCAAGTCCAAATGTTCTAAAAACAGAATTGGAAAAGGATGGTGCAGATACCCAAGACCAGACAGGAAATCAGGGCAGATGATTTTAAGAAATTGTCAACACTTTTCCAGTGCTGAAGTTAACAAGCTTGATTTTACAGAAGATAATCAATAAATAAATGGGGTAACAAAAGCAGTTCAGGGCACAGAACAACGGATCTTTAGTCTGGAGAAGAGGTAGCCAAGAAAAAAAGAAGCAAGCCTTTTTATTAGACCTAGATTTCAAAGCTGTCATGGACAATGGCATGTGAATGACCTGCAGTTTAGTGTCATGAAGTGCTGGGTTCTACTCATGTAGAAATTCTTTCCTCAGCATTATGTATGAGGATTTGATCATTATTTCTTGGGGAGAACACTGAGCAGTAAATCGCATGAGAATTCACCACCACTTGCTTCCCCATTCAGAATCCACACAATATGTTTTAACAATTTATAGCTGCCTTGTTATATAATTGGCCATTTTTTTTCCTACTGTGAATGATGATTTATATTAAAGATTACAAAAACAGTGTATGTTAGGAACTTCAATCCCAAACCACTAACAATTTCGTGGCCTGGATCCTTTTAATTATTCAACCAATGGTACTATAATGTGTATAAAATAATCCAGGTTTTTTTATAGTGGTTAAGATTCTAATTCTTTGCATCTTTTCACATTTTTTAAAGTCCACTGATTTCAGTAGAAATATGAGTCTAGTATAATTGGGAGAAAAACTACATGTCTTGGATCACAACATTATGTCATATTTAGTAAGTCTACTTGTTTGAATAATGGTAGAAAAATGCAAAATGTTAGGATCACAAAGTAAAATTAGAGAATATTTTCATTCTAAATTAGTGGCAGTCAATGATCTAAAAAGTAAAAAAATAGAAGAAACAGGGGCATTGGAAAAATCCAGGGTCAGGTATTCTGTTGGCTATGCAGCATTATATTAAGGGATGTGGCTGCAACTGATCATAGATGGAATCCTATATAAGGTGGCAAAATTTCCATGTTACACTTCTATTACTGACCACTATCTCCAGATGCCCTTGCACAGAGAATGAAGTTACGGCTATGGCATAAGTTATCCTTTCAGTTGTGCCTGCTAGTGTAACTTCATTGAGTCATTCCAGTTCTATTAAAGTTTGCAGTTATAATATAGTATCTTCATAGTAACATTCTAGCAATGGTATAATAATTTCTCATAGTGTTCTAAAGGAGGTCAATGGACTCATCTTAATCAAACAAATTAAACTTAAAAGAAAAGACTTTTCATGCGATACTCCAGAGCACGTGGTGTGATTCTTGGGGATTGTGAAGTGTAGGAACTGAACTCAATGTTCCTGGAGTCCTTCTAACTCCTCTTTTTCTGTGATTCTGTAGAAATGAAATCTTTTTCTGCAGAAATGAAAGATTATTTTTCTGCGAAGTAGAAATGTCAAACTCATAATTCTATCAGGCACCAGATCTCTAACAGAAAATTCAAAACTGTGTATTGTCAGAATCTAAATCTTCAGTAATTCAAAGTGGATCCATTGTGAACAAAAAAAAGAGCAGATCTTAAAATAGTGTAATTTCTTTTTTAATACAGCTGTATTTACTAAATAAATATATCTAATATATAGATAATAATTCTTCAACTGTAGAATTTGACTGACACACCTAAACAAGGATTATATCATAATTACGGGATATCTTAAAATTTTTTGTGCTGACACAATTAAAGAAGCAATCTAATACATGCAGATCCATGCAAATTTTTTTTACAACAGGTTTTCATTAATTTTGGAAGAATTTAACACATCTGCATGTCCCAGTTGTCTGAACTTCAGGACTGCTACATTTCCTTTGCTATTCTTCACTTTTCACTTGATTGTCATATATTTATGAGATTTATAATATGATATGGATTTTTGGCTTTCCATTTGTAATGAAAACATTTATTCTTGTCTAGTTGGATGTTGAGACTTGTGTGGTTTGGCAGAGGCAGTGGTCTGAATAGATTTAATCAGATTTAACCAGTCAGTTTCCTTTTCTTAACAAGAAAAAGACAGAGAATCAATCCATGAAAATAAAGAAATCATATAAATTTTAAATGGAGTATATTAGAAGCAGTAACTTTTACATAATTACCATGAAAAATAAAATTGCTTGTCCAAAAGTGCTTTTAGTTCTGATCTAAACTAATGAAAAATCATGCTGAAATTTATCACAAAAAACCTATTTTCTTGCAGCACCCTGCGCTACATTTTGACATTTAAAAGATTAATCTCATAGAGAGATGTCATTTTCTAATGCAGATATCCTGCCATGTGTCGGATTGTACCTGCTAATTAAAGACAAGTTTCAGAAGTATAAGAAATATCATTCAAGATTTTAATGCTTTTTATTATAGAACATGTCCTATTGTATGCAACTTAGATAAAGTGCTGGACTCAGGTGTATGCTACTACTGTTATAGGGTGTCCCGGGGAGGTATACATCTCTGGTGTTGACAAGTGTTGTCCTCATAGGAAAATTCTTTATGCAGATGTTCCTTTTTGTTACTGTTTTGAGGGAACAGAGAGCAGCAGCAGAAAATGTATGTTGTCTGTTAAGAATTAAACAAGCCCATGATTAGGGAGTCACAGGGAAAGCATTCATCATCCTCTAAGTCTGGTTTTGATTTGCATATCATAGTTTATTTGAAGTTCAGGAAATATGAGTTCTGTTGTGAGGAAACTTTTAGGAAAAACCATAATTCTGATGAACCTGCTATTGTTTTCTATTGCAAAACCAGTAATATGCCACATGGAGACTTCCTTAATTCTTACTTGTAGAATGATAGAGATGTCTGAATTCCAAACACAATTTTTTCCTCCTGTCTTGCTTAGAAACCTATTTACACAACTGGATTAAAAAAAAAAACATTTTAAGATGTTATATATGTTAATATGGAGTTTCTCAAGGAACCTTTAGGTGTGGATCCTGATTCATTCTTTTTATTTGTAAAGTTGAAAGAATTTCTTTTCATGAGGAATTCTGATCATTACCACAGTAAAAGATCTATTGCTGTAACATACAGTATGGGTCAGAATAATAAAAATTTATTTAAAACAAAAGTTTGGAAATCAAGTCTTAAGCACATTACTCAGAGTATTAAAAATATCAAAAATAGATTTAAAGTGTAAATCCTTTATTATAATACCTGATTCTGTATATGCACAATATTAGCATGTACTTCATAGAGCTGCATAAATCAGCGCATGGCTCAGAAATAAAGTCTTACTTGCAGTGACAGATACATAACAAAGCTGGACTTGTGGGAGGTGGCAAGTTGAGTTAACTAGTTTTAGTTCTGTTTAGATATATCTGACAGATTGAGACCATATTTTTTATACTCAAGTTGTAAAGGTCTCTTTCACCACAAGGCTTTGACTTTGCTCTTACCAGCACGAGGAGTTCTGAAAAAGAAGAAAACCAGATCAAAACTATTCATAGTCTCCATTATAATCTTTTATGGCTTTATATTTTACTAGAATCAATGAGGCCACTCATGCATCAGAAGGTACATTGCTATGATGCAATTTACTGTATTGGAGAAACAGCTGAGCAACCTCTGGAAAAAGGAGTTATGGGTATAAGGAATAGAATAACCAAGTTAGTACTGCTCTTTTCTTTGTTTAATTTTTACGATGGTGTTAATGGTGTTGTCCAATTATTCTAGACATCTCTGGTGATACCTCTTGTTGTACCTGATAATTTAGCATTTCAAAAATACCACTGATTACACTGCATGATGGCAGGGGACATGTTCTAAGGAAATAATGCTTTAAAACTGTAAGTATATTTGCCATAAATAGCACTGCCACTATGATCAGGAGTATTTCTGTCACTACAGTTCAAGAAAATGAGGAATATTTGTCTCTGTGATATGAGTAAGGATTCAGGAATGAGTTCTTGTCAGTCTTTTGCACTTAGCAGTTCACACATGCAAAGGGAAAGGGCTTGGCTGCTGAAATGAATTGAGCCTGAAGGGATGGATGTTGGTGTTGATGTGCTCCACACTGCATGTATGTTGGGGGGGCCAAAAACCTGTTTGTTGGTCTCACATAGGGTGACCTGATCCAAGGGACTGGCTCAAGCTTTGCTGAAGATAGAGTTTGCAAAGTTCAGTAAAAAAACTTTTTTCAAAGCAGAGTCTCCACCTTCAGCAAACACTGCCAGGTAAAGGAGGAAACCAGCTTGGTTGCCCCGATCTTTTCAAGAGACCAGCAACTTCTGACAGCCCCAAAGTTCTGGTTCTAGCCACGCCAGCCGAAAGAGACAGTAACAATTTTTGGGGAGAGAGAGTTATGGAATATTGTATGTTGGCATATTCATGACACTTGTGGGTTTGAGTGATGATTTTTGTTTGTTTGGTGCTTTCCCATAATGATTTACAAGATTATGCATTCTTAGTTTGAGTCTTATTTGCAAAATATGGCTTCAACAGAGGCAATGTATTAGATTTTTCTTACAAAGTTTTTTCATAATTAGAGAAAATATTTTCATTTTAAATTAGGAAATTATCAGATAGTACAAGGTGAAAGAAACAGACTACTCCTTCCTCACAGAAATCCAGTAATACTACTTAAATACAGCAAGAAACAGCAATTTTGTGATTACAACATGTAATATAAAACAAAATACTGTCAAATGTTTCCTTTTTGTTCCTATCATTCTTTTTGACTGGTGTTTGATGACATTTCAATAAAAAGTTTCATTAAAAAATTTTCTCTATTGTATACTAATACACTAATTGCTTTATAAATGCCACTTAGTATGTATTAATCTGATGAACACAGCACATTTATAAAATATGGGTAAAATCTTGTGACACTAGTTTAATTCTGCAGTAAACCCATTTATTAAAATTATATTAAAAACAGATTATAAT
The DNA here is from genome assembly GCA_035582745.1 of Loriotus luctuosus. Classification (NCBI taxonomy): domain Eukaryota; kingdom Metazoa; phylum Chordata; class Aves; order Passeriformes; family Thraupidae; genus Loriotus; species Loriotus luctuosus. Next base: position 71,287,315 of record JAWWEY010000001.1, on the reverse strand, counting down.
TGAAGGCTGACAAAAATTGTTTTCCTCCTCCTGGATTAAAAATGTAAAGAACACTTGGTGAGTGCCTCCAGGTTTTTGACTGAGGGTTCCTGCATGCCACTGTACAAGTGACCTAACAAAGAGATTAAAGTCATGCTTCTACAGTATTTCTAGTCTTATGATCATACATGCTTAACTCTGTGATTAGAGGATTTCAAAGGAGAATGCCAAAAGTGCTTCCGGCTTTAGTACCTTGCTTGTTCTGCAGCCATACAATTCAAGTGTACTTGCAGAAATATACACATATTAATGTGGCTCAATATATTTCTGATCAAATTCCAAGTAATGGACATAAATCCACGGATACACAATATGTTGTAATTATGACACATTTTACATTCCAGGAAACTACCAAAGAAAGGACACTGTTCAAATTACTTAAGATTTGTATCTTTTCTCATAAAATTTGCAAGGCATAAGAAAAGAGTCTACAGATTTCATTTCTTATCTCTCAGAGGTATTGATGTATTTTCAAGCTCAAGTCACCTGTGAGTCACCTGCGAGGAGTGACTGCTCAGCCACTGACACCAGCGTGAGAGTTCCCAGCTGGGCTGGGGGCTCAGGGTTTTCTCTTCTCTCTAAAGGCAAACTAAAGCCACACATTCAGCCTGGCTCATAAAGAATTGTAGTGGAAACACCTTTGCACCAGGGCTGTGCAGCCTGGCCAGCAAAGCCATCACAGGCACACTCTGACACTGATGATGGCCAGAAGTCAGGCAGTGTTAAAAAGCAAGCATGTGTTTGGTATGGGAAAGGAGGAACAACTACTCCTTCAGAGACTCTGTGTGCCTTTAAAGTTACTGTAAAAGCTCTCTTCATAATTGTCCCATTTAATTTGCACTCAAAAATCCACCAGAAGGGAACTTCCAGGTGACCCTGTGGCTAAAGCCTTGCACCCGCTAGTCCCCTGTCCTTGCTGAGGGCCTGCTGAGCAGAAAGCAGCTGTGGGCATCACTTCTGGAGTCAATACAACTAGAATCACAGAATACTTGAGTTGGGAGGGACCTTAAAGCTCGTCTAGGTTCAGCTGAATATCTTCTGCTCTTGCTCCCCCTCTCTGACAGGTGCTTCCTATTTTTTTCTATCTCTCTCCTTCACACTTCTTGTTAATTAAAATTAGCTAATGAAAATTTCACATTTACATCAATAAAAGCCAGTTCTGTTCTTCCAGGATAGACTAGGGCATTAAATCTTTGAACTGATTACTGTTGAGTCTTAAAAATAATCTCAGTATAGTAAGGTTTACCTGAAATTAAACTTGATAAAAAGCAAACTGATCATATTCATTTGTTTGTTGCTTACAATACAATATTTTTTAGCAACTTCCTCCGCAGACTTTCTCATTTTTAATAACATAACATTAAAAATTAATAAAATCATAAATAAATTCTCATAGTCTTTTGAGAACAATTGAATGTTCAGGAAAGCAATGAAAAGTTGTTTTCTCATACTAAGCATTTTATACTTTTGTTATCCACAGGTCTGTGTATCTCAAGCCGTTTACAATTAGTCAAGAGTCACATATTTTTCTTCATTTTAATAATAGAAGTTGTTTTACTCAACTAATGCAACTAACTCATCCATTCTATAGTCATCTGCTATAGAAATTGTTAGAGCAAAGAGTGGATGGAATATTTTTCCAGCATGCTTCACAATTTTCTATCATTTGTCATTAAGTTCTTCCCCCATATTAAGTCATATTATAGATCTAGTCTTCATCCTCTGATTCTCCTCTGTGCATTCCTTTCTTCTCTTACTTATTCTCCTATCTGAATATTTTTGTTGGATATGATAATTAACTGCAAAGTCATTGGCTCTATTTGTTCCTCTGTTGCCCCTACTCTGAAAAATCTTTGCAGGCTCCTTACTAAGTAGTTCAGGCAATTTACCTTGAAGTATTTTTAACATACTTAATAACATTTTCAATTAAAACATCTATTTTGAAGGTTGTTTTATAAATCATGTTAAAATAAGCAAAAGTTTCACACATATATTTTCTGAGTAAATGAACAGCTATACCCAAATTTTCCATTCTCTCTAAAAAATGTTAATGTCATGTTTTGTTAAAAGGTTTTGGGGTGTTTCTCTGGTTTCCCTTCATTGTACTTTTTTATACTTCAATATCGACTGTGGAAAGTAGGAAAAAAAGAAAGAAACAAAACAAGCAACAACAAAAATAGCAACTGAAAAAACAGCTACAAAGAAACCAAGAAGAATGAGAAATGAAGGAGAGACTAATAATTAAGCAAAATATAATACTATTATACTTCTTGTTTTAGCTTGAAGTTTCACTGTCAAGAATAAATACTCATAAAAGATAAACTCATTTTTAACAGCTTCATTATTCATTTCATTTGGAACCACTTTTTGCATTCCCTTTTCCACTTATAACCAAAGTTATAAAATCATAAAAGGGAACTTTATCATTTTAAAGAAGCATTTAAGTAGAAAAATAATTGTTTATTTTCAGTTTACCAAGTATTTGTAATTGACCGAAAAATGCAGTTGGCTGTCTCAAAACAGTGTCAAGGCCATAGAAGAAACTTGCCATAAGATAAGCCACTACAGCAGGAATTTGCGATAAGCATAGAAGAGAGGAATTTGAAATATAAATAGTAAAATCCGTAACTGATTCTGACTTCAGCAGATGTTCTCATTTGCACCTTAATTCAGGCAGAGGTATCTCCTAACAACTGGATCTTAACAGTATTGGTCTGTACCATGCTTCTTGTATAAGAAAGACATTTTGAAGAAGAGCAAAATACATGACAGCGAAGCCAGTAGTAGTGTACCAAAACAATGCATGAGGAAGGAAAGGAACGAGTCGAGGTTTTCGGTCTTCTCGAGATGGGAATGGGAGTGTGACAGCCACAGTCCAAGCAGACAGGAAAAGCATCCAGAGGAGCAAAACAGCAATCACTCAGAAGGAGATGCTAAAAAGGCCACTTGGAGTGATACAGCATGACTACAGAGCTTTAACTCTCTGTTTGTACTGCCTAAAACAAAGCAGAAAGCTGAAGCGACTGTTTCTTCCCCACAGCTTGTCTTCAAAATATTCTTCATGAGCAGCCTATATTTAAGCCAAGCTTACTAGCTTGGTGTGTCAGAAATCCTTTCTTTTCAAGACAGACTTTGTAACTTAATAAGTCTGTGGTTAACTAAAAGACTTATTCTTAAAGAAAAGCTCAAAGTTCTATTTTGCTGTTCTGACTTACTATAAAAGCCAGACTTCAGTGGAAATCGTGAAAATTGTGATTTCTTTCCATTTCTTTCAAATCTTTTTCAAGACTTTGGGTCTGCTAGGGGACTATAAAACTTATAGATGGTTCAAACTAGAGCCTTTTTCATCAGGCTATCATGTAGGAAGTTTAATTTTGGAAGACACATGTTGTTTTTGCTTCCTTGGGGTGAGAAATATATTGACTCAACAGAAACTCATTCTGTATTACTGAAGAACCCTCAGTGTGAAGGTAAATATCTCAAGCAAAGCAAAAATATGACTGATATCCATTTCAGATAGTTGGTAACCTTATACGCTAAGGTTGTAAGAGGGGTTCTCAGCTTGTTTAATGCCTATAAATACTTTTTTTCTTTGGAAAATGTAAATTAAAGAAAAAAATTCCTTTCAAACCTTGAGATGTGAAGTGGGGATGTTTTATCAAAATCTTCTTTATGGTAAGCAACTATCAAATCTATCAACCTCGGGCAAACTTTTGACTGGTTTTCAAAATTCAGTAGCTACTTAGGAAATGTTAAAACAGAATAATGAAGGAACTACATATCAGAATCTCAACAGTAATATATAGGATTTAGTGATCTCTAAATCTTTATCTATTTTAGTCATCAGCACACTTAAGCAGTTTTCCTACCCCACAACTATGGGGAAAAGAAAGCAGTATTTAAAATATCTTACTAAATAAAATACTTTTAAATTAAATAAGGACCAGGAAAATATTGCAAATGTAATCTAAATTAAGATGAGCCTCACCATAGCTTTGCTGAATTAAAAAAATATATATATAAAATGTAGATCCAACATTTTAAATTAAAAGAGAATTTTATTTTAATTATGGCATTTTATATTTTTCCCTCAACGTATTCTGTTACTTTAAGCTTGCTAGTTTCATAGTTTTTCATCTTTCTGGGGTTTTTCATGATAGAATTCCAGTTTTATTTCTGAGTACAGTAACTTGTATTTTCAGCATAGTCTCTTCCAAGTCCCTAGGAAAATATTTTTCTCTGCACTTTTTTAGTTTTGGCTATAAATCTGCTTCCTGCTGTAAGTAGGCTCCCTTATAATTTCAAGAATCTCTCACTTTTTCTCTATGTTGTAGGAATCTTTTATTTTCCTTGTAGCAAGGTTAAGGAAATAAATGTACAAAATGAAAATTACACATAAGATAATATTTAATATTGCATGAACTAAAGGTGAAGAGTGGATTTGTTAAGTCTACTTTCTTTTCAGCAGCTCTCTCAAATGCAAGACAAAATTTTCACAAGTGCCGAAAAGTAGTATGAAGTATCAGTATTTTTTTCATACAGATAAAAATCTCATTTGTTCCCACAATACTGTCTCAGAAAGTGGTTTTTCCACCTCTATTCTATTTCAGAGGTAGAAGGAGTGAGAAAGTTCTCATTAAAAAGTAAGTTTTAATGCACAGCAAGAAGATAACCGTGGTTCAGACACGTGATTTAGCATCATTTTTGACAGCTCATTGCCTCCATATTCTGAGTCAACTCCCTTGTGCCTTCCTACCATCAGCAATAGAAGTATTCACTGTGCTGAAAATGCCACATATAATTAGTGATAAAAAGTATTTATTTAAAAGAAAAAGTGATGAAATAAGGTGAAATGAGTTACACTCTGCAGAGTTCACTTTGAAATAGAATGAGACGATCCCTTCCACCTACCTTTCTCACTTTTGGCAAACTTTGGAAAAAAATGTGAAGATAACTCTTTTTGCTTATAGATAAAATTGTAAAACAATGTTCAGCTCCAGTGATTTCTTTTGTTAGCAAAAAATAATTTTCTCTTGAAGTGTAATTTCTTTCTTTTTTCCCCAGAACTCAAGTTATTACCTCATCTGTTGAGCTATGTCCAGAGGCTTCTTTCATAATTTTCTTGTATTATTCATGCATGAGCCTAAAGCTGAATTTTAATATTTATATACTTTAGGAAGAACTTGTGTCTCCGTCTGCCATAGATGAAGTGCAGAACACAGTATGAAGCGTGGATCAGCAATGAAGGCAAAGAACAAGATCATGTAGGGAACTAATTGTTAGGGACTCATTCTTTTGGTGTAAAGAAATGCCTTGATACTTAATTATGGTACTCATACACAATTCTATTGAAATTAATAGAAAAAATTCTGAAGAGAGAAGTAAGTTCAATAAAAATTTTGGTGTCTGAGTCTCCCAACACCATCTAAATTTAAGGCATTTAAAATTCCATGCTTCTGCTGAGGCTTAAATTTCCCTAAACATTTAATGCTAACCTTTTTATCACGTTTAGAAGTATCTGGTTTTGGAGGGTGGGGAGGAAGGTGGAAAAACACATGTCCCTCCTAAACTAAAAGTCATATTTAGGTAAACAGATACTCTTAGGTTCTTGGAGGGGGCCCAGTCATGCTCTGAGTGAGACTACGAAAAATCAGATCAGATTAGATAATTTCTAATGTTTAATCATGGTTCTCTTCAGCCCATTGCTTTAACCATGAGGATACTCAGACTTTTTCATAAAAGTACACATTTTTCTTTGGTCCAGTACATAAACAACAGGAACAAAACTGATGAGTTTTCCTTGCAGAAAGGATTATTTTTTAAATTCCCCTGGGCTAATCTTGAATCACCATCTGATTGTAGAGGAACATCATCAATATTTCCAGAAACAAACAGATAAATACCTATTAAACCAACTATAAAAATATAAATTTGGAGAGGATGAGGAAATGAGAAAATTGAGTTTTGAAAACTTCTGAACCTTCTCTCCATTGCATTGTTTAATCGGAAGATACTAAACCCATTCACAGTTCTATTTTCCTTTTACAAAAACATCTGAAATTAATTGTTAGTGGTTTTGGAATTTGTCTTCAGGCTGAAATGCAGACACAATTAATTAACTTGAATGAAAACTTAAGACCAGCTTGCAAAATATTATAAGATAGTTCAAAAAATCCTATGGAAAACTGTCAACTTTCTGCACCTTGAAGAAATTATCAACACACTAAGCTTTTAAAGCTATAGGCAACCTAACCATTTGTTCTGATTTAACAATACAAAATCATTTATGATTATTGCAGGTATTATGTTGACAGTTCTGCACTAAGATATGATCAAAGTTCTGTATTTTGAAAACATTACGTAAAAAGTGGATTAGCACTGATGCTTCTAGAGTCAAATGTCTTATAATATTACAGAATTAGATGTTTCTTCCATAGCTGATAGACCAGACTAGCAAAAAATATCGTGGCTTTGATTTGTGGCTGAACATATTTATCTTGACATAAATTGCAATGGACTTCTGAGATTTATTGGTAAAGATTACAGCTGATACCAGTTTGATGCAGTTTTCCCTTTTTCCATTAACTGTTAGGATATATGGATGAAGAACTGCAAGAGTACACGTATGAAGAAACTGTACACTGTAAGAAAAGTGGTTCTCATATTTCTATTGCTTTTTTTTTTTTTTACTTCTCACAATTTTTGCAGTTTGATAAGATTTATTAGTCTGAATTTAAATTAGATTTTATTTCCTGCACATCAATGTGGGAAAAAAAAGGAAATTTTTAGGAAAATGAAAATTATTGAGAATATGTGAAAGGATGTTGGGAATGTATAGGAGTTGTCTCTTCCAATAGTTGATGAAATACTAGCAAAGAGGCCTTTTTGTTCCTTTTTTTTTTGTTTTGCAAATGTGAAAAATTAAGAGGAAAAAATGTTTTGTGGAAAGGAAAATCTGCCTCTGGAATGTCACTGAAGGAAGGAGCTAAGAAATGTTTAGAGAATCTGCCTAAATGGAAATCTAAAGTCAGATAAAAATATTACTACTCATTCATTTCATTCACAGTAGTGTTTTGCCAACTGGTGATTGTATCGCATTTCTAAATATTCTACAGTCATGCACTTTTAATCCTCAGGGATTGAATAATCTGTGTGTAGGCAAATCCCTATAACTGGGATGCTTTGAAGACCATGAAGTCAATGACTGACGGAACAGGAGTTTAACAGGGTTTGTTTTCTGCTTTTGATTATCAAAGGATGCAACGGAAAGCAACATTAGTTTACACAGACAATTCACATGGTAGTATGGATATTTGCATTTTTTTTTTATTACATGAACAAATGTATTTAACTTGATTATTTGCTCCCCAGGTTCTGAAAACTTTATTTCATGCACTAATAGCTAATATGACAGAACTTTCTCTGCCAGAAAATGTGAGAATGGGACAATGACATAATGCTAATTCAGCAATTGCTCTTTGATTATTGAACTAAAAATTAAAGAAAAATACTGGCATAGAGTATTGTGACTAAAGCGTGTTCTAAGTCCTTTGGGATAGTATTATTTTGTTTTTAACATTCAGAATTTTGTCCAAGATTAATCACAACTTCATCAGGAAAAAATGTATTTGCAGTAGCAAAAGGGAATTTACTCCCTTTCCTTCCACCCACAGTATTAAGAGGACATAAGAGGAAAGAGAAGGTACAATGTGATGAATAACATATTAAGACTATTGATTAAGTTTACCATTATCTTTAAATGTTCTAATGTAGTGAAACATTTCAATGGTATTCCTTCTGCCTGATTTGCAATACTGGGAGTCACAAGCAGTTCTTTCCATCTTTCTGAAAAAACGCTCTTGTGGCAGACAGTGCAAATAGCTTAGTGTATTTTGTTCAAGGTCAGTGGAAAAAGTAACTGACATAGTGTTAGCGTGGATTTCTTTCTGAGATGCCTCATGGCGCTGGTGGCTGCTGGGAGGACCTAATGCCTGCCTGTACTTCATTTCAGCTGCTAATATTGATCTGACAGTTCTTGACCTGTGGGTAATATGTGGTATATCATCTCCTTACTTTTCTTAGTCCATTTCTACTCCCCTTTTTTTTTTTTGACAGTGTAGCCTTCTATCACACATCTTGTTCCAATGGAAATAGAATACTGCTTAAGTGTGGCAGATTATCTTTTCATATGTTTTGCCTCTGTTCTCCTTTAAATCCCTCTAGCCTGTCCACAAGATAAAACCAAATATTTTTTTAAATGAAATTTTGTTGAAACATCCTGATTAGACAAAAACTTTGCAGGCTGTTGCTAGTTTTGAAATTATACCTATGAAAGGATTAAAACAAAAAATGAATACGGGAATAGAATAATTTAATTTTTCCTATCAGAAATTTGGTTTTATTTAAAGCTCAGTTTGGGGAAATTATAATGGAAATGTCATTTCTCTACTTTAGGATACAGATACTCAGGTCTTATGGAAATGCCTATTTCAAGGCAGTATGCGTACCCTTCTGGCAGAACTGAACTCACAGAGGGCAGAATGAGCCTGAGGTTAGGGGACCTGATAGGCTCACTTCACCAGCCTTGTATATTTGCATTTAAGCCATGCATACCTAGATTTGTGTGACACACTCTTAGACAAGGTCAAATGAAAAATAGACCCTGTAGGAGATGACTTCTAATTTCTTTTAAATATACCCTTTGTTTATTAGTGTTGGTCAATGACTGTTGACTCGATCCCTGTTAGTAATAGATCTTTAGAGCTGAGTTTAAGCACCCAGAACACATGAAGTCACCTATTCTGTAATGTCCAGCCTTAATTTCCAAATTATAGAATGGTTTGGGTTGAAAGGGACACCTAAAGGTCACTTAGTCCAACCTCCCTGCCATAGTCAGGGACATTTTTCACTGGTTCAAATTTCTCAGAGCCCTGCCCAACCTGACTTGAAACACTTCAAATGATGGGGTATGCGTAACTTCTCTGGGAAACTTATTCCAATGTCTCACCACTCTGATAGCAAGATTTTTTTTTTCTTAGATCAAATCCACCCTCTTTCAGTTTAAAACCATTGTCCCTGTCACTACCTGCCATGGTAAAATGTCTGTTTTCATCTTTCCTATAAGCCCACTTTAAATACTGAAAGGTCACCATAAAGTCTCCCCTGAGCCTTTTGGCTGAACAACCCCCAACTCTCTCAGTCTGACTTCATAGGAGAGGTTCCAGCTCTCTTATATTTCTATGGTTTTCCTCTGAACCCTCTTTGACAGGTCCACGTTTCTCTGGGGAGCCCAGAGATGGATTGAGGTCTCTGGTTGAGGTCTCACAAGGGCAGAGTGATCTCCCTTGATCTACTGGACACACTGTTTTTGGTGCAGCCCAGGACACCACTGGTTTTCTGGGCTGGAAGGGCACTTTACCAGCACTTGATCAATTTTCATCCACCAGTATCCTCAGACACTGGGACAGCTGCATTCAGTCGGTTGATCCCCCAGCCTGATTTGATAGTAGGGAGTGCTCTGAGTCTGGTACAGGACCTTGCAGCTGGCCTGGTTGAACCTCATTGATGTTCACAAAGGCACACTTCTCAAGATTGTTGTGGTTCTTCTGGATGTCTTCTCTTCCCCCCAATAAATCAGCTGTACCAGTTAGACTGGTGTCATCTGGACACTTGCAGTCCATTCCACTAAGTTATTGATAAAGATATCAAGGTGAGAACCTCTGAGGGACACCACTTTCTACTGATCCTCCATTTGGACATTGAACTCTAGACTGGAACTTTGGATGCAGACAACCAGCCATTTCCTTACCCATCAATTGTTACATCTATCAAAACCTTCTCTCTCCAATTCAGCAGAAAGAATAATGTGTCAAAGGCCTTACATACATCTAGGTGGATGATGTCCACAGCCCTCCCTTTACCTACTGATGCAGTCACTGCTTAATGGAAGGCCACTAAATTAGCCAAGCAAAGTTAGAACCCAGCCTTTCACCTCTTGTTTTGGTCTGTTCTTTTTAAAAAGAAGTTTACACTCCAGGAGAAATGTTTTTTAAAAAAAAGTTCTGTAACATATTTTCTATGTGTAAATTCTGTATAATATTTTCAGTGGCACATTATTCTTTTTTTGTTCTTAGGAATTTAATGAAAACATAGCAAAATATATTAATTTTCCAGAAAAACAGATAGAAAAACTTCGTTATGAAAATTAAACTGTTACTTTTTTATTTTTAACATGGATAATGTTATTTGATTTTAAAACATAAAGATAAAATCTTTCTGTAAATGTGAAAGAGCATGTAGGAGTTATAGATCTATACTACTTACAGGCAGTGTTGTAAATAGACAAGAAGAAAATTTGCTGAATTTCCTTTTCCTCTGACAACATATTGCATGAACTTTCTTTTTGAGAAGAAATTGAATTATAATTAATGAGAACACATTTCTTACAGGCAATACAATTTCATATCAATCATTCGTGTTATAAGGTGTATATATTAAAACCAACTGAAACTGTGCAGCAAGAAACTTTATCCCCAATGTACTTATCTTTTGCACTTATATGCTAATTTAAGAGTTTTTTGAACTGCCTATTGCCCAATTAGTGAACAATTATAACTTAAATGAGCTAAATGCTATTTTGTTTGCATGAAGAAATCTTCAATAATGATTAATAGAGTTTTAATCAAGTACAAGTGGAGACTTAAATATGCCATGACTGAAACAGAATTACTTGAATGTTCCTCCAAAAATGGAAAATGAGTTTTCTGTTTCTAAAATGAAAAAAAAAAATCATGTTTCATATTAGAAGTCAACATTGTGAAAGAGTAACTTACAGTCCTGAATATATTTTGAGCTTGTTATGTGGCAGATAGTATGTTTGCTAAACAGCCAGGGTGGAAAGAGTGGTTTTGTTATATACAGATTGATACAAGATTAGGACTTCATGACCTAGTCTTTGCTCTAGTGTGCCCTCTATGCGAAGCCGATTATAAATATGTTACTAAATTTAATGTATGTCTAGAAAAAGTAGCAGGAAATTACCAGGATTATTAATACCACGAAAATGATCTTTTCTGGGGTTTGGGGTCATTGCTAAGACTAAGTACAGCAAGATAAGAACATTAAAGACTCCCTTTTTATCACTTGTCCATTTAACACTCTGGTGTATTTGCAGGATGTAGATGTAAGGGTAGGTAGGCTATTTTAGATTGCTAAAAAACTTTCATATTTCTTCAGACACTACAGTTGGGACTTATTTCAACTAATTTAAATGCTGAAAAGTTAAACATCTACTTCTTAATCAGCCATTTTATGTGTCTTTTGAATTCAATGGAGAGAAACAAGCATCCCCACAGTACAACTTCAGTGTCCCAATGTAGACAACTTTCTTAGATTAAGGTGAAGCTCCCTGCAAAGCTGTTTCTTTGGCAAAATGGTTTGTTCAGAGTAAGAAACAAGAACTTCTAGATGACTGTGCTATAACCAAATCTCCCCACTAAATGACTATTTTATGTCTTGTGAATGACAATCCATAACACTTGAGTGAGTTTTTTGGGCCTTACAGGGTGACAGTGCATGACACTGTATGCTACATTCAGCAAATAGATTTTTTTTTTCTTAATGGAAGAACAGCTGTTTCTGAAGTTGGTGTGGAATGAACAGAAAAGTAAATCCAGATATCTTCTTCTCTGCCGGTCTATGCAGTTGTGGGCACAACTAGAGGAAATAAAAGACACCTCCCTCTCCCCAACTCCTTCTGACTGTTTTTCATAGTTTCCAATTCTGATTAGGCCTTGTAGAAGGATGAATGACAAAGTTAATAAAAATGCTATATTTATGTTCTATGTCAGAAAAAATAAACCATAAAAGTAGAGATCAAATTATGAGAAATTTTTCATATTTATTAGACACAGTATGGTATTTGTCTTTTTGCAAACAAATAGTTTTGTGGTTATTTCTGATGTCCTGATTTCTTTTGCTATTAAGAGCTATCAGCCAATCATCTTCTATGTAAACATGACAAAAAATGCATGAAGATGAATCTTGATTTGATTTTTTTTTCACTACTATGTGACAGAACCTGTGAAAAAACTTAAATAATATTCTGTTTCCTCTCTGAAATGATTGTTTCATTTGGAATTTTACACTGATAAAAACAGTAATATTACTTTAAATACAATGCTTTTTCTTGAAAACCAAGATATTACATTCATATAGCAATTTCAAAGAAATATTAATAAAAAGTGCATAATATCTAGTTTAATGCACCTATGTCTTATTCAACTAAAACAATTTTCATCAATGGGGTTCTGTTTACATTTTTAGAGCAGTGAGATGCGTTGGTAAAATCAGTAAAAGAAAAAAAATAATAAAAGCTTTCCTTTCAAGCAGGTGGAATAAAACAGTTCCAAATGCCTTATGGAAACTAATGAACCAAACAAAGTAATTTGCTGTATCCAAACAGAAAATAGCCTTTGGAGAAGGAAGAAGAGTAAAGCCTTATGTACAGTGTTGGCTTTAATCTACCCTGCAGTCCATTGTCTCCCAAAGCAAAAAGACACAAGGGCAGACTGAACATACACAGCATATGCTGCTACTGGCAAACTTGTGTCTCTGCTAATAAAAGGGGTTAAACATCATGATAGTCTGGGAAAATACTATGCCTACGTGCTTCATTTCAATTTTAGCAAAACAAATTCAAGCACATAATTTTGCTGGAGCTACATCATTAAAGCCAAAAATAGTTGCCTTCACTACACATATATAAAGGCAGAAAAGAATCACACAGCGGGGTCGAATGCTCTGGGGCAAGAGAAGCATGACCTTTATGAACATGTTAACATGCTTACCATATTTCCACATGTACACCATGAAAAGAGGGGCAACAATTGTTTTAAAATTATGGTAACCTGGTCTTCTTTGAGGGGAGCAAGAAGCACCCTGATTTTGACAGGGTAGGCTTTACAGATCACCAAAGGAATCTTAACTATCACCCTCACAGGAATGATATGGTGAAGTTATTGAAAGAAATTGTAGCAACACAACGTGAGTTACTCTGGCAGCCATATTAATTTGATGAAAAATTCCAAAATAAAAATATTTTTTCAAATGGATTGCTGATATCAAAATTAATTATTGATTCTACCTGTTTTATTAGTAATGCTGGCAGAAAATAATGATTGGATAATGATTTTATTATGAATGACTACTGGGTTTTACATACTGAATAGATTATTCTCAGGATGAATTTTTTTCATGAAGGATGGGTAGCTCCATAACTCTTTTCTGGAAGTTTTATTAGACATTATTGAATCAAGATTTATACCACTTTCCACCTGTGATAGAAAATACAAATAGGGTTGTTAAAAGATAGTACAAACCTGCAAAGACTGGGAGTGGATTATAAAGGAGAACTTTCTAACTGAAATTCATTTTTCAGTGACATATAAAATTCTTGTATTTCACTTTATTCACACTTAATTACATGCTTAAATCTATCTGAACAAATGAAATCTTAATTACAATAATTAAGAATTTAAAAAATTTAATTTTTCCATTAAACTTATTAAGTCATAGTCAACACATTGCACAAGAATACGCAATAAAAATGTTCTTAATTGTATTGTGGTATAAAGTGAAAGACATAGGACAAACCTCTCAGTTCAATTTTGTTTCCCTGTTTTCCTTTTGACCTTTAATGACTTTTGGTAATTATGGCAACAAAATTTACTGAAAATAATTTTCCAGATATTTTGTGAAATCATATCAGTGGCACCACCATATTGTAAATGCTAGCACCAAACTTTTTACTACAGTCCTATAGGTCCAGTGAATAACATCTTCTGTTTTATAACCCTAAACTAATTAATCTAATGCTATCCATAAAATATTTGTTCTTCTTTTTGGAGCATTTTCAGTCAGATTCCAGTTGTTTCCAGCTCCATGCTTTTCTTCCTCCTATGCATCACTGAGAACTCCTCAATATTATGTAAGTGCAGTGCAAGCCAAAAGGCTGCCAGAGCCAAACAAAAGACACTGTGTCCTCATCCAAATTCTGATTTTGTCATGCATTCCAAAATGTCAGGCTCAAGTTGGATGGGAATCATTACTGCATCCCTTGATCCACCGTATGCATTCCTGTTGATTTAGCTCAGCAAGTAGTTAACCTTTGTTTCCAGGAAAAATGCTGACTGATGGTCAGGTTATATTCTGGGACGCTTTGATTCTATTTTTGCATAGCAGCTATCCAGCCCGTCATTCCCCAGATTTTTAATACATGAGTTTTAAATACACACACAGGAATTTGTATTTGTTGATCTTCATGAGTTTCCTGCAGGTCCAGAGTTCTAATTTAATGAGATAGAGTCCTCTGAATAGCATCCCTATCCTCCAGAATATCGGCAGCACTCCCCCACTACCACCCCCCCAACCCCTCCACCTCAATGCAACGTCACTTACAATCCTGCTAAGGATGGTGCTCTTTTCAAGCTTATTGAAGAGGATATTAAAAATTTCTGAGAATATTTTCTCATTTTACTAAAGACCCTACTCTCTTGGGATGAATGCAGGCAAGAAAATGTATTGGCCAGTTTTTCTATGTTGAGAGTAGCAGGCCCAGACTACTCCTCCTTGATAATTTTTGCCAGCACTATTGACAGAAAATTGTATTGTCAGAGATCCCCTGGACTATTTGCATCCCAATATGTTCCCCTTTTAGAGTCCCCCACGAGAACCATTATTTTCAACTGAGGACTTCCTCTAGTTGTTTCAACACTCTTCTGCCTGCATGCTTAGATCGGGCTGTGTGTGACTGTATCCACTCTGATCCCTACCCAAAAGCTCTCAAGGCATTTCCATTTCATAGGAGTTCTTTCATGTGAGCTGCTCCTTTTGGGTAGAGTACAACTTGTCCTGCCTTCTGTAAAGGGTTTAGAAGGACATTATATCTGTATATCTCATTACAAGGGCAAGCATTTTTCCCATGTTGCTGTAATTCCTATGACATCATTATTCCATTACTGAAAGACTTACAGTTACCAGAAGTTCCACTCTTTTTATTTGCCCAAACTGCCTTTTTCAGTTCCTTCTCCAGTTGTCAGTTTTCCAACAGTGGATTCCTTAAATTCCTAACTGTTAATTGTTTCCCTACTTGGCTGTTTGCTGGTGAAGGCTGGCTTGTCATCTCAGGATCCCGTTTATATTATAAATAAATGCTGCATGTTTATGTGCAGACACTTCAGATCAGCTCTCAACCGTCCCACTTTCTCAAGAGTGAGACAACCATAGCAACCTGGGTGTTTCCCCATTTTGTGTGAGTTTTGTTCCCTCACCTGTCAAATTAGCTTCTAGAGACTACTACTGAAGAAAACAAGTGAAAAGATACAATAAGAAGACCATGCAGTGCAGCTCTTCCACCCTTGGCACAGAAGGAAAAAGTTCTCATGGTAATCAAATACAAGATTACTTCAGGACTAGTTTTTGTACGCTCTTAGCATGTAATGATAAAACAAAACTTTTGTTGATACCATTCCCAGATTTTAGGAAATCCATACAGCATTTCTGGATAGTTAAGAAAATATATCTATTTCTCATTGACTTATTAGAAGTAACCTGCAAATCTTGACCTGTATTTAGATATTTACTTCTTTCTTTAAGATTTTTAATGTTGATTTTTTCCCCTCCAGACTTCCTTGCATCTTTTAGGTGTACAGAAATCCCTTCTTCAGACATGTCAGTTCCAACGTTTCATTAGGAGCAGCCAGGGTATTTTCAATTCCATCCTTACTTCAAGATCAACTAATTATCATCCCTCTCTTAAGAAAAGCAGGATATGAAACCTTCTACTGCTAACTGTAACAGATAAGCAATCCTTCCTTCTAACTACATGAGTTATCCTTTAAATCTGGACACTTAAGAATTTAGTTTTAGAGTGCAGTAAGCCTAAGCTGCCTAAACAATAAATAAGAAAAGTCACATTCATAGGAACAATTGCTACAGTCCCAGATTCTGAATGTCCAGGGTAATAAAACTCTTAAGATGCTTGAAGTTAGATGTAACGAAGCCAGAACATAATATTACATAATTAGCAAACTGTACGTTTGTTTTTAAAATATTGAAGTTTACAAAAAGAGTAAATAAAACAGCTGAAAACATCAGTAAATCATGAAAAAAATCCTAAAAAAATAACTTAGAAGAAAACTCATGTGAAAAATAGTTTAGAAATACAAATTCTCACACAATAGGAAAAGGTTATCTGAACAAATTTTCTATGAAGATTGGAGATAATTTTGACTGGTCTGGTGTAATGGAGTGTTACAGAGGATATAAATTGCATTTTACTCCTATTTTAGGACATCTTAAAGGGTCCTCATTAAGTCTAAATGATAGCACTAAAGTGCTAATATTTACAGAAAAGTGTAAAAAAATCAGTGTGTCAAAGAGAGGTAATGTTGCAGTTATTTTCATTGAGTAATATTTCTGTCATTACCTGGGTATTTCTTCAGTTTACTATTACATTATTCCAATTTTATGCTAGTAAGTCCAAACTAAATTTTTAGTATAACTGTAGTTTTGAATAAAGGCTAGATTTCACATATTTTTTAAACTTTCCTATTCCAAACAAATGTTAGTGATTTGTTTCACATTTATTTGTGTATGAAGATTACTAACTAAACTCTGTTAAGAGTATCTATCTGATACATTATATTTTCCAATCATATACTGCATTAGAAAATATGTATTACATTTTATCCACTATTCATTTTATTTCAACATATAATATTGTTTCTAGTGATTATATCTGTTATATTCAGTTATATATTTGGTTAATATTTAAAAAATTCTCAGTAAGTTACAACACTCAAGAAAATTCATAATTTTTATGTTGCTGAATTAAAATATTAGCGTAATTTTTTAGTTTTTGTTTTTTAGACTAGCTCACAGACTTAGCAAATATTTTCCTCAATAAAGTTTTCACTATATCACTGAATCACTGGGTTTCTTCTGGACTTCATGAGTGAATAAAAAAATTCAGAGGAAGAAATATCAATCATCTATGCTGTTTGCCAGGAATAGGCTGTAGGGGGATAGAATGGAAGAAAATAAAGATAGTGTGGAAAGTAATCTTATCCCTAAGGAGTTGCAGCTGGGCCAATTATCAAAGATTAGGAGCAGGCCTGACTTTAACAGGCCACAGTTGTAACCAATGAGAAGAAGAGTGCTATAAAAGAGTGGGGCGGCTGATTGAGAAGGGAACTGGAGATAATTGGTTGTTTTGTGAAGGAGGAAGAGCCAGTGCTCTGAGGAGCTACCCATGAGAAACACCAAGAAGGTATGAAACTCTTGTGATAAGGATACAACAGTATGGAACCCCTGCAATAAGATGACAACAATAGGCCACATCTTTCACTGTATTTTTGGCCTCCAATATTTTCATTCGAACATCATAAGCCTTCTGAAAAAAAGTATTTTGACCATTCAGTGAAAACATTTCCCAGACCATTTTCTCTGCTAGCCAGCACTTATCAAATAAGAAAATTGACTCAAAAATTAATAACAATAACAATTTATGTAAAATTTTGAGACTTTAAACACTTTCAAAATTAAATGATCCTCACTGTAACACTATTTCTTATTTTATATCAGTATAATTTTTACTCTTAAAGCCAGAAGTGGAGTCTAACTATAAATCATGTAAGTTATCAACAGTAAAACAAACCCTAAAAAAAAAGACTGTTGATCATATGCTTTTCTACAAAGAAATGTCAGAAATCTTTATTTGTTATATTTTAATTATCACTGAGGGGGATCCAGAGAACAGCTGTTTTTCAAGGTGAAAGAAAAATAAAGGCTTAAAATATTTGCTTTTCCTTTGTGGCCTTTTTTGAAGGCCAGAATAAATACTATAATCCTACAGAAGTCCAGGGGGTAGATTTTTTTTGACAACAAAAACACTTCGCTGATCGGGGTCTTTCTGGGTCACAGCAGCTGCTTACAGCAAGGTTTCCCTTGTCTTACCCCATCTCTTTTTAATAATGTTCCCGTTTCTGAAATTCAGACCAAGATGATTGGCAACAAATGGTGCATTCATTCAAAACATCTGTCTGTCAAAAATCTGAAATATTTTTTTTCACAGTCTTCACTATTTATCACCCAAAGTTAGTGTTAGGGTATGTGGAAGGCAAGAGCAACTCCCTTGCAGTTATCTGACCAAGGACTTTGTCAGATGGGGTGGTATGAAAGAGAAGGAAGCCAAACACAGAGAGGGACTAACCCAACCCAAACCAATAAATAAGCCTGGTCAGTTACATGACTGATAAAGGCAGAGTGTGAGAATGTTATGTTAATCACCTGAGGACCTTGATTAAAATGGGTGACCGGGGTCAAGAGGAAGACATTGAAAAAGATCATACTGAGACACAGACATACCAGATTTTTCTGGCAACTAGAGAAATAATGAGAAGTAAAACTCATCAGTTATAATAATTAATTGACTGTCAAGGAACTGCTGGAACCACTTCAAAGAGAATCAACTTGAATTTTTCAACTGATAAGGATACAGCCCTGAAAGTCCATGAAGTTGGGAAGAATCTCTAGGATGATATAAAATCATGAGACAATCTGCAGAGAAAGGGGGTCAGGAGGAGCAGAGAGGCAATCAGGCAGAAAGGGGTTAAAAAGGGTTCAGTCATAAATAAAACAGGACTGATCACCAGGCTTGTCTGCCTGAGCCCAGCATCTGATCACTGCAGTTTGTCCTGTCTTCTCGTATCATTTTAGTAAATATTTCATTGTCTCTATGTAATTTCAGTCTCTCTCCTGTGTATTTTCTTGGTGCAAGGAGTGAGACTGTGGCTATGGGTGCCCATGGTCTGAGGTGTCAGTAACTGAAGTCAGTGGGGTTCTTTAACCTCCAGCCACTAAGGTGGGAACAGTGAGTGTGCCCAAAGGCAGCTTCTGGGGGTAGTGGAATTAATCAGGCAAGTAAGGGGCTCAGCAGCTGGAGCAGGACCACAGGTCCCAGGTACCTGGTATCATTTGCTGGAAGTATTTGTATCTTTGTCAATTTGAGTTTATTTTGGGTGTGCTTGTGCATTTGCTAGCAAAGGTCAAGCTGGGTAACCTGTCAACTATGAGTGCTTGTGTCTGGGATAAGTTATCAGGAGAGCAGTGTGTCCACACTTCTATTTGGGGGACCCATGAGTGTGGGGTGCCTATGAGTGTGTCCCTGTGTGTCAAGCATACATGTTGAGAATACAGGAAAGCAACAGTCATGTCCCTCAGTCTGGGCAGAGACCCTGGGTTCCCAGGCACTGAACTGAACTCCAAGTCCTGGGCTGGATCTGCTGGGGGACCCCACTTAACACTGTATGTCTGAATTGTGATGAAAGATGGAGAGCGTGACTATAAACATGGGCTGGAGCTTTGAAAATCAGACACATGATGCAGACTTGTACTGGAGAGCTCCAGTTTCCCTGCAGTACTCTTACTATTAATTTCACATTAATAAAGCCTTTTTCAAATACACTGTCTAAGCTAAAATTGTGTATAAGATGATATATCAAGAGTTTTCAAGGACCTGTAAGTAGTGATTACCCCTACACTACTTCTTTATATTCAATAATGATCTTTCCCAAAGAAAAGAAATGTTTCCATCATGGCTAAAGTGCTACAGCTGTCTTATTCATTGTAATGAACTACTTTAAATGAAGAGACTCATTTGTACGAATAAAGAAGTATGTTTCAAGTGGCTCAGTAATTTGTAGGTTTTCATTCTGGAATTAAATGTTTCCTTTCTGTTGTACATAATTTGTGTCCCTTGAGAACCCTTGTTTTCTCACGGTAGATCATACTCCTGAGAATATTAAGTCCCTTAAGATACAATAATGATACTCTTCTCATAAAATGTATCTAAGAAGTACCAAAGAGTGATGTGATAGAACATGAAAGGATAGCAATATTTCTTGTATTGCAAATGAAAGTAAAAGCTGACATTTCAGTAATGGCCATCCTAAATCTGAGAGCCTGTGTGATATTGTTACAATTAAGGCTAAATAAAGGTTTAAATAAATTTTTAGGTGTCTGAAAGAAAAAGTATTTTAAATGTAAGACTGAGGGCATAAAAAGGATAGCTGCATTTTGCTGTACTTCTGTTCCTTTTTTTTTTTTTAATTTTGCTAAATTTTAATTATGCTGCTTTTGATCAAGGGGTGAAATCTGATTTCCTCCAGTACCTTGTCTGCATAGTTTCTATACCGTGTTAAAAACAAAGAAATAAAAATCCAAATAAGTCACCTACCCCTTAAAGCCCACATTCTACTAAAGACAGATGCTCCACTCAATTTTTTTCCTCTGGGAGAAACTAAACACAAAAATATCTGAATGAAAAGGGCAGTTTAAAGTGATACTGAAAGCTGAATTAATGATAAATGTAACAAATCCACCTCTTATCCAAAGTGAAAGGACAAACAAACCAACAGACATGTGTCTAAAATGCCACAAAAGCGCAAAGCAGTAGCTGTAATTTTGAGTTTAATATGGCAAGAATTATTGATGTGTTATCTTAAAGTCTTCTTCAACCTTGCCAGATATGGGTGATTCTCCAGCTGAAAACTGAGCCCAAGGCTCTCGTTGCACAGACAAAACTACACTCAAGGACTATCCAAGATACAGAGATCATGCTGGTAAAAACGCATAATATTGCTTCCCTTGCAGAAATATCTAGCTTGTGTTCTCCGTGACCCATTGTAACAGGTACTACAGAATTTAGCAAAGAACCCATAAACAGTACTAGTGTGTGAAGATTATCAGATGCAGTCGGTGGAAATATGAAAAAAAAAACCACAAACCAAAAAGCAAATTCACTCGTTTCCTTTGGCAACCTAAGGAGGAGAGTTTGGACTTGAACTTGTTCATGGTAAACTCTATGTCTCTTCTGATTTAATATGTCAAAATTTAAGCATAGTTCCATTACAGTATTATGATTTCTCAATCTTCTTCTGTGAAGAAGATTGAGAAATCATAAAAAGGTGGAATCACAGGGGGAAAGGAACCAGAGAAAATGTGACATTGCTACTTGAAGAGATGTGAAGTGGATTTTCTGCCTTATTTTAATGAGCAGATGTTTCACCCCCTAAAAAGACCAACCTAGTTGGCACTGTTTTGTGTGCCTGTTGGAAGCCTCGGAAAAGAGGCCAGGGCAGACTGACCACGGAGAGTGAATTACCATTTACATTTTGGCTGCAGTTGCTCCAGCTAAGTGTTAAGTTGGTTGGGAAAACTGGAGATATCCTCAGTGATATATGCCATGGGAATAAAAGACTTCAGTCTCTAGATTCACAAAAATGTCGAAGATGAATGAAAATAAAATTTTTCATTAATGTATAAAATATGTAATCCTAAACTAATTGGTGACAGTGGACATTTTTGTGTATGTCTTGTATTACAGTGGAAGGAAAAAGCTTCTCCCTAATGTAAAACACCTATATTTTTCTTATATTTCTATGTCTTTACATACACACAAAATAAATGGATATGGCTGACTCAATTTTTACAGACTTTATGGAAAATAGCTCTTTTTGATCTCTTACACTTATACCCAATGTAGAAAAGCCTTTCAATAATGTAATTACATTACTATCTGCCTGCTCTCAAAAATGGCCTTTATTCTTCAAATTGCTTACTGTCTCTCACTCCTAGTTTTTTTGTTTGTTTGTTTTGGTTTTGGAGTTTTTTGGTTTTTTTGGGGGGATTTTTATTTGATGTTGTTGTTGTGTTTGGGGTTTTTTTTTGCATGCGAAGTCCTTGCTGACTAGAGCCTCTCTCTTTTGAGTGTTTTAAAAACTAGCTCTGTTTCCTGTAAATACAGATACCCACAGGTAAGCTATTGATAATATGTACGATTTCTTCATTTTTTTTTGGCATTTGCAAGCTTCTCTTACCAATTTTCAGGTTTATTTTTAATTTACCTTCTTCCAATGAGTCTGATGGCTGCTAACCCAGTTCATTGTGGCATCACCTAGCTTTACCTTTACTTATTTAACTTTGATAAGTGCCTCATCTGCCTTTGCCTTTTAGCCTGGCAAATCCAATTTGCTTCCTGTTAATTTCAAAACCTTTAAAAGGCTAATTGCTTATTTTAATCAGATCTTTTCTACAATCTGGTTTTGGCAAAGTGAAAACACACTCTCCGTAATTTCATGTTTGACTTAATTTCCTCAGATGCTGCTAAAAATTATTCTCCCTTTCAAATTCTTGATATTTCAAAGTAACAGTTTTCAGATTTTCCATTTTAACTATCAACTTCAAAATTTGTCAGGCCAGGGTAGTAAACAGAGCTTCTTCACTTTAAGCGTTTAAATAAATTTGATATATAAATGCAGATATTTTTCTAAACTGCTCTTTTTCTCATTGCTCTTTTTAGCACCTCTGCTTCCTATTACAGGAATACAAACATTTGTTCTGGAAACTGCAGTGACATTTCCAGAAGTCTACATCCATAGTTTGACCTCCTTGTTTTCACTCAGTACCATTATCTATTTTTGTGTTTCTAGATGTCATTTTCACTTTCTTTCTGCCCTCCTAATGGTATCTGACATTTCTATGATAATTTTTGAGAATCTGAACTAGAAAAACTACCACTGAACTAAAAATACATGTAACGAGTAGTATCTATACAGTATTTCTGTAAGAGAAATGGCAAGGAGTGACTAATAACTACTCTGTGTAAAAGGACTCTAGGGTGTAGTTCATGAATAAGCCATGTTAGCATCAACTTATTAATTAAAATTGTTGCACAGGATAGGCAGTTCCATATTTGAGCCTCAGAGAATATTAAGACACTTAGTCAAAATGCTCTGATTCTTAATATGGATGATGCGTAGTTCTCCCTTGCTAAGGCTTTCTCTTCAATCTGGATCAGACATAATATCTGTATCTAGAAAAAATCAGCCACTTCTCACTCCTTTTGTTCCTTCCTTCTCTCTCTGTCTGGCATTTTATTCTCTTAGTTACCATCTCCTTAAGACTATCCTACTTCTGTTTCTCGCTCTCTACCCTACCTTCAAATGAAAACATGAAAATGTTGTATTTATACATATATTTATGACAATACTTATACATATACAATGATACATTATACAACTATACTTATGCATTATAACTTATACATTATAACAGTTACATTACTTATCTATCT
>JAWWEY010000001.1:71168903-71263982 GCA_035582745.1 Loriotus luctuosus | reverse complement strand
TTGTGCCTCCCTACAGGTGTAGGCTATTCCTAGCAATCAGCTGCAACTCGTTGTGCCCTCTTACAATACTCCCTACATGAAAACCATGAAAATATTCTTCAGATGTTCAGATTTTCACAAATATTGTTTCAGGTGATAGAACAAGTTAGATACTAAGTCTTCTCACATGTGTTTTGTTTTATAAAGGGGCATATATTTAAATCCTTTTTAAATTATTTCCCCATGGTGAATATTAGGAAAAAAGGGGTTATCTGACAGTAACTAGTAAAATGGAGTTTTTAATTCACAGGCGGCTAGTGGAAATGTAACATTTCCTGAGAGAAGAAGGAAACAAAGAAGTAAGCATATGCTTTGTCAAAATAAACAATTTTTAACTTCCTCCTTTCTGTGTCACAGTTTGAGGAACACAGAAAAGGACAGCATTGTTTTCCTCTGAATTTCTTGTAAACTGTCAGCAGGAATGATCAGTCTTTATAAATCATGTAAGTAAGGTACCTCAGTGGTGCAGAACAACTCTAGCTTCAAAATAAAGCATTCCAGAAATAATAAAAAAATAAAACCAAAAGAAAAAATAGTTAAAAAAAGGATTTAATGCCACAAATGTGGAATGCAATATTACACCTTAGAGGAGCATAGTTTTCAAGACCTTCTAATGCTCTGACTATACGAACAGAAAGGGACAGTGTACTGAAAGTGGATGTGATCAGTCAATGGCAAGACATACTGAGGATCTGAGTACAAGCTCTGCTACTATCAGGGAAGTTTTCAAAACAAAGAAGGAACTGAAGAAATATAAACCGCAGAACAGATTCCAATACCTTTTGCATTTGATTTTGCTTTCTGCCATATTACTTGATAGAGAATTTCACCTCCTACGTCTCCAAAGAGCTACTCCTGTGTGTAGCAGTTGAACAGCAGTAGGTAGTGACAGTGATGGTAATTCACAAAATGATCAGTTGGGGGCTGGGTAGTTAAGATGTTTACACAGCTAACTTTGAGTGACTGCCCCCTTAAAAGTTAATCACCATTGGAAAACTCAAGTTCTCTTGTATTCATCCTTGCAAGATAGTTGTGGATATTAGTAACCAATGACAGGTATTGCCATTTTAAAATTAAAACAGGGCTGTGGTAACTTGGAATGATTTCTGTGATATCTGTGACTAGCCACAGCAGAACATGAGGAGAAATAACTCATGTCTTGGTCGGAATGGATGACGAAAGTGCAATGGCACTTTAAAGAGATAGCAGACAAAGAGTAGTGTATTCTAATGAGGTACATAGGAAAATAAGAAATTTATAAGAGGACTATGGGTTTGAAAGTCCAAGGGAAAGACAAGAAAGAGGTAGTATGAAGCAAAAGTAAAATAATAGATTTAGGAAAAGAGTTATGTATTGGTGGAGATGGACAGAGGAAGTATGTGGCTTGCTGTTCCTACATTACGATTTTTAGCAGCACATGCAATCGTTTGTGCTTGTCACAATCAGAAGACTATGCCATCTTGAAATATCATACTTCCCAAAAACCTTGAAGACACAAATATCCTAAGACCCACGTGTACCAACACGTATCTACATGCCATGCATGTAGATATCTCCTTATTTTTTTGGAGGCTAGAAAACTTACCACAAAAGACTGTAGTATAGAAAAGAGAATTTGATCAAGGAGTTTTCTTTTTTATTATGAAATCCATCAATTTCCAATTACTAGTTTTTCTGTTAGGGTATACTGTACTAAATGTTCTCTGTATATGAACATGGCTTTCCTTGTAAAAGAGAAAAATTGAAGTTACTGCTGCGGTTTCTAAGAAAAATTGTGGCTCAGGAAAGCCTTCATCTTCCATCTTCAATGTTTAGCTAACAAATAATACTAATTTTCAACTAAGAGTTACTCATTATTCAAGAGTTTTCAAAGTCAAACTACCCTTTTCAAAGCAGCCAAACTATAAACTTAAAATTTCAATTATAGCTCCTTATTGGTCAATTTTTTATCATAATTAGAGTACATGCATAAATTTTCAGAAATAAAATTATGACTTTAAGCACTGTTTTGTCCTGAACTCATTAAGAAACTTTGCACTGCAAAACGTTTCATAATGACTAGTTTTATAACCTTTTTAAAATTATTTTTACACTTTGGAAGAAAACAATTTTATCACCAAAACTCAAGCCTATTTGTATATGAAATACAAATAGAAAAAACTACTTAACAGAGCAGATTGCTTCGGTATGCTACCTATTGAGGCACAATCTCAGAATACAATTATTATTTTTTTTAGAAATTCTTTGATTCTTGCAAAGGAAGACATTTTAGGTTTATTTTATCTTTTTTTGTCCAATTCCCTTCTTTTTTATTTTCTTCCCAAGAGTGTCTGTAACTTCTTCACAGAGAGATAGTATAAATTATAGTTGTATCTTTTGTAGTCTGATATTATCAGGTCACTGTTTGTTCTTAATTAACTGAACATTCTGATATTATCTTTGCTCGGAGAAAATTAAAATATGAGTAAAGTTCTTGATATTATCCTTGATTCTTAATACATAAGAAACCCAAATAGATAACAAGAAGGAAAAAAAAAACATGGAATGCTTGCTATATTTACAGAAAAAAGTGTATCTAAAAATCAATACATTTTTTCATCTTGCTACAGTCAAAACTGCATTTCACAGCATCTACTTGACCATAGAAATTGAAATAATCTTAGATTATAGCTAATTCATTTGTTTTGTGTTAGATATTGGCAAATTTAATAAATGAGGTAGCCTGATAATTACTACTGGAGCTGGGATTTATATTTGACCTTCAGTCATTGATCATTACTTCAAAGAATGATTCATGGACTCTGCCTCTAGGATGCAATTCCTCAAGGGAATGTTCTAGACTAGGACAGAGTTCACGGAACAATCCAATGTATCTTAAAGTGTTTTTTAAGCAGGAGAAACTTTAGCTTTTCAAGTCCTTGATCTTCAAGCTCTTGACACTGTCTAACCTGATCACATATTCCTGTGAGGGTTAATATTATGAATAAAAGGGCTTTCTTTAGCCATTTTTTTCTGTTTTGGTGTGAGAAGAAAAGAAAGATATTGCTCATTCAATTTCCCCCATTTGTTATCACAGTTTTAAAATTTATCACAGTTCAAAATTTATTATTGTTGGATAACCCTTTTAGGAATAGATTCTTTTTATTCAGGAAGTATGGCTGGCATTAAAAGATTATCCTAGCATTAAAAAAATCCCACAAAAGAGACACAAGCAGAGGTCCCTTGCTTAGAGTAATTAAAAAGTAGCTCATTTTGGCGGAAACGAGGTCCTCACCATCATCAAGACAATAATAGCATGACTAGGTTTGTATTACTTTTCCATAGTAGTACCTGCACAGGAATGTTATTAGTAGGTAGAGATAATACCTTACTTCAGTTATCAGATGTATGATAAATGAGACTGCTGGAATGATTATACAAACAAATGTCTGATTAAGATAAGCATAAATCCAATAAGGGATAGATTTTATGGTATCGCAAAATGCATGACAAAAAGTTTTGGGTTGCAGCACAGGTGAAAAAAGTACCTCCAAAAAAAATTAAGATTCAGAATCTGCATGCTGATGAAAATTGAGGCATCAAGTCTCTTTAGAAAACAAACAGACCAACGATAAGAGAAAATGACAAAACAGCATAATGAAAAGGTAATTAACATTTTAACATTTTAAGAAAAATCAGGAGCTGACCCCTTCTCTCTGATGAGCAGTGACAGGACCTGAAGAAATGGCATGAAGCTGTTTCAGGGGAGGTTTAGGTTAGATATTGGGAAAAGGTTCTTTACCCAGAGGGCGGTTGGGCACTAGAGCAAGCTCTCCAGGGAACTGGTCACAGCACCAAGACTGAAGTAAATTCAGTTACTTTATTTTATTAACTAGCCATTATCTAATGGCTTAGATAAACTGCTTGCTGATCAAAATGGGTAATACAATCCATGGATGACAGCCCAACTGGCTACTCAAATATATGAGACCAAACACACCCACAGTTGCCATCACTATTTGGTATTAGTACAAAATAAAAAACGGAGAAAAAATCATGTTGCTTCAAAGCACATGAAATATTACAGCTCATACTTGAATTGCAAGTCTCACTTTTACAGAAATGTGTTGGCTACTTCCCTGACTTGTGCATTTGGTATTTTTGGCTATCTAGGTGTTCAATATTAATCAAAATGTAGAGAACATAAGCTGGGGTACTTTCTATTTTTGGAGCACTTGAAATTAGAAAAGGGACAATCAAAATCTCCAAAGATTAATAGGGTTTGAAGAATTTTTTCTTCAAAACTTCAGCCTGTTAACAATTATTCACATAGAAATACTGACCTTCTTCTCATTTTTATAATCTGTTCCATATTGAAGTTTATGGTTTGGACTGAAATAAAATTATAACATCACAGAACGTAAAAATGTCGCTAACTTATATATATATATCTATATATATAGTAAAATGCAGGGAAGCATTTATTTATCTGCTTGTCCTTTAGGGGATTTTGTTTTCAAAATTAACATCTTATTTAATAGTTGCTGAAAAGATAAGTTTTGGGGTTTTTTAAGAATTATGCTGGCAAATTACGGTCTTGCTGAAAATCTTGTAAATTGCAATAAATCATATGATGCTCTAAAACTCAATATGGTACCTTTACACTCTGTAATAGGCCATTCTTTTGAATTTAGTCTGGTAAATTTATGCTGAAATTCAATAGTGTTCCTGAGATCATCATACTAATTCACTTAGAAGGTTGTTCAATTACAAATTCCACAAGGCAGGAGACAATAATTTTTAGTATTGCTTGTCTTTCAAGGAGATAAAATTTTCTTTTGGCCTATAACCTTTCCAAATATTCTCATTTCATTGCCTATAGTTTGCATTTTACTCATAAAAGTAAAGCTGAAATGTCAGAAGTTCTTGAAGTAACCATATTTAACTATTTGTTTTTATTCTCATGTCCTGAAAAATATTTAGTGACCAAAATAGGACATTTTTGGTTGATATTCCATATATGACAAACCTCATTGGAAAAAGAAATATAAAAAAAAATATATAGAGGAAGAAGCTTAAGCACCTTTAAATTGTTTTAATCATCCACAATACTGGTGGAGAAATAGGTAGGATGCAGCCAAGATATTTTCTATGATAAATCTAATTAAGTGAAACATATTGCTTCCTTTTGGAGGAGTGGATCAACTGAAAATACCACTTTCATAATCAAAATTATCAATGCAGATACAACAGCATGTATCTCTGAGTCTGTAGACCTATGTATCTCCAACCACTGCTGGTGGTCTGATGAAGCCAGAGAGGGGAGGAAAATTCTAAGGAGCAGACTTTGGTAAGTTGCTGTTTTTCAGTCTTTCAATCTGAACTTTGGGTACAGTAAATAGGGATTTAATAACGGGAAAACAAGAATATAGGTATTTCAACAGACCTTGACTACTTAAAATGTTAGGAAAATGTGTCAGAATAAGAAAAGAAATTTACATCTTATTTAATTATGATAATGGAAGAAATGGGAAGAAAAAACCCCAACTACTCAAACCAAACCTCCAACCTTGAGATATTTCACTAACATGAAAATAATATGTTATTTGCTCACTGCAGGTAATATTTTCAAAATCAGTTGAAGTCCGTTTTAATGGATTTTGGAATGAAACCAACCTGTTAGATTTTGGATTAAAGGTCTGAAGGCTTAACAATGGTTTCTTTATGGAAATATGAGGGATTAAAATACAAACAATTTCTTTGTTTGGATCAAAATCATGCTATATTTGAATTATAACTTCCAGACCCAGGGTTAATATAATTTACAGCAAGAGGTTGACTATTTACAATCATATATATATAACAAATTATCAAAATATACACAAGAACTGTAATAAATATTTTAAGAAATTGACAGCATTTATATTAACGAAGAAATGATGGATGAGTACTTACATGTTTTTAAACAAATATGAAATTCTTTTCCAGCATTCTCAGTATTTTTTCTGAAAACATCAATGATATTGCTTATTTTGCACCAATATATTGCTTTTAATATTTATAATAAATAATTTTAAAATTGTTCTCAAAGGAAATACATGCATATTTCTTTCACAGGAAATTTAGTCATGATCTAATGTCCTTTATGTTATTTCCATTATTGTAAATGTAGATATTAAGAACTATATTTTACCTCTAAGTTGTACTATTTCCCTTCTGGCCCACAGTATGAAACAGATTGTGCAATAATGTTTCCAGACTGACTTCTATTATAATGGCTTTTAGATCCATTAAGTAAGAATAAGAAGGACTCCCTTTGAGCTAATCATTTAAACCATTACAAAATGCTCTGTAGAGACAAAATGCTCTGTAGAGAGTAGACCTACAGGGAGATGAGTTGGTCAAGCTACTAACTCATCTTTCTATTGCATTCACCGAAGCATCAGACAGCATTGATTTAACTGGTTATTACAAGATTACTTGTCCTTCTACTGATATTTCTAGAGAGGAATTTGCACTTCCATGCCCACATATGCACGCAAACATATTTTTATATAGATACATCTATATATATATCTATATATATCTATATATAAAAATATATATACACACACATAAAGTGTCCTTGGCAGTCCTTGAATTCAGGGAAAAGAATAACCATCAAATTCACTAATGATGGATAATCATGCTTTTTATGATGGATAATAGAGTATGATTTTCATGGAAAATGCCATGAGAAATCTAACTAATTATGAAAATGATAAATATTTATATTTTCAGCAAAATAATGTGGTATTTACTGTTGAGGGTCATAGTAATATGGTGTGAGATGAGTCATTTCATCTAACTGTGCTTATGTTATATATCAGCACATTTCACACATTCTGAGGCTGTTATCCTTGTGACTTAGATGTCAGCATATGCCCATAATCATGGGTACATAGATCTGTGGGCCAGTTAGAGAATCATCACAAAGTCACATAAATCAGGGTGCCCCATGAGATCCTGGTAAATGACTTTTCACCGAAAGCACTTTTTTATTTTTTGGTTCACACATCTGGAATAACAATAGCACACGGGCCAAATTCAATAGATAATCATAGTTTTCATATTGTTTCCTTTTTATAGTAGGCTAATCTTCAGGTTTTCAGATAAATTATAGTCCAAGCTCCAGGCCTTCAAAACAACAAACAAAATCCAAAACTCTATGAAAAAACATGCTGCTGGAATTAACTTGATTTTTTGCTGACACCATTTTCCAAGGTTTTGAATGGCTTGTAACTGCAACCAGGGGATCCTTTCCAGCCAAGAAACAATAATGCTGCTATTTATATGTATATGGATTTATTTATTGCTACTGATTTTAATACTTGTAAATAAAAAACCTCCAAACTAACAAACAAATTTAAGTTTAGGCTATCCTTAAGAGAAATAAAGCGCCTTGAGAAGGCACTGAATACATTTCAGTTTAATAATGGCAAAATCTTTTCACGCTTATAAACTCAGCTTTTCCTCTGAAATCTTCATTAAGACAGTAAAACTAGGGATATTGGTTTGAAGTTTTCTTTTAACAACATCTCAGAGCCACTGAAATCAGTTGTGAAGCTCTTGATAACTTAATAGTGCTTCAATGGATTTTTCAGTTTTCAGCTTTTGTGCTTTCTTTTCCCATCACATAAAGACTTGCAAAGCTAGAAAAATTCTGGTTTTTAATATTTTTTGAACCTGATCACAAAAAAAATCCACTGTCTGGATCTGTGGGTGTATAGAAGTCAAGTAAAATCTTGACTGAAGTTCTGGAGGATTGCAAACAGTTCTTAGATCTGGAACAGAGAGGACAAAAAAAATGCTTATAGTGATAAGTCTTTAAGCTTTCTCAAAAATATTTAAAAATTTTTCTTGTATATCAACAGATATCACTGCATTAGTGTATTTTTGTATTGATTCGAGTGCGTAATTTTCTAAACATGTCACTGATTCTGCAGATTGCAGAGTGTAATATATTTTCAGCTAGACAGTTAGTATTATAGTCTTTTCTTAGTTTTCAAATGAAAATGAAATTTTTCCCAGAATTTTTAGTTTTTTTCTTTTCTTTCTGCCAAAATAGCCTGAAAAATACTGACATAAATGTAAAGCCTATATATACATAAACACGTGAGAGATGTCCTATAGCAAGTCAGAACTTCTGTTGTATGTGAAGGTCAGAGTTGGATCAGTTCTGCCTAACACATAACCCTCATTTTCACCTACAGTTTTTTGTTTACTATATTAGCCCTCCTAACTTTCTCTAGTGGAAATAGATTAGTGAAATGTGGTTAGGATCCTTAAGCAGCCTTTGAAGTACTGGCTGTCTACTCTCAAGCCTAAGCAAAGATCATCGAATCGCAGAACCATTTGTGTTGGAAAAGACTTCTAAGACCATCAAATCCAACCACCACTAAACCATATCGCCAGGTCACATATCCCCCTTCCCTGGGCAGCCTTTTTCGATGCCTGATCACCGCTTCAGTGAAGAAATTTTTCCTAATACTTAATCTAAAGCTCCCTCTGGAGCAAGTTGAGGCTCTTTCCTTAGGATGCCACTGGCCTTCTTGGACATCTATTAAAGCTCTTTTGTTACAGGTTGCAGCTATCATTTAATGCTGGAGATATGAAGAGTTAGCAGAGAACACTGACAAATGGCTGGTTTTTAAAGAAGCAAGAACTTGTGAAGATTTGGCAGTTCTTTTCCAAAGAGGTCATTTCCTTTGAAGGGTTAAAGGCAGGGAGGTTGAAGAGATTTCATTTCACCTGGCTTAGATGTTCCTGACACAGGCATCTGCTTCTTTTCTGGTTGCCCTACCCATCAAGTTTAGTTGAAGGAAAAAAGTAGTCAATCACTCTGAAAGTAGGTTTCATCTGCTTTTGCTCACTCTATGTCTCTTTCTACTTCCTGATAAAATTATTTATTCTGCAAAACTACCTTTCCCTCCTAGCAGAGGTTGAGCTGTCAGTGGTCCAAGCCCAAGTTTTAATGGAGAAAGTCTGCTAAGTAGAGTGATGGAAGAGAAAAAAAATAAAATTTGAAACAGAACAGGATTGCTGATGTAAGGATAGTCTGCAACACAATGACTTCAGAAAATAAAACAACACAACAAAACATACACCCCTCCAAAAAATACCCAAACAAACCCAAACAAAAAATAAATTTAAACAACTAAAACAAACCCCCAACAAACAAAACGAAAGCATCAAAACCCCCAACACGGATGTAAAGAGAAAAAACTCTCAAGATGGAAATTTAGGCACATCAAAAACCAGGCTTATGCATGGACACCAAAAGTTGAACCCAGTGACAGCTGCCCAATAAAGACCTATTGGACACGGAGTCCAATATTTTTCAACATACCAGTTTATTTTTCCTTACCATGCACTGGCTTTGTCTTTTAAAATTGTGTCATTTGGAGTCCCTTAAAACACATGGAAGTTGTTCAACATACTGACAGAGAAAGTAGTGAGATTCCTAGGTGGTTGTTATAGACTCCTGTCTACCTTGTCCAGGAAGATTTCCAGGAAAGCTAAGAAGGCAAAGAAAACAATAAAATCACCCAAAAATACAAACCATAAAATATTCAGGAGTAAGTAGCACTTTGGTATGTAAGAAGGATTCAAGAGGATACCTTCTAAGTATGACAAAATATTCGAATTCATTAAAAAAATAATCAACACTGTTGATGGTTATGTAGGTTAGCTTATACATATGTGGTGATAAAACATCCAATGAGGAGGTTAACCTCAGTGATCTCAATTGTTTAAGTAAGAGAGAAACACAAATCATAGAATCATGAATCATAGAACTGTTTGAGTTTGAAGGGACATAAAAGATCATCTGGTTCCAACACCCCTGCCACAGGCCGGCACTGATGTTGCCTACTAGATCAGGTTTTCCAGGGCCCCATCCAACCTGACCTAAAATAGAGACCAGATATTTCTTCATTTCAGAATTCTGAGAAAATTGCTACATGAACACGTGGGATCACTATGTTCAGCAATGCAGATAAACAGAAAAAATGCAGTAGCTGTGCAAAAAAAGATCAAAACATGAGAGAAGTTGTGAATGAAATAGCTAAATTTGGAAATAAAAGTTACTTCAAGAAATTGAAGTAAATTAATTAAAAAGCAGATAAAAAGTAGAGAGGATATATCAAAGCCATAAATTAACCTCGTTCCTATGTTTCTTTGTTAAGAAAACTTCTAATTTTTTTTCTCTTCAGACAAAGGCAATTCTTTATCTAAACTACTTTATCTGGACTTCAGTAGAGCAGTTGATATATTGCCAGGGGAGGTGTTATTAATTAAGATGAAGAGGATTGAGATTAATGTAAGAATAGATGAACCATTCAGTGTGTACTGAAAAGGAAATGACTGGTAAGGAAATATGCTATTAGAAGGGTTCCAAAAGTCTTATATATGGATTTGGTGTTGCTTTATATTTAGTTCATTTTTTATTTAGTGCCCTGGGCACAAAAGAATTGAGAATATGCTGATGACGCAACACTGGGATGAGCCAATAAAAGGAAGTACAAACAGGGTCAGCTAAAGGACAGCAATAACACAACTGAGTTAAAAGCCATACAACACAGTTAAAATCAGATACTTGGGAGCTAACAATAAAACATTTTGTAGCCAGGTGAGAGCTCCTTAGACAGACATATGGAAGGTGGAAGAAAATCTGGATATTAGTAGATCCCAGAATGTCGCAATCTTTGTTCCCGTAAATTTCTTACTGACACAAGAAAATATGGTTTTGTACCTTTAGGAACATCTCCTTCCAGTCTGATCACCTCTGTTCAGGCAAGGTACCTTCCAAACTGGAAATTACAGAGAAATTCCACTTCTGATGAACTGAGGAATTAAACTAGTTTGTATTTAAAGATTAAAACATCTTGACCTAACAAATCAAATACTGTAGATAGATATGTTTATATGGTACACATAGAGACTTCTCTATATTCTAAATAAATTATGTTTCTTTTGCATGTTTCTCTATTGCACATTCCCCCATCAGTTTGCTCAATCCTACAACCTCCTTCAGCATTCTGTACCCATAGGATTCCACCTTCATCTGTTGCAAAGTGCAGATTTGCCTACAATTTCTTGATAGCCCATCAATTAGTGGGAGTGACCAGGTTTGTTTCTGGTTATAATTTGTTTACGCTAATAGTTCAGGGTTTATGCCTCTGTGTGTTTCTTTCCCTTTCCTTATCTTCCCAATTTAAAATATTTTTTTTTACATCCTAATTTGTGCCAATGACCAGGTTTTTTCTTATCAAGGCCTCCCTTATTATGTGTTGGCCAGATACCCTCAGAAGAGCAGACGCTCTCCTAACCCCATACATTTACTTATGCATAAATCAGATTTAGCGTTTCTAGGACTGGATTAATCTCATCTAACTGTAGTGGCTACAATGTATTGGACCAAGGCTTGTCTTGGTAGTTAATATGGAGAAATCAGTAAATATTTATTGCAAATATTGTCTTCCATTGCTAACATCTCCTTTAAGCTGAATTGAGTTGTATGCACATATAAATACAGCTCAGACACAGCTACAATTCATCTGTGTAAATTTAGGTGGTATGCATCAACCTTTCATAAAGAATAAATAATATCTTTTTTATATGCCACAAAAGTGTCCTGTGCAGGGCCAGGAGTTGAACTCGATGATCCTGATGGGTCCTTTCCAATTCAGCATATTCTGTGATTTTATGATATCTCACCAGTTTTTACATTCGTCAAAAAATGAGGACAGAACCCTGAGCCAGTACATTTAGAGCAGGACTTGTGCTCTTTTCCCATAGTTAACTTAAAGTCAATATACAAGAAACATTTTAACATAAGATCAATAGCATGTGCTTGATTACATTAATAGAAGCATGATTATGTGTTTATGCTTAATCAGGATCACACCAGTGATACTGTGCTACCAGGTAATTATTAGGTCCTTTACAGGTTCATATTAGTGATAGAGTGATACCATACAGCCAGAAACAGAATTTCACTCTTCAATTCTGATTGCTCCTAGTTAAAAATCAGCTCCATAGGGTGGCATTGGTATCTCATTCTTTCTACACTTCTGTATCAGTTCTCCTCACCTGCAAATTGTGAAATTTGGCTAAGATTAAATTGACTTGTGTTGGCAGGTATTTTCCATAGAATTATTCCACTGAAATTATTTCAGTACTACGATTTATAACATGGCTGCACAAAACCTTGAATCAAAACACATGAAAAGGCATTGCTGCATGCTAATGGAAAGAGACAACCCTGATGGAAATTTCTTCAGGTGGCTTTGTTGTCAAAGTGTTTCTGTTAACTGTGTCTCAGCTGACACCTGCTACAAAAGATTTAGGCTTCATTTGTCCTCTCTGGGAACTATCAATTTTCAAGATAGTTGAAGACTCCAGAAATTCAGTAAAAGCTCTCGAGTAATTTCTGCTTGTGGTCTGATGTAGAAGTTGTTCACTCTAGATGGGTCAGGGGCTAACTGCTTTCCTATTAGAAATATATGGATTTCTTGCCATTATTTTGCAAAATATAAACATTATCCATATGTTTTAATTTTATACGTAATTAATATTTTATTACATACATATATTTTGCATTTCTCTACATTGTATTTTTATTGCATTATCTATACATATTAAAAAAATATGATATCACTCTTCACATTGTGTTGAATAATCCATGATTATACATCTCAACTGAATTGTATTCTCATTAATAGCTAACTTTAGCTTCTAAGTTAGAGGAATTTCCCCTTCTTTAATTTCCTTTACTTCCTCTGTAACTTTTGAAAGCCAATTTGGTACCCACTGAAGCAAAAATGTGCAACAGTTTTGGCAGCCCTTTACTACTTCATTTCTCTCTTCACCTATTTCTATATGCTTACCCTAATTAGTAGAGCTATCCATGTGCATGCACACTCACATGTTGCTCAAGGAAAAGTCTAGGTGGAAACTACCAAGCTATTTCATAGCAGAACTTCTGCCTGTCATTCAGACGTTTCCTTTTATGATTTGTGTAGTAAACTATACACACTCAAATATGTGGCTGATTTGCTTTTTCCTTTAATTGGCACCAAGCAATTAATGGTGTCCTTAAGACACAAAGACAATCTAATACTATTTTATTAGAAGATCTTTTGAAATTATATACAAAATTTTCTGCCCAAAGAAACATTTCCGTTCATACAATGTATGTCAGTGAAATCCCACTGTAAAAACAGTCTTACTGAAATGAGTTAAAATGTCTGCATAGCAATAATGTAATTTTACAGAAGCCCCCAAGGAAGACTAAGCTTAACTACACACAAGTTTTGAAAGAAGACCAAAGATTTTATTATAACTCAGTTGTTCTGGATGGTTTACTGCATGTGAGAGAAGCTGAAAGCAATGTTCATTCTCTCAGGATTTCCCCTAATAATTGTTACCTTGTTGAAAACAGCAAAAAATAAAAATCTTCAGCTACTTCCACTACATGGAGATCATGCCGTTTATTCTATGACGAAAGCTATTTTATAAATAGCTATTGTCATAGTGATTTTATAAAGAAAAGACTCAGAGTTACACAGGTCTTTGCAAAATGAATTGAAGGAAATGGTAAGAAAACTGGGGGGCTGAGGAATGATTGATTTGCTTCTGGTTTACAGTAAATCCAATCTATGGCAAGAATGAATAACTGAAAATTTGTTGGTTATGATTTTCAAGTAGCCTGGAATGTGCCAACAGAAAAATAAATTAAAGCATTAGTTAGATTGTTCAGCTTGATGGCTGTATACTTCTGCTAGTGTATGGCTTTGTATTTTTTTAATTATTTTGTCACCTAGTTTTCCTCAGTATTACACAGAATTTACCCAATTTTTCCAAGGTGGGTGACATTCTAATGTGAAAATTCACCAAAAGTCTGTGTAGGCTTCACCCTCTAGGCACCTACCT
Organism: Loriotus luctuosus; assembly: GCA_035582745.1. Classification (NCBI taxonomy): domain Eukaryota; kingdom Metazoa; phylum Chordata; class Aves; order Passeriformes; family Thraupidae; genus Loriotus; species Loriotus luctuosus. Next base: position 71,249,990 of record JAWWEY010000001.1, on the reverse strand, counting down.
TTCTGTGAGGGAAACTGAAGTAACAACCAGAAAATTCAATGATGTCATGACAATGACCACAGACCATGAGATTTATTTTTCTCTAATCCCTGTGGTGTTTACAAGCTGAATATTTTTTGCATTTGAGTATTCTGAGAAATCTTAGATAAGCATTGTTAATGCAAGTAGTAATGCATGTAGTAACCTTCTATGAACATTGTTAATGCATGAAGTAATAATTGAATCCACTATAAAGCAGAATAGCCAAAATTAAATCTATTTAACTATATAGGCAAAGCAAATCTGTACTGTCTAGAATATTTTATATATTAGTACAGTGGTTAAAGAAATAGACCAGCATATGAACTATTTCTAGCTTCATTCTTTCTTCTGAATTGTTTTATGACTGTTTTTGGTATTCACATATTTTATTTGATGGCTATTTAATTTAAAACAAAAAAGTAACACAGTAAAGAGTTGTGTTCTAGGATTCCTTTTCCCTTCCCCTTTTTCTGCACGCAGGGGTTACTTAGGTCTGAGTTTCAGAGTCACTGCTTTTCTGGATTGACTTCTTTTTTGTTGGTCCCATGGGTCTTTCTTATTTTTTGCCACAATGATTGAAGTGCAAAAGGAAGGTTAGGAAATGACCCAATTCTACAATTTTTTGCTATTGCTCTCTGCTTGGCAACTCTTTTGCTGTCAGGAAAAGCCATTATCTCATTTACCCTTATTAAACTTTCAAAATACAAAAATATTCACAAGCATTTTTTAAGCCTCTGTAATATGTTCTCAATAAGCAGCAAACCCAAGAAAGATGACTGTCCATAGAAATGAAAAGTGAGGAATCTCTATTAAGCCTCTTACTTTCAGTATGCAGTTCAGCTAATATTTATACTTCTTACCTTGAGGTTAGTGGTACCTGAACTATAATTCAATGCGTTAAAAAAACAGTATCTCTGCTCTGCACCTAAATTACAAATGAGTAAACAATTTCATATGTCAAATCTCAAGCAGTATTCCCATTTGAATACTAACCTAAATTCTGGGCATGCAGCATTGTTACACAACGAAAGCAAATTCCTTAGGACCTAATAGAAACTATCTCTTGTTTTGCACAATGAGAATTCTTTGTATTACTCCTGTATTTAATGAGACATTAATTCCTGATTTCAGTTCATAGAGGACTATTTATTTTCTGCATCAATATCAATATATAAAGACACAGCTTCAGGTGCTGTTATTTCAAAATCAGCCTTGCACACAATAGATTTCATGAATTTCCAAAGAATGAATGTGACTAAAAGCCAAAGATACTTTTTTCTGTCCAAAATGAGAAGTGATTATAGATGCTCCCTCAGCTATCTGGTTTATTCTTTTTATGGTACACTTCTCTGTTTCAATGCAGTTAACACTGGCATTCGATATTGAAAACAAAAAATTATTTTCTTGGGATTTTCATGATTACAGCATTGATGACTAAAAATGAAGTGAGGAAAGAACATAAAATATCATGACCAAAATGAAAAATCTCCATCCTTTCTTTAACAATGACATTTAAAAATAACTTCACTCTGCCCTGGTAATTTTTTCTTAGGTTTGATGCTATGGTGATAGAAATGAGTTTTGTAATAAAATTTGAAAAATCAAACTTGTAGTAATTCATATGTTTCCAATACAAAAGGGAGGTTTGACATAGTTTACTTTCATTCATTCATTTGGGGACTGTTGTGTTTTTGTGCATTGGGAGTTGCTTGTGTATTTTTAAATTTTATTTTATTTTCTTCGCGTAAGCTAATTGTGCATTGTATAGAGTAGCATTTATGTTACCTATCTATCTATTTATCTCTCTATGATATATCTTTTTAACGTGTATGACCATGAAATTTCATCATACCACAACACATGCTATCTCTCTTTTGCCACTTTCAAGCATACATGAGAGTCCTGGCCATAACTTACATGATATTGTGTCTCACAATGAATACTCTTTTTCATTAACACTCTTTTACTTCCCCCACAGATGTGCAATATCCAGAGAAGGATAAGAACATGGTACAAGAGGTTTTTGACTTGAAGGACGAGAGAACCAAATTGTCCTGTAACACATATCAGCAAGTAAATCTAGATATGTGCTACCAGTACATCTACACTGTCATTTTGAATTACATCCTATTTCCCTTCTATTTATTATTCAGATGGAATATTTACTAGGTTTCTTACAGGATCCACTCTAGGGAAAAACAGGTACATCACTTCAACAGTACAGTTATAAATGAGATGATTTGTGAGTCAGTTTTCTTATTACTTTTGGCAAAAGACAAGTAAATTTCAATACTTTCAGAGCCTTCAGACATATAATTTATTCATCTTTCAGTTATAGGATTGTTCCCCAATCACACATAGAATTGGCAAGGTTGTTTGATGCAGAAGGACTTAAATAGCCTCATACTGCTGTTTAAAATTTAAAAAAAGTAAAAAAAAATACTTTCTATAGAGATATAAATAATTGAATCAGAGAGGCTAAGATTGGTGTGAATTGAGAATGAATGGAAATGTCTTTATGTGGAGGCACCAGTAGGAACATAGAGAGGGAAAGGGTCTCAGTGCCTCTATCAATGGCATCCAGATTGACAATTCCTCAGCACCCCTGCACATCCTTTTGCATTTTCATTGAGCACATGGGTTTGGACAACATTGGGACAGTATTGGTTCACACATATATACCAGCATAGATGCACTGCCAGCTCTGGAAGGGTTAGAAAAAGGTATGGCTGAAATCTGTGTGTGGTTACTAACCCGGAGGACATGAAGAGATAATTGTCTTCCCTTGTATTCCACATCATTGCACAGGATCCATCCTAACATCAGGACACGAGCACTGAGATGGCCAAGTGCTGACCAGACTGCCAGAGCACTCCTGCCCTGTTCCCTGGCAACTGGGCTGACCTCTTGGGCATCACATACAGTCTAGTGTTTGCATGGTAAGAGGGAATGAGAGTGAAACAAGTTTTGATTCCATTTTTATTTAAATAAAATAATTTTACTCTCATAATATCTTGCACACGTATTTACTGCACTGTGAATATGGTGCAAGAGTATTTCCTGAAAAGGTGAGAAATGAGTATGCACAAAATTACAGAGAGCAAGCTGAAGGTCTGTGTGATGGGACCATGGTACTGCAGCCATGTAGGCACCTAGTGAAGTTAACCTGTAGCATAGCACTGAACCAGACATCCCCTCATACACTATTCATCTTGGATCAGGCCAGTCTGCATCAAAAAACTTTGTAAATGCAAACCATTTTGCTCCAGATGCCCAGGAACAAAGTATTACTCCTGAAATGTTTTCCAGGACCTTTATAAAAACCTTTTTTTAAGGACACAGTAATAATAATAATAATCAGGTTAATACTGTTAGGATAGAAGTATATAAAGCACAGGGACTCAAGTGGTAGCTTACTGGCCCATTTCACAAAAGAAAGGCTTTGGGTTATATATATGTAAATGAATAGAGAGCATTTTTTAGGCAGAGAGCCTGTTCTTGTCACTTCTAATCTGCAATAAAAATTCATCATGTGAGAAATATGCATGAGGATTTGAATGGGCATGCCTCCAGTGTATTATCATAACACAGGCAGTGGAAACCATCTTTCTTAAGTAAGGGAGGACAATCTGCAAATAGCTGATGTACAAAATGTCTCCATAGTGGTGTTTGAACACAGAAGTTCTTTCAGAAAACTGAAAATGGGGATGAATGAGAACCAACGTGTTATCTGATCGACTACTTCTAGTCTGTCACATCTGTAGACAGATTTCTTTAGCACTGTAGGCACCTTCATGCTCCAGGCTGCTTCTAAATTGCACAAAAAAATTAGTACCAGAAAGAGAAAATTGGAAGACTTCCATGTGCAACAGTCTTTCCAACTTTATAGCAACTGTGGCTTACATGTTTACAAACTTAGTTTAGAAAAATAGCTCAGAGTTGTTTTTTTACCACTCCAATCAAAATTCATTATTTTCTTTATTTTTCCTGACCAAAAAGCCTCTCACAGTAGAGCTTAATAATGTTCGTTATAGAAATCTAGAACTGGGTTTTGTTTATTTGTTTGTTTCTAACTGCAACAATGTTTTTATATTTCTTTATTAACTGAGTCAACTTCGGCATTATTTCCACTAAGAAACCTGGAAATGGTCAAGGTCTGAGTACACAGCACTGCCTAAACCCAAACCTATCTCAAGAGTAGGATTTGGAGTGCACTCTACTTTTCTGTAGAGAAGAACTGCAGATGTTTCTGTGTGCACTTCATCATTATTTCCTACCTTTCTATAGATCTCATCGCAATTGTTGGGAGTTTAATTTCTGCACTCCCACTTTCCATAATGCAAAAAGTCGTAAATACAGTTTTTGGATGGAAAATCAATATCCATCTAACCACACAAGGACAGTTTTTTCCTCTTTCAGTGTCTTTTTAATACAGTTTCATTTATTGTCCATCAAAAAAAAAAAAGGTTAATAATAAAAATCTGATGAACTGAAAGGGAAAAGGAGAAAATCCTCTCAGGAGCATATAGACAAAACACATGGGAAATTAGAAGATCTTCCAGAATATGATGGTTTAATGGGTAAAATAAGGTAATGCATTTCTCCTCAATTTGTCTCCATGAAATACCATATCAACAGAGACATTATCTGACCTATTGAAATATTTGAATAATGAATATCAGTAAATTTAATTTGTATAAAATAAAGTAAAAGCATAAATATGAAAAAAAAGAAAAAAGCAGCACTAATTGCCACATTAATAATTCTGCCTGGCAGAACACTGTTCTGAAGACAAAATTTGGCAATTAAAGGCAATGAAAGACCTTCTAAATCACCTTGAACCACCTCCAATGTGACTTTTCTGCTTCCTTCTGTTATCAGCCTCACATGTCTGAAAATTAATCATCCCCTGCAAATAAGCAAATTTCAATCAGTGTGTTGGTGTCAACGTAGGGAAACAGAACAACCAGATACAGTAGTAGACTGTGAGTGCTGCTTCTACTGTAGTTTAGTCTTGGATTAACCCTACCTAATCTTGCAAGATTAAAACAAGATTTGTTGACTATTTTTTTAAAATAAGCATTCCTAGCAAATTTTCTGATTCAATCCTAATTTTTGCACCAGTGAACATAAATTTAGGTGTTAATGTAAATTATAAGTAGCATAAAAGTGAAACTGTTTTCTGGTGTAAGTCCTGGTACTTGGAGTAGGAGGAAACAAAAAATATACATCAATCACTCATGGAACAAGAGTAAGAAAACATACTGGAATATTTTCTTTTCAAACCAATAAGCAACTTTTTTTTTACAATATCGAAGTCTTGGCTGGTTTTTTTAATATGTTGTATTCTTTGAAACTTTATCTTATACCATATAAAATATACATTGCTGATCAATTAAGAAATTGAAACATTTTCATCTTAGTGAAGCAAAATACTTCTATAAACTTGCATTTAAATTCTCTGTTGAGTTCTGTAACTCATAGAAACCTTTAAAAATGCATGAGAAGTTCTTCTTATGAAAAATATTGGACTAGATCTAAAAGGGACATCTCAAAATTCATACAGAAAATTAATTTTGGAATAGATTTTTTTTAAAAACTAAGTTCAAGTGACACACAAGTAATCAGAACAGATTTTAAAGCCTAGTGACAGCATGACTTATGCCTCTGGCAAGATGTATTGTCATAATTTTTGCAGTCAAATTGTTTTTCAAGTAAATCCATTTATTTGTCCAGTATATTAGAAAATGTAAATCAGGCTAAAAAGCAATGTTCCTTATCATTTGCTTTGTAGTGAGCATGGAGAAAGAGTTTGCAAACTTGAGAGATATTTCACATAAGATTCTTCTCCAGTTGTCTACTATAGAAAAAATCCTTTTTTAAAAACCAGAAATTGTTGAAATATTGTATTGCTCCCATGGGCATCATTTCTTTCACAGCAAGTTTCATAAAGAAAAGTAGTCATGAATAAATATCATGAGCAGACATCTATATCAATCCTGTATGAGGTTTACCTGCCTTGTATGAAACAAATTTGTTTGAATGGTCTGAAGTTTCAGAATTGGTTTGGAAAGAGCCATTTAGTTGTAGACACAGAGAAAAATTTAGCTAGTAAAGGTAACCATTATCTTATTTTAAAATTATAGGTAGTGTGTGATGGTAATTACACTGAGGAGTTCATATTCACTACAATGAAAAGACTCAAATTCAGGCTTTCCATATTTTTTCTTCCTTAATTCAAAGAACAAAATTAAATTAGAAACTTGGAAATTTTTTTTCACTAAGTCATTTAAAGCTACTTTAACAAACATAGTGAGAATAGAAGAATCCACACAGATTAAGAATTGGGGAAAAAAAGCATATAGATGTATTGGAGAGTTAATTGATTTTGCCTATAAGTGAATTAAAATTCTGAAGTTTCATTTTAGACTTGGATTGTATGGCAAGCTGGATGGAAAATTCCATACATTTACTGAAATAATGTGAATAATGTTCTCAAAGTTCAATATTGTTACTGTCTCAGTTTATTATGTCATAATAAATTGCAGCCTTCTGTGACTTTAGAATAAGAATGGTGAATTTTAAACGAATAATGTGTTAATCATAATCAAGCACTGTGATTCTGTTATTTCTCTTAGTGCTTCTTGGTTCATAAGTCAAACAAATGTTTTACCTCTGAGTGTATTCCATTGGGACAAACGTTACTCATTCATATACTCTGCTGAAGCTAGAAATACAGTAATCTTCTCTCATTGTGTAATGACAGTATCTCAATGCATAGAGTGAGCCAAATTATCCTTACTGACAAGGTTAATGTACCAAAATCAGGTACATTCTTGGCTGAGTACTATCAAATACTCTTGAGCTGCTATAACCCTTTGAGACTCCAGGTGGTATGAAATGGAAAACAATTTAATTAAATATGCTGGGAATGTAATCTGGGACGTTTGTTGAAGAAATCTGGTTTGGAGGAACTGTATTACACTGGGAAATTATCCTTACTTGTAAACAGAATATGTGTTGGCACAGCTGAACACTGTAAGCATAAGGACAATACATAGATATTTAATACAATCACAAATTAAATATCCAGTACTAAGTCTGAATATTTTTAAACAAAGTATATTTGTTGGACTTTCAGAGCATATGGAAGCATGTTTCATTTACATATTATAGTTTCATGACATTGTAGTGTAGGTGTAGCTATGTGTATGTGTAGCTAAACGTAGCTATGATTAATTTCAAAGATGCATTAGTCCAGAGTTTTTATCAGGTTAGTCTGATAAATTTCCAGATAATTTGTACAGTTTATCAGGAAAGTTATGGAGTGGAAACACTCTAGATGCACAAGTTTCCATTTAAAATTTCCTAAATCACCTGGAGATCAAAAATAATTAAAAGACGTATCTGTATTAAGAAAAAAATTGGAGTTTTTTCTGTTCATCTCTTTTTATTCTCACAAAATCATGATTCAAAACAACCACAACCAAACCTGTTATTTTCAACTGGATATTTGAACATGAGAACAAATAGGTATCATCCATGTTCTGCAATTATGTATTCAGGTTTTTCACTCTTGTTACCTCATACAGATGACTGTGGTTTTATTAGCACCAGTACAGAAAAAGAGAAACAGATTATCTGTTAAAGGCCGTATTCTTTTCATTTCATGAGGTATTAGCTCACTCCATAACTTTTCCAGCTGAGGTCTTCCCTGATAGCACTGAAGCAAAACTAGCAAAGGGAATTTCTTTTCTAGAAAGGGAATTATTTCCTGCCCTGACAGTGCTACCCGCTTTGGACTCAATGACTCTACAAGAGTTTAGAAAATAATAATACAAAAATTGTTTACATTAACTATCCTCTTCTCACCTGTCCCTACTCATCCTGAATTAACTCTGTAAATAGCTGTTAGTCTATTTACAGTGAAGAGTTTAATGGATGATGTTTGCAGAAACCCTTTATGTAGGTCTCCAATTAGGGTACTTGACCAGTTTTAAACCATATGGGCTTAATTTGAATCACGTATTTAATACCAGCTTTCTCTCTTCCCAGTATTAAAAAATACTGTATCTCCTTTTTTTTTTTAATTATGCTACTGCAATGCAGTAAAAAGTGATAATAATAATGATAAAAGAGCACACAAACCCAAAAATTATTCAGGAGAAAATGGAAAAGGACACATACAAGACTTAGCTTTTTTGTTGTTTAAAAAAATTCAATTTCTAAACAGATATATGCAGGTGATTTCAGGGATCTTTTCCAATAAATATTTATGTAATATTTGCTCCTGGGGTATGATATTCAAAACCAAGATAGTTTATCCTACTTCAAGAACTTTTGATGCTAAGGTAATGAACAAAAAATTGAAATTCAGTACTGTGATATACAAAATGAGTGACTTAAACAGTAGAAAAGAACAAAAAGATGCAATTACAGTCTCTAGTTTTAATTTTGGAGGTGACATTAATTTTACTTGTGTATCATGGAAAAATAAAAAAAAAAATTTCTAGCCACTTCTATGCTTCTCACTTTTCCCTGACCGTATAGAATATTTCCTTGACCATTTCTGAGGTTTTCTTTCATGCTACAGATAGAAGACTTAAAAAAAATATTTATTGACCTATTCACAATAAAGAGAGAAACAAAATAAAAGACCACTAATTATGCAGCGTATGAGATTCACTTTGAAGGTGAAGGTGAATAGAGAAAATTTACAAAAAAGGCCATTATATCTCAATCTCAATAATATTTACTTTTCAAAGCTCAGTTAAATGTCTTTCTCACAGATTTGATCAGGCAATCATAGCTGATTTCCTACAAGATTCTGGTCTCAAAATGAAATGCCTTATTTTGTCTGACAACTTCGTAGGTAGCAGATTTAAATATATTCTTTATATATTTATTCTTAATAAACTTGTTTAGAAAGAAAACATAATATAATTTCACATTATGCCTTTTCAACCATTTAGACAGGATGCCAATTATCTAAAACATCAAGTTCTGCCTTCTAATCTGTAATGTAAATCTAATTGTGGATAGGATTTTTTGGGTTTTTTTTGTGGGGGTTTCTTTTAACATCTACATTGGCACTTAAAAACTCAATCTAGAAATTGTCTAAGCCATGTCTGAGATTTGGAAGTTTTTAGATCTCAAGTCCTATTTAAGGTTCCTTCTTGAAGAAAATTAGGTCACTATGTGCCTAGGTCTTTAAATATGAAATAAAGAAAAAGCTTTTCTTCATTTTCGTGTTCATAAGTGCAAATCAAATGTTGTTCCAGAGTCGTCTTTTCTCTGGGGAAGGGATAAGCCACAGAGTAGTTCCAGATTAGCCTGGATAGCCTCTTGACTGTGTTACTATGAAAAGCTACAGAGAAAAAAAAGTTCATTTTGTTGCTTTCTCCTAGAAAATAGCTCTTAAGTGAACAGAAACTAAAGAAGGAAAACGTATTGGAAGAAAATCCACAGGCTTGATACTGAGTACAGTGTGGGCTTTAATGAATACTAGTTTAAAAATTAATCAAATTTTTTTTGGTTTCAATCAGATTCATACATAAACACTATAAAAACAATCTATCCCTGAATATAGTTACATTTTTTTAATCTTACAGAACACTGTGTATTAATATATATTCTATTTCCTGATTTTTATAACCTCTCATACTAAGAAATACGGTGTAAAACAATCAGTTTTCAATTGTATCAGTAAGTTGACTTTTATTACATTAAAATTTCTATGTATTTTTTCTTTCTAGTCACATTCTCATTGTCCATTCTCTATCACTATTTTTAATTTAAAATCATTCAAAGCTCTCTGGTTTGTTCTTTGACACAGAATGTTATACTGAAAATGAAATTAAAAATAAATACTTCAGCACAATTGAGGTGTAGAGTGGTCACACTATAAATATGCCTTCCAAAGACAGCAAGACTTGGTGTTAAAGCAATAAAACATTAGAAGAAGCAGGATAAAAAGTTTGACCTGTGTCAGCAAAAGGAAAGATACATAATGGATATGTAAACTGACATGTAACATTTTATTAAAACAATTTTTTTTTCACATAGTGGATAAGCACCATCTGCCTCAGATGATCATTCTTCTTAATATTCTGGGATAATTTCTACTTTTTTCCATTATATAATCAAGGATAGGATATAAATCTAGCCAATTTTGTAGCCAGCAATACAAAACTCATTGCAAGAATAGGAAAATAGCTAAAATAAAGACTCATTTTAATTTTTTTTTTTGCTTTCACCTTGAAAGGGGCTAAGAAAGAGTTCCAATCTTTATTTCCTGTTAACTTCATGCGTTTTGCACTCCACAAGTGCTGTATTGAAGATGAGATAAAGAACTGCATAGCTAGGAGTCCTATACTGTATAAAACAGATAGAGATTGGGGTTACGAGACTACCTTTCTCCATGTTAATTATCACCTTGATGTAAGACTATCTGGATTTCTCTGGAATCTAGATAGCAGGAGTCCAATTTTTAGGCACTTTAATTCCTCAGTTAGTTACTTAAATCAATCTAAATCTACATCTTTAGGTATTTTTTTTTTTAGATACACCAGTAAGTGCAGATTGCACTTCTACTACATTAATTTTAACATTCTTATTATGATTATGTTATAAAAATTGCTAGTATCAAATTACCTTTCATTATGTTTCGATTTGGTTTATGTTGTTGGCTCTGATCACTAACCTAATAAGCAGTGTGCTGTTGAACCACTAGCTTCATTATTGTATTAAACCATCTGGCTACTATTAGGAAATATTTCCACTGAAAGCAGCAGCTACCAGAAAACAAAAAGAAGTTTACCTGAAAAAAATCTAAGTCGTGTTGATGAAACTGGAATCCTCAATCATTCCAGATGCTCTGAGCTAAACATTTTTCTAAACAAGGAGCCAGGAAGTAAGAGCTACACAGTACAGATCAGTGTTTTCAGGCAAGGATGTCAACATTTTACTAGCAATGTCCTCATGTAGATTGTAAGACTGACAAACAATTACAAAAACACTTATAAAACCATTACCAAACTAATGATGTGGACTATACTCTTCAGAGATACAGAAATGGAACACAGCAAAGAGGAATCTGAGAGGAGGGGTTCTGTATAGTTATCCAAGTAGACTACATACGAAGTGTATAAAAAGAAGAAGAAAACCCCACCTAAATCAAAACACACACGCAAAACTCTAAAAGTTTAAAATAAGCAAAAAAGGTCGTGCCAGTTATATGGGGCATAGCTTAACTGAAGCAGAATCTGCTCATTTAGACTTGGATTTCTCCAAGTAGACTAAGCCTACATCCAGTAGCAAGTCAGGAGACAATTCTATGTGAAAACTCTATGAAAAATTTTAACTCAGAATAAAACCCAAATTAAAACCAAGGAATAATTCCTGGCCTCAGGCACCTTACTTAATATTGTTGACAGCATTTGAAGAAATTTTTGCTTTTGAAGTTAGAGGATGTCCATCTGCAAAACATTTTCAGATCTCAGATCACAGATGTTTCTCAAAAGGATTAAAGTGGAAATTGTAGGCAACAGTAACTTCAAGAAAAACTTTTAGAGACAGAGATCCTGAAGAGACAGAAGATTTAGGAAACCACGAATATCAATGTTTTAAAAAACCTTGGAATTATTAGCTCTGCAAACTCTTCAACCATCAATATACTTAAACATTTGCTACAGATGAAAATTGTGCTGATAGACTTGATTTTGTATCATTCTGTCATTTGAATGACAAACTCATGTTGAAATTGAAAGATTGTATTAAGGGAACTAAATGCATGTCAATAATCCCTAAGTAAAAAAAAAAACCAAAACAAACAAAACCAAAACCAAAACCTATACAGAACGTAGATCTTTGCCTGCTGAATTGATTTTTGATGTGGTGACCAAAATACTAGTGTTACTTATTCCTTTAAGCAGACTTGATTCAAAACTTCCTAATGGAGTGGGATGCAGCAGAAAATGAATCTTACATTTGGAGGTGTACATCTGGTTTTTTTTACTGAGTGACAGAGATATGGTTATGTTTGCTAAAGATAAAATCATTAAGCACAATTCTTCCAAACCTAAAAAACCTGTGTAAGGTTACTTAGCCAAATTATTTCAAGCTGGAGCAGTGACACGTTAAGGGTTAAAGAACCTGGTCCACTTCACCTGGAATACATATATTCAATAATGTTGAAAAATTGGGTATTGTATATGGTTGGCTGTGTAACTGTTTTCTTCAAACATTTCATGGGCCAAAAGGCAACAGTTGTGAATGTAAAAGACAATAAAAGGAATACAAGGTGGTTTTGACAAAGTGTTATTATGAGACAGAGAATGAGAAAATGTTTCTCTGCAAATTTTTCATGTATAATGATTGTCTACCACATAATGCTCAAGTACATGATTTTTCAAGGCAAAGGTAATGCTTATAAACCACAATATTTTCTAGAATTCTCTGTAAATCATGTATTAGTGAAAGAAAGGCTGAATTGTATACTTAAAGTACACTAAAATTTGGCTCCTTCCATTAAGTTAGAAACTGTAATTATAACAAGGCTAGAAAGAGACAAAACCTAAACACAAACAAAGCTGGTCTACCTGATTCCTTTTTGTAGAATTCAGTAGAGACTGGCACACAGTGATGAATTCCTCACTGCAGGTATCACTGCAATGATGAATAGAAGGCTATCAAAGGGACTGAAAACAGGACAAAACGTGGTATATTGAAACAATCTTTCCCTTAAAATGTGATGGATCTCTCATAAATGTACTATCATTAAGGTATTTTTTTGCATCTTCGTGGCACACTTCTGGCTCCAGTATTTTCCTCCAGCAATCTGTGTATACATGAAAAAGAATAATTAAAAATGTAATAACAAACTGATAATGGCAACATTTTTATTTTATTCCAGCTTCAGTGTTAGTATTCAATTATTTTAAAATAATATTCCAGAAGTATGAATAAATCATAGTACTTTTATATCCAAACTATAAAATTATATTTACCTGTTTACATTCGCAAGGCAAAATCTTCCATTGTATACAGCATTAAGGGCTATATAAAATTGTTTAAATCAATATTCTTTAGCAGGAAGAAAAAATGCACTTTCTTAACACACTCAAGTAAAACAAGAAGCAGTGTTCTTGGAAATTATTTAACCTGCTTTGTATGAGATGGCTTCCATTTCATCTCTCTGACTTACATATTTAAACCTTTCACTGGTTTTGCTGTACAGTATTTATGTGCTCCAGCAGAGTTAGCTTATCACTGCAAGCCACACTCTGTTGTGAGGCCTGCCTCAAAGGAAATGCAAAATATATTCCAAACCTTTGATATTTCAATGCAAACTCCATAATGTATTTTATAGAATGGAAAACAATCTGCACCACTCTATAACTGGCATTTATCTTAGCTGATAACATAAATGTGCTTACTTGTAAACCTGGAAATACAGAAAAAAAGAAAAGTGGAGATGATAAAATAAAGAAAATAATCTATCTTACAAAATACAAAGTGTATAGCTTTTTTTCCTAAAAAAATCTATGACAGCATTTAAGGGAACTTCCATTGTTTTGAGAAAAAATATTTCACTTTTGAATGACTAGAAAATTCTAGTGTGCTCCCAGAGTCATCCTTATTAACAGTTTTTCTGTAAAGATAAATATTTATTTTTAAAATGTATTTGTGTGCATTTCATATGTACAAGTTGAAGAGGAATGAAAAAAATACAGACTGAAATGTTCATGCTGCAAATCACTTGAACAATTCAGAATGAATTAAAATTTGTGAATTGATTTTTTACACATCATATAATACAGGCTACAATCTTTCTTTTGTCACTCAGAAGTTAATCCCTCATTTCCTTGGGGCACTTTTCATAGTTGAGTATGTCCAAGATGTTAATGAATTTAATATTTATGATATTTGTTCCCTATTTGAGTGATTCTACAATATTCAAAATCTTAAAGAAATTGACAGGTAAAAGATTTATTATGCTTAATATTTTGACAAATGATTCAGCTAATACAAAGACAAATTTCTAAAAAAAAAGCAGTATTGAATATAGATTATACTGGAGGCATTAAGGAAACAAACCTGCACATTCCAGACATTCTAGGTGAGGGAGATTTTCAGCTCTTATGGAAATTCATCTTTTTTCCCACACTTCATATTAATTTTCTCCACTTTCCTTGTTTGAAATGAGATTTTATGTATTCATAGAATTAAAAATCTCAAAGATTTCAAAAAACCAAGAAAAGCAAAGTAGGTTTTCAAAATATTGGGGGTGGGTGAGGTTGGTGTGTGAGCTGCTGATGATGCGGCAACATCTTACATTTCTTTGGGGTATCAACGCTCGTTGTGGATCTTATCAGAGACAACTCAACTCACTGAAACACTGGACATGTAAAGACAATTCTGAACATATTTAAAACTTTGTTTTTCAGTGTTGTTTTTTTTTTTTTCCAAAACATCATGGAATAGATACTGGTTTCCACAGCAACCCATAGAATTTCCCACCTTCTCCTTTTCCTCTACCCTCCTGCCTGGCAGCGCTCCCTGTAGGATTGACATATTTTTGTGTAAAAATAAACAACTGTAATTTTGTGTAATACTATCCAAATAATAATGCTGTGCAATTTGGATGAAATATGTATTTTTATTGCCAAATGATGGGCTTAACTCCAGGTTTTATGCTCTTTGTGGTTTCTTCTTTTTTTTAACAGATTATCTGGGGAAATGCATGTAAATCAACCAGAAACTAAACAAGGCACTGGGAAATGCAATTTCTTCCTGTCACAAATGAGCCTGAAAAATCTTTAAAGACTAATGTTGAAGCTTGCAAAATAAGCCCAAGAGTTCTTGTGAATGATAGATATGTTTCATTCCTGAAACACATCCTGATTTCTTTGACTACCCTTGTTACAGATCAGTATTCCCAAAATAGCTTTAATCAGTTATTTTCAGCCTAAGGGTTGTCAGCAAATTACTTGTTATGACTGTTTCTCATTCATTATTCACCCAGTGTAACTGGTCATATGAATAACATGATACCACTGCTGTCAAAACTGATGTCCAGAACCTACTCAACACGATGATAATAAATAACAATCTTTTAAAATAAATTTTAACATCAATAATTTTTGTATAAAATAAACAAACATGCAGTTTCTGAAGAAATTTTTTTAATATATTTGGACACAGCTCATATATTTTAATAATTTAAATCTGAAAATATTTTTTGTAGTGAACAAGATGTTTTTTAAGTTAGTAGACTAAGATGAATATAAATAAAAATGGAAATTGTGTCTTTTTGATTAGTTAGTTGCCTTTTGCTATGAAAAACCTGCTATATTCATCCTTGTCACTCTATTCTCATCAATATATTTTGCCCAGGTAAAACCTGTGTGTTAATGAAATCAAGATAATGAGCATTCACATCCTTACTAAAAAAAATTCATAAATCAATCCTTCCAAGAAAAGACACCTAAAATTTAATGCAACATACTGTGAATTACTTATATGGTCTGTTTGCATAGGTACCTGTTCAACAGCATTTATAACAAAAAATATTTAATTCTACTGTTAGTATGAAGCATTCAGCTGTAATTAATTATTCAGCAACTCTTAAAACTGAAAAAAAAAAAGCTTTAGTAAGTACAAATTTACAAAAAAAATCCAACCCCAAACCCCAGATGTGTGCAGCCAATGCTTTTATTTTTCTTCCAAAACTCTGGGTAAAATGTGGTCTTATATTGCATTTATTTTTCTGCAACTATGTAACACAGAAATATAAGATAGATGGGAATGAATTATTACACAAATACATACTCCTAGGAAATGAAGACTTAAGACAAAAAGAGCAGTTATTTTATGGCTACTAATTAATGAATTCGAAGAGTAATCAACACAGATTGATAAGCAAAATTCTGCACTGGCTTATGGATTTCTGTTACTACTGGCATCCTCACTATTCCTCTAAATTGTTTGTCCTACAAAATCTTCTAGAACTCTAAAATCAGGTATACCTTGTATTTGTACTCAACAATATTGAATTTGCCTTTGCTTCTCTGTAAATCTGCTGCTTTCACACATTTAAAAAAAATCTGAATTAACACATTTTCAGATTTCCACATTTTATATTGCAAAACTAGAAAAGTTTTTTTTATTTGTAACAGTACATTTTGACTGGTGTAAGTGAAGGTATTTTTGTCAGACATAGAATCGTTTGACCAAAGGGTCCCTTGCTTATTGCATGTGCAGTGTCATGCCCAGTAAAAGATGATGTGATTGAGTGTCTATAACAGTAAATTGGTTTTGCTCTTCTGATTGCTCCACACAGCAGCAACAGAGACCCCCATTCCTTGGAGTCTCACATTCCTTTGAGAGTGTTCAGGCTGAGGAATTTTCTCAATGAAGAGGGAAGAAAAATGAGAGACACAGTAAGACTGCAAATTTTCAGTATCTTGTGGAATGCATAGTGCCAAGTCTGAGAGACCATGAAAAGAAAGCTTCTTTCTTAGGAACAAAGACAGGACTACATGGGATTTTTTCAACCTAGGAAGACACTAAAAACTTTTGGATTAGAAAGCAAGATGAGAGGAGTGGCTTAGTGTATATGGGGAATTGCTAGTGTCTGACAGATTTTTACTTTAATGTCTCACACAGAAAATTTGACTTGCTCTGTTTAAAGAACAGCTTTCCCTAGTTTATTATTTTGTGCTCTGAAAAGAATAGCAGCTTATTGGTGCTTCGGGGAGTGCTTGCTTTAAGGAAAAGGTGAACAAAACTTGCCTTTAGTTTATGGCAATTCCTTCACAGCATCCCACAGTACAAAACAGACACCAGCCTAGACTGTCAATATCGTCCATTCCTGTGCTTGTCCAAATCCTAGGCTTTTTGGAAAGTAAAGAGGGAGCCTGCTCCTTCATCACTAGGCATAACTAGTGATTAGCAAATATGTAGGAAATGCTGAGTGTTTGTGAAAGAATAGTACATCTTTCAAGCTCTGATCTTACAGCTGTGATGCATCAGGGTTTTTTCAAATCTCCAGCATTTCTTATTAAATATTTTAGACTTATTTAAGTATTGCACCTCTTTAAAGCAGTATTGCTTCTCAGATCAATTCATGGTTTTAGCCCAAGAAAACTTTATTCAGATGGAAAAAAAATTTTGTGGTAATAGAAAATACAGACTCTTGAACCTGCTTAATATCTGTATTAGCTTTCAGCAGCACAGAATAACTATACACAAGTATATCAATCTGACATTCCCATTCATTATGAAGCTAAAATAATGGTTCACTCTTTCCAAATGAGCTGTGTCATAACTAGTAGTCAGTCATGAATGAGTTGAACCACTTGTAGTTTATTGCTAGAGTATTAGCAAAAAGAGGTAATTTCCCTTTGCTGTAACAGCACCTTATATAAGCCACTAAACACTCTGGGCCTAGGTGTGTAACATAAGTAGCTTTATTCACATGATTTGCCCAAAGGAATTACCATTTTTTAGTAATTTTATTTGAAAGATCAGAATCACAGAAAACAACTGTGAATTCTGCCTTTTAATGGAAAACGTTGGCCTGTTTGGTCTTATTATTTAACTAAACTAGATGCACAGAAAATGTACGTGCCTGAAAAACATTAATAATCAAATAATTGTCTTTCCCTGGTACAAGCATGGATAATATTTAACATCATGCTATAATTTCTTTCCCTAAGATGGGTATCAGATGATTTACAGATATGTGTCCTTGCTTTTCAAATAAGCGAGGAAACAAAGAAAATCAGAATAAATTAAGGCCATGTAAACAGCAAGAGAATAAGTGTGTGCATGAGAAGAACTAGTGCCAAAGTGCTGAAAACAACTTTACTATGCAGCGATGCATTTTGAGATTTCTTCAAATGCCTAAAAATGTTGATATTTGTTGGAGTCCCTTTATATGTTTTCAAAACTGGTAGTAGTACTTTGCTGTCATTGTGACTGAGGAAACTGGAGAAAGCCCATACCTTTGCTTTCAGTTCTTTCCTGGTTTATATATAGATTTCTTTTTTAAGGCATGTATACTTCTACCAAGCTTTTTCACTGCAAATTCACTGCTTTCTATTGAATAAAAAAATGTTAATTAGAATCCTCATTTATTTGAGTCACAAAAGTTGGTCTTATTGGAAGGAAGCACATTATTTAAAAATGCTAATTGTTTTATTCTATTTTGAAAGTTAGTTAAACATTATTATGGATACTATGTTATGAGATATACATCTTCAAATTTGAATGTCATGTCTTAAAAAAAAAAAGATTACATGCAATCAGTAAACTTTGGGAACCTGATCATAATTTTGAAATCCCTGCTTTTGAATGAATTAACTCTGAACGTTTTTTTTGGATTAATTTTTTTTTGTCTTTGCGCAATACTGTAATAGGAAGTAATAATCTAGAGTAATAATAAATACTTCTGGTCTTGAAAATAGGAAGATAATTTATTTTAATTTCTTTTACAATACCAAGATTGTTCTCTACCTGAAAAACATTTGGGAATAGTACTTTATTCCAGGATATAGACTGTTTAGGGGAAATAGTAAAATATTGTACGTGAACATTGGCTCCTTCACCTGAGTAGAAAAGGTTCAAATATTGAAATTAAAACAAGGTGACTATTAAATTTATTTCACTCTTTCATCTTAATATGCTTGTGTCTAGTCTTACTGTTTATGCAAGCAATCCTTATATTATCCATTAATGTCTATAATTCTCTGCTAGTAAATATATAAATTTTCTTCTCTTATAAAGCTTCCTCTGTAAAATTTTCACTTAACTTGACCTTTTTTTTCTTAACACATGCTTTCTTCTGATCAAAGCAATTTTTTGTTTATTTGCAGATTTGTTTTGCTTGAAAGGAAAAAAGCCTCATCTGGTTTGAGAAACTGCAAGTCAGCAATTACTTAGTGCTATGATGTGAATAAAGTGTTTGAAGGCAAGAGAATATTCCACTCTGACTTTAAATGTATTAAAAAAAAAATGAAAAAGACCAAAATATTAATAAGCGTTATAAATTATTTACTTTTAATATGAAGATCATTATTATAATCCATCTTTTCTTACTAAACATTGAATTGACTATAATATTCTGAATCATGTTTAGTTACCCACCATCTATGTAATTCTTCCACCTTTAGATTCAGGGTTTTTAAAAAACCCAACATCAAAAGTATTTATATACATTCAGTTTGCATCTGAGAGTTGTGATTTTACCTGCATATTTCTGTATATATTTGTAGATGAGGCTATTCCCTGCTTTGGTAGCTAATCTACTGCATTGGAAACACAATAATTGATTCGGAGAACAAATATGCAGTATTTCTGGGGAGTTACAATGTACCATAAATTGCCATGGGTACCTGGACAGTAAAAAAAGATGGACGTCTACATTAGAAGCAAACACACCACTGGACTAAATGACTTGAAATCCACTGCTTAAGTCCTGCCTATCCATCCTTCTCCAAGGAATAAAACAGTGTTATTCCAGCACATATCATGCCGTTGCTGAAGAGGAAGAATATATGATGATGCAGAGTTGTATATGTTTTATATTTCACAATACATAGATGGATGTAGAGAAAAATAACTTTCAAAAAATGTGCATTAAAAAAAAAACCAATTTTTTAACAAACTGATAATAGAGAAAAAGTGGAGGTACCTTGTGATGAAATAAAAATTATTCAATGGACAGTAATATTATCTAGAAAAATATGATAGTCTTTCAAATGAAAGGTGTGTAACTGTGGCAGTCTTAAAAATCATCAGTGAGTTCAGTGAGCACTTTCTGAAAGCAAAAGGATGCAGAGCTTTGAAGAAATTGTAAAATCTGATTCACCATTGCTCCAATGCCTGTATATCTCCGTTTACTTTGCTAAAATAAAGTTGCTGTAAGACTTATGAATTTGTGTTCTCATAGATGCATGAAAAAGAGCTCAGTCTACTTAGCTTGCTAAAGAAAATGTTAGGAAGCAGTTTAATTTCAGAGAATTTTAGTATCTTCAAGATAAATTATTTTTTTATAATAAAAGTCTTCTTAATCTAGAAGACAGAAGGGTAATTAAATTCAGTGTCTGGAAGTGGTTTAGAAACAAAATCAAACTGAATTTTTGGTACATGTTAAAACCATCTTGGATTATCAGCTGCTATCAGCAATTCAATGAAAAGGTGGAGAATTTGCATTAAATCCAGTCCAGAAATCTTTATCATAGTTGTATTCTCGATGAATCAAAGCTTTTAAGAACTGATGCAAGAATCAGAATAACTGAAACTAGATCACCTGGGAGCAGATGTTATATCCAGATGGGACAAATAAAAGTGTAGTCTTTGCCTCTTCTTTGGACTGTGCTGCAGCACACATGCAGTTATGTGTTGGTTAGATGGTTATGAATGGTTTCTACATTGCTTGCCCTTCAGTTTCAGAGAACAATTTGCACTTTACACAAAAACCTTTGTCAAATCACTGCTGGTATCATTTCTCAGTTTTAACTTTCTCGTAATCTGAAATAAAATTCTTACTTTAATAGCCTGATACCAGCGTAATTGTTTCAAAAGCCACAACTATATCAGAATCTGTTATGTGTTTTAGAGAGGTGGATCCAGCATATTTAGCTTATCAGTTCATCTCTGTTAAGATTTACATAACACCCTTATTTTGTTTGGAAAACTATTACACATATAAGTCTATCTACCACTCTTCATTTTCTGCTGCCACAATCATCTTGGATTTTTAAGGGCTTTTTTGCAGCCTTCTGTAAATTGTAAACTGTAAACTCCCTGGTTCTCACACCAAAATGCCACTTGGCTTCTGTTCAGGTTGGCAATTCACCTTATATCAGCTTCAGAAAGGAGATTTATATCCAAAGCTTCTCCTCTCCCCAAGAGTATAATGAATCTCCTTTTCAAAAAGTTAATGATTAGAAACATGTCTGCTGACATGCTGTTATTACGCACAGATACAAAATAGAACACTGGGAAATCAATTTAACTCTAATACAGGGATATAATTTCACTGGGTATGTGGACAGTTGTCTAACAATTGTCTCCAGGCTTCCTCCCCTTTTTCCCTTTAGCACTGCCGTCAATTCTGTGACCATTTTGTCTTCTTCAGCCACTGCAGGCACAGATACAAACAAGTGTAATCTCATTTTTGTCCCTCCTCAATTAGTCAGCTGGAGCTTTTTGAAACATTACAGAAGGTTGGTCGTTGACCTAGGGATAGCATACACAGCACCAGCCTGCATCCCATAATGGTCTTACAGGTAGTCATAGCACACCCAAAGGGCAAGGGGAGATCTCCCAGACCACCCACTGCCTCTGTGTGACACCTCAGAGTCCAGTTTGCAGTTCATGAGCCCATTGGCCATTTCTCCAGGTTCACACGGTGTTTTCAGGCTCTTGGAGTATTTTCCTTACTGACTGCATGCACACATTCCTCTCCAAAAACTGGTTTGCAGTTTTTGGAGACAGTGTTACCCGTGCCTTGCAACACCACACAGAGCCCTAAGTCTGCCCCATTAATACTGCATGGCAACCTTGTAGGGCTGCACCCAGACACTGGGGCCTCCCACCTCAGCTCACAGGATCTGTCTCTTCCTAGCACGTACCTGTGGTTGTATCAGGGGCCATGTTTTAGAGGGTGCCAAAGGAATTAGGTAGCCATGCAGAGGATAGTCAAAAAATGCATCTCATAACAGTGTCAAAAATGGCCATCAGCCAATCACAAAGCAAATTGAAAACACACAGGGATTGATGATCTCATAATTGATCGCCTCCCTGCACAGAGTGAGAGGACACTTCCTTTTCTGTTATGCTTTTGGGTAGGGATGGCTCAGCAATAACTGAGTGTTATGAGAACACACAGGACTTGACATTGTCAAAAAAGGCCCTGTCATAAAATGGTGTCTGAAATAAAAGTTGTCCTTATTTTACTACCAAGGATAAGGTCAAAGAAAGTACACTATGTCCTATTACGTAGTTTGCTCTTTCTTGTCATGATGAGCACGTTCTTTTCCCCATCCAATAAGTGCATGGTTCCTTAAGTACAGCACAATCAGTGTTACAAACTTTGTCTAAAATTGGAGAAGATTAGCTCTGACAGAGACTTACAGCATATAAAAGTGAACTGTATTTATGGAAATATCTGTCTAATAACACTCTATTTGAGAAGGAATACATGAAAAAGAACTGCAAATATTAAAGAACAATTTTCTATTGACGACTGCAGTGTTTATTACTCCTTTGCATATAAGTGAGGTTATATGTATGTTCTGCAAAGTCCTTCACCTGGGGTACTTGGAGGAACATATAAAGATATTAAAGCCTTTATATAGTGAGCCTATTCCACAGGTGTCAGGAAAAACATGGTTTTTTCCATGACCTTTTCTTTTAAAAAGAGTTTAGTTGCTACTTTTCTTCTGCTGCTTTTTTTTTTTTTTTGGTTTTTGGTTGGGTTTTTGGTTGGTTTTTTTTCCTTACATGGTATTCAGGCAATGGAAAGAGTATTTTTATGCTGAGTTGGAGGCTGTTATAAATACTCTGCTGTCCTTATGACCATCACAGCCAAAGAACTGGCAAGATGCTTGCATTTTCTACAAGTCTTGCCTGCAAACAGGGCAGTACACCACCGGTACTAAAAACCCTGAGTGCGTCAATGTGCTGAGTAGTTTGTCATTCCCATGAGTCACTGACAAGCCCAGTTATTATCAGGACCTCTTTGGTTGGTAGCTATGGAGCCAGGAGTGGATGGAGAAGATATATTTGCCTACTCAAGGCTAAGAAGGAAGGCTTACTCTTCCAAGACTGAGATTTATCAGATTCTCTTATTAGGATCGTGTTTGCCTTCAGGATCTCTCCTGCAGAGAGTCTGTGAGAGGAGACAGAAAGAGAAAGTAGAAGACTGAGAGTGGAAGCTCCCACAGAGCCATGGGCATTAGTGACCACTGCCCACTGCAGTTTATTCCCTTGGCCAGTACCCAGCAAGTCATGTTTCTGCCATTTCTAGTTCAGAAAAATGTGAAGGGGGGAAGGGCAGGGCTGTCACAAGGAGAGATATTCACCTCGATGGGGTGAATATTAACCCATTGGCTGTTTGGAGCCATTTGAATCTGTTTGGAGCTGGTTCCTCCATTGTGCTGTGCATGGGGAGCTGCCAGAGGCTGCCAACCAGCTGGAAATGAGGACCTGACAAACCCGGAGTAGGAGAAACGGCTCTTTGTGTTATGGGACAAGGAAGCACCTTGTGATTCCTCATGAGGACTCCAGAGGGAACCTCCAGTGCAAGAGACAAACAGATCCACAGAGTCCCAAGACGTGTCCTGGGCCCAAGTGGGCTGCACCCGCCATAAGCATTCCACTCCTCCTGGCAAGGAGTGCTAAGCATCGACCCTCACTGTGGCAGCAACCACCCTGCGCTGATATGGCAGAGCCCAGGAACACAGGCAGATAGGGGTAACACCAGGGAAGAGGTGTCGGTGTTAGCCACTTGAGTAAGTTTTTTCAAGGGCATTATAGTTGAGAATTTTCTGTACTAATTAAAAAATTTAATTAGGCAAAAGTAAATTTCTGGATCCACAGCTTCAGCTTGTTCCCTTTGCCTATAATAAGATTTTGACTGTAAAAGCCCATGAACTGGGAGAGAGCCAAAGTATGAAAAATTCAATGGCAAGCTAATTATGTAAAATTCCTGATCACCTCAGGCTGTTCAAATAGGAAAGTATCTATTTTCTACTTTTGAAATATTAGCTCATAAATATATGCCTCTTTATGCTTGACTCTGCTCTCTGCTCCAGCTCACTGCATAAGCTTTCAACACAAGCTGTAATCTATATGACAAGTACATTTGAACCCTTAACTAAACTAATGGCAATTGGGTTCAGGTTCCAAAGGAGGTAAAACCCCGAGCCGTAGCCAGGTCAAGAACTCCTCTGGTTCTAATGTGTTCTCTGAAAACCCACAAGGGAGCAGAGTGACACAGTGAGCATTGATGCATATAAGCTTGGGACACTGATCACGTGAATAACTCATGAATAATGAGTGTGTCTTCTAAGACTCAGTTTTAAAGGCACAAAGAAAGCTGAAGGCACATGGAGTCTCACCCATACCTTTCCCCTTTGACTATAAGCCAACCACTTTATTCTATGGCTGCCTCAGTGAGCTCTCTTTGATTCTCCTGCAGACTGTATTCATGACAGTAATCTCCTGAGCTGGATGCCTCTCAAGGTCACTGCTTAAGGTAGAGAGACCATTTACTGCCAGTAGACTTCTGCTAAGTGACCAACATCATGCATAACCTAGTAGTGGGGTAACTTTGATTTGTGCCTTGGTAATGGATTTCTGTCTTTGTAACTTCGATTTGTCTTGATAGTTTTGATACATTGTTCAAACAACTGTTGCTGCACAACAGTAGCATGAACCATGACATAGAACTTTGTTAAGTGGGACTTCTACATTAAATTAAAACACTTTTGCCAATATCTTTTCAGCAATGAAAATCACCATTCACAGCAGCCTGTTGATAGGACCAAAGCTCCACAATAGCTATGTGTGGAGCTACCCTTCTAGATACTGGATGGCCTTACTTGCCTTGCTCTATCCATGATTATTTATGTGTTGTTGAATTTTCTCTTCCAACCCTTATACTTGGTTTGTTTTCTGGTTTGGTTTTTTTTTTTATTTTTTGCTAGAGAAAAAATCTTTCCTTTTTAAGTGTTATTCAAAGAACACAACAGTCATTAGCTCCTTTCGCTTGCAAAAGATTTTTTTTGTTGTTGTTTTTTTCTCACCAGTCATCACTGGCTAAAGGACTGGAAAAAGAGTCTATTCATTATGTAACTCATGCTTTTAAACTTCCTGGAATAGAGAAGGGGTCTTAATGGAGAAAAGAAGAAATCGCCTAGCCCCCCTCTCAAAACACGTCACAAACAGTACTCAATTGCATACTGAGTTACTGATCTTTACCATTACAGGTCATTAAAATCACCATTTCACCTGATCTCACCTTTCTTCACCAATGAGTCACAAAGCTGACACTGTACCCTCTGCTGTGAAAACAGTTAGTTGCAGAATTGTGACTTGTAAAGGGCCAGTGAAAAATAGAGAAATATCTAGAGACAACTGTTCCATTGCACTGAGAAGCAGTTCAATTTTATATACTCTGAGGTGTGAGGGCAAGATGGTTTGACATGTGATAAGTCCTCTGGTTGAGAAAATGTGAAAATGCATTTAGAGAGAAAGAAGATAATAGAAACCAAGATTTCTTGAGACAGGTCATAGAGACCGAGCTTTATTTTTCAAGCAGGAATTGAAGAAAAATTTTGAGTAAAATCTGATCTTATTTAAGGCAGATTTTGCTTTGTTAATATCATTGCCATTTGAGTTGAGCCCAATAAGCCTGCAAGAACTAGACAGGAGAAGCAGAGATTCAGGAAGGCACAGAAAAAGAAATGCATCAAAACCAGCTGCAACAAGAGCTGAAATTCACATAGCGAAGAAGCAATATGCAAAAAAGTCTGTGGCTATATATTTTTTAAATGTTTGATTCTTTTCTGCCATAATTATCTGGGTTCTACTTGCTATTTGAGACAATATGAGATGCCCTCAATACACAGAGAAAAAACACGTATAGAATAATATTCTGCTCCTGAACAGAATTCCTGTTACGTTCAAAGGATTACACCTGCACTCTAATTTAGGATGAAATTCAATACCACAATTTGAATGGGATACCTAATCTGCCCAAGAGTGTCCACTTGTTTCAATTGCATTTTTGTACATTTACCAAAGATCAATAGTTGAGGCCTTGAACATTTCTCCTGTCTCTACATATAATTAGATGACATAATTCCTCTATTTTAAAACATGATTGCCTGCATAGAAGCTACTTTATTCTTCATCCCCACATGTCTTCTAGGATTCATTTAAGATCAAAATACCTTGTGATGGGAAATGAGGTATGTTGCTCCCACTGACTGCAACTACGCTGCTAAATAACATGGAGTGATGGATCAGCCTTAGGGCTGAGTCCAGGCCAAATCACACAAATGGGACTGCACCTGTATGTGCTATAGAGGGCTGTTTCTACAACTTGGACCAAAGAAAACTCATTTTTTGCCAGAGCAAAAGAATGAATAAACAGTGAAGTATCTCAACTGACCTGGAGATGATCACAGCTTTGACCCATATATCAACAGCTTCAAGGCCTCTGCCTCACAACATGCCTTCTGTATAAATTAAGCATCCACTCGCCATGTTACATTCCTGATCAGGCTGAAGTAACCATACAGACAAATCTGGAGCCCTGGCAGAGAGAGATCTGAGTCTAGGAAGTATCCAGTAATCAAAACATATTCTCTAAGTGGACAGGGCTTTTTTTGGTGGGGAAAGTGTATGTATGTTCATAAAGGTGAACAGCAGCATCTGGAAGAACTGAAAACTGGGCCAGGTTTGCCAAGAGAAACCCAAGAGCATCAACTGAATGTAAGATAATGTGAATGAATGTTGGCCTGAGGGCTTACTCCATGGAATAATTTTGCATAATAGCAGAGTAGCTTCATACCTGTTCAGCAGTTCATAATTGTTTGGCAGGATAATTTTGTAATCTGGTAATTAACACTGTACTCTGGAACCATGGGATTGTTGCACAAAATTCTTTGCTCAAGGTTGCTGGAGGAGGCCAGACTACAGTGAATTAACACAGTGGAATTTTAAATACCAGAAATGTCGAGAATCCACCTAATTTAGAGTATCTACCCTTTTATGTGAAATCACAGTGATGAACACCAAGTATATGGCTAGCAACTGTTCAACAAACTTTCTGTTGTGCACTGGTACCTGGTTAAGGATCTATCAGCTAATCAGAAGAAGCTTTAGGTTACACACTGTAAGTGCTGTCACTGCAAGCACGGCTGGTGCCATGGTGTAAAACATGAATCTTGAAGTCTACTTGACCAATAAGACATGATCTATGATGTCTTGATGTATCAGGGCACAAGATAATTGTGATTCGCAAGTAGCAACAAGTACATCTCCCTGTCTCACATTTGTGCTAACAGATCATGTCAAATATGTCCTTGATTTATGCAGCATTACTTATATAGATATTGGCAACTGCTCTTCCTAGGGCTGATGTCCAGTGTCTATAATAACATAATGCTCCTATATTGCAACACTGCACTATAATGATGTAAGAGAAAAAATCACCATGAACTACTGTTCTTCTCTTCTTTTTCCCCCTAACATGGAAGCTTGGGAAGCATTTGATAATATCTACAAACATCCTGAGAAATCACCATTCAAAAGCTTTAGAGCATTTAGATACAAACTGATAATAATGAATATATGCATGGGTCATACATCAGTTATAAGAAGTCTTCAGGCCAAGCCTTGAGTAAGAGTTTATGACCAAGTAAAGGACTAGATCTTCTTTAAAGTTTGTGTCCACCTCCATAATGGTAATGGAACGTGAAACACTTAATTTATCTTCTCTTCCCTGTTATTTGTGCCTTGCACCCTCAAAAAATTACTATTTTGTGTCTATCAAATTATTTTCCCCCTTGTTTCTAATTATGTGAAATAATATGTGGAAAGTGCTACAACCTAGAAAAGTGTTGGTTTTGTAGAATAGTACTGAGTTGTTGCATTGCATGCCCTTGAGTCTCATATGATGAAATAGTGGGACATTTGACTTTGCAAAACCCACAAGATATTTTAAGATATTATGAGAAAGAAGGACACCAAAGGCTTTTTGGGAGCTTGGCTTGAACTATGCTACAAACACGTCCAGTTTTGGGTTGGGATTTTTCAAAGGAAAGGAAACTAGCTAATCCATTCCAATTATTATCTTCAGAATCAATGAACATTTGTGAGATTTGTGCATCTAAGGGGTTAGAACCCATGAGTGAACTGGGAAGTTGAGTTATCTGAACCTGTATTCTTAGAAAACCAATGTGCTGCTACTCTACAAACATTTAATTACTGTTACTTTAGATCTTAAGAGTGTTTGCTCAGAAAAGAATGTTACTTTCTCATATGATAGTGAAAAGTCTCATAATATATTCATAACAAGGAAAAAAAAAGAAACTAACCATGTGAAATGGTGAATTTTCTTCTAATGCAAGCATCCATTGGAAAGGAAAGATTTTACATGATGTTCTTTCAACATAAGCAAAGTTCTTTAAAAATTTTACTACGTACAAATTTATTAGTGAAATTTCACTCCAGGGAACGTTTCTCCTGGAAAAATAGGGATGAAATGTATCCAGTAATTACCAAAAAGTGCTTGCTAAAAACAACTTGTTTATTTCTCTTCCTTTGTTAATTATTTTATCTCTGCATGGATTAAGGACAATCCTATATTTTAGGATTTCTTCCACTCAGCACACTATTTTTTTCCCCTTTTGTGTGCTCATCACGTCTTGCATCAAAACCAGTTTTAATATGTACATGCTTCTGAAAGACAAATTTGTCTGTGCTGGTTTCACATGATGTCACAGATTTCAAGGTAGTGTCTTATTTAAGACTGAAAAAGGTCTAGCTCTGGAAGATGAAAGATCCTCAGTGCTCAGGCAAGAAGTGAGCAAAAAAAGGAAGCTCGTATTTCTCAGCTTTTGAATTGCAAGACTAGAAGAATTAGTTCAAAGACATAGAGCAGAGCTTTCTGAAGAAAGGCATAGAAACATATTTTGTTTTTTACTGGATTTCTATATTGTTTACAATAATTTTTCTGTTTTTTGACTTACAACCTCAGTTTCATCTGCTGTTTGAATCACTAATAAGAGTAAAGGCTTGGAATCTTTGAACAGGAAGTCAGTAGTCAGAGCTCCACATAATATCAAGTGAAATTTGAAAATAGAATCCTGATTGTTATTTAAAGAGTGTTTAAATTTTTTTACTTCAGTGGTTTTTTATTTGTTAAAATAGCCTATGTCTTAATCCTGCCTTACGTATTATTAGAAGAGAAATACTCATACATAAATATAAGCATGCCATCTTAGAATAGCACCCACAGAATTCTCAGCTATTGACAACAGTACATGCTGAATATGTAATTTGGTTTAGGCATGATTGGGAAGGAGAAAAGGAAGAATAAAACCAGTTGCATTATCTACCATTTTGTTCTACATCTTGCATTTTCTCTATTGAAGGCCTCCATTATTAGCATGGAAAAAAGGAAGCTTTTCCCTTTTCCAGATTGAAAAGTATCTATGATCTCATTTAGGCATTTCAATCATTTTCATAATGATAGTTGAAATTAATTCAATCCTAGCCCCAGTTATGTACAATTTGTGAAATAAAAATGTAAGAAATACAGCATTAAAAGAATGTTAATTGCAAAGCCTAGAAATAGAGATGACTGAGTTCTTACAAGATGTGTTTTTGTACACTGTGCCCAAAAGCCTGTATATAAATCTACATTTCAGTAACTAAATATGGTTTGGCGTTCAGAATGCTGAATCACTCAAGAAAGCTGTTGACATAATTGAAAGCCAGGGAAACTTGCACTCTCTGAAAATAAAGCCACATTTTCTTACATGCATAATTTTACCATATTTATTGAACTATTTCAATCAGAAATTATCTAACTCTTCTTCATAAATTTGCCTGCTGAAATATTCTATTTTGTAATTTGTTCTCTCCATCATCATTTTACCGCCTAGATAGTGGACAACTAGTATCTGAAGAGCAAACTTAAGATGAAAGGGAATCAAACCAAAAATTAAATCTAATAATTATTTCCTGGGTGCATAACAAAAACTGGAGCAGTTGTTCCAGAAATCTTAAAACTCTAGGGAATTTTGTCTACAATTCTACACAGCTGGCTGAGATCCAGACTCATTCATATTTTACAGAAATTTGAACAGGAATAATTTTATAAATGTTTATTGCATTACCTCTCAGCTGGACAATCTTCATGTTAAATGAAAGGATTATAGTATATGTTAGCTAAACCCTGAGGCTTCTAGAATTCTGTTTTGCAAATTACAACTAAGAAAATATTAACTGCATTAGCAAGAAGAAAATAGCAACAGTAATGGCTTAATGGACAGAACAGCTGTTTTGCTGCTGCTGAAACTCCATTTGCTATTTAGAGCTCACCAGGTCTAAAAAATACACTTTTTAATCTACTAAATGCTCAGTGTTATAAAAACCTTGAAAGCTAAAGGAAGAATTTTTAATTTCTTTTTTGACTAGATGTTAAACCAAACCCACTTTAATTATTTACATGAATCCAATGATGTCCCCTAAGCAGAATTTTGTCATCCGAGATTTTGGAATAATTGTCATTTCAAATTCCAGTTAAATGAATCCTTTTTCACACAGAGTCTAGATTTGTAGAGATGATAATCTACTTTCTTCTCTGAGTAGTCTCTTTCAAACTATTGGGCCTACATGGCAAGAATTCAGTAGCAGCAGAAACGTCAGTAGTGGCTTCCATTAGAGGATGCCAGAAGCTTTTACCTTAAGTCCAATAAAGCCAATACCAGCTGGGTCCAAGGCATACTTACCACTGGTCCAAGCTGAGCCTCTATGACAACATATTTAAGAATAGGGAAAAATCTGCTGCTTAGCAAAAGCTGGAGACAGAAGTGAGGTGTGAGAGAAACAAGGTCAGTGAAGACAGAGGAGGAAGACATGCCTCAGCTTCCACAGCAGAGATTCACCTGCAGCCCATGGTGAAGACCATGGTGAGGCAGCTGTTCCCTCGCACCCAAGGGGGTTCACATTGGAGTAGTAATCCATCTGCAGTACATGGAGGATCCCACATGTGAGCAAGTGGGTGTATCCCAAAGGAGAGTATGACTCTGCGGAGAGCCCATGCTGGAGCAGGTTCCTGGCAGGACCTGTTGATTCATGGAAAGTGGAGCCATGCTGAAGCAGATTGCTGGCAGGATTTATGAACCCATGGAAAGCAGCCACAGTGGAGCAGCCTGTTTCTGAAGAACTGCAGCCATTTTCACCCAGTGTAATAGACCCATGCTGGAGCTGTTAATGAAGGACTGCAGCCTTTGGGAAGAACTCATGTTGGAGAAGTTAATGGAGGACTGTGTCCCAAGCAAGGGACTTGACACTGGAACAGATGAAGAATGTGGGGAGGAAGGAGCAATGTGCAATGAACTGACCACAACTCTCATTCCAGTCCCTCTGCACTGCTTGGGAGAAGGTAGAGAAGCTGTCAGTGAAATTGAGTCTGGGAAAAGGAGAAGGTAGGTAGAAGGTATTTTCACATTTGGGTTTATTTCTCAATATCCTATTCTGATTTGATTGCTAGTAAATTTACATAATTTCCCTGAGTCTATTCTGTTTGGCCTGTGACAACAATTGGTGAGCGACCCTTCTCTGCGTTTTTTCTCAAGCCAAGATTCTTTTATTGCTTTTTCTCTCCCCTGTCTAGCCAAGGAAAAGAGTGATGGGGTGGCTTTGGTGGCCAGCCAGTCAACCCACCATTGTCACAAAAAATGTTGTTAGGTTAAGTTATATTTATTAACCTATAACTGAACTTAATACACACAGAAAGTGACAACAGTAACTTTCATAATGAGATTTATAACTTTCAAATAAAATAGAAGAAAATATAGATGGACCATAACCACTGGAAGGAGAGGAAGTGATAAAGCTAAAGGAGGTATTACCTGCCTCAAAGAAAAACTCTTAAAAAATAGAGAAGAAAGAAGGGGAATCAAAACAACTTGGAAAAGCTGCATTTCCTCCTTTATTTTATTTCCCTAGATCCTGACCAATAGCTTGTTGTTACACTCTGGACACTTAATGTATGGCCTAAACCAAAGCTCCTTTGCTCTGGGGAGATGCATGGGAGAAATACCAAGCAGATACTATCAAGGGGTAAAAATCACACAAAATGTTTACTGTCATACTATGGAAAATCAAGGAATTGTGCAAATGATGTAGTACAATATGAAACATTTATCACAGTATTGACTTAGGCCATGAAATTTAGCCACCTTTAAAACCATCCAATGTTATTTTCCATGAAAAGAGAGTTAAAAGAAGAAAGGGAGAAAACCAGCATGACAGGAAAGACAGAAAAATAGACATAGCTCCTGTGTTCCTGAGATGTAATGGATAGAAAACCTCAGGATGAAGGTAGAGTTACAGATCAAAGCACTTGCCTTGTGGTCAGCTATCCCAAATCCTCGTCCCATCATGGGCCTTCCTCCCAGATGGGACTTCTGGTCACTCAGGGACTTGGCCGCTCAGAGGCTGGGACAGGCACCACTGGGGGGCTGCCTCCAGTGTGCTCTGACTGACAGACACTGCTTGGCTGGGGTGTATGGGGAGGAGGGCACCACCCCACCAGAGACAGGCCTGACCCACCCCTTATCAGACACATTCCAAGCATCCCACGTTGTCTCAAGACAGACTACTCTTTCCACTCTTTGACATTTGCTGACTTCTTTTTTTTAGGAGGGGCAACATATCCTGCTTAATTTTGCATAGCTGTACATCTATCTAATGCTAATTTTGCATCAAATCAAATTAATGCCACCTATTAAAACAACTGAATTATTTCAGTCTTTGTGACAATGAGAAGCATGTTTGTTTGTTTGTTTGTTTGGGATTTGTTGGAAACTGTAGCTCAAATATCCATTCTGAGTGGATTGAATTTCTTTGTAAGAACTAAATATTCAGAAGGTAAAGTTTTGTCTTACTCTATGGAGACATTTTTTGGCTTATCACAGGAAAGGTATTTGGCACCTTGTGCAGGAGCTCTTATCCTAAAAGAGGGTGTGGGCACTAAAAATACCAGGAGGCAATATAATAACTAAAGGAGATACAGTTTGATTTCAGTCAAAATGGCTAATTTTGAAAATAAATTGAGATATTTTCAGAACAAAAAAACGGAAAACATAGATTGCTTAGGTAATCAGACAGGTATACATAAAAGAAATTTCCTGCTATACACAGACTTAAGGTACTGAAATGAGTAATTCAAGGTCATAAAACTTTATAGTGGAAAGAAGATGAGTACATTTGGTTCACACATCAGATCAAGTTATTTTGAAGATTCATGGTGATATATTCTATTTTTTCTTAATTACTCATTGACATATTTATATCTTTTTCCCATCAGGAATGTATCTCTATGTAAAGTAACTGTATTCAAAATATAAGTAAAGGGCTTTTACACATCTCATGGTTAATAATGGATTTTGGATGTTGGTTCTTGACCTGCCACAGTCATATTCAGTCCCACCCAAATATTTCTTTAAATAAACTAAATTATAATCTTTTCTTGACCAAACAAGAAAGACCATTTTAATCTTGTTTTCTTATTTCCAAAAGAGGGGAAAAAATTTACCTGTATCTGTTCTATTACATTTTTGAGGGTCAAGACAGAAAGCTAATAACTTTCTCTTGCCCATTTGCTCTGACAGCTGGTGGTCAATTAGTATTCCCTCATCCCATAATTGGAATCACTGATTACAAACCATGGTTGCTAAGACTCAAATATTGTGGCTCATTTGCAACTTCACTGCCAGGTGAGATTAAGGGAAATGTCCCCCTGGTTAAACCACCAGGAGCTGTGCCAAACTATAATCAGTCTTTTGCATACATGAGAGACCTACAAACACAGCAGAATGATTGTATAAGCAGCAGCTGCAAGTTAAAGCTGAATCAAATTCTTCAAACATATGCAGTTTGCCAGATATCCAACCACTCTTGCAAATGCCAGTATTTCATTACTTGGCAAGTTTTCTAAGACATAGAGCTAACACAAAGTAGAGGAATACCAAATTGTCCACACAATATGTAAAAGATTTTTTTAACCACATATGGAAAATAATTCTGATTCTTCTATTGATGAGATTAAAATTGTTCTCTCTGCATTCAGTTTTCAGAATACCTAATCCTGAATCCTGGTAAACACTGAGTTTGTACAAAATCCAATTTCTGAAATAGTTTGTCCATGAAGAACTACTTAGCATAATGTTGTCATGCTATGTTTTTACCAAAAGATGTTTACCTTGCACTAAACATTAGCTGTGATGTGAAATTATTTGGGGGTAAGGGAAGAACTGGGGGTAGGGAGATGAGGAGATGACTCAAAACTCTTGTAAATAGTGAGATTGACAATGAGAAATATGGTCACTTAGGAGACGAATAATGTTTTGATTCTTCCATTACCTCTTTTTTACCTCTCAATAAAGCTCAAATATAATACCATGCTCCTGTCTAAAAGCCTGTTTGACAATCAATCTTTCCAGATATTGCCCTTTCAATTTTTTTTTCCTTTTTTTTTTTTGTGAGGGGATTATTGAGTTAGAAATATTATTGTAATCTAGGAACCATCCAGGGAAGCAGAAGACTATAGTTCTGTGTTCATAAATATAAATTCCTGATCTGATGAAGATTCCTTTTCTCCAACATTTTTCCCTTTGTCTCACTTTGTTTTCATTACAACCTCTTTAGGACTAAGATTCTGTCATGGTTTTGCTACCATATCTCAGCACATTGAAGATCAATGAATGAGAGCAACCATCTGCTAACACAGTTCAGACAATAATTGGAAGTAGTTTAGCATTCAGCTCATTCTTTCAGAGGACAGTTCCTGAAAACGTGCTTAAATATTTTTACGCTTTCAGTGTTTTCTTCAATTTTCAGAGGAACCTGCTGAAATACTCATCTTTATTAGCTGTTAGTCTGAAGTGAGCTTGCTTGTTGAAAATAATCGATGTGGTTAATGTTCTGTTATGTTCAATAGGAACAAGATTACTGTTACTGTTCACTTCACAGAAGTCCCTGTTTCATTCTGAAATGTGCCAATAAAAGGCCAAAACTCTTAATAGAGTGTGTTACCATATATATTCCTGTCTTCATGCTTGATATCTTTGCCAATCTCTTATCCTCTTACATTTACATGTAGGGTTCATGTGTTGAAATGTGCATTTCTTAAGGTCTGGTGTGTCTGCAATTTCAAGTGACACAAACTGGCTTTAACTGGATCATGTTTGCCAGAGATCTCTGATGGGCTCTGGCTGCTTCTATATCAATTGCTGCAGCTCCCTTGATCAAACAGGGGCATCAGGAGAGGAAGCGAGTGTCTGTCAGAATTTCTTACTTCCCTTCTCCAGCTTGTATTCAGAATTTTAGATTGAAATCGACACTGCATCCACTGAGGGGATTAGCTAGCTTTATTAGCAAGAAGGATGTGAATAGTCATGGATGGGGTTGTGATGAGAAGATTAAACTCTCAACTACCCCAGAGTGTATATAAAGTGGTGCTTCGAAGTCAGCATCTGGAACAATGAGCGGAGAAATAAAATGCAATATGTGTAAAGTTTTGAGTGTTGGCAACAGTGATAGGAAGAACAGACCCGCTGGAGGGAGAATGTCTGAGACAGATAGAAACTTATAGGTGAGATGAGTTCATTGACTACTTTAAAAATGTTTAGTAAAATGACTATACAGTTTCTCAGGAATAAAGGTGGGTCTTGCTTGTGACGAAGAGATCCACTAGATATGCAAATTAGCAAAAATTCCTATCTATAGCCTAAGATCATTACTGTTTCTATTTGTGAGTAGAAAATGAGGGCCATAAAATAAGCATATCCTCAATTAAAAAGTTTGTACTATTCTTACATTTTCATTGTGATTGTATCCAATGTATTGCTTACTCAAAGAGTGTTAAAATACTAGCCAAAAAAAAGTATTTTTCTGGGCAGTACATAATGAAATGACTTTCCTTTTGGGTAGATTTGAAAACCTCATTTTTAAAGAGGGCAAATTAATCTAAATTATCAAATGTCAAAATCTTCTCTGTAGGTTTTGAAAATTTAAGTCCAGATATTTTTACTACTTTTAACATGTTATTTTGTGGGTTTTTTATGTATTGTAATATCTTCTATAGAAACAACACTAAAAGGAAAAAACCATATTACTGTCTCATATCCAGACCCTAAACTGTGTTTTTGTAGACAATAGGATGGCCACTCTGCAGAAAAATGCATCTAATAATACAGAAATCCAAACCAGCATAAACAAATAACATCCCAAGAACATTTATTTGTACACATTGGCCATCAAACAGACCTTATGAAGTAATTTAGACATAGATATAAGCACCGTATATTTCTAGCATTCGTTTAAATGAATAATTTCAAACTGCTGTAGCTTTTGGATATTTGACACCATCACAATATGCTGTAGTGACTGGCAATGTGTTACAGTTCTATTTTTTCCTCTCCTTGGCTACAGGGTTTTTTTCTGGCCGTGTTACAGACCTATTAGAACTTGCATTTTTATTCCATTATTAGTAATACATGAGTTGTTTCTGTGGTGTTTGTTGTATGGGTTTGTTGGGTTTTTTTTACTGTGTCTCAATTGTATCATATTCTTATTAAAATTAATTTTCTTTTTTAAATAGTTCCAAGCGTGATAAATTTAGAATTTGCAATTCAAAGATAACAATAAACAACAATTAAAGGTACCAATGCTTCTTTAGCAACATGAAACTTAAAAAAAAAACATACTGGTAATTCATTCAGATTTCTTGCTTTTTATGCCATTTGTTTTACCCTTGACCTGGAAGGACCACACCCTCCAGGGATTAGCGGTAATCACATTTCAGACTTAAATCATCTCCACAGAGCAAAGACTGCCAATTGAATCACATTGTGCTGAACTGCATAAAAATTATGCCAAATTATGTGCAGACACTTTAAAAGCAACTTGCTTATAAAAAGGTAAGTGGCAGAGTATATTGTACTGTAAAATAAAGTTAGTTGTAAGAGAGGTAGTTTCACAGGAAACTGTGAAATGTATGTAATGATTATCTCCTGCACTGGGGTATATTGCAAATAGTTTATGAAAGGAAAAAACAGAAGTAAGAATATGTTCATAACCTTTTGTGAGCATTTTACCATTGGCTCATATACCCATAGCTGGAAAAGACTTTATAGATGCTGTTTTCTTACAAACCTTCTCCTCTAACTGATTTCAACTCTAGGTTTGGTGCAACTCACCTAATGAGATTGCAAAGTCTCCTGCTGTTAGTTTTACGTTTACTTTAATGTGTGTTGTCTACTTAGGACAAACATTAGTGAAAACATGGTTGGCATTTAATGGTCCAGAGACTTCCTCGAGGCTGGTAAAGTGGGCATCTGTCCTGTTTGAGATATTTTATTTATACCTGGAGAAGGTGACTGGAATACTTGACATCCTTGTCAAGTTTGCAGATAACATTAGTTTCATTGCTGTTCAGCAATATTCTCAATATTCAGAAAATAATTTTACCTAGAAGTAGAAAAGCCATCGTTTTCACTTCTCCAATAAAAATACTAAGCACTTTTCATAAGTAGTTTATGAAAAATGTCTCTCTGAACATAATGTATAAAATTGTTCATAACTCAAGGATGTGTTTTCAGCAACACATACTCATCAGTTTGTCTCATAATTTTTGGCTCTCAGCATGAACTGAGAGATTAATTCTAGTTTATGCTGCTACTTCTACCTCTTAAATTTCAAGAAGCAAAGTTAGTCTTTGTCCTGCAAACTTCTAAATTGAAACACACATCAAATTTTGTGTCTTTAATTTCCAAACAAAGGTCACCAAAATAACCTATTATAGCTTTCCTTGGTTTGACTACTAAACCTATCTCCCTAGAGCTCTAGTATGCACATAATGTTTATTGTTAATGAAATATAACAGCCTTTTTCTGCAAGAGTCAAAGACTTTCGTGTGCACAGAAGACATTAGGTTCCATGAAACAAGTTATCTATTATTTGAGCTGATATCTCAGAAAAGGTGAATATTTGTTATCTGTGTTCATTAGATGCTAAAGCCATCGTCTTTACATAGCTTTTCTGTTCTTGCCTGGTAGATCAAAGAATCAATTAAACTCACAGATTTGCCAGTGAAGCTAATTGTCTTTGGGTTCCTACAGGTTCTTGTAGACTATCTCTTTCCCAAATCTATAGCCATTTGTCCTAGGTTTGCTCACAGGGCAGCAGAGCCTAGAGCAGTATGGGTAGGGCTAAAATGCTATTCTGTGCACCATCACCCCAAGAACTCAGCTTCCATTAGAAAAAAAAAAATCTATGGAACGTACAGGTGTGAAGCAGGATGCATTTTTCTGGCCACATGGTGTTGGATAGGATTTACTGAATTTCCTTTTTTACTCTTTTTTTTTTTAAGACTTGTTCTTTTAAAAGTGCACTAGAAGTGTTTTGAGGAAAGTCTTTAGATCACACTAAAAGGCAGTATTGCCTAAGAATTAAAAGTCTCTTTAACACTGAGGTATGTGTCGAGCTTATTGATCCTCCTAAAAACATGAATGCAGGCAGTGATTGCAAGATAATTTAAGCAAGTAGGGAATGCACTGGCAAAGTATTAGATATAGATATATGGGAGGGGATGTCTCCACTCACACTTTTGATTAACCTAATTAAATTAGCAAAATTATCTTTTAGTCCTAGTTGAAGAGCCTATGCCTTCCTGACAAATTAGACACACACCTCTCTAATCAGAGAACTAAAAAGCAGGGGGAAGAATATGAGAAAATACTGGAAAATACTGAGAGGTTCCTTTAGGACAAGGGTCTCGCACTGAAAATTGTGTTTTGTGAAAGCAAATATGAAAAAGGCCTAAAGTGGAAGCCAGAGGAATGTAGCAAAACAGAAGGAAGAAAGCTTCAGAGAGAAAAAGGTAATTTTTTGGAGGTTTTGTTTTGTCTCTTTTTTCATCCAGCATGTGTTTAATGCATTATTCTCTTTTAGAAAAAGAGAAAGTTATCTATTTCAAGTTTCCTGTTTCATTTTGTTCTGGACTCAAAAAGATGCTGTCTTACACTTTCCCTCAGATTTCTCTCCTTTGGTCAGGAGTCACTTGGGAGCTGTGAGAATGGTACTCTAAAGTTCAGTAGTTACCTGCTGAGCAGAGCAACTCTACTGTAGCATTCAGAGTTACTGGGTTTTTTATTCCTCATACTCAGACACTTCCATCAGTCTCTGATGTTACTAGGTATTCTTTCTGAAATATTCATTTCTCAGACCAGAGTTGTTTGAGTGGTTGTACTTGGAAAAAATAGAAGTACAATCCCTTCAGCTTCTTGTGCTCTATTTTTCTCTTCGTATTGAAAGGACACATGCGAGCATTTTGTTGCAGTAACTGTTCAATTTTAGGGTACAGGCCTAACTACACTATCGTGAAAGCGTACATTTCAGATGTAAGAATAATTCCAGTTTTTTACTCTATTTTATGTGGACAGGGAAAGGATTAGAAACACCAATCTGTTGATTCTGCCAACCTGTCTGATTTTTACTTTTTCTTGCTATTGAGGGAGGTGGGAGAGGTGTTGCCAAAGTAGCTCACCTCCTGGTGTAAGTCAGTGCTACTTTCTCTTGATATCATCTTCTGAAAGCAAATTATGAAAAAGAACTCTATGTATTAAGAAATATTAATCTCAATGAATGTTTCAGAATTTATAACCTTAAATTCACTGGCTGAATTATAAAAGGAGGAGATGTATACCCATCTGTTCCCCCGAAAACACAAAATAAAATCTAAGAGTATAAAGTAATTTTAATGCAGCAATTTTCTGGAACTTCAGTGTGAATTTCAAAGGGGGTTTGTCCCATGCTTTAATTTTTGCTATGATTGCAACTGAAAGGTGTGGTATATACTCATGGGAGATTTC
This sequence comes from Loriotus luctuosus, assembly GCA_035582745.1. Taxonomy (NCBI): domain Eukaryota; kingdom Metazoa; phylum Chordata; class Aves; order Passeriformes; family Thraupidae; genus Loriotus; species Loriotus luctuosus. The sequence continues at coordinate 71,210,280 of JAWWEY010000001.1, read as the reverse complement.
AGACCTGATAATCCATAGGCAATCTGCAAGGGAACATCTGATGTGATCTTGTTCTCCTTACAGTCTCCTTAGCAGTTTCCATTACAGGGTCCTCCACCAGTACTGGCCTGCTGAGATCTCAATTTATTTCATGTGGGGCACAACTATTTCCAATTTTTTGATCCAATGTGTCAAACAGAACTACCAATCCCAGCCTGTTGTTGTCCACTTTCCCCCGGGCTGGATGTCTTGGATATTGGAACGAGTGTGCCTGAAATGTCACAGCTGAAGGGTGTCAAGTCCCACCAGAAGGGCCTGAGCTCTGCACTTCAGGAGTATCCCTCTTCTGTGTCACCCAGGAGCTCTGGGAGCAGACTGCACACAGGGGCCCACAAAACCTGCAGCAACCTTAACAGGTTTTAAGAAACTGGTGAAGTCAGCAAGAGTGCTAAGGAACAGGAGCTGAGCCAAGTGTATTCTGTTTGTCATACACTGTTATGGCATGGGGAATGCTGGACGTGTGGCTGGGAGGAAGGTCTGGGCTGTGCTGCAGCAACATTTAGAGAGATTAAGAAATATACTGTGCCTTTCAGAGCAACCTAAGAGACAAGACTCTTTTGAGTCCTTTCATACTTTTCTTGATATGAAAAGATCTGCAGAAATAAACTTCACTTTTAATTCAGTTGAATTAAGAATTTATAAATAAACATGAAAGAAATATATTATTATTATTAAAAACAAACAGACAACCTTTTTATTATTTATTTTAAATTTCATTGCAAGTTGGCAAAATGTCTGCTCAGTTCCAGTAATAATAGAGGCAGATTCTAAGTATTCACAGCTATTTATGTGGTGGCATTTTGGACTAGATACCATGTCTGATGAAATTTCACTATTCAAGAAGAAAAATAATATATAATGGACAACAAAGCTTCACTTTGTGGACTCAAGCCTCTTTGTTGTTTCCATGCCTGATATTAAGCTGTAAGGCAAGTACCAACCCCATTAAAAGCTGCTTTCCAATTATTTGGTAAATATACTGTACAAAGAGCTATCAACAACTTCAAAGATTAATTACTAGGCAAAGGGAAGCTTGCATTTTTCAAGATAAAACAGAAATGCTGAAGGAATTATGTTGTTACAGTACATGGCATGGTACTTATGTGCTGATGGCTGAAAAAAACCAGGAGACATAGCAAATTATAACAAAGAAATGGAGCCTATACTTCACTAAATTGGGCCTCTTTATAGGTATAGAGCGTGTATATCATGCATCATACTTACCTGCTTTAATTTTATTAGGCTAAAAAATAATGTGGGGGAAAAAAGTTTATTTTTTTCTTTTCTTCCTTCTCTCTCTTGCTTTATATTGATACAATGGTTTAACTTTTGCATTACAAAATTCTCTGAGCTGGGATTATCACCTCCTGTATATTTTCAGAGCACTTTGCACAGAGACATCAGCCTACTTGAGGCTTGCAATGTTGTGAATAAAGACACATTGTTAGACTCACTGGGATGTTTCAGCTGTGTTAAACCACTTTGACAGCACAAAGCGAATGCAAATGTAGTTGGGGTAGCTAGCTAAATCAGATTTATTAAAATTCTTATCCACTAGAGAAATCAAGGTGAATAAAGCATTTGGGTAAACTGCATCCAAATTCTCAATGGTAGACCATTTAGTGCAGAAAAAAAAATTAAAATGCATAAATTGGAGAGAAGAGGGGAAATATAGGTTAAAATCAAATTAAATAACATTTCTAAAAAAAACACAGCACAATCCTATATACACAATATTTCACTGGATCTGATTCTAGTCTTATGGTGGCAGTGCAAATATTGTTTTACACAGTAACCCTAGAAGTCTTCCAGAATACATTTTTTCATCATCATTTTGTACTTTTTTTTTAAGTATTTCCTCTTTGACTAAGTTATAGAGTGGAACTGACTGAGGTAATAGCTGAAGTGTAACACTAAATCACAGAAATTCCACCTATTTAGTTTTTATCTTAAGCTAAAATGATACCTGCAAAAATTTTATATAAATTCTTGATTTAAATACATCATGCTTTATGGAAACTGAGGGAACAATAAGGCCAGGTTTCCAGAAATGCACAAAACAGCTGACATCACAGCTCACTGAATATGAAAATGATTTTCAATTTTGTATATATGAATTCAAACCCTTCTCTTATTTTACATAACCATTTCACTACTATCAATCTATTTATTAGATTAAGAAACTGTTCTATAGGGATTCAGTGTTACAATCTTTTTTGTGTAGAGAAAAACAATATTTTTAATATTGTCCTGGTTACTCCCATTTTGTCTTCAAAATACTTTTCTGCCTTAAAATAGTATTATCCTTATTTTTTTCATTTTATCTCCTGATATGTGCTTTGCACTTGACTGAATTTCTTTTGCTATGTATCCTTCCTTTTTTTTCTCATTTCTTTCTTGAGGGTAGTATTCAAAAATTTTCAGCCTTCATCTGTCCTTAGCAAATTAGAATTTTCATTTGCATATTATATTTCCAAAGAATGCATGACAGTATAGATGTGATGGTTTTAAGGCATAAGCCTGGGATGGCCACAAGGAAGGAAATCATTAGTGAATTTTGCCTATCATCTTAAATTAGTGCTACAAAAATCTCTAAATATAATTTTAAAATAGTATTTTAGAAAAGGTTTAAAAATATATTTTTCTACATTGTGGAAACAAAATGATACAAATTGTCTTAGTGATATAGGAAATACACATGGCATAAAAAATAACCAACCAACCAAACACAGAATAAATCATGTTTTAAAGAACCTTGTAGGTAACTTTAATTTTTATGGTATTGCAGTATATTTGCTCTGTTATATCTTGAGCTTCCTCTTCTATCTTTTGAGCTAGATTACCAGAATTGTTTATTGCTTCTTTGAAAAGGTTTCTTTTTCCTAGTCCTTCTGTGATTGTGTATATCAGACCTCCTGAGGCTAGCACAAATCAAGAATGACACATGTCATTTACAGAAAAAAAACCCAAACTTTTCTTCATGGATTTAACAACCTAAATAATATTTTTTAAAGCTTGTGAAAAAATATATTTTGCATACAAACCTCTGTTGCATTGTTATGCTCATTCTTCCTCCCCTCTTCAATTTTAACATTTATTAATCACATCTTTTGTTTGATCCTCTCTTAAATGTTTCAGGAATGGAACTATGACTGTCAAAGGAGATCAATGATAAGAATTTAATGTAAGTCATGCTTTCCTGGAGAGATGAATGTAGACCACTCATCCTCGTACGGATGATCAGAGATATATTTAGGGAGAGCACAGAAGCCTGATCCCTGGCTGTGATCCGCTCCCATCATTCCTTCTCCGAGTTCACGATTATTCTATTAGGGATTCTAACATGTCTCTCTTTGCCCCTTCCTTTCAGTATACATTAATTCTTTACTTGTTCATTCACCCATGAATTTGAACCTGCTGACACTGGCTGTGTCTATTATTTACTATGACAGCAAGTTCCAAAATTTCATTTCCTGCTGTGTAAAGCAATACTTTCTTTTATTTGTTTTAAATGGCTTTCATTGAGGTTATTCTAAGTGTAATGTTATGGTATTTGATGAATAAAAACTCCTGTTCATTCATCTAATACCCTAATTACTTTGTAGACCTGAGTCTTTCAACTGTTCTGTCTCCAAAACAAAGCCCTAGACTTAGTTCCAGAAGTCCCAAATAAAATTATCAAATTACGGAACAGCTGTGTGAGGAGGACAGATCATATACTGTCTCATATCACTAATCTTTGATATGCCTTTTGAGTGTGTTCAGAATTACAGAATAGCTGAAGTTGGGAGGGACATCACCTGGCCCACCTACGCTGTTCTAGTACTGAATAATGAGGAAGAACACCTAGTCCATCCCAAACTAATTCCAGCATCAAGGTAATACTTAATCTCTTAGCCCATGTGGGATGGTAATGTCATTGGTCATATGCAGTACAGGTCTGGAGATGGCAAAAAAAGGTTTCTGGAATGACACCAAGGCAAAAATATTGAGTTTTTGTAAAGGCTTGTCTGGCTTCTCCATTCCATTCATTTAGGCACCAGTCACTATTTCCATCTGCCATTAAATTATCTTTTGATAGAAAACCTGACAGTGGGCTCTGCATGCTACCTTGGTGTCTTTTGCATATAAAGGTGAGCAGTGTATTCACCTATGTATGTGGTGCATTCACAGACACACCCATGATGCGTGTTTGTGAATGTATGTGCTTACAACTAAGTGCCCATTTAGCAACATTCTTTCTTTTCTCCTGTTTCAGAGTCAGCATCTCAACTCTAATTTGCTTTGGGATGTCCAGTGGCCTTTGTCTTAATCAAAACTTTCCAGCAATCACATTATTTTCTTTAAAATATGTCAGAAGCCCGCAAGTATGTGAGAGTATAGAAGAAATGCCTATAAAGAACAAACTGCAAGTGAGAGCTGCAGGACCATGCAAAATGCTTCCTGTGACTCTATTGTTAATTAGTTTATAAATCTGAATTTTGGAGAACAGTTTCTAGTTAAAGAAACAAAAGAGCTAAATGCTTGTACTACAGCAGCTCTGGCACCTGTCACCATTGGTGAACACTGGATATCACAGGAAAGTTGTATCAGATTCATCACTTACAGTTGATATGACTCATGGAATTTGTATCACAGCTTAGTACTGTGAGACATTATATAATAGCATATAATTGGCACAATGATCTCAAAGGTAGATATCAAAGGTGTGCAAAAATGGGACAAGATGCAGCAGGAGTTCAAAATGTCAACCTACAGACAAGAAAAGGGCTCACTCTAGTGGTACAATCCAGCAAAACAATAAAAATGCTCTACCTGGATGTCAACATCTCACAGCCTTAAAGAGCTGGGGAGAAATGGAGGTATGAGACTAAAGAAAAACAGGGTGAATAAATTGTAAAAAAACCCAGAAAAATGTTCAAATTCCATGACTGGTAATGTTTCAGGGGACCTGTTTGACAGGTCTGCACCGGATCATCACAGGCTAAACTACGAAAGCTTCTTCTTCCAGCCATACCACACAAACATGGCTTGCTTTGGCAGTCAGGAGGACTGCAAATAGGGTGGTTCTCGGTCCCTTGTCTGGCTCCATAAGAACACCTGAACAGACAGCCCCAACATGCCTGTTTCACCATGTCTGCTCCTTTTTGAGACTGAGAGCAATGGCACTTCCTAGCACATCATAACAGTTTATATGCAGACATATTCCCTATCCACAGCAGGGTAATGCAGCATGTTGCTCTCTTGCTTGAAAGACAGAACAGCTGACATGGATACTCCACTACTAACAATGCAGTTTCTCCTAACAGCTTTTGGCCACTAATTCTATTTCATTGCTTTCTCTTTGCCATTGATACAGTGACATTCACTATTATTTAAAATAATTTGATTTTGGTAAAGCATTTTCAGAATACCTCCTTTTTTCAGATAAAAGTATTGATTTTGTCACACTGGTTTCACTGACATCTTCAAAACAAACAAACAAAAACCAAACCCCCACAGAGGTTCCCATAGCAACAAAAAATGTTTGTAATTTCTCATGGAACTATTACATTAGCCTTGCTTTGACAGTCCCACACAGTTAAAAGCCACCATATTAAAGGAAATAGCCTTTCTTTCACCACATTTTCTGCTTTATATTCTATAAACAGCATAATATCAGTGATGTTCCCCAGGGCTCAGTATTTGGGACAATCTTGTTTAATTTCTTTATCAAGGAAGGAAACAAATGCATCCTCAGACCTTTTGCAGATGACATCAAGCTGGGCAGGAATGTTAATCTGCTGGAGGGTTAAAGAGGCTCTGCAGAGAGTTCTGGACAGGCTGGATCAATGGACCAGGGCCAGTGGTATCAGTTTAAACAAAGTCAAGTTCCAGATCCTGGACTTTGGTCACAACAAACCCAGGCAGTGCCACAGGCTGGGGGCAGAGTGGCTGGAAAGTGTCCCAGCAGAAATGGACCTGGGGTGCTGGTTGAAAACCACCGAACATGAGCTCAGAAGGCCAAGAAGACAAATGGCATCCTGGCCTATATCACGAATAATGTGTTCAGCAGGAAATTATTCTTCCCCTGTTTACTTGGCACTGGTAAGGCCACGCCTTGAGTGCAGCGTCCAGTTCTGAGCCCCTCACCGCAAGGAAGACATTGAGATGCTGGAATGTCAAGAGAGGAGGGCAACAGAGCTGGTGAAGGATCTAAAGAGCAATTCATGAGGAATGGCTAAGGAAGGTGAGGTTGTTTCACCTGGAGAAAAGGAAGGCTCAGGTTGACCTTATCACTCCCTACAACCACCTGAAAGTTGGTTGTGTCACGTAGGGCATCGATCTCTCCTCCCAAGTAACATGTAACTGTACTAGAGAAAATGATCTCAAGTTGCAAAAAGTTCAGATTGGATATCAGGAAGAATTTCTTTATGGAAAGAGTTATCAAGCACTGGAACTGTCTGCCCAGGGAAGTGGTTGATCCCTGGAGGTCTTTAAATGATATGTAGATGTGGTGCTTAGGGACATGGTTTAGTGGTGGATGAGGCAGTATTAGTTTAATTGTGGGACTCAATGAATCCAGAAGCTTTTTCCAACCTAAATTATTTGAGTAAGTATATAAAAAAACAACATCAGAAGGAATACAGGGGTCTAAGAATCTTTGTGTAATACTCTCCCTTTCTGTTTTGTTGGTTTTTTTTTTTACCAGAATCTAAGTATACTTTTGTAGTTAATTCGATTATTTAAAGCCTAGCTAATGTAGGGGGATAGAATATAAATAAAGGTAGTATAGAAAACAGTCTTACCCCCTAAAGAGTTGCAGCTGAGCCAATCATTAAAGCATAGGAGCAGGCCTGACTTTAACAGGCCACAGCTGTAGCCAATCAGAAGAGTGCTATAAAAGAGTGGATTGGTTGGTTCAGGGGAGCTGGAGTCAGTTGGCTACTGTGAGGGCAAGGAAGGGTCAGCGCCTAGAGGAGCTGCCTATGAGAACCATCAAGGAGGTACAGGACTCTAGCAATATGGAACCTTTGCAATATAATGACAAGAAGTTAAAGACTGGATTGGGAAATAAGAAAAAAGCATTAGGAGAAATCACAAGGTCCTTCAATGATAAGTGCAGATAAGCATCAGAAAAAAAATAGTCCTTAACTGTTCCATAAACAATAATTTTAGTCGTGAAATCTCCTGTTTTAATAGTATGAATGTTACAGTGAAAAGGTGAGATTTTATTTTCTGGAAATATCTGATTGGTGAAAAAGAGAGCCAGGCTTCTCAATGGCACCCAGAAAAAGGAAAAAAGGCCAGGAAGAGAAATTGAAACACAGTAAATTTCACTGAAATATAAGGTTATTTTATTTATTTATTTGTACAATGGTAGTGAAACATGTTGTCAAAATTACTTTTTCTATCCCTGGAGATACACAAAACCAGATTGGACAGGGCACTGCACTGCCAGCTTTAAGCAGGGCAGGTAGATTAGATTATCTCAAGATCCCTCCTAACTTCAGCCCTCTCGTGTTCCTGTTGTTTTAAATTAAAAACTAGATAAATTATCATGGCTATATGAAAGTTATGTCAGATATGTATGTGTGGCTTAGGGACATCCTTACCACTGTGAGCTTTGACAGAAGCATTTGGCATCAGAGTTCAATATTTACAAGTACAGTGCATGTAACTCTAAATGTGGAAAATCATTACAACTACCAATAAAATTCACGAAGGAAATATTAAAATGGAGAAAAAAATGAGGAAAAAATATAAATCCCTGCAAGCATATCACCCCAAAGGTATCTTATGAAGTATCTTCTCATTATACCTGTATGCCCTAAGAAGGACTGGAGGTGGAAACAAAAGAGTACATACTTCAAAGGTAAACCTCTGTGCATGAGAAGAAGAAATATGATTTTATAATGGTGGAAGGCAGTGAAAGAAACACTTGATCAGAAGCGACTCAAATGATCTGACTTCACAGAGTCTGGAATTAAAAAAATAAATTAATTAAATTATTTATCCTTAACTAAAGACTCAAGTTCAAAAGAGAGGAAACATAAACATTCATAAACATCATAGAGATACCCTGCCACAGCAACAGAGCCTTACTTACACTGACTATTCAGAAGAAGTATCAGTCAGATTATTTTTTTTTTCATGTGAGCAAATGAACCAGAAAAAAACCAAACTAAACACCACTAAAAAAAATGGTTTTGTTTCTTGGGGTCAGGTTGTTTTTTGGGGAATTTTTTTTATCATTTTCAGGGTTTGGATAAGGAAGAAACCAGTTTAAAAGAGATTATTGTTTCTGTGCTTGTTCGTTTTGTTTTTGGGTTTTTTTTTCATGCAGCCACTAGTTTTATATTTCATGGTTTTTCTTTAACATTGTGTAGAAAATAGGAAAGCTGTTTGGCTGAAAAATTATTAAAGATCAAAGCCTGTTTTACAACAGGCAGCAAAGCTTTTGAACTCAGGTGTCAATTACTTTATTAATGTGTTCAAGTGCCTGCTGTTAAAAGTTCAAAGGCATCATTGCCCTCACCAATTAAAGTTTAGTGTTCTTGAAAAGAAGTGCAGTGGTAGTTAATCTCTACTACTGTGAGATGGCATCTGTTTAATTCATATTTTTACTCTTTTGCCACAGTATTAGAATACATTATTTCGTATAGCACTTACTCATAAAATCACAGGAAGGCTTGACTTGGAAAGGATCTTATACATCATCCAGTTACGATCCCCCTGTCATGGGCAGGGGCTACACTGGCCTGAGGGACCCATCCAGCCATGCCTTGAACACTTCCAGAATGGGGCATGCACAGCTTCTCTGGTTGCTCCAGGGCCTTACAATCCTCCAAGTCAAGAATTTCTTCCTAACATCAAGACTAAATCTCTCTTTTTTTTTAGTTTAACCTTGTCCACTTACTCTCTTCCCATGCAAAAAGTCCCTCTAGCTTTCCTGTAGGGTCCCTTTAGGAACTGGAAGGTTGCCAGGAACCTTTTCTTCACACTGAACAACCCCAGCTCTCTCAACCAGCAGGTGTAGGAGACATGCTCCAGATAATCTTCATGGTGCTCCTCTGGAGCCCTCTAACAGGCACACATCTCCCTTGCACTGACAACTCCGGACCTGAGTGCAGTACCCCAGGTGAAGTTTCATGAGTAGAGGGGTAAAACCACCTTCCTCAACCTACTGGTCACTTCTCTTTTGATGTAGCTTAGGATGCAGTTGCACTTTCAGGCTGTGAGCATACACTGCTGGCTCATGTCCAGCTTTTCCTCTGTGAGAATCTCCAAGTCCTTCTCTGTAGGGCTGCTCTCAATGAGTTCTCCCAGTCTGTATTCATGTCTGACATTCCTCTGGACCAGATGCAGCACCTTGTGTTTACTCGTTTTGCTTCTTTGCATGATGCCTTTAACCATTATAATTTGGAAAAGACTCATTTTTTATTGCTTCTCGTCATCTGAAATATTATAAAGTAAGCCAAAACAGATTTATAGGATGTCAGTTATTCTGCTTTAGCTGCCTACACACCTAGATTTAATCCATAGTGTAAGAGATAGAGGGGTTTTTAAATTTTAGTTGTAAACATTCTTGTCATTATTAATTGTGGTTTATCAATATGCAGTATTTTTACAAGCCCCTTCGACCAAACAAGTTCTTATTCCACTACTTTCCAAAATGAGAATTCAGGTCCATCAGGTTACTAAGATTGGCATTCAAATTTCAGAAGCATTTCTGCACTCATAATCACCCTGCAGTAGCCATATTTGTTTATTTACTTACATACTTAGAATAATAAAGCAATTTCTCTTCCCTTTGCCCTTAAGTATATGCTCAGTTTTATCAGAATAACCATGAGAATTAATTGCCATGTCAGAAGAGAAGCAATTGCTAATCAGTATCTGAAATGGTTATTATTTTGTGGGTAAATGTTGCTAAACTGAATCTTAGGTGTGAACTTAATGAATAGGATGATAATTCTTCAGTTTGCTTTTCCCTGCCTAACATAACTAACTCCTTCATACAAAGATAATAATCAGTTTTGACTATTAGACTACAGACAATCAATTGACTATTGATCTCCAATGAAGATTGACAATCAATATTATGATTAACAATCAATCATAAACGTCAATATTATGAAGATTAATATCTTCATACAAAGATAAGCAATCAACAATCAATAATCAATTTCACACTATAACGTGAAATAATTTTCTAGGCAAAATAACTGTATTAAAATTTAACAACAGTATGAATGTGATGGACTGATATGCATTGCATATGCTAATATAACCCAATAATACGAAGGTTGTGTTGATCAAAACTAGAAACCTTTGGAAAAGTAGTTTAAATAATATCTAATCAATAATAAAACACTTGAGTGTTTGTGAAGGGGTGAATTTTCCTTTTCACTGAGATTCATCGATGTTGGAATTGTAGCCTAAAGATCACAGAAAAGAAACTGAGTCAGGAAATTAGAAAATCATATGGAATTAATATTTGACAGTTATATCACTCCTGGAATATTTTTCAGTATTTCTTTTGTAAACAGTTTTGAGCAATGAAAATAAAACAACAAGTGTGTGTAACAACATTCAAAATTAAGATCTGCAGGAAGAAGGCTGAAAGAGTTAAATTCAATCTTTCCATGCAGTGTCTGAAACAGTGTAGTGAGAGAAAACCCTAACAATATTTGTCAGAGGTCTGCCTTAGTTAAGTACCTATAAATATTACTCAATTTTGATAACAGCATTGGATGATTTAAATGGTCAAATAATTTTGTTTTCCAAATGTCATATTGTGATTTGTAAAGATCATCAGTCCTCTGGACTGTGTTCCCCAAGTTCTGTCTTCATAGAAAACAATACATGAAAGCTACTAAATATACCTTACAAAATAAGGTATTTTGTTATATATTTGTAACAGCCCTAAAATACAAGCATAATCTGTGAAGAAGTCCTTCAAGACAAAAATATTATTTTCCAGGAAAAAAAAAAAGGTGGGCAAAGCTTAGAGGAAAATAAACCTGAAACACATATTCAAAAGGAAGTTGAGTCTTAATTGTTGCTATAACTTTCCTACCTTGTCATATGTCAGTTAAAACAATTAAGATAAAAATTAGAAAGAAAAATAATACAGAAGAAGATGAAAGAATTAGGAATAATAATTGGATCGAAACTGGATTTATGCACATTCTATAATTTTATTGGACTACACATGATAAAAAAGCTGTAGTTGTAATGGCATAGGCCTATCTTTGTCTATGAGAAATTTTTAAGGAATTGATGTTACACAAATACAGGAAAAACTTCAGGTTATGGGGGAGTTACAGAATGAAAAGGAAATTATGTTGATGATTATGGGAGGGTCTTCTTGTGACCTGCTTGTTTCTGTAGGTAGCTAAGCTGGGGAAATGTAGGGAGATGTGGGTGGGTTTCTAAGGTTACAATTAATCAACATTTTACTGCTTCAGTAGCAATGAGTTAGGGTATTAATAACATTATGACTAGCTACCTGCTTTTTCAGCTATAGCCAAGTAATTGGTCTATATTCAGCATTTTCTGTAAGTTTTGATCAGTCTTGTGAGTTTGCTTTGCTGGGTGTTATACTTCTTTTGTTAAGCAAAAGAAAAAAATCAATCACTGAAATAAAATCTGAAGTATTTTATACAGTTCTGTTGCCATAACCATAAAAATTAAGGAAATATTCATGTGAAAATAAATGTACAGTGAACACAGTAAAGAGAGCATTTGAAAAAGGAAATAGCCAGGGAAGACAAACAATTTTATTGTCTAGAAATTTGGAGTTCAGAATCAAATGTGATAAAGCTATATTTAGTTCTTTCCATTGAGGTTCACATAATTTCATTGTAGAATTAATAAACTTTTCTTTCATCTCTTACCAAAAAAAAAATCCCAAACCTGCAAAGTCAATGCTTTGGTATGATTTCCCATAATAATAATTGGTATATAAGTCAAACCTGCAGGCAAGGTTTATTGTTTTATTTTTGTAATTCTGGTTAATATTCAGACTAAAGAAGAGGGTTTGAGATCAATTTTAAGTATACAGACACTGTGAGAAATAATTGTCTATTATGCTCCAGCTTTTCAGATTTTTATTTATTTCTCATATGAAACTGTTCAGTGGAATGACAATCTTCAGGATCTGCTTTTGCTTATTCATAAAATGCCAGCAAGGAAAGCAGACAAATATAAATATTTAATGAAGTTTTAAGGCAATTTTCTTTCTAGAAGCTAAAATGTTGTCTGTAGTAGTTTCCTAGTCACTGAAGAGCCATAAGTACAAACATTTTTGAAAAGATTTTAAAAGCTTGTTTGCTGAGGAATATGCTGAACTATTTAAACAGTTTTTCCTTCTACTGAGTAGGTTTAAAAGTAGGAAATATACCTCTGGTAGTTTGCTATCTCTATGCAAATCAATAACAAAAGCTCATGAAAAAATGAAGACTTATTAGACAGTGTATTGGAAGTTGCTATATTTTTGAGCAGCAATGATAATCTTGCAATGAAAAATCATCTTAGCCTCAAAAGTAGAGTTCAAATAATAATTTAGAAATGTATTTGAAAGCATGCATATTCAATATATTACTTCACAGAGCATTTTTATATCAATATCTCAAAATTGCTATCATGGCAAATAGTATAATTCAAGTTAAAATAGAATGTTCTGGCCTTTAAGACTCCCAGCCAACCCTGAACTTGTGGGCAATCTGTTCTTTCAGCTGGATCCCTCTGAGTCCATTGGCCCTGATGGCATTAATCAAGAATACTCAATGAGTATTCAAAAATCATTGAGCACTTTCTCAAGACTCTTTTGAACAGACTTAGGAGTCTGTGGAGGTCCCAGTCATTTGAAGTTTTCCCAGTTTTCAAGAAAGACGAGAAGTATGACCCTGGAAACTACAGGTCTTTCAGTCACATTTCAATGACTGATAAAATTATGGAGAAAATAACTCTGGGATGTTCTGAAAAACACCTGAGCAGTCATCAGTCACAGCCAGCATGAGGAAAAAGTCCTGCTAGTCATATTTAATTTCTTTTCACACAAGGGAACATGAACTGATCAAGTAAAGCCAGTTGATGTAATTTTTTTGATTTCAGTAAAGTTTTTGGTACTGTCTCTCTCAATGTCCTTCTGGAGAAAAGGTTCAGCAAACAACTGGATAAACACATCAGAAGATGTGCAAGCATCTGCCTGAAAAGGGAATGGGGTGATATCAGGCTGGTGACCTATCACTAGAGGGGTTCTGCAGGGCTCCATCTTAGGCCCTGTGCTCCTCAACACCTTCATAAGTTACTTGGACATGCAAGTCAAAGGTACACCAAGTTTGATGATGATAGTAAATTGGAAGAAGCTGGTGACCCCCCTGAAGGCAGAGAGAACCTGCAGAGAGACTCCAAATCACTAACCATATGAAGTTTAACAAAGACAAGTCATTTCCCAGCCTTTACTGCTGCATATGCTTATTTCAGTCCAGGTGTAGAGTTTTGTCTTTGCTTTGATTGAATAGTGTCAGGGTTTTGTCAGTGCTTTTCTGTAACCACTGATGATCCTTTGAATAGAAGCCTTTATTTCCAGAGGTAGCCAATTTGTATTACCTGGTAATTTGCTGAGGATATAGCCTGCCCCATTATCTAGTCGTACAATAAATTAGTATTGAGCTCAACAGATGCCACCAGTAATAAGCTAGATATTGCAAGGCTAATCACAAACCTTTGAGCTCTGTGTCATTGTTACTTTTCCTCTCACAGTCTTCCTATGAAGCCTATATCTCACCAGTTTTTCTAGTAATATATCAGGTGTCAATAAATTTGCTAATGTCAAAGGAAACAACAACCATTTTCTTTCCCACCTTTGCCAGTCCATCACTACAGAGGGCAATCACATATGATCCACATATTGATACATTCTGTATTTGCATAAGTGTATGATATGGCCTTGGAATTCATTTAGGAGTGCATATAGGTCAAGAAGATGCAGAACAGCCGGGAAGGGTTTAATAATGTCAAATCATGTTTGAATAACTTCAGTTGTCTTCTAAGGTTAATTTTCTATGTGGATTGTGGAACAGTGGTAGATGCAACAGTATTTTGACTTTTGGAAAGTTTTTGCCATAATAACCTTCTGAGCTTAAAGGATTGAAATCAATGGCTTCATATCTGTTTATTACTGGGAGTTGGTGGAGTCCTTGGTGTTTGATAGTGAGGCACATGTTATTGAATATCTTTATGAACAACCATGGTGATGAGACAAAATGTGACCTTTAACCTAGAAATACCATGATGAACCTGAGGACTGGACCCATGGAAAACTCCTAAGTTCCTTGAAGGAATAAAAGCCATTTTCAGCATCCTGAGTGGAAGAACACCAAACAATAATGCATGACAAACAAGTAGCTTAATAGGACTTGGGAGCAACAATGAATTAATAAAAATTAGCTTCACAAGGCATTCTCTGATTTGCTGTGAGAATTGTACCTGATCAACAAAGGGAATATTTTTTTCCAGTCAGTGCTAACAAAGCCACAACTCGGACATTGTATCACTCTTGTTTGTTTCTCCCAGCTCCAGAGGGATGGGGAGAAAATTAAGGCAGTCTGAAAAAAGGCACATACCCAAGAACATGTGTATGAAGGAGCTGGATGTGTTTAGTATGGCAAAGGGAAGGTTAGGAGGTAATTTAAAACTTCCTGCAAGTACTTGAAGGACAGTTACCAAGCCAGTACAGTTCATTTCTGTTCGTTTCTTCTTGTTGTGTTAGGAGATACATGAGGCACTGCCCATGAGTCTGATCAAGTTCAAATTATTAGGAAAAGTTTCTTTCACTAAGAGGTTGCCAAGGCACTAGAACATGTATATTGGTTTTAGGATCCTCATATTTTCACTTATGAGGAGCAGCTGAGGGAACTGGAGGTGTTTATTCTGGAGTAAAGGAGGCTCTTGGAGAACGTTAAAATCTTCTACAACTTACTGAAAGGAGGTTATAGCCAGGTGAAGGTGGTTCTCTTTTTTCGAGTAACAGACAACAGGATGAGAGGAAACAACCTCAAGCTGTGACAGATATTAGGTAAAATTTCTTGATGAAAAGGGTTATCAGACTTTGGTACAGGCTGTACAGGGAATTAGATGAGTCACTCTCCCTGGAGGTATTTAAGAAACCACATAGATGTGCTGCTTATGAACATAGTTTAGTGGGACTTGGCAGTCTGAGGTTTAGGGTTGGACTTGAATGTCTTTTCCAGCCTAAATAATTCTGTGATTCAATGGACGTTTTCTTAAATTAGGGAGGGGATGGTTTTTTGACAATAGGAATACCTAGATGTGGCTTTTGAATCCTTGACCAGGGGATGAAATTTTCAAATAATACACAAATTTGTGAGACCAGGGCCTGCATCCTTCATCCATGCTAAATAATCTAATTGCACAGCATGAGTAATACCTCTTTTCTTTTTGTTCATTTTTACAAATGTATCCCAAAGTATGTTAATCACAGTGAAAAAACTTGACTGTTAAGTCTCATTTCAACTTCCTGGAATTATGGCTAATTATGAATGTGTTAATCAGAGCACTATCCCAGGATATTTGAGTTTGAATTCACTCAGGCTGATGTGCAAACTGAGGAATTCCTGAAACTGTTTCCAGTTGGGAAAAAAAAAGGGTCTGTAAAGCATGCATCGGAATAAATTGCCTATTATTCCAAACGCATCAGAAAGTTCTAGTAATAATACCAACGAAAGACTGAGCCTTTCAGCATCATCAGAAATAGCAGGCCTTTTGGCGATCTGCACAAAAGTACTCATAATTTGCTTAGGTATATCTAACACTGATGTGCTTGGCATTGTCATAAGAGTGGCAAATGTGTATCAATAAATGTTCCAACCTGAAAAATATTGTGGTGCTAATTTGGCTGCGATGCCCCTCAGATTAGCAGCTGCTGAGGTGTTTCCAGACTGTCAGCCTGGAATTTGCCTAAATTCAATTTCAGTCCCATATTAGGCAAATAAAACATACATAGGTTTAACTACATTTCCTCCAGGGAATATAGGCCATTAATGTTTCTGCTAAAAATTAAGGGAAAGCAGCAAAATTGAAAGTGATAAATATATTCACACCATATGTTTCAGCAATCTAATTTTACATGCCTGTGTCAGAAGCCTAAACTCTGTTCAGTTGCTCGAAAACACTTTCTGGAGGAGTCTTTATGTAGGCTGTTTCTCATGATTATATGTGCTCTAAATTCAGTACTTATATGCAGAATCCTTTTTTGCTATATACAGCAGATAAATGGCACAGACAGGAATAGATCAAAGTTTTCAGGCAGACTCTTTCTAGTTCCCTACTCACTGGGCTCTATTGTCACTTGAAATTTTTTTCATCTACCTCAAGACCATGCTTTTTTCCCTGGCATTTGTGTAAGAACAATAGGACCTTTATTGTACAAAACAGTTCTGTAAATATTGGCAGCTACTTACTGAAGAGGAAACAGAATCTGTGTTTCTTGCATTTCATGTCCTCCTTCTCACCCATCCTGGCCCAATGAAGTGTTCAGCAGTGAACATGGTCTTGCAAGGACAGGAACAGGAAGAGCAACAGGAGCAGGGGCAGAACAGATGTCTCCCAGCACTTGGAGATTAGAGCAGATTCCTACCCCCTTCCCAATCCACCCTCAAAGGACTCTCCTCTTCCTGGCAGGAGCTGTTGCTTGCTTGGGAGAAATGGCCTGAAAAACCCCAGGGCTGGAAGGACACAACAACCCCCTGTTGGGGCTGCAAGGCCAAGGAAAGACCCACCCACCATGGATACCCTGTTCCTCCCAGGAGCCTTGGGAGTCAGTGTGACACAGGTTAAGTGCAAAACCAAGGAGAGGAGATAGGTACTAGGAAATTTTCTTCTAAAATAAGTCAGTTTTATGATAATGAGGTTTTTCTGCCCTAAATAGACTATTCTGACTTGCAGAAATTCTCAACTCCATAAACACAGTGCAGCCCGTTTAGTCAAAATAAAAAGGATTTTGACTGCCACACTTGCTCCTATTGTGGATGGAATTCCAGCGTCCACCATCTGAGCCACGGAATCAGGTCAAAGATGTTAAATTTATGTGCCTGTCTACAGGCTGGGAGTCTAAGCTCCCATTAGGGGCAAAACAGTTAAGGGAAATAAGTAAATTTCCTAAACAAGGAGAGTCCAAGATATCTGAGAGATCCATATGCGCTTAGCAGATATAACAGAGGACTACCCATGTCTTTCTGAAATGGAAATTAAATTCATGTGAGATGTTAAAAGGTATTAGATGCCAAGGGAAAACTCTGCTCTCCCTAAGGAAAAATCTTACTGTGATCCATAGAACCAGGGGAATTTGGAGAACAATCTGCTCACATTAAATGATACGCCTATATGGTTGATTCCCATTCCCCATGTACAGCAACATAAATTATGCTAACTATACATGTAAATTTCCTAAGATTTTGCTAGGGTTGAAGTAGATTTTTAAATTAAAATGTGGGGGTTTTTTTATTTATACCTCATGACAGTTGGTAATGGAGAAAATATTGTCTAACATTTGCAAGCAAATATGGTAAACTTTAAAAGTAAAAAAAAAAAAGGAAATTAATTGATGTTGGAAAAAAACTGATGTTAAAAGCCAACACATAACAGCATATGAGGAAACCTAACCAGACACACACAAAAAAATGTAATTATATATACTTAATTATACGGGACCTAACAACTATATCTTATAAAACAGAGTGAAAGATCTTTATATACATACCACAAATCTGTCTGGCCAAAGACTATAAGGTCCACAACAGAGCTAATAAATGCCTTGCGTCTTTATAGATTCAAATTCTTAAATTATGTTTCTCTTCATCCAAGGTATTTTCCATAAACACGATTAGAAACCTACAGCACCTTTCTGAAAATTGCCCAATGGTTAGAAGACTTTGTGTCCTCTCCTTCATGGAATTCTGGTGGCCATTAAGGCCAGTTTTGCATTGCAGTGTCTCGTAGTTGTGGTTGCTAAATCAACCGACTTCTACTGAATTGCATATTTCCATGAAGCTGTAAGAATATGGATGGATTCAAGACTTGCACCAGTGAATCTGATTTGACTGAAATCAGTTGAAACATTAAGACCTTCCATTAGTTTGATGTCATCAGTTATCTTCATTTTGCTGTCAAATACCTGCACGTACCTTTTAAAAATTTTGAGAAGGAAGTCTAAGTAAAAATTGTTAAAAAAAAATCAGTTTTGTCTTCTATTTGGTCAAGAACTTGAAGAGATGAAAAGGTTAAAAAAATATTTCTTAATAATTTTGAGTTTGTTTTTTGTTTCAAGATTCTTTCTTGCTTACAACCAAAACTAGAGAGATGAAATTGCCCTTGACCTTATCCTTAACAACTATTAATAATTACTAATTTCAAAACCAAATCCGCTATAAATATGCCTCAAATATTGTACACTGAATTGGAGAGCATGCTTTAAAGACATTCAGAAATGTGAGATGCCCAATTGAAAAAAATAAATGAATAGACAATTTTCTCAACTGGTTTTAATACCTTATTTTTTCCAGAATTTATCTTCTCTAGAACTGGCAGGATTTAATCATTGTGAAAGTAGCTGCGTCTGCACCCAACTGCACTGCAAACGTCTTGCATGCTCACATTGATAATAGTGTCAGTTCAATTCTTATGACACTATTCCAGTAACCAGAAATATGAGGATAAAATTAATTCTATATAAAAAGAATAAAAGGAGAGGCTGTGTTTGTTCCATTTGAGGGTTTGTTCATCAGGTTCTTTCACACTAATTACAATTACGCTTTTTAGTTCAAAAATATTTTTCTATAGAAATGCTGATTGTTGTTATCTGTAAAGATAAATGGACAAGCAGAAATAGAAATACTACAGATAGATATAAAAAAGCTTTTGTTTATTGCCTTACATGATGTGATAATTATATTGATGAGGCTGCATATTAGCAAATTTTGAAAAATGAAATATTCTACTGAGTTTTGGCACTGTATAGGTAGCCGTGTTTAGAAATTAGAAATAGAGTCAGTTATCCAAATCCAGTCTAATTTATTTAGCTCTGTTAATTCAGCTATGCTTATTCACTACACCAGAGGAACATCTAAAACTGTACTGGCCTTCATGGCCACTCAACAATCTTGGACTACAGGGGAGTTTTGCAGGATTGAGACAAAACAATGAAAGAGAGAAGAAAGCAGGGTGGCTACTCTACCTTTCTGTTTGTGTGCAGTATCAGTGAGGCATTGAGGACACTATCTTGTCATCATGCAAAAGAGATGTGTTAAATTTAATATCAGGAAATACTCCCTTGCCTACAAGTGTCTACATGCCTCAGCACATCCAGCCTGTCTTCCACCTGGCTCTTGGGATGTGATGGGTTTCCTGTGGGTCCTGTAAAATACCTGCTAGTGCCATACAAATGCCTCAGATATCATAAAGGTCAGAAATAGCTGTAAGTGATTTAGTCAGTTTATGATGGCAAGAAAGATTAAGCAACATTTAATTACTAGGTTTACACTTTTGATTCTGTCCAGTCCTAAGACAACAATGAGATTCATTTGCCTGAGCAGCAGGACCTAGAGTTTTCCTGGGCTATCCCACCTGTCTTCCAACAGTGTCTCCAAAAAGCCACAAGTTTGCTGTCATTCTGAACCATATCTGCCAGACTGTCCAGATGTTTGGATATCCTAAGACATAGCAGATGGCACTAAATGTCTGCATGTAGCAAACAAATTGAATCTCTGTTCAGTTAAATCAGTGGATGAGGCCTCAATGTCGTCTGAGACATCCCCATTACCTTCAAGTGACTGTAAATCACACACAGGACTCAGAAGATACCCACATCTTTTTCAGATGAACATCTGAATACCAGCCAGGAATATCCTAAGGGCTCCTGGAAGGCATTAAATACCTGTGTTTAGGTGACTGAATTAGTAATTTGAGTGTAGGGAGCTAGTCAGCAAAATGAGAGACATATACTTTATCACCTGCAAGTTCTGTAGACT
This sequence comes from Loriotus luctuosus, assembly GCA_035582745.1. Lineage (NCBI taxonomy): Eukaryota > Metazoa > Chordata > Aves > Passeriformes > Thraupidae > Loriotus > Loriotus luctuosus. Next base: position 71,190,205 of record JAWWEY010000001.1, on the reverse strand, counting down.
TCATTGACCGTGTGGAATAGAAACTGTATAGTTGTGCATACATACTATATTGGCAAGGTTAGGTAAGGGTGGCTGCAGGAATGGTCTGTATAAAGCCAGAGGCTCCCTGAACCCAGCTAAATTCAGCTTGCTGCAGCAGAGCGACACCCCTGAGCCCATTAGCCAAGCTGATTGTCTTGAGGAAAATTTATCATCAGGAAAGGCAAAACACTGTAGAGGCATTGAGGAATGAAATTTGGAAAAAAGCATGAGAAGCAACCCATTGAACACCAAAGTCAGAGAGGGAGAGGAAGGAGATGCTCCAGACTCCAGGGCGTTCTCTTCAGATCATGGAGATGCCTGCATCAGAGCAGATATTTACACTGCAGCTTGTAGAAATTGTAGACTGTAGCAGGTAGACATTTTGTGAAGGAACTGCCACCTGTTGAGAGCTCATGCTAGAGCAGATTGTCCTGACACAGACAACAGCCTGTGGAGATGAGCAAATATTTCACTGCAGCCAGTGGAGACTACCTCATCAGAGTAGATATCTAGGATGTGGCCCATGGAGGACACATGCTGAAAAAAATTTATTCTGAAGGAGTGTAGGTAGGACATGTAGGTGACCCACAATGGAGTCAGAAAAATGTGGGGAGCAGGAAAGAGCTGCAGAGAGGAACATTTAGGTGCTGACAGTAACCACCTGTTCCCACCCTGCCAGTCACACTTGTGGCAAGGATGTAGGGAGTAAAGGACTGAAGTTGAGAAAAATGAATGGCTTGTGGAGGAAGGTGTTTTGGTTGCTGTCTTTGTTCTTCAACTTCCACATGTATTTTAATTGGCAGCACATTAAATTAATTTTCCCCAATTTGAGTCTATTTTGCCTGCGACAATAATTTGTACGTGATCTCCCTGTCTGTGTCTCAAGCAATCATTTTTTTCCTCTTGTTTCTCGTCTTGTCATGTTGAAGATAAGGAATGAGAGAGAGCAGATGGGTGGGTGTGGTGGTTTAATCCCAGTTGGCAGCTAAACACCATTCAACTTCTCACTCACACCCCTACAATCTCCTTCTGCTCCTCCACCTCCCCTGGTAGGGAGGAGAATTGGTGAACCTCATAGGCTCACATAAGATCATCATCATCATCTCATATTCTTTTTATTATTCATTGTAATAAACGCTATACACATAACATTATATAATAATATTAATGGAATGAAGAATTACTATGTAATATATAAATACTGTGTCAAAATACATAATATTTTATTTTTGTTTAATAACCATTAATATTTATATTTAAAGATTTATACTTATAATAGTTTTGTTTACTTTCAGAAATATAATTATTAATAACAAGTACTATTATAAAAATTAATTTATGAGGAGGAGGAGAAGAGAAAGTAACAAAACCCTAGAGAAATAAGTAATGGATAGTCCAATTCTTACCACCTCCTAATCAATGTCCAACTTGTCCCTGAGGAGTGATCAGCCCTGCCTGGCCAGCTCCCTCCAGTTTATATGTTGGGTGTGATGTTTTATAGTAAGGCACACATCTTTGGCCAGCTCAGGTCAGCTGTCCTGGCTGTGCTCCCTCATGTGCATTTGTGCACCTCAATACTGGCAAAGCATAGAACGCTGAAAAATCTTTGACTGAGGGTCACCACTACTTAGCAACTCCCAAAACATCAAGGTGTCATCAACATTGTTCTCATACTAAATCCAAAAAGCACAGTGCTGTGCCAGGTACTGAAAAGAGAATTAACTATGCCCCAGACGAAAACAGGAAAGTAGGGGTCTGACAGCCAGCCAAGATCAGCCTTCTAATCTTGAAAATTTTTTATCCAACTATCTTGGGTATTAGAGTATCTCAGATTCCAAGAGAATGGATATTACACTTTGAAGATGTGAAATAATATCTTTAGTAGTTAAATACCTGTTTTGCTACACATCATGAAGTGATTAGAATCTCCAAATAAGTCTTGCTGTATAAAATGCTGCTAAAGAATTCTAGTTAGATCAAAAGATTAAATGCAAATGTGAATACCATGAGTGCATGATCAGAGGAAATTAATTTTAAACTCTGCAAGAAAAGAAAAAAGGTAAGTTCCTATTCTCATTACACTTACTTAGAAGAGAAAGTACTGGAAATATTAAACCTCTTTTTATCATGGTATATAGTGCAGAGGTAAGCATGCTGTAATATGCTACTGTAATATACCTGGTCTGCCATGAAAGGGAAATGTTATTTTAGGACAGTCTCTACTTCTGACTTTCAGAGCAGGTTCAAAAAGCAAAATGTTTATCTGTTTATAAAGTTTCAGGAGGACTTTGATGAACTTCCCTCTTATGGTTAAATTTTGGCATATCATTACATAAAGCCAGAATATTAATTGGCTGTTTTTTCAGTTTGTCTCCCATTTTTTGCCAATACCAGCTGTATAAAAATCCCAGATTAGACAATTACTAAGTCATTTACTCATAGGGACATTTCCTTTATAACCTAACAAACTAGAAAGTGATTTATGCTTTCTATCTATGTATCTATCTAATCTATCTATCATTTCAGTTATACGTGTGAAAAGCAGCTCTGATTTCTGTTGCATAAGCTTATTTTTTAAAGTTACTTAGAGATGTGAATAGTTGAAAAGTATAATTTATGTCTCACATTGTCTGAAAAAAATCTATATGCATTTGTGAAGAGTGGATAGGCATCCTGGAAAAGAAATAGTCCAGTCAGACTTTGTCTGACTAGGATGTTGAATTGTTGTTCTTCACCAGATGAATACCAGCCTACAGTGAGCTTCCTGTAGCAAAATTATCAGATATGTCATTTTCCTATTAAAAAGAGAAATACTAAGCGGTGAAATGGTATACAGCATTGATTAAGGCATTATTTGAGTACTGTATGTCCATATTTTAAGAAAGATGTAAAAAAATAAGCAGGGTTGAGAGGGCCTAAAAATAGAAACATTATCTACTTATTAAAGTGAAGATTTAAAAAATATATAATGTACACTATGAATAGAATATATAGAATAGATACACGACCTATTTATAATAAATAGGATAGACATTTGTACAAGGAGGTTAATGTTGAAGGTGGAAGGATCTTTTCTAATTAGCAGGGAAAGCATTATAAAATCTAATAACCTCCAGCTGAAATAAGCAGAACTTTTACTAGAAATAAAACTTAAACCTTTAATAGTGAAAGCAATTATTGCATAGGAATTTTCCCACAATTTACAGTCTTTAAAATAATAATGGAAATCTTTTTGATGTGCTTTAGTTTAACAACAAATTACTAACTGGGTTTAGAAAGATACTGAATTAGTATAATCTCTTGCTTGAAAATCCTCCACTTTCCCTCCTCCTGAATTTGTTCAACACCTAATGAAATCACTGCCAGTGAGTTTAGACTCACCTGTCTTGTCTCCAATACAAGTAGTCATTTTACATTTTACAGTGCAATTAGAAAGTGTTTGTGCAAGAACAATCCTATGGAAAGATTCAAAAATCTTTTTTTCATGATTCAACAATTCTCAGAAATTACTACTTCTTCAGCCTATTTGTTCTATATCTTCTGGTTTTCCTCTAATAAGATTCCAAACAGCTGTATGTTATCTGAGAATTATTTCAGGTTCATTCCACTGATTTTAGGAGTTTTTTGTTCTGAAAAAAATTCACTTCATACTTCAGAAGTTAGATTAAACTTCTTTCTCAACGCACTGTTTGCTGACTTAAGTATGCTGACTTTGAAGTGCATCCATTGGATGTGAAGCAATGAAATAGAGATGGATGTGGCACACTACAACATAGATCTATGGCTCAGAGTCTGCTTCAGGTCCACACCTGCTCCAGGTTGTAGAAACAGGAAAAACAGCTCTGTGAGAGTAAATTGACAGTCTTATGCTCAGTAGTGACAGTAGAAGCCCTAAGCCTAGCATTTCTACCCACAGTTAGGAGGTAATATCATCTGTACATCAGGCACTAAATTTACGTTTTATGTTCTTCCTTAACTCTAGGAAGTCATAGAAATAATACCTTGCTAAAAGATATGAAGCAGTTAGTATTTTGAAGACTAGATCTCTGAAAATATAATGGAGTATTTTATGTCTCATATTTTCAAACTTTTTACTGCCATCATCAAAGCAATAAACAGGTTTACTTAAAATCTGAGACTGTAATGATAATCCCAGGCCTTTTATTCCCAAACTGGCAGCAGTAGTCCCACATGTAGCACTACAACTCCTACAAATTAATCTTGCTGCTGTAGATAATTGCAATATAGACATTCAAAAAATTATCTGCATTTATTGAAACTGTCAGGCACATTTTTAGATCAGTGACCATTCTGCCTCTTCTGTTACTTTTCTAAAATAATACAATTAAAATATGGCTGAAGTGCCAGACCAAGAACCAGTTCCAGGCTCCCTCATGATGGGATGTATCCCAAGAGCAATTCACACTAGCTTCTAGTTATGCTAACACACAACAGGATGCTCACTGAAGGGAAATCCTAAAAGCACAAAAAGAACTGCTGAAATGTACACCAGGAACATGCTGCAAAAAAATTGTGTTCCATTTGGATACAGTTTTTGGCAGCAATATCATGCAATCTCTTGAGACTGCTGACGAAATATCAACAAGATTTTTAATACTGAATTTACAGAATCTAATTTGAATTCAGAAGCTGTGAATAAATATCTCAGTGGAAAAAAAAGTTTCAAGGTCAAACAGTAAAGCCTGTTGGCATCCATACTGCATAAGATTTATGTTTGAATGGTCAAGCTGGAGAGGCCCAATTAAGCCAAGTAGGCAGTCAAGCTCCAGAGCTTCTTGTTATTCTTTCATACAGTAGTATGGATGTAGCAATAGTACCTGTAGCTCAGTATGAGCTATCCTGAAAATTCAAAGTACACATAAGGTGGAACTATGTTCAGAAAGAGACTTTCTGTCAGGAAAGATGGCAGTGTAGTGCAGTAAAAACTGGATCAGTGTTATTTCCACTACTGAATGTATATCCCAAGGCAAAGTAATTAACTTCTCTAGGTATTAGTATACCAATCATAATGAGGGTTAAAAGTTACTTTACAGAGATTTCTAGGATTTGCCTTTTTAGATTGACACAAGGACACCGCTGTATGAATGAGAAGTCCTGATAGTTGCTACTACAACATGTCACACCTTTTCACTGTCCTGTTAGAATGAGTAAATGTACTCTTTGTCTTTTTGTGACTTAACAGCATCAGAAACTCTCAATAAAATTTTACTCAAATTTTACCTCAAAATTAAGCTAAACAGAAACACGAGCTTGATGCAAGATCATTCATGAAGGAGTAGGCTCTTAGGATGGCTTTAACTTGTCTTCTGAATGTCTGCATTCAGTCATAACATGTACAGGTTAACTGTGTGCTTCAGTTACATTAAACTGCAGAATAATCCTGATCAAATTTTTAATTACTGCAGACAATTTTTTTTTGGAGACCATTGCTTGCTATGACAAACCAAATTCTCCTATCTGGAAAGAATATGCAAAAAATGTTGAATAAATTAATAGGAAAAATTTAAGAAACGTTTTTTAGTGTTTAATAGAATTAATCCTACTTTCACTAAAACATACAGGGAAAAGGATGGAATCCAATGTATTGAACTAAGGCACTGAAATTACTTTTAAATTTTTTGTCTTGGTTGCAGAGAGGGGGAGGAAGTTTAGTGCTATGTGATGTAACCAGGTTGTCATTCTACACCACTCAGATCATCAGCGGGAGTGTTGTTTTGTGCTCTTAGTAAATGGACGTCTCAACCCATAGTCACTGCTTTTGGTCCCCCCCTTACCATAAGGTATGGCTTATTTAGAGTTTCATTTCCTGCTGGTGTTAAAGCCAGTACAATTTTAGGTTCCCTTTTTCCCCCACTGAAGAAGTTTCAGATATGATCAAAGAGTAGAGGGCAGTTGTCTTTGAATATTTTTAGGAGAAGATTCATTTTGGCAAAGTCTAAGCAAATAACTGTAGTCCTACTGTTTTGTTTTTTAGGGTTTTTTAAAGGCATCTATCTCCAGTGAGTAGACAGCACTACATTGGACTACCAATGAAAATGGCAGTGGCTTGCTGCTATCCTGTCACTTACTCAGCAGCCTACAACATCAGAAAAAGCTGAAGAAGGCTGTTTCCAGCTCCTGCCCTAAGAACCACTCTGCTGACATCACAAAAACCTGGAAATGCCAGGCATTCATAGCTAATCAGCTACTTTGTCAGCAGTTGCATCACAAGCTGCTACTGAAAACACAATTTTAATAAGAGTAGATCTGAAAAGAAAGGAAATTATATTTGTGTTGATATTAAAAATTGAATAAAAATAGACAAGTTCTTAAAAAATATATGAAAACGCAGTAATTTTGAAGGAAACCTGGTATCTGCAACAAAATGAAATTTTGTGATTTTACTAGCAACGAAAATTTAGAGTGAGTGTAGAGTAAATACATTTAGAAAAATGAACGTCTTTCAGGAAAATAAGAGGTCGAAAACAGGAAATGTCAGAACATTAACGGCACTAGAGAAAACTTGCAAAAATACATTAAGAAAATTTCCTTTAGATCTATTTTGTTATGGGAATCAGAGAGGAGTATCTCCTAAGCACATTCAGTCTGGATAGTAGTAGTTAAAAAGGAGCACAAGCCCTGGAATGAAGTCCAGATGAACAGAAAACAATGCTTCTCATTGCCAATTACAGGAATCATTTTGGGAAAGTGACTTGTCAAGTATATTTCTGCAATCTATAAGAATTTAGAGACTTGCCAGAGCAGTAAAGCAGACTCTATATTTCATCACTTTTTAAATCACTCATTTGTGGAAAGAGTTGTTTCCACCCTACTTCATTGTGTATAACATTAAGCCTGGTTCACACTGTTATCTATATATGTCACTTATGCTGTTGTACTCTAAATAAAAGATATTTTGCTGAGGAGGAGAAAAGATTTAGAGAACTGTTACAGTAAATACATGTAAACAATAATCTAATTTATTTTGAGAAGAAAGAAAAATTGGGAAAATTTTAACATAATGAAACAAATAGGTAGGAATACTCACATAGCTGGGACACTGGGCTGCCTGTACCCAGAACTAAGGTTTATTTTCTGCTGCATCAAAAGAAAAGGCTTCCTGAGCTGCTTCTCCTGAATTTCTCTGGGAATTTGGTGAGGATGTGAGTACATCTAGTCAGGATGTGAATAAATGAAAATGATACATATTTTCCTTAGATCTGGTACCTATACATCATTGAGTTAAAAGCAATTCGCTATGTTATGCAACAACTCATGTTATGTTAAATTAGTACTTAAGTGCTACATGAAAAAAGATTTGTCAGTCTCTTTCCCTGAGTGATCACCATTCTGTGCTAATCAGTCATCACTTTTCTGAGGACAGTCTTTGTTCACTAAAAGGTATCTGATATCATTTAAATCAGTGAAAGAGACTGTTTTCAAACATTTTTCTTCTTAAATTTATGTTAAAATTTCTATTTCCTAAAATATAAATCCAGCACAATGTATTATAGTCAAAAATCTCAACTAGCTACTGGGAGAAGCCCTGTCTTCGTCAACTCTATATTAATTTTTTATATGGCTAAAGGTCTTTTGAATGTCAGCTTCTAAATATGGCACTACTGTTTTAAATCAGTGCATGTCTTTCGCTAATTAAATGTATTACCAATGTTATGGTGGAAACACAGCTTACAAATACTGCTAGGCCCATTTTTTGTCTTTTTCAGATCACTGATGTTTACAGGTGTGATCATGCAAAGTTAAACCCTTCATTACTAGTTCTTTGCATAGAAAATGAAATGCATTATAAGCCAACACTCAATAAGGATTGTCTCTGCTTCTTTTAAGAAGGTTATAATGTTTTTAAATAATGTTTTAGTCTAGTGTTCTCTGTTTGCATACTGATTTTTAAGTTGCACGTATATGGCTTACTCACACTGCTCCTGACATTAAAACAGGCTCAGACTTGGTAAAACTTATTTACTTTAATCTGACTTTTTTGCAATCTGATTTTAGTACTGTTTTGTTAACCATGCTTGGTCAGTCTAGCAGAATATTTTTTTAATCCTTTTTTTTTTAGAATTTTACATTTCTGTTTTCCCAGGCTACCACAAATTTTCTTTCCTATGTCTTGCGTGGAATTAAGGAATTGCCGTTTTGCATTCCAGATGGCATTCAGAATCATATAAGTGTATTAGAGTCAGTTTGTGGAAGCCATTTTGCAACACATGAATGAGAATAAGGTGATTTGGAATAGACAGTATGATTTACTATCATGCACAACCTGCCTGATTGCCTTCTGTGATGAAGTAATCTGTTCTTTGCATTAGGGAAGAGCAGCAGAATTTTTCTACCTTAAATTTCTGAAGGCTTTTGTCATGGGCTCACACAGCATCCTTGCATCCAGTTTGTGTCATCCAGATAAGTAAAAAACTGCCTTCAAAGGATAGAGGTTACTGGGGCTGGTTACAGACAGAGTTCCTTGGTAACTCTATAGTGGCACCTATCCCCTTTAATTCCTGTTTATGATGGAGGAGAAGATTTGTGGCTGATGACAGTCTGGAAGTGCAGCTGATACAGGACTGCCATCCAGAGGGAACCAGACAAAGAAAAGGGTCCTGGGAACATTGTGAAAATCAACAAGAATAAAGGCACATGGACAACATTTCTGCAACTTTCAGATGGGGAACTTGATGTCTGAGACTTGTCTCTGCATTAAAGTACTTGGGGGCTCCTGGGGACAACAGGTTCAGAGAAGGTCAGCAGTGTGTCCTGAAGCAATGACAGCTAGCAACATCGTGTGTTGTATTAACAAGAGCACAGCCAGTTTATCAGTAATCATCCCCTTCTTGTCAGCACTCATTAGACTACATCTGTATCCAGTTCTAGGGTTTACAGCACATGAAAGGTGCTGATAAACTGGGCAACTCCAGAGGAGGCCACAAGGATGATCAGAACTGGAGCACTTTGTGAGGAGAGTTTGAGATGGGTTTGTTCTGCCAGAGGAAGAGATGGCTTTGGGGGCAGCCAAAATCCACATAGCACATATGGACATATTTTACAGTAAGGGACATTCATCTTGATGAGCCAGAAAGCGGAATAGGATAAGGCTGCTGGAGCTGTTAGTGTTTGTGCGCCAGCCTGTGGGCAGTGAGGACAGTAAAGCGGTTTCAGTGAGCTGTACTATGCTGATAAGATGATGAGAGTCCAGTCAAGGGAATTGGTTTTGCCCATTCTTGGACTTAAATATTAGAGATATTTCAGAAATCCACTTCTGTTAAACAACTTCCAGAGAAAGCTCAACTTACATAGATTAAAGCTGCATCAAGTCAAACTGTCCTTGTACTACCCTTTCCTAAACAACTTTTTCTAATATCTGTATTTGCAAGCACCAATACCAGACAAAAGCCAGGCAAAAGCCATTGAGGCCTCTCCATCACTCTGTTCTGCAGCTGTACAGTGAGACTCCAGGTGGGGTCTCACCAGAGCTGAGCAAAGGGGCAGAATCCCTTCCCTTTGCCCTGCTGGCCAAGATGTTTTTCATGCAGCCCAGAACAAAATTGGTTTGCTGGCTCGTGTCCAGCCTCTCATCCACCAGCACTCTCATGTCCTTCTCAGCAGTTCTTGATCTGCTTATTCCCAAGCCTTTTTTGATCTTGGGGATTTCCCTGACCTAGGTGCAGCACCTTGCACTTGGTCTTATTAAACCTCATAAGATTCCCATGTGCCCACTTCTTGAGCTTGTCCATGTCCCTCTTGATGGCATCCTCTCCATCAGGTGTTCTTATCTGTTGATATGAAATTCAGAACATCCAGAATCAAAAAACCAAAAATTATTTCGAAGGACTTATGTGATGTTTTTCACATTTATCCAGCACTCAGTGACTGAGTAAACAGTTTGGTGACATAACTGATTGAACTAAAACTTGCAAAATAATGGAAATATTTTGGAGGTGACTGGCAAAGACCCAAAAAATGTCTAGAACACAATTCTATTAAACTTCAATTCAAGCTGTTTCTGGTCTTTGGTTAGTTAGGGATATATTCTCTTTGAGAACTTACTGTAAAAATATGTATACTTCTATCCTTATTTTTGTTTAGACCTTTCTAGAATAGCAATACTTGATAATACCAAGGTATGATAATATGTACATTGAAAATAGTAAGTTAAGGTGAAATACAAGCATTTCTGATCCTGAATTCTTTCAAAAGATTATATTCAATTAAAAATACTATAAACAGTAGCTTTGCAGAACAAGAATTTTGATTTTAAGATGCCAGAACTACTTTTCTTTTTCACTTTCGATTTTACTTACAAATTTCTGTACTTTCTTTATATATCACTAATAATAATAACCACTTATCTATGCAGATATCACATCAATACATGCACTATAATCGGCCCCTCACATTTATTTTTTCTGTTTAAATTCAGCTCAATAGTTATAGAACTCAAAGTATGAAAAGAGGTGCAATTTTAGTTCTGTCTTTCTGATAAAGCAAGAATGTTCTCTAGCATATGTTTTTTAGAACTTTTTAAAATACTTAGCATTACAATAAATTTAATTTTTTTCAAAGGTATAAATCTTTAAGCTTCTTTGAAAGACTAATCACTGTTTAATTTATCACCTTCACCCAGACTTTTAATCTGAGTTCTTGTGAAACTGATTTAATCTTTGATTATGGCTTGTGTAGAGTAGCCCTACAGCTCATACAGAAGTCAAACACATTTCCTGTGGTGAAGCTGTGTCATGTTCCTGCCAGAGGGATTGTAATGACTCCTGCCCTTGCAGCCTACAGAAAGAAAGCACTTAAGCGACCTAAATTGCCAAATGAATTGCACCTTTTATTTGCTCTTAGCTGGGCACAAAATAATTTAAATGACCATGCAGATTGCTTATGGTTAAATTCCCAGACTCGCCTGTACAAGAAAAACACACACACACACACCCCTTACCACCACCACCACCTCCAAAAAATCCCAAAGAAAATAAAAGGGACACCCATTCCATGATGGAGAAGCAGCAGCTCTAGGGGTTTGGTTTTATGTTTGTTTTATGGAATGTTTTCAGGAGGTGCTCATCTCTTGGTGATCTAAAGAATTGACATGTGACATTTGCTTTCTGACTCTTTATTTATCACATAAAAATGTAGGATGCCAAACATTTATGATGTTTTCTCTTCTGCTATGATGTCAACCCTTTATTTAACTCACTTAAACTTGAATTTTTGTCTTTGAAATTGTTTTCAAAGGCTAAATTAACTTGCTTAAAGTCAGATGTTTAGCTCTATTTAAGATATCTTTGAACACATTGTTTGTTTTGCAGTGGATAGTTCATAGGAGCAGAAAACCTGTAGTTTTTCTACCAGCTTGAGTAGCCAGTCTCAGGTACCCAATATCATCTTAAACACTGTTAAAAACGTATGCTTATGACATTTAATCTAGTCACTTTAGAAATCTTAACCAGAAGGAATCAGTTAAAAATCTCTTTCCTCTTTTAACTTAATTGGTAGAAAGAAGAGAGTGGTTTGGACTGTGGTTAGTCTCATCCTACTGTAGGTAACTGAAATCAAATCCATTGTCTCCTTTAGAAGTCACGTTCCTTCCATTGGTCATAAAGGAGTTTGAATAACCATCATGTTGACATTGTGCTTTTCTTAAATTTGTAGAGAAGATTCTCACAGCAAATGTTTTATTGAATGTATCTTTTAACATTCATAATTCATGATCAGAAATATGCATACCTGTTTGAAAATCTAGGTGAAAATTTAGCTTTAAATTGTTAAATACCTATTTAGAAGAATATCATTGCATTTGATCTGATTCCTGATTTTCTGCACAGAAGCAGATTCTTGCAGTTTCTGGAAGCCAAACATACATGTGTTTTTGTGGTCTGTCAGCACTCTACTACGGTAACCGAACGTGGACTGGTAGTCAAATTAGACCATCTGACAAATCCAAAGTAGATGCATGAATTAGAAAGTTTGTATTTCGTGAAGTGTTTCTAAGTTAGACTCATCAAGAAGGTAATTAAATTAGGTGGCAGGAATCCACTGACAACTTGTTTCAAAATTCTGTTAAGAAAATGGATTTCTATAGTTAAAATGAAATAGGACCCTGAAAATATATGCTTTGCTCAGGCCTGAGGGTTTTTTTTGTATTTTGTGCCAATCACCAGTTTTATCCCATCCAAGAAATCACTTACTGAACTCTCCTAAACATGGTGCATCAGACACACCAACAAAAATACAAATACATAGAGCTTGTTTTAGATACATAGTTTGATTTTCCCCTGTATCAGCAATACATTCAGAAGATTTTTGACCGTATTAATTTAGCATCAAAGCTGCAGAATGTTTAAGACAATGAATAAGACATTAAAGTTACTGCTCAGAGTATTCTGCTAAGATTTCATGCCTGTCCGTAGACCTCAACCTTTAGAATCATCTTTCCCTTTTTTTTTAATCTTTAAATTCCAAATCATTTTACTTTTAGAATACTTTATCTTCAAATATAATTTGTTTAATAGTTTACGTGAAGAAATGGCAGAGGTCCAAGTATGACTCCCTCTAGCACACTGCCAAAAAACTATCGTGGCTCAGAAAGATGGAATGAGATTTAGCCTTTTCAATCTATTTGGATTCTCTCATAGGTATGCTTAACTACTTGTAAAGGAAAATCATCCTGTTTTCTGATGTAATTAATGCTGCTGAAAACAAATATGATTTTCTAACACTGATTGCTGTTCTTGTAAATACAAAGATTGTTCACCTTGAAAACTTTCATATTATTTCCTTCCTGTTTGAATAAAATTAAGTGTATCTTTCTATAAAATTACTCAGCAATACTATTGGCATTTTTATAACAAACTGATAAATAGTTTCAGTATATTTTATGATACATCTCAAGTGTATCCATAGATGATGTTTTAGGTGTCCCATCTTTTTTTTTAAAGTCAGTTAATATGTTAAGTTAAACAATACTAAGTTTTTTAAATTTTATTTTAAGAAGTTACCTAGAAATGCTGTCTGGCTTTGATCAATGTAAGTCCTTTGCTGAAAGCTTCTATTATGAAAATAATGTAAAAACAATGTTTTACTGGTTATGTGGATATTACAGTTTTCAAAAGAATCTTTTGTACTTTGCAGAACTATTGAATAATGCATGTTTGTATAGCCATATAGCAGAGAAATTAGCTGGTTAATTTTCTCCCATGAAAAATACTTTCCCTTTTTTCAATCAACATAGAAAAACAGTAGTTTAGACTTTTACAAAAATCTCTTTAATGCATCTTTTTTTAAAACACAGAAATTACTAACTCCATTATTCACTTCTCCAACCTGGAATGAACGCTTGGAGGGAACAAAAAAATTACCCCTGGTCTGTGTAATTGGTGTGAAGTGGTTTAGAGTTGTAGTTGAGGTCATTTTGCTTCCAATCAAATAGTTAGCTAGTGGATTGAATAATGCATATTTAACTCCTTTGTAAAATCTCTTAGTGAGTTATTTGATGTACAGGAAAACACGGGAGTAATTATTCAGAGAGATTAAGTGATTTTGCATGTTAAATAAACAAATCAATTCACTTCAATATTTGAATAATGTAAATTTAAAACATTAAAAGAAAACATTTTCCTCAGAATTTGGATAACTCATGCAGTAAATCACCTGAAAGCAAATAAACAAACCAAAAAATGGTCTAAATGCACAGTGTATCCTGATCACTTTGAGCAGCTTAGGTGATGAAATATAGCTCCAGTTGACATTAAGCTGGTAGCCAACTTTCTCTGAGCTTTGTGGTGCTGTTATGAAGTGATGAAGAATAATGACTTGAAGTGATCTGAATGACTTTAAAATCTGATTATATCCTTTTAACTCTTCAATATGTAAGTATGTTACATTTTGGTCAGGTTCATTTTTTGGACTTGGCAAGTGGAATTTGTTTTAATGAGAATGAAGGGAAAAGGTTGCATCTGCACCAAAATAAAAATCTAGCAGTACTGTAAATAGCTTGTTGTTGTTATTTTAACATATTAAAGGATATGGCAATTTTTCCAACGCTGAACAAAAGAATTCAGGGTGCTGCAGATGGGGCTTCTGTGAGATGACACCAGTAGCTGTTCCCATGTCAGACAGAGGCACTTTCAGATGACTCCAAGATGGATGGACCCATCACTGGGCAGAGCTGAGCTCATCAATGACAAATGTGGCACTTGCGTGATAACATATTTAAGAAAGGGTAAAACCTGCTGTGCAATAGAAGACAGAAGAGAGGAGTGGGGAAATATAAAAGAAACAGCCCTGCAGGTACCCAGGCCAGAGAAAAAAAATTGGAGGAGGTGCCCCAAGGGAAGAGCCAAGGCTGAGCTGTAATCCTTGGAAATTGCCATCGTGAGACAGATTGCCACACTGCAGCTCATGAGGACCCCATGCCAGAACACATCCATGTGCCCTGAAACAAGCTGCAGACCAGTGAAAGCCCAAGCAAGAGAATAACGTTAGTAATTTACAATGAAAATAATTTCCCTAAGTCAAGTTGGTTTTGCATATAATGATAATTGTTGAATAATCTTGAATAATTATCTTGACCTATCAGATTTCTATTGTATTTTCTCATATTCAACTGAGGAGGTGAGTGATAGGGTAGCTTTGTTGGCACCTTGCCTCCAGTTAGGCTCAACCTCCCCCAAAGTTCTCTGTAAAGAACCCATTTAATATTTGCCTCTCAATACTCACTACCAGTAAACCAAAACTAACTTTAATTGGATGACTTACTGATGACTGAAATTGAGTTGCTTTAATGTATTCTCTGAAAATTGCATTAACAGTACAATGGTGATCTCTTCTTTAGAAACATTTCTGTCTAATAATCCAAAACTTAAAAAAAACCTGCCAAACCACACAGGAAGTCTTGTTCATAGACAAAAAATGTCTGCTGACATTTCAGAGAAGTCACTACAGACAAAGTACAAACTGCTGGTGTCACAGACATGCTTAAGGAAGATGGTGGAATTGTGGAAATGTTGCACAGTAATACTGACAAACTGTTGCTAAGGGTTGCTTGTTAGCACCTTTTGAGACTTTTGTGCAAGAGCAAGGCAGTTAATTGTGCTTTAGGTAAGCTTTTGCTTAGAATATTAATTTATTTTCATTCCATATTTTTGATTAGAATTTTAACCATTATGTCCTCTAGATTAAATGGTAAGTGTTCTATATTGTTCAGAAAAAAAAATTGGTGTGAGAAGTAGAGATTTGTAAAAAAATGTATAATGGGAAAAGACTGATTAAAATGTGATACAGAATTAGATCATAGTTCTATTGACTGTAGACTTCAAAGGGATGCTTTTAGATCAGTTTGCAAAATGAAAGTTTGCACATGTAAACAATGTCACTCTGTTTCTTTGCTATTCAGATTTATTACAGTTCATAAGCCTAAAATTAAATTAAACAAAATGTAGTCTACTTCAAACTCAGTCAGGACAGCTTATTGTAACTTTTCTTTTCTGGAAAAGGCCATAACTCTGTATTTTCTGTAGTTCTCACCTCTTGTGTGATGAGAAATAATGCAGTACTTTGTTGTAGGCTTTTGGTTAATTCTTGACTTGTTTCAACATTGATTTTGAACTGTCAATATAACATATTCCCCAGATTCTTTTGTTGATAAAAGTCTAAGGATCATTTCTGCAATCAAAAGTGGAGAAAGAGAGATAAACCAGTACAAAATTATCATACAATGTATGATAATTACTTCTGGAAGTATGAGATCTTTTTAAATCACTTTTGAGGTCATCCTATATAATAATGACCAAAACAACATTATGCATTTTTTTTTCACTTTGTGTTAGAATCACACAGGATGGAAAAATAGCTAATTTTGTTTCACAGTGGTGATAGAATAGAAAAAATGTCTCTTTTCTGGTTCTGTGTTACATATTACACCCTGTGATTCAAAATGGGCTGCCTTGGAGCAAGTAAATGGCAAATAAATAGAGAACAGCTGAGGCAGCAATAACTTATTTATTACAAAAATGACTGAGGGCACCTCAAGTTGTGCAGCAGCGTGTTCCCAACACATTAAAAGGCCAGTGTCTGATTCAGCAAGACATATCATGGACACATTTGTAAGCATGGCTTTGGTTGTTTAACTGAGTCAAGGTCATATACTTAAGGGCTGAGACCTTCAGATGGATGATGTCTAATTGAGATGCACTGAACTATACAGTCTTTCTTGCTTAAAGCGGAATGGTAGGTTGACAAAACAAGATCAAGGGAGAGCAATGTTTTAGTATTATTGTAATTCACTACTATTATAGTACGGAGTTTGGCAAAAACAGAAAGCTGCGCCCATTACTGAATCTCTTTTAACTCTCTCTCCTGGAAAGAAGGAGCTTTTACTCTGTAATGAATAGGAAAGTGACAAAGGTACATGTCTGTGAGGGTGGTTTCTTCTCCAGGATAATTGAAGCTTCCAGGAGCTTTCTTCTCTTGAGTGACTTTGGACCACTCAAAAAATGGACTTATGAGTAATGATTACTAGTCAAATATGACTCTGAAATGGATTGTTTTTAAGGATTAATCATTAAAAGATGATTAACATAAAATGGGATTAATATTCCCTCAAATTCCTCAAACTGCCTTTTTTGTAGGCATGTCACTCATATTGTACTTTACAGGATAAGAACTCCAGTCTGATGTTTTGCATCCATGTACATACCTCCCTTACAGCAGGATGGGAGAAAGCACTGAATAAATCATCAGACAGGCTGAGCAAGAGTTTAAAATCAGTTCCCACAGCCCTTGGGAATCCATGGGACTGTGGAAAACATTAATTTTTAACTGTTCCAGTGTATATCAACAACAGAATTTTTACTGAATTCTTTCCTACTACTTTTGTGTTCCAGTCATATATAAGAAGAAATGTATGCTTTTTCTCATCAGTTATTGCATTTGGAATTCATTATATTTACCTTAACGCACCTAAGGCTACCCATTTTGTCCTTATCATTCTCTTAGCTCCCTCTGTCTGTAACAGACATGAAAGATACCTGGGTCTTCCCATGCTTCCTTACTCCCCACAAACACCCTCTCCCTTGGGATTGTCTCTGATGTGATTTGTCCTAAGATAAGAACATGAGGTGGAAGCTTCAGGAGGAACTGACTGGATGTTCACATCATGAATGCGTTCCAGAGACAGGTTAGCTGTGATGATTTCAATTCAATTTGATACACACTGGCCTGCAAAAGGGTATAAAATGCTGCTGGAGACTGGGCCAACCAAGCAAATTGGTCTCCAGAGGTGGCAGGCAGCTTCTATCTAAGCAGATTGCCTTCTTCCCTGACAGAGATGCTTGCAGGGTACATCCATCCCAAAGATGGGGAATACTCACTTTTGGACATGTGAGTAGAAGCACTAAGATTTGGTCCCATGCAGAGATAAAATCCTAAAGTAGCCAGGGACGTGCTTTGCTGCTTTGTAACTGTGAATTCTGTGAAGATGAAGACTGAAAAGCTGGATTTTTCTAGTGAAACCTGCTTATCTTATATACTGTATTAATAGTATTTAGATATTTTATTGCAGAAGTTCTCATCATAATCATCCACATAAACAGAACCATATTTCTCATGCCTGACTGAGAGTTTTAGCTCTGCTACACAGTACTGGATATGAAAAGGACATTTGCTGGAAGTATTTTCTTTCTACACTATCTGTGAAAGAAGACTGGCCTAAGCTAAAAAAGCATGTTTCTGTGGACCCATAGGTGCTACACACTTGAATTTTGGTGATTTCTTAGTGGCATTTTCCTTTGTGGTCTTAGAACACCAGTATTAGCTCAGTGGGTTAAATTGTACATGAAAGTCTTAATTCCATACCTGTATCTATGACAGTTTTTTTCTGGTGATATTATGCAACTTGGATATATTTATGGCATCATGAAGAAAACAAATTGTAAGGGTTGAAGATTCTGAAAATCCGAATGACCAACTTACAATCCATAACAATCTACTTGGGACATTACTACAAAATCTAATATATATATTAAGAAGATAAATTGAGAAATGGACCTCAGATACATAATTTTTGAAAACTTCAAAAATATACATAAATGCTTTATATACAATATATTTTCTTTTTATATGCAAAAGTTTCTATTTTTATCACATTTTATAAAAGAGTAGAAATATTTAATAAAAATCAGTGAAGATATTAAGTGCTATTAAATCATGACCTTGTGTTGGCATGGCTAAGGCAACAAGGTACTAATAAAATGATCTAAATAAGAGGATATATATGCAACTAACAGTTTTAATGATCCTTAACATCTGGAGAGAAAATATGTGCCTCTTCATTGGAGGATGGAATATTGATCAAGTTTATCCTGATCAATATTGCAGATCTAAATAGAAAACACTGACTAAATTTTCCAAGTTGACTGAGAAAGAAATATTTCATAGGAGAATTATCTATTAATCAATTAATAATTTGTTTTATTTATTTTTTTATTTAAGTCTTTTTGTTAAATTACAGTAGTTCTTTCCTAGACTTTTAATTCTGTGGTTGTTAACCAAAGTGTTAATGTGTATTCATCACATAAATACAGGGAAGTGTGAGTATCAGGTACCTTTTCCAACCTATCCATCAATGGTCTAATATAATCTTTATTTGAAACTTACAAAAAGTAAGTCTGCAGCAATCAGGCAAAGTAGTACTTCCCGAAGGCCCCTTTTCTTTGGGTGAAATTAATTCTACACATAGTACCAAGGTCTTACTTAATTCCTGAAACAAGACCTAAATTGGACAATTGTGTAAGTTAGGATTGGATCTGATTAACTAAAGATTACTGAGTTATCTCATTGTTAGCTTTTAAGATATGCTCTCTTTCCCTCTTGGGCTTACATTTGTTCATGTAAAAGCATAAATAAGGGGGAGGTTAGTTTGTTTATTTGTTCTACTGAAGAAGCCCAAGCAATATCAATAGTATTGGA
Source organism: Loriotus luctuosus (assembly GCA_035582745.1). Taxonomy (NCBI): domain Eukaryota; kingdom Metazoa; phylum Chordata; class Aves; order Passeriformes; family Thraupidae; genus Loriotus; species Loriotus luctuosus. The sequence goes on along the minus strand of JAWWEY010000001.1, from coordinate 71,171,200 downwards.
ATTACACCATCACTTAAACTGCATTTAGGTTTCTCAGCTTCTAAAACCTGTGATTGTTGGTGGTGCTAATACTGTGCACTCATTTAAAGTCCCATATAAATAAAAATTTTTATAAATTTTAAAGCAGAAGTTAATGATTGTCTCTTGGGTTTTTTATTGTCTTGTCTGTCCTCCATCTCATGTTTTATCCTTGAAGATATGTAGGGCAGGAATTGCTTTATACAGCTCCTAACACAAACGGTGGTGTGATCTGTGCTTTGAGGTGCAAGTGAGATGAAGATGCCAGTTCTTTTGTGTTGATAGTTGGGAGACAGTGAGGAAAGAATTTCCTGCATTTTTCCCTCATGTTTCTGAATTTGTGATAATATCTAGGTATGACTGAACTATAAAGAGACATATTGCCACTCTACATATCTTATGAATTCAAGGCACCATAGGAACCCCTTTCCCAGAAGCTGAGGATGAAATGGATCCTTAAATCAGATTTTTTCATATGTATCCCTCTGTTTTCTATTTTTCCCCAAGAAAGGTTGATACAGATTACTCTTTTTCTCCCCAGCAGGATTATTAAATGCCTTCCCACAGGTATTATATATTATCTTCTAGAGCTATAAATTAAATATTTCTACAGCCTATTCACTCGCATTTAAATTGCCTTTGTCTTACTTGCCTAAAATACATAAGCTAGCCATATTTGCATGCTATTATTTTTATTGTACTAGTATATTCTATAGGAGATTTCTGGATAAAATATTTGAATCTACAAACATGATTTAAAAGTATGTTCAATTTTGAGTTTGCAAGTGTTGTTTACTTTTCGACATATAGCCTGCGGAATATCCAGTCCTAAAGACAAAATGGATTGCTGCTGAATCAGAAAACCACATTTTTCTTTCAGTCTCTGTTTTTTCTTTATCACAAACTCAAATTCCTTTTTTAAATCATCTATCCTTTAGTTTCTGTTGGAAAGGTAATTATTATTATCTAATAAAGACAATCTCATGGATTAAAGCCAAAAACACAAAACAAATCAGGAAAATAAATCAAGAAAATAATAACTGAATAGTATTTGAGTATATTATACTGAAGACCTTCAAAAGCCTTTGCACACCTCATTTTTCTTTCTCAGAGTGGATATGCCAGTGAATATCTGTTTTTTCTTCTGTTAGAGTTTAATTTTCTTTGGAAGCTTGGCTTAGTTTTCCCCGGTTGGCCTTACTTCACAGTTTTTAGTTCGTTTAGCAATCTCATATGTAACCTCTCTCCTGTAAGGAAAGCCTAAAAATCGGTGTTTTTCAGACTGGAGAAGTGTTATTGTTACATCTCATCATTAACTATAGCACATAGGCCTAGTCTAGATTTTACATAAGCCTTTTGTAGAGAGCTAGCTGGTTTAGGATGGAAATACATTTTAGGTTCATGTTAATGGTACTAATGCAGGTAGGTCAATAGACCTCTACATAGAGCTCCCTATTTTTGTTTTGGTTTGATACATAACGTCTTATCAGTGACAGATAAAAACAATTCTTTGTACTCTACCAAATGTATTCTTTCTTATTCGTGGACATTCTTATTTTCTACCTAATTCAGTACTATCACTGCTATTAAATTCCAGTGTTTAGTTCTTAGCATTTTACTTTTAGCCAAATGGTAGTAACAATAAAAAAACATCTTCACCTTTATCTTGGGCATTAGATGTTTACCCATTTCTTCATCTTCCTATGGGAAAATAAAATAATGATTACAGGAATATTACACTAAGTTAATTTAAACCAATAAAGACTTAAAACAGTGGGAGAAGGAAAATAAAGAGCCTGTTTGTCAGCATGCTGATTTAAGATTTGAGTAAACTCAAACAGGATGTTAGGAAATAAAGATCAGTTAAGCATATTATAGCATTAAACAATAAGATCATTAATGTGTGCTTGAAACACATAGCAATGACAGAACTTCATGAAACAAAAGATTTCCTTGAATTTAAATTGAATTTAATGAAATTTTGGAAATCAAGAGAAGAATTACAATAATGAAAAAAACCAAGATAAATTATTTTAGGAGCTATGTGGCCATTAGATCTGTTTCTTGACATTAGACTTTGAATATTAGGAAGAATTTCATGAAATACTGGAACAGACTTCCTAGAAAGGTGGTTGATTCCCCAGGCCTGTCAGTGTTTAAAAGGCATTTGGACAACATCCTTAATGACATTATTTAAATTGACCAGCCTAGAACTGGTCAGGAAGTTAGACTTGACAGGCAGTTTTGGTTCCTTTCAACCAAAATAATTCTATTCTATT
>JAWWEY010000001.1:71149985-71168824 GCA_035582745.1 Loriotus luctuosus | reverse complement strand
CCAGAGTGAGCTTAACAAAACTCAGTCTTAAAACCTGCAAGAGTTCCTTTCAGAACATATAAACTGACTATTTCAAAATAATGTCAATGTCAATCAGCAACTTTCTGCAGATATAGATATTTCAGCTATATCTATAGATATAGATATTCTTTCAGCTCTATAGACATTTGTTTCTGGGTTAGAGACATTGTGGCCCTCTTTTGAGAAAATATTTAAAGCTGAGATGAGTTGAGGGGGTTTATCAGATTGTTGAAGAACTGGGTTTTATCAGAAAATAGGTGTTTTAGGGAACAATGTGAGAAACATGGGTTTTAGAAATGTTTTTGTAATAGAAGATACTAGAAGTGAGTATTAGAAATCTATTAGAATAATAGAAGTAATTCTAATAATAGAAATTGCTATGGGTTCATCATTTCCCTATGACATGATGAACCAAGAGATACAGTCTAATTCTTCTATCCTAGAGAACTGGCTTAGTGCTTCACAGCAGCTATTCCTGATTTATACAGATATCAATAAATTATGAATCAAGTCATGACACAAAATAATGTGTGAAATAGTTGGGAAAAGATCATTTGCAACACTCTATTCTTACAAATGAAAGGCAGCATTCCCTAGAGAAACTAAACACATGTGGTAATTTTGGAAATTTGGTCAGAAAAAAAGGATGCTATCATTTAAATTTTTCCCCCTGCTTTAGGAGCCTTATGGCAGCAGGGCCATTGTTTCTGGTGATTGATATCACACACATGTCAGACAGAAGTAGCATGGTAGTTATGGATCTATTCTCTTGTTCACATGCTGATATTAGAACCTGCAGGGGAAAAAAAAGAAAAATACAATATGTCATTTTCCTCCTTGACCAGATTTAAAAGTCTGTGAAAGAGCCCAACAGCTGATATATGGTTGTAAGAAACATTTCTTCTTCTTTTTCTAAGTATTCAATTACTACCCAAATACTGTTTCCAAAACTTTCACAGTGTCATAACATCTTATTTCCATGGAAATTATGAGCCAAACACTTCCTAATCTTATATCAAAGAAGGATATCAAATTCAAAATGGAAACTGATGACACTTTACATAAGCCTGCATTCAGCATAAGTGAAATTTCAATTATTTTAATAATTTTTGAAGAATATTCACATACTTTTCTAGTATCTGTCCCTGCTGTGTGAAAAAGCCCTTTTCTTTACAACTGTAATTTCAAAAAGACCATTTTTAAAATATCCATACTTCTCAAGAGAAAGGTTCTTTCTTCACATAAGTATGTCTTGCATTAAAAAGCCCTTTTCCTGGTAACTACACTTGTAAGTAAAGAGAAGGCTAAAAAAATCAGTGAAACAGAACACCAACAGAACACCTAACAGAAGTCACATTCATCTCACACTTTTAGATGGATAATTCCATATTTTAAAATTTTCATGCATTACTGAGGCAAATATTAATTGATTCAACCAACATCTCGACTGTGCATTCATCCTCAAAGAGGTAGATTGGAAAATGATTGAGATTAATTCCCTGGAAGATTACAGAATGTAGCAACTCTACCTTCTATCTCCCAAGGAACAAGCCTTACATGTAGATGGTTATACTGGAAGTTGCTGGAAGTCAATCTGTGCGACTTTTATTACTCACTATGTGTGAGTAATAAAAATGTTTAAAAAACTAACTAACAGCCCAAAGCAAAACAAAAATGAAAGACAAACTAAAAAAAACCCACCAAAACAAAACAAGAAAAAAAGACCCCCCGCCTAAAATTTTTTGACTACTTTTCATGGAAAAGATGGAAATAATATGTAAGAATTATATGGATGGGAAGATTCTGAGATAGCTAGACAAAACAGAATTTGGCCTTTAATACCAGCAAATATTACATATGAATTATTGATTTGAGTCTAAAATAATGAATCCAGTCCTCAGCAGGCATATTTCCATTTCACTGGAAAAGACTACATAAGAACTGATCATAAAATTGTAAGAATTAGAGGTTATGAAGATATAACTAAATTAATCTTTCCCAGTTACTGCAAAATAATTCTATATTCTTTTCTAGAAAATAATCTTTCCAATGTTTCCTACTCTTTTTAGAAAATAATTACATATTCCTGATTCTGATAACCACACTTCCACTGTCAAGCCAAAATTACTAGAATACATGCAATATTTACATCAGGTTGTTAGAACTATGTGCATTTCTCCTAAGGTACACACACTAATAAAAATATGTCCTATTACTACTGAGTATACTAGAATTTCAGAGTGGTTTTAATTAGAGTATTTTTTCTTAATGAGAAGTTCTGTTTCCTCTTTTCTGCTAAAAATCAGTGCAGCAACTTTAGAGATATTTCTACTGCCATAGTAATTTAACATTTCAAGACTTCCTGACATATTGTCTTGCTACTTTGAGTCTGTTTTATTTACCTATTTTTCTTTTTGTAAATCAAGATTATGAGGGCAGCCAGTCATTTCTTGCTATTCAATTTACCAATGCTTTTAGCATAATTAAATTACTATTTGATTTATGTGTGCTTTGAACATTAGACAATTAAGTGCTCTGGAAAGTAAACTGATACCACTGATTTAAAGGTGAAATTTTGTTTAGATAAAACCATCAATAGCACTGGAAATGGCTCAGCAAGTTGCACAGGGGAACATCTTAAATGTCAGCATTCTGAAATTAGGTATAAGAAACTATCTGAAATAGTCATGCCATATCAAAGTGAAATGTTTCACAGTGTTCCCTTATTGCCCAGAAGTTTCTCAAGAAAGACCGTAAATATTTTAAGACATCATTTTGGATGAGGTAGCTTAAATGTACATCAGATGATGGTATTTGATAGCAGCACCAAGGCATATTGTTACAGAGAGTTTATCAACAGAATTATCAACTGAAAAATCAAAAGTTCAATCAAAATATTACTGACTATTATACACACTTCAAAATAACTCCTTATCTTGTTAACATAGACATGCTACTGTTCATGACAGATGTACTTCAAATATAGTTAAAAATATTCAGACTTTTTCCTCTAATAACTTCAAGGTTTTAGCAGTCTTTCCACATGACAGCATCCAGAGTTGTAGAAATAAAGAATAATTTTTTAAAAAAGCTGGATTGTAGTATTTTTGGACAACTGGTGTGGTTCTTTTGTCTTTTTTTTTTTGTTGTTGTTGTTGTTTTTTGTTTTGGGTTTGTTGTTTGTTTGCTTTTTTGCTTTGCTTTGGTTTTTGGTTTTTTGTTTTTTAAAAAACATTACTAGATTGTATGAAACAGCAGAAATAGCACACCATTTTTTTGTTTTGTTTTGGGAATGTGGGTATGTTTGTGCATGCATGTGTGTGCAAGTGTGGGAGAAAAGTGGGAGAAAGATGTGACAAGTTGTATCACCAGGGGGCTTTTTCTTCTCGAATCTCCATAGTGACTGACAGCTAGTTATTTCAACAGATCCAAAGGAGCACTGGTCTTCACAAGTTTAATATATCTCACACATCAGGGGAGGCATTTTACTGTGCGTATGGCAGCTCTGACAATTCCTTGAGATACTATTCTGTTGAGAACAGACCACTTTTAATGGATGCAAAGCCAGACAAAAATACCTCTGTAGCCCAGTTTTTAATATACTTGATTCTTAGACAACAAAAATAATCCCCAATATACTGGGTACTATGTGAAAACCAGATTGTGACTTCCACAAGTGTTTTCTTGGTTTGAAATTGAAAACAGAAAAATCACTTCCTATTTATTGACTGAAGATTTTTTGTTACTGAAAAAAACCCACCTTGAACTTTTTGTGTGCTACTTAGAGTTATTCAGAGCTGTTACAGTCCTGAAGTCTCTAAGAATGCTGTCTTTATTTATATTCACATCTATATGCTATTCTGTGATTTGAATAAAAGCAACAGAATTTAAAAAAGAAACTAATCATTCTTCTCCTGAAAGAAATTTAAGACCCCTTCATGCCTTCAGTTGAAAGTTAAATGTTCAGGTTCAATTAAAAAAATAATTTTATTTGCAGAATGAATCTACTGAGAACAGTCTACCTAATATGATTTTATGCACTGAATTACTCTAGTTTAAAGTAAGAAGGAAGTGAACTCAGGCATTAAGTTTAGACCATCACTACATGAAGCAAATTATCTCATAAAGACTCAAATAAAGTCATTCTGGATTTATGACTGAGCAGATCACACAGATCTGAACAAAGAATTTACACTGTGATTAGTATAAAGCACACTTCTCATTTACAATGAAATATAATGGATAAAAATCTGTAATCACAAAACCCCATACAGCTCATGGTACACAGATATGAAAGTGTCAGAATATAATAAGAATTTACAAACCACTTCTACTTCAGAGCAGTTTCATTTCTAACTATACATTGCCTAGAGTACCACTACTTAGAACACTGGGAAAGTCTGAGTCACTATAGGTCTGCAATTTTAATTGGGTCAGATTTTCTTTTCATTTTGCAATGGCTGACTTGCAAAGGGACTGTGAATAAGAATGTTTTAGGACAGCCAGGAAAGAAAGCAAACTGCTATATTCATCTAAGAGAGAAAGAACATATTTTCTGATGCTTTTTTAGAACCTCTATTCAAAACAATTCAGCATTCATTAATCCATGCAATGCAACAGGCCCAACTGACATAGAAGAACACAAAGCTCAAGTTATATGTGATATGTCAATAAACCATAAAGTATAGAGTTGAAAGGAAAATTACTTTCTTAATTAAAAATAATTAGATAGTCAAATCTATAAATAAAGCAGCTTTTATAAAGGAAATAACCTCATAATTGTAAAGAAAAAAATTCCAATGTAATGATAATGAAAAGTTCGGAGGGGTGGTGCAGTTTGAAATACTTTGAAGCATATATGCAATTCCTGTTACAGATGGAAAGCTTTATAATCATCAAAAGTGTCATAGAAAGATGCAATATGCAGTGAAGCCTTGATGTTCCATTAATCTCAGAAAAGATGTGGAAGAGTATTTTTCAGCATACTGTTAACACTTTCTAATAATGATCAGAATTGTAATACCACATTTTCCAAATGCCCTGAATCGTCCTGCTGGTTGGGTCAATTTTCCTACATAAGCTGCTGTATGAGTAATATTAAAAGATGGATACAAATCTCTGGGTGTAATTGCATATACAATTTTTGTTTGTTTATGTAAACTTTGACATCTGAAATTGTACATAATTTGTATATACAAAAGTTGGCATATAGGTTGTATAACCAAAAATAAGAGCACAAAATTGTCAACACCTTTTTTTTTTTTCTTCCAAATTATCATCCATATGCCTGATATATTTTCCTTTTATCTTCCTCCAGGCTTCAGGCTAAATTTGGTTCTGCTTGGCAGATACCAATAAATGTGTGAAAGCAATAGAAATATTGTGTAATAACGACAAGAGAACAAAGCTATTGAAATAGCTATCTGGAGCATTCTTCCAGAGAATAAAGGATCCTTAATTAGCAACTATCAGGATATTGCTTTGCTAGAGATCATATATTTTGTCTTTAAATGCACGTCATCATGGAATAATTTTAACATTCAGTGCTAAAATATCTTAATAGATGCATTTATGTTAAAAAAAACCAAAACAAAATCAAAAAGCTCCTCTTAAAAGACAGATCTGATCCTGGTAGAATGAAAAGCTCAGAAACCCCTTTGCATTTTACTACAACTAATACTAAAATTACTTGCATTTCCTCAGCATGACAATGCAGGTATTGTTTTCTAAAGAATCTGTAGTAGTGAAATCATTATGATGAAGCATCATCTCTTATCTGCTTAGATGAGGTAAACCTATGACAAAATATTACTCCTCACAGTATTATTACTATTATTATATGGCTGTTGGGGTTTGGGGTCATTCTACATGATATGTAGCTATGCTGAAAAAAGGCCCTTCAGAATCTGAACTCCATTATGCTTTGAAATTTTATGTCTGCTGCATGTGACCTCTGTGTCAGTTGTTTTGAATCATGTTTTATGCTAAATAGGTGACAATAGCCCCAGTTAGGTTTCTCAGATGTAGAACATAAACTTAATTTAAAGGTATTTTTTCACTGCTCTGTAAGAGCCTAACCTGAAGAAGCAGACTAATGCACCCTAGACACATCCTTTGCACAACCTTTTACTTAGTCTGATCTAAATCAGGAGCAGACACAAACATCAACTGAGTTCACCAGTGTACGACAAGTGGAGAAATCAAGGCCACAGCTTGCATACAAATCTTCACAGGAAATCATTATGCAAATCATTTGTAGATTACGCAACCTGGACGTTAAGGGGTTTTTAGCATAAAAAGTTTAGGCCACTATTTTGTTACAATCCTAGAAGACAAAACAGTGTGGAAACCTATACATGGGTGGTTTTTTTTGATTGTGCGTATATATATACATATATACACACATATATATACACATATATATATATATATTCATATATATATGTACAGATAGAAGTTAAAACATACTCATGGCTAATCACATTTTGATTTAAGTAAGACAAGTTACTATAGTTACAGGAGTTACATGTACAGGACTAACACTTTGTTTAAGAAGAATAGTCAGTGTTACTGCTAATTCAGTTTCCTCTTGGTTACGTCCACCCTCTAATCCATTTTTGAAAACCAGTGGTCACTGTGTCTAAACTTAATAATCATATAGTTTATAATTGTACTAAGTTGAAGATATCTCTAATGTCACTAGGCATACAATTATAAACGCATTTCCCATTTCAGCCATTTCGGCAGGTCTTCAGCATGTCTGCTTGTCGTCTCTCTTTAATCCTACCTGAAATGTTTTCTTAAGCATGAGAGCATCTCCTTGCTGCTGTGATGCCCAGTCCCAGCTAATCTTTAACTGAGGGCAAAGGAGTGGGCAACAAGCAGCAGAACCCTTGTGATTCAATGCATGCCACGAAGAAAGGTACCTGATGTAGCAAACCTTCTTTGAGAGGGAGGAGGATAGACAGCAGGGAAAGGAAGATAGAAGGAAATGCCATCTCAGGCTTCTGAAACCTTGAAAGAAATGAACACCCTGCTGATGTCTTTAATAGTTCATAACAACAGCTGTCTTCCACTTGTGAATGTTTCCTATGATGTGGCGCCTCCTCATATGACATTCTTCAGCTCCAGCTACCTCTTGTATTGCTTCACGCCTCACTGCACCACAGGAGGCATCATATTGCAAAAAATTCTTCTCCTGTGAAGTGCCTAAGCACCACAGGAATAGTTTTTCTCTGTCAGAATGAAAAGAGTCTTCATTGCATATTGCAGGTTTGGGAATTTTTTTGGTTGTTTGTTTTTGCTGTTTTTTTCCTTTGTTTTGTTTGTTTTTGCCCAAAAATATACCAGTAACCATGAAAACTATCTGACATTAGTAAACATAAACTAACACTGTAACAGAAATCAGTTAGATTGCCACATATGTTATGGTGGCACTTTGCTGCATAATTTAGATCTAATGTGCTTTTAAGTACCTGAGACTTTTATATACATACATGAGCATACATAGATATCATGTACACCAATGATGCTGTTTAAATGAAAATGAAAAGTATAAAGAGAAATATATGTGTCTATAATTATAAAGTTATGTATATATGACATTAGCTGATGTTTCTAATGCTGGATTTAATACTGCAAATACAAATATTATCAATCTAAAGACAGTCTTTGGATTACTCTGTTAAGTATCTCACTGCATTTCAGAGGTATTTTTTGATATTTGCTTTCTTTACTGTTCATTGAAGGATAACGTACAAAGTGTCAGACAGAAATACACGAACCAATTTTATGATCTCAAAAGCTCCACTGACTACTGAGTAGATATTTTTCCCACTTGATCAAACAATCAAAAATTGAAAGCTCAGTCCTGCAAATGCTTACACATATGTAGAATTTTATATCCATAAGTAGCTCCCGGTGATATTGTTAAATTCCTGGAAGTTAGATTTTTCAGAGCATGCAAATATAAATATGAGCAATATATTAACTACTTAAAGCATTATTTTTGCTATAAATATGCTCTTTAATTATACTTTCTATTTGACAATAACCCATTTAAAAACATTCTATTAAAAACATTTCTTGGCCTTTTCTGAGTATGGTATTTTAAAGTTTCATTAAAACAAATCTTAAAGGATTACTTAATTATTCATTATATAAATGATTTTGAACTCTCAACAACATAATGCATTAGTTAAAAAAATCCATTGTTATAGGTTGCAATTATGAGATGACTGTGCATGAAAATGTGTGTTTTATAATCCTTTATATTTTTATAATTACTCTGGTATATTAATTAAATTTTAGAGCATAAAGCAGGGCATTCTGTAAGACAGCATTCAGCTGTTTCCAACAGTCTAGATCAACCATTTATTTATGACAGATTATGTCGGGGATTTTTGGTTTTTTTTCAAAATTGGTGATACATGCTCAAATTTTGAGGTTTTGACAAAGGCTTCAGTAAAACTAGATCAGTTGAATGGCTTTCTTTTTATTTCAGTCAAACTCATGTTTTGTTTGTCAGGAAGACTTTTATTTAACAAATTCTAAAAGATATTTGAAAAATAGTACTTTCCCAGGAAATTGATGTGGGTTTATTTTTATATTGAGTATGTCCAGAAAAAAAAAAAAAAAAAAAAAAAAAGAGGTATATTCACCTCACTTTCTAATACAAAGTTGGTATTTCCTATAATGGTTACAGATATGCCAATGAAAACATGTTTAATGGAAATTAGTGAAAAGTATTGTAGCACCCAGTAAAGTCTTACAAAATATTTATTAGTGAAGAAATACAATACAAAAGATTTTAAAAGTCGGATCCTACAATGCTTTGCTGAGCAAGGTGGAAGTCAGAAAAGAATGCAGAATCTGACACTAGCTAATTTATTTCTGCTATGAGATGGATGTGTGCTCTGTATTGCATCAGTCATTTAGGTCCAGATACTTAACAGCATAGAACTTAATCATAAATTTTCTTTTTTAGTAACTGTCATCTAGCCCTTATTTTATATACATGTATTAAATAATTTGAAGTTTTCAGAAGACATTGAAAACTCCTTTGCTTAGCAAAAGTGCACAGATTTCTTTGGGTGTTTGGCCTGCCTAAGGACTGCAAAAACAGACCTTAGGGAAGATCTAATACGAAACCTATTAAGTGACCATGAGATCACACACTAATCCTACCCTTAGGATAAAATCTAATCCTATCTTTTGACTGAAGTGCTAAATTCCTCCTGGCCTGTCATCAGCACTTGCATAATTACTTCTTTCTTGGTTTTGTAAATGTCCAGAAGAGACTGTGCAGTATCAAGCTTAATATATCAGTAGCTCCAAGTCCAGGCACCAGATTTCACATCCTTAACTATTTCATTGGCTTTTTTCTTACACGCATCAGTGACTCATTCTTTGTGAAGATGGTTTAGCACCTAATTTAACTCATTATGTCAAATTATTATACTGCAACCTATGATTATGACATAGTAATGACTTAATTAGAAGTATTAAATATGTAATACCTATATTGAAAACACATACAAAAGAAAACAAAACTAATTGGCTGTTAACTTCAGTGGTTCCTTTCCATACCTGTGTGTAGCTTTCTGAAACTGTTCTGCCAATTTTTTTTTTACTTATGTCAAATTCTCATTGCAGAAGATGTGAGAAATCTAGTAAGAAAACATGGCACATGCTCACTCCACATAGATTTAGTAATTTGCATATTTCAAGGTTCTAACTGTTAGAAAAGTTTGTGAATGTCTGTGTTTCTAGTAGAAGATGACATTTAGATCTACTGATGAATTACATTCTAAGAGTGCCCTCTTCCATGTATTCAAAACTGCTTGAAAACCACATCTATGTAACAGATGCATACAATATGCTGTTATATCTTTGGAAACCCCTTTTACGAACTATCTTATAAACTTTTTGTTCAGGGATGATCAAGGGTAAACTTTAAATATTTTATGCAGGTACAGCATGAAAAGGACAATATTATTTTAAAAAGTGGTATTACATATGTTTTGGATTTTGTTTTGTGGGTTTTGTTTTGTTTTCGGACCTTTTTGGTGTCTGTTATTTGGGTTTTTTGCTGAATTGGTTTTTGTGTTTTGTTTTGTTTTGGGGTTTTTTTTGGTTGTTGTTTTAATAAGGTAAATATATTATTCAAATGAGCTATACAAAGAATTTCTGTCTGGTCAATAAGGCAAAGAAATCATCTTCTGTGATTTCACTGGCAGATTTAGTAAATATTTACTGAATAAGACTAGAAGGATTCAGCAAGAATAGATTTGAATTTATTTATCCCTGTAGTCTCAAAACTTTTTTTTTTAATATACAGCATGTGCATTCATCTGATTCATAGACTTAAGCAGCTACATATTCTACTAGATAATTTCTGATCGTTAGTTATTCTTTGAGCTGCTTATTTTTCAGTCCCATCTGAAAGTCCATAAGTAGAGACAAACAAAACAGTTCAAGAGCTAATTTTTCCTCTTTGTGAAATAGCAATAATTTAAAAATGTTAAATAATAGAATTATTTTCTCATTCACCAATATAAATGATTGAGAAAAAAGTGCTGAACAAAAAACAATTCAGGCCTTTTCATAGTATAACAAATACCTACATTAGTTCTCATGTTTTGGGGTTTTTTTTTGGATCTATGTATGCTCTTTAATGTTCTTGTAGCTGAAAAATTTTGTATGAAAGGTCCCTGTATTAAAAATAAATATCAGAATATGTGGTATAATGCTTAATTTCAACTGGAATTTCAGGTATACAAACATCAAATCTTGTCCTCCACATATCACAGCAATCAGCTCAATACATAAATTGAACAAATACGGAAACATACAGAAAATACTGATAGTAATATCAGGCTTTCTCAGATAGAAATTAAAAACTAATCAGGAAAGAGATGAAACAACTATAGAAGATTACTTGTATGATTATATTTTTCTGATTTTTTTAAATTATTGCACCAAATCCATGCACATCTGAGCTCCCAAATATACATACGCAATATATTAATAATGAAAGTGATATCAGTGATTAGATTTACTGGAACTAGTGTTCAGATCTTCAGGAAAAAAACCAGAAAAATCTGTTTGGCTGAAGACTCAAACAGAAATCTTTACCAAAATCAGTATTATTAAAGGGGACCATGTACCCCTTTAAAATCATATTTTCTTTCTCAAATTTGCAATCTGTATATGATAATATTCACTTCCTGTCTTAAACCACTGGGAGTATTGCTGTGTAAGTTGAACAGCTACACATTTCAGTGGCAGAAGTGATGTTTGAATGCAGCTTTTATTAGCTTCCTAAGTGCCCAGTGCTGTTCCCATTGGCAGTGCTCCCATTGACTTCAATCAGGGCAGGAACGGGCCCTAATTTTGTAAGGCACTTTAGGATCCTTTGGGAAGAAAGGTGTTAGAAGAATACAAGCCATAATTATCAAATAGTTGTCAACAAAAAACTCTCACAAATATCTCCCATGTTCACAGAACATTGTATTTTAATTTTATGTTTCAGTTTGCTGTAGCAATTTTTACTCTGCTACTGGATTATTATTTGTCCAGGCTCTGGGACACCTTGTGACACCACAATTTCCAAATGTGACATGAGAATTTTGATGCCTGTGTAACGGAGAAAAAAAAGAAAAGCTAACAAAAGCAATTATTCTAAGATTAGATAAAATAAGATAGACCAAAATACCTGTCTCTCCTCTGACTGTGATGTCCTAACTGCAGCTAAAACATCCTTTCTACATAAGAATCTGACATCAAGGGTTGAAAGGCTAAATCTAAAAGGATGCTTACAAGTTTAAGCTTTAGCCATATTCTCAGTATTAAATACTCTGTGTTCTGTATGTTATTAATTTTGCATCTCTTCATTTAGACAGCTAAATTGAAATCTTTGATTTAACTTCTGGTAACAAAAATATTCGTTTTAAGAGTCTCTGCCCTGAGAATAATTGCTTTCTTCTCAGTATTAATAAACAATTTTGACAATGTTAATCTTTTCAATATTTAAAGTGCAGATATAAATATAAATTTATCATATTCTCATATCATGACCTCACTAAAATGAGCTCCTTTTTAATCACTGTGTTCATTTAAGTTGTTTTAACATGGAGAGGTCCAAGGCCCCTTAGCAATTGTTCATTCACCTCCTAAAAACCCTGTGAGTCCCAAAAATAGATATGACCTGATTTTTTCTGAGCTAAATGAAAACAACAACACAAATAAAAACAACTATTCTTATTGATGTGTTTGAACGACAGCTATTTAACATCTCTATAATTCATTCAAATCCTGCAATCTCCACTGAAATTTAAAAAAAATCACCCTGTTTTAGAGGACAAGACAAAATGAAGACATTCAGAACCTATAGTTACTTAAATAAAAAAATCATTAACCCTCCTAGTACCTTTTTGCCATTAGGCTTAAACATTATTATCAGTAACCTTTTCAAGCCAGCAACATTCAACTGAAAGCAAAAAGCAAGCATTTCAAAAACTAAACTAGTTTTAGCTTTGAAGGTCCTCAGGCCTTTTCAAACACATCAAAATGCTCTCTGATACACACACCTAATTGTGTATTTTTTACATGAGTAAATCCAGAAAAGACCTTTTCATAGGAAGAAAATACTTTTGTAACAGTAATCATAATCCTAACATGTTCAGAAACACTTCCCATTAGACAAACCAGAACTCAGATTAAGCATTGGCATAAGTTTGTATGTGTCAGACATATATTCAAATTCCAAATTTCAAACATAAGAGTATGTAACCAAAAATTTCTGACAGAACCCAATGGGACAACTCACATAAATAAAATTTTCATATGTGGAAGTAGTCAGAGAATGAAAATTACTTTGGAAATTTTTCTTCATTGCTGTGTAAAAGGATTTTGTGTGGGTTGTGAAGTAATACTGAGTTTTGATTAAGGGGACATTTGTGAGGCCTTACATCAACACACAGACTTGGAGATAAGGGTACCTAACTCTAAGACAGACAAACATAAAATAAAACAGTTTCACAAAGTAACTTTAAATTGAAGTTACATAGTATTGATCAGACCAAAGATGGGAATTTTTTGGTATTTCACCACAGATGATTATATAGAGCAGTAAGTAATTCTCAAACTTTTAAACAGCAAATGAGGAAAAAAAACCCCACATAATTTAACATTAAAGAAAAAGAAATCTGAGTTATTTGTACAATTGCTCATAAGATAAATACTATGAAGATAGACTGATGAGATGGGAGTTTTCTTCCTCCAAAATTAAAGCTCTGATCCTAACTAAATCTAACAAAAACTTCTTAGCAATCCAAGAAGTCTTAAGAAATATTTAATTACAGATAACACCTGGTATATAAAATATACTGAAAATTATAGAACACATTCATTGTATAAAATTATGCATGGACGAAAAAATATTACCCATCATAAACACATTCAATCATATCTCTAAAAACTGTTGAATTTAGAATCATTATTTTAACTACCTCTCATATTTTAGAAAAAAAACTTTTCGCAAGAGAGTAGTAACTTTATTCTTTAGGAAAAAGTATTCCTAGGGAAGAATTAATGGATGTATTAGTACAATATGCATTAGTAGACTCTTACCGTTAAAAATTTATTAAGTAATATATTGCACGATAAAACGAATAGATTCTACTGTTCAACATGATAATATGGCACATTGCCACTTACTTGTTGGAAGTTATTACTTGTCAGGCCAAAAAGTTAAAAATAAACATTTCAAACCAATCAAAAATTGTCAATAAGAAGATGAAGTTCACTTTATGACTTAAATTACTCTGCTGGAGAGCTTCATTATATAAGCACTGTCTAATTATAGGACAAATCCTGTCTTTGAGACAAGGTGCATTTAAAAAAATTAACTGAAAACAAGCAAACAAAAAATCCCCAAACAAACAAACAAAAATCTGAACCGGGTGGTGACCCAGACACACACATACATATAAATGCATGTTTATGCAGGCATGTATTTGTGTTACAACTTTACACTAACGATGCTATAGGTAGAATTTTTTTTCAAAATTCCTACCTAAAACATAATTTTCTTTGACAACCATGAGGATTTTGCTTACGGAGTTACACCTCCAACAAAACAGCTACAAAACCAAACACACTTTGTTACTGCCTCAGAATGTAAGAATGGAGAGAGGAGAAATGTAGACCATGTGATTCTCCTTAGAAAATCAATAGCTATTTAGAAGAGTACAATATTTTTCTTTAAAAGAAATAAACACACTGAAGAACAATTGCTTAGATCCCTTTGCACACAACCGAGCTCTGTACTTAAAATAAAAAACAGCTTTCAAAGCAAAGGCAGGCAGTTTGATTCAGTAATGTGTAGGGAAAAAAGAATGACAGGGAAACATAAAATAAAAATAAAAAATATGTAACTGTTACCTCTCTTTCAAAGAGTTAGAATGTTTTTAAACATTAATGCAATAAACTTGAAGAACCCATCAATATACAATATTTAAAATAATTTCCACCACCAGCATTGACTATATTGCATGATATGTTTGGATGTATGTTTGCCTTACATCCATGTTTGGATGGATGTAAGGCAAAAAAATCCACCCTTAAAAGACCAAGCATAATTTAATCACTATAAAAATAAAACAACCTTAAGAAACAGCCAAAGCTGTTACTGATAGAGATGATATAACCAGCTGAGATTTGAAACACCTTTGTAGCTGGGATTTTTCTTATGCATGGTAGGCCAATAAACAGTCTCTAACAGGAAGAGAAAAAAAATACAGTGTAAAGACATTACACGCTTCCAAAGAAGTAAAATCAATGGGAGAATTTTCATTCACTTCAAAACCATCAAATATACTGATCAGGCAATTTTTCCTTTGATGCACTTCTCATCATCACTAAAAGAAGATATTTATATTTGGGAATAAATGATTCAGCATAATATTCATTCTTTGAAAGTGGTTCAAGTTCTTTGATGTTAGGGTAGGCATTTCTTACAAATTTGAAAACAGAAAAATGTACAAGATTCTTGAATTTTGAACAATGTGAAGAATATTGTAACCTAGATATTTTGGTTTGTTATAAATTAGCAGATGCCATCTAACCAGATGTGCAGCACTGCACACAACTACAAATAAACTCATGTAACCACATCAGTACATCACTTGTAAGGAGTTGTATGTATAGCTTCGAAAAAAATATGAGAAAACTACTTAAAAGTGGATAATTAATAAATATTAGATAAACTTAATGACATATTCAACTTAGCAAACTGCCAACCTGAAAATGCTTTTAAAGTGTTTAATTTTCCATATTTTAAAAAAGAATTTACAATGATAAAACTGTGTCATGGCTGAAGAGTACCAATGCTGAGAACAACCCTGTTATAATTTTCAGCAGAAAGCAACTGCCACTGGGACTAAAAGCTTTAGTATAGTTGTAACTAAAAGACTGATTAGCTTACCTAAGTTCAGCATTTAGAAAGTGAACAAATCTTTGTCATTTCTTGTAATAATCAATTGCACAATTAAATATCGTTATGAATTCAGTATTTTAAAACTAAATTCAGGTATCTAAAAGAAAGATCTTTCTAAGAACTCTTGCCTTTGTCAAAAATACATTTGTTATGTGTCTATATATCCATTTGACTGGAAAAATTAATTGCTATACTAGTAAAGTTACAAAAAGTCAATTTCAGGCCAGTTTTGCCATGTGATATTATGCCAAATGTAAAAGGTAGATGCTTAAAATACCAGAATATTAATGCCCCTCAATCCATATTCAGCCACTTGAAAACTGGATTTGAGCCCAAACTTTTGTTCCGTGCAACTCCAACTCAAAATTTGTATTACCATATTAGAAAAGTTGAAGCATTGTATGACTGGACTGATTTTCTCATGATTACATGAATATAGCATTTATCTTCTACATATGCTCTTTCATTCCAAGCCTAAAAGCTCTCACTACTTACATGGAAATATTCTTACATCACAGTAAAGACAATTTTAATTAAAGAAATAAAGGTAGATATAAGTGTAGATGTACATATATATGTATATTAGCATACTTATATATATGTACACATACACTTTCATATATATATATACACATACACACACATATGTTTGTTTTTTAAAGTACAGATGGTAAAAAAATACAGATATTTAAAATAACAATCTAGTTGGCAATTAAACACTGTTTTCAGGAATTCATAAATCAGACTAGACTTTTACCTTTCAAGTTTGAAGAATGTAACTCAGTGCTTTTGCTCTAAGCATTTTTGAATAAAGTTGAAGTCTGACAAAAGCAATCTCATACCTTCTCCCCTTCCTCAAATATGAACATAAACTTTTTGCCACAGAAATGGTACCAAATTACCAAATGTGTTAATAATCTAGTGTTCACAAAATCAGATATACTGTTGAAATCATGAAAAAAAATATTTTATTACATTAAATATTGAACTACACCATTATTATTTCAACCTTTTATCTTATTCAAGTCTGGACATTTTTGGAAGATCACCCAGAACCATGTCATAAGATACAAATAGTAATCTTGTGTCCAGCCAGGAAAAAAAAAATCATTTATATTTGACATGGTCTAAAGTTTTCTGCAAAATTTAAAAATACTGTAAATATAAGCCTGCAAAATTGCAGAAAAAGTAGTTGCATCTTCCATGGCAGAAACACCACAAAGGGAACAATTTTTATCAATAGGTATTTAATCTAACTCCAGGTTTCAGGACCAAGTCCACAGAATTAAATAGAGGTATATTGTCTGTTCATGTGGTTCTTCATTCTGAAGAGCCACATGTTTATCTGTGGATGTAAACTGTACTTCCCATATAATCAGGACAATATGAGTCCAAGATAAACTTTACAGTGCCATATCACTGAACACATCAGTGTTTAGTTAATTTGTCCGCAGATTGGAAATAGATGCAATTCATTTTAGAGATACATAGCAGAACTACTAATGTTTGTAATTACTGTATTCAAATTTTAACTGTACAAAACAAAAATATTAAGAGAATGGCTTATTTCAATGACAAAAAGCCAGACTTACAAGAGCAAGGTAAATATTTTGCAAGTTCCTGAAGTCAGTGGAATCCAGTTGTGTACTTATACAAGTAGAAACAAAATGTGGCCCATTAGCTGTAAGTTAAATAGTTAATTTGATAACCATTTAATTACAAACTTCATTACACTTTATTTCTTTGTATATTCAATTAACTAGATGCCTCTTGTTCCTAGGACCTAAATATGCCTTTTTTTCTGCCCCATCTCTGTTCTGTTCAGTGTTTTAAGAATAAACAATCATTCTAAAGTGTAACAGTGCTTAGCATTTCTGGAGTATCATCATACTGCCAAAATTCTGAAATATAGCTGAATAATGATCAGGGAAAAAAAAATAAATTGCAAAAACTTGTAATATTAGGATACTATTTATACATAAATGGAAAAAACCACAAATATTGAAGACAGTATTGCTGGACTGTAAGGAGATCTGTGTGCTCTCTTTTCAGCAAAACACATTGCAAAGCTTCTTAGAAGGGCTGGGAAAAACGAATAGTCTGGCTGCCCCATTCAGATTGCTGCTATCCTGCCCACTTCTCTCACAGAAATGCCTCACTCATCTACTCCTCCATCCTCTTGTCATTCCTTAGCTTGAGGTCCGACATTTTCCAGGGTAAGTGGATGCTGCAGAATAGAGGTGCAAGTTCCCTACAATCAAATAATCAATAGAAATGTGATGACTGTTTGAAGGCTGACAGCTATGGCACTGTGTCTGCCATTCACTTCCTCTTCTCTCCCCATTTTTCTTCTTTAATGCCAATAGTGGTGCCAATAGCATTCTCAGTTGTGCATAAGACAGCAAAAGATTTCAGCCTCCTTCTCTGGTTTGGAGACGCTGTAATTCAGTATGCCACTCTGTAACCTAATGAAAGGCTATTCAGGTTCCCTGGAGACACTGAGCAATATAAAGAACCTGCCCTCTAAAAATGAAGGAGTTCTTGTTTACCCTGTCCTTCAGGATGTAGTGCCTTAATGGACTCGGCCCCCTGAGAGGGAACCATATGCATTAAACAGACTCTTAAGTTTCTGTAAGAAACAACATGCTGGTCAGACATTTTAGCTCCAGCTACACAGAGATCTAAACAACCTACAAAACCAGGATTTTGCCTTCATTTTTTCTAACAACCACAATTAGCTATTCTTGCCTTTCCAGATAGATCTTCTACATTTTGTTTACCACAGCTCATAAGCCCATTTTTATTCTCTTTAACAATTTTTGAAAATTACTTTAATAACTAAATAACAACTAAATTATTATGTGATACGAGAAAAAGTATCACCGTATCTGAATTCCTCTAAGAAATACCTATAGCTTTATAAAAAACTTAAAACATAGGAAAACATTAAGAAATTAAATATTACAGCATGTAGAATCAACTGAAGATGTTTTCACAACCTTAAGTGACCATTAAAATACTGGATGTTAAAGATATATGTATTAAAAATAAAGGTGTGAGAATGTGGGCTCTAGAACTACTGAAGTGGAAGCTGCATTTTTGTCAGACTTTAAACTGATGAGAGGACTGACATAACATCTGGTATTTCAAACAGTGTGTAGGAATGTCTAGAAATTCCAGGCTATATCTTCTGGGATTAACCACTTGAAATTCAGCTCATTTTGTTAAAGATGAGAGTAAAATATGAAAAAGGGAAGGGAAGGGAAGGGAAGGGAAGGGAAGGGAAGGGAAGGGAAGGGAAGGGAAGGGAAGGGAGGGG
>JAWWEY010000001.1:71104583-71132891 GCA_035582745.1 Loriotus luctuosus | reverse complement strand
TGTGATACTATGTTTTTTTATATATATATATATATATATATATATATATATATAAATTGGAAAAAGTCTTCTGAAAACATTTCAGTCTGGTTTATGTTTGGTAAATTTATTATAATTTTAAAATTATTCATAGCATTTGGTAGAAAAAAAGGATTTTCATGTAGTAAACACAATTAATTATGTATGTCAAAGAGTGATGAAAAAACGTGTACTGTGATTAGCTTCTCTAGAACATCTTGATAAATGGGATGTTTCAAGAATTAAGAGCCTTTGATGGATTGTACAACCCTCTAACCCTTACAATTAATGTTTAAATGGATGACTAGTAATGGAAAAGAATGTGGTTTAGACCCCAATTCTTTTCATAATCAAGTGGCTATTAAATTTTATGAAAACATTCTTCCAGTGGGACATTTGTTAATCAAAGTCAGCAGCTATTATGACATGAAAGCTTTTAAAATTATTATTATTGCTTAATAATAACAATAACAAAAAACCCAATAAAAGTAAAAATTAAAAGAGATGTTTTCTTTCAGTAATAATAAGTAGGATACTTGAACAGACACCTCAGAGTATTAAATGATCATTTTCTCTGACATCAAAAGGCTGCATGTACAATGAGAGGAGGATTATACTGATATTGTCCAGAAAACAGGGTTGTTGAGTAGTGTGTTTTTTTCAAAATACAGACCGTTACTTAAAAGACAAGCAAGCAAACAAACCAGCTTTCATCCTTCTCAATGCCATTCAAAACATTACTAGAGAAAAGCTACTTTTCTGAACCCATAATTCCGAGCTTACTTCTCTTGAACTTGTCGAGAACAATGGCTCTTTTTTGGAGATGTCAGCACTGTTAAACGCTTTCTGGACTTCTGTATCACACATAGTCTAAGAATTTGGAATTATGGAAAGAGGTTTTATTTTAAAGGTATTTACTGTCAGCATAATTTTGTTTGAATGTCTCTACTGGTTTTAAGGGAGTGATGGTCTTAGTTTAAAATTTGAACCCATAGTCTTCTAATGCAAGAGTGAGAGTGTTGCAAGTCCGCTGCACTGAAAACTTGTGCATTGGTGAATACATTAATTAATCATAGTTTATTATTCCTCATTAACCTTGTGTACTTCAGCACCAATACAATAATCTTGTATTTGTTTTGGATTTCCACTTGTCTATTTTAAATTAAGTTAAATTTAAGTATGTCTCCTCAGTTGACAAGATTGAGTCTTCACAGACCAAAAAAGCTATGAGACAAATTTATTAAAAAAATTAAAACCTGTGTTTAAAGTGACTGTGGTGGGTTCCCATAGTCTTCATACCACAGGCTGGGATTAGGCTACTGTGAGTATCTATTGCTTACAACGTTTTTACCATAGGCAATGTAAGGAGAAGAACTGGTGCTTTATCATTCAATGTGAAGAAATACAACATGAGATTTGTTAGCAAGGGATATTAAATGTTATTGTAGATTAGTGGAAAACACAATTAAGAATCTGTGTTTTATAATCACTAAAATAATTGAGTAACGCAAGTGTTTTTTTAGTTTACCAGTGAAGCTATGAGTTTCAGTGAAAAATGGTAGTGATATATGTCATAAAACTTCTATATTGTGTATAGTCCCTATATAAAGCATAAAGATATCTTGCAAGACTCTAAAGATACATTACATTGAATAAAAAGGAAACAAAGTTGTCGTAACTTTATGGTATACCTTAGTTAACAATATCAAAATGCCTTGCAAGCGTTGTTTATATAATGCAAGCTATACAAGTTATAACACACAGCAACCTTCTCACACCCCTTGGTAAAGATCAGTGTAGAGTTAGAATCTTCAGAGGAAAAAATTCTGAAGAGCAGTTTGTCTCTGCATAGACGTGGTGTGAAAGTTATGTCTTGATTTAATTTCAGCTCTAGATTTCTATACATATCCCTATGGAATGTAAACATCCTACAAAGCTTAAGTAGAAAACTACATGGGGTTTTACTATGTTTATTTCTCTTATGGTGGTACCCAGCAGCTGCAAATGGCATTCTCCACTAGACGTATCTGATCAGGTAGCATCAATCCATAGTGCTTTTCTATAACCTGTCACTTAGAGAAAATAATTTGGAGCGAGAATGACAGTCTTATTGACATCCAGTGGTAACTGAATAGTGGGAAATTACGTAACTGTACTTGGCTACCTGTAAATTTGAGGTCACAGTAGAAAAAGCAGATCAAAGAGAGTTGAAAGGGAATATTATCCCCGGTCTTTATTTCAGGAATGGAAGGAAAATTAGATCTGTTAACTGAAATGTTGCATATGGAATGTCGAATACCTTATTAAATTAATTAATTTCTCAGAGCTCCCTTTCCCATATCTCACCCAGAATATGAATCAGACTCCTAATATAATAAAATGTTGGAAATTTTTTGTGGCCTTTTATGTCTTCCTTCAGTCTTTTTTTTTTGTTTTGTTTTAATGCAAATTTATTGCTGAAAATTGTGGCAACAAAGAATTTTAGTAAATAATGGTATCATGCCTAAATTATGAAGTCTGCCTTGCCTAGGATGAGCTTTAGCATTTGAAGTCTATATTAGTTCTTCTGAATCCTCAAGATTTGTTAAGAAACTGTCTACATTTCATACTTCTGAAATGCATCTATGCAGTACTAAATTAAATAAATTTAATAATTCCTTCCAATTGAACAATTTCCCAGCTATTGTAGGAAAAGCAAGAAATATTTTCATAGCTTTATAAAATGAAACTTTTTAAAGGCAGATGAGCACCATGTTTTGAAATAGTCTTACTAGGCAACCATGCATGGTGTCTAAATCAGAGTAAATTAATCTTAAATACTGTTCTATGGATAGTGATGTGAGATGGGCATCTCTCAAGGATTATTCTCATTACCTGAAGTCTTCTCTAAAATACACCTCCCTCTCTACCGATCGAGGGGATGTAATTCATTTAGCTTAGTTCCTGTTGCCTAAAGTCAAGTGGGCTTAATACATACTTGGTGAATGTTCAGTCAATGTATAAAACTGGAGATACCTGAATATAATTGTGAAGAGATAAAAACATATTTAAACTTTATGTCATCTGTCGTCTTACTGACATAGATAGGGCTTTATGGGAAATACAGTCCTGCTAATCATGAACTGGATATTGTTTCAAAATCAAGACTTGCATTAGCAATTTTTTTTAAAAAACTTAATATTACAGAATAAACCTTTACTTCTCTTTCAAAAATTATGTCGTATTGTTGCTAGCAAGTGCTCATTAAAGTTTCTGTACAACCAAGTTTAGTTTATCTAATTATATCTCTAATAATATATATTTCCTGTTTGTTTTTCTGTTAATATACATGACTGAATATATGGCTCATGGAGCTTTCAGGATTGATGTGATGGCAGACCTTTGTATCAGAAAGGGGTTTTTCTCTGTTTCTTTTTTTGCTGTTATACATTGATTAAAATCCCATGTAGGTGCTGTAATAAGAAATCAATTTCCTTGCTTTGTGCTTACATTTTCTTACAAAAGAAATTCCGTTTATTCGACAAATTACATTTAATTAAATGAGCAGATTAAATTTGTATTTTATTTCCTTTCATTACATATTCCTTTGTTCTTAATAATATTTTTAGCCAGCATTTTTTTGTTTGCATACATTTTATAGAGCTCAGTGGTTGACCTTCACACCCAAGATGAAATGGAATAAGTGTCTTTGTTATGCTGAAGGCAAAGTATAAAAAACTTACAGGAAAATGTTGTCATCCCTTGCCTATTAAATTTGCAGATGTGACAGGATATTCAGAACAATAACTGCATGTGATTTATCAGTACTGACTGCTGACTGCCACAGTTTAATTTGCTACACTAACACCCAAAATGCTACTGTAAAACATAAACCTTTTGTTTTGCTTCCTCCCTTTGACAAAAACTGATTTAATTGACTTGTGTGTCCCATGTGTTATCTTCATTCCAAATTCCTAGCTGGCAAAATGTAGTACAATCATGAAAAACCTTCTGACCCTTCTAAATATGACAAGTATAGAATCTCTAGCCATTTAACATATACTTCTGCTTTCAGCATACTTTCCCAAATAAAGACTGTAATTCTGAATATCAAATATATTACTTATGTAGAGTAAAAAGTAACAAATCTTCTCACTTTGGAGAAAAAACCCACCTATTATCCAAATTACTTTAACATTATTTAATATATAATTTTATCTTTCTTTTTTGCAAGTAGGAATAAGATTTGCATGCCAGAAATATACCCTTATATATTATACTATATAAGAAATAGCTCTGATAATACCGTACAATTTTTCTTCATCCTTTGCACACCTGAAAAACTTATTTATTGCCTTGAATACTTGCCTTGAATACTCTTCCACTAAGGATAGGATTCTTTCAATTGTTTTCATTAATGAAGCTGTTAATTAAAGCTGCTAGTTTACAGACTGCCAAAGCTTTAAAGAGTTTGCTTAAAGATCCAACATGAATGTTAGATAAATTAGCACCTAAGAAAATGCATCATGTGTTGTTTATTGTTGTCATTGTCATTTATTCCCTCTTTTTTTTTACATAACTTCCAGTAGAAGTTTGTTGATAACGAGAGATTCAAAAGTTAGAACTTCAGTGAACTCAAATATTAAATAATATACTGAGATAAACTTGTGGATAAGTTCAGGGGCTTGCATGCTTAAAGGTGGCTGAAGTGGACTTAGGATATCTGGGAACATGAATGAAGACAATTCCACTCAGAAGAGCCTTCTGTGACACCTAATCCTGAAGAGGCAAGAAACTGTTCCAGTGGGAGATGAGCTGTTCTTACTGGAAAAATTCAAGCACAGCAAATAAGTACTGGAGCATAATTTAAAGGAGACTTTTCTGCTCGAGGCTGTCCCTGTGCTTAATGGTAAACAGGTGTTAAAAGCCTCCTTAAGATCTGAATCATCCTCTCAAGAAAGCTGTTTCTTTCAGTTGACTATGTCCCTTTATCCTTGAGGGAAAGTAAGTCTCTAAAATAATGTACAGGCTCATTTAGGGGCTGAAAGCTAGATGGGAAAGAGTCAGGTTCAGGAATCTATTTTTGGCTATTCCAGAACTCACTAAAAATGAGTAAGCTTCCATGCTGCTAACCTCAGTTCTGGAAATTAAAAGAAGCAGCTTACATGAAAGTTCTGCACTATTGTGTTATGTTCTTTAAAGGTTAGTAATAAAAAAAAAAAGTTTAGACTGTGTCTGTGGGAAGTCTTTAATCTTAAACCAGATGAATTAACAACTCCAAGGGACAAAAGATTCTGACACAGACAAAAATTATGTTTGACTGAGTCAATCTGCTAGAAGAAATTTTTTTCTTAACGCATATAAATATATTCCATGATATATTATAATTCAGAACAAGCCTGTTTAAGAGTAAATTAGCCTTACATTGCTCCTTCACATCTCCCAAAGAAAGTACAATGCATGTGAGAAATTCACATTTTGTTGCTGAGAAATTGTATGTCTTAAAAGCAACTCTTGACTTCCAATTTCTTCATTGCTCTGCTAAAATTTTTCTCAGTGTTGTTTTTGACCTACTAACTTATCTGCAGTCAATTTCTTTCTGGAGTATGGAGAATCAGAAACAGTCTCATGTCAAATATTTAACTCTAGCATGGGTGACGTGCCATACGTTCATGTATTATCTACAGCCTAATATATACCACAGAAAAATCTTGTAAGAGATCTTTTCTTGTCATGTTCTTCAACATATATGGTCCAACCAGAAAGTAATTGACATTATGATGCTTATACCAATTCAGAGAGTGAGGAATACCTCCTCTTGACAGCCTTAACATTATGATTCATTACACCTAACTTGTCCTGATCTCATTCCTTTGCATCTTAACCAGATAATGGCACTTAACACTAATCTTGAGGAGGGTGGAAACACCTAATGTAAGGTTAGCCCTGTGCTTTTATCAGTTAGAAAGCTGATTATTGAAAAACGATTGAAAAAAACTGCTATAAAAGACACTGACTTTAATAATGGCCCAAAGCATATTCAGTCAAAATGCTTTAAGTTAATATCAAGGAACTTTGGCCTGGAGCATTGTAGCTTTTTTTCTTTTTTTTTCCCTTTTTTTTTTTTTTTTTTAACACCTAAAGTATTCTGAAAAGTGCTGACAGGAATTTTACTTTGTTTCTTCTTGTTATTCTGTTGTTGCTCCTTTGTAGATTCTGGCATTATTCTGTTTTCTTTGTAAAGCATCTAATAAGATTTGATTCTGTCATAAATCATATATTTATTTTATTGAGTAAAACATGATTTCTATGCTTAAGTTAATATCTTGGGGTTTTTCTTTTTTTGGTTTTTGTTTTCCTCCAACTCTGTGCTTCTGAGTTCCTCTGTAATTTGATACTAAATTACTGGGTTTGCAGGTTATTAAAAACAGAGTATTTGGCTCATCTGTCACATATATCTCATTCAAGGAATATTCTAGGAAAGGAATGCCACTCACACTATTCTAGTTTGTTGTAAAATGTGGTGAGACTACTCCTTTCATACAGAAGTTCGGTGTTAAGAAATTATGACCTAGGAACTTGATATCATGACTTTAACTGTCCCTTCAAATTCACGTTTCAAAATCACACTTATTATTACTTAGGGAAAGCACTGTGTGTAGCAGGCTAGGCTTTTGTGTTCTATAAAGCCAATTATGGATCTAAACATTTAAAAGTTTTCCTCTCTTTCGTTTGGCTTTTTTTCCATTTACAGTAGTCAGTTAACAATCTTTCAAATGATCTGAGCAGCCTTAACCCAGAATTCCACTCCAGGAAAGCCTTTTTACTCTGAATGTTTACAGCATTCAAACCTTTTCAAACCTTAAACAAGAGCAGGGTTGCTTTTTCAGTTATATGAATTAACAATATAAAAAGAGCTGTATGCAGTTGTGAAGCTTGCCATAGTGTTATCAAGTCCAAATGTTGGACAGATCCTTCACAGACCGACAACACTGATCAACAAGGTTATAGTTTCCTTTGGTGACCTTGTCACCAAAGATGTGAAATTACCCAGTAACTGAAGGTAAATGCTTGCAGTTATAGCTTCAGGTTAAAAAATACATTTTAAAGAACACCGAGTTTTCAAAGATCTTGAAAAGATAGTTTTGCAATCAAGAGGAAAATCCTCTTTGGTTCTATCAGAATAGAGAAGGTAGATATTATTTCCTTTCTTTCCACTCCACATGCCTATCCTACATTTTCAGTTGAGAATAAGTGATCATAATTATCAGACTCTTGAATATTCTCATGTAAATAAGAACCAGTTCCAGAGACTCTGAAGATTAATGTGAGATGAACTTTGAGATCCAGATGAATTCTACTGTGTGGCATTATATATTTCCAGCTGATCACTTGTTATGCAAGCTGCTCACCATTAAAATGTCAGGATTTGTAAATGTACCAGACTCTAATTGCCAAAACTTTTAACTGAATAAGACTTTAAGATTCTGTTTCACAGCATGGAATTTGCTACTTCTCTGGAATTAACTTTGTGATGAGGATAATTTAGATTTTTAAAATCACCCAGTAAATATGTACTGAATAAAATCTGAATACATTCTAAAATACCTACTGCACAGTGAAAAATACTAGAAGAATGGTATTTCCTTAATAAATTTTACTAAAATAGGACAATTTTAATTCTTAAATGCATTTTTTTCCTGGGGTATACCCTTCTATTATATTTCAATTTTGTCTGTGTTGCAGATATGAGGTCTTACCAATACAAGGGCAAATACATACACTTGCCTTTGCTTTATATAGCCTATGGCCACATCATATTTCAAAGACAGTATTGCGTCTGCTCCTCTCAAAGATTTTTGGGGTCAGCCTGACCCTTGAATAAGGTTCTTCTCTACAGAAAATGGATAGCCTTTTGGTAAGAGAAGAAGATGCTTGCACCATCAGCTCAAGATGCACATCAAGAGGGTGTCTCTGCAGATGGCAGAGTGTGAAGGAAAGTCCTAGAGGTGTAACTCTTCTATATGCATATATTTATATGTGTGCATGGGTATGTATAGGAGAGCATATAAATACACATCTTCTAAGTATGTCTCTCCTAGATTGTATCTGCAAGCATAACTTCTGGGGATGGGACAAGCCCTGCTGCACAGTGCTAATGCATCATTCCTCATTCATCTGCCTTCTTTAAGATACTGCACAGCTAGAGAGGAAAAATGGTCATACAGCTGCCAAGACACAGTGGCTGCATTTTTTCTTTGCCTACAAGCAGGGTATGTGAATACAAGAGTAATTTCTCTGCACTCCCTTGTGGATGCCATGGGACAGAGAGAGAGAGAAAAGACAAGCGTTTCTCACAGTGGCTTGTGAGAATTTTTGGGGAGTTGTGAGAATATGATAACTTGTTAAGTGTAAATAATCTGCAGGTAGTGGTTTTCTACTTCGCCTTTCTGTTCTTCTCAAGGACGGTGCATGAGGAAGGTGTTTTTGTTAACTAGCCAATCAAATAGAATGCATTGTATCACTCTATAAAAACCACGCGGTTCTCTTGAATAAAATCTTCTTTACTCTTTCTACAATACTGCCTCTCACCTATTCCTGTGTCATTCTCAATGCAAGAGTGACACTCCCCATTACTAATTTGACCCCAGAACAGTAAAGAATCTGTTCTTCTAGATGAGATTTTTGCACACGCTTGAAGTATGTCATTCCCATGGCAGGAAAAAATGAATCAAGAATATGATCAATAGGCTTCCTAAACTGAAAGTCTGTGGGGTTAAAAAAGGAAAATTCATGATAAAAGACAATTTTAAAAATTACATTCCTTATCAAGAATACTGTTGAAATTTCAGAAATTTTAATGGAAATTGAGTTAACACTCATTGAAAAGATACTGTTGAAACAAATCCTGTTTCATCTCTATTGATCATGCTGTTAAAAAATTAATTTTTGTTTCTACCATCTTTCAACATTTCGAGTTATTTTTCTGATGGAGTGCTCGAGTCCTTGAAACCTAGGTTACCGTTTACATTAACTCAATAGCAGTCTGTTGTCACGTGTTTTGACTCTGCATTTCTATGGCACTCCTTCTGCCTACTGATGTTCCCTAGATTTAAGTGTAGAGGAAGTGCAAAACGGGCAACTTGTGATCCTGATATGGGGAAGGAAAAATAGAGCATCAGCAGATTTTACACACGTTTAGATGTGTCTAGTCTGCCATGCCGTCTCCTAGCATGCAATTGGAGCATTTTTCAGCCACACAAGAGTAGCTGTTTTGGAGATTTTCCAGAAGCTCAGCTTTGAGTCAAAGAGAGAAGTCTACATTTACAAAGAACCATTCACAGCTGTCAGAAGTTAGCTGTCTGTGGGACTCAAAGTACAGCTGCAGTTTTTCCAGAATACTGACAACTTCTGTGACAACCAGGGTCTTTCACTCGTACTGGGATTTCTGAAGCTTTATCAGTGAAATTGTCAATGCCCTATGCTTGCATATTCCATTTCTGTGGAGTTTTTTGCTTTTATTGTTTTGTATTCCACGACTTACTGAATTATTTTTCTAAAGTTAGGAAATTATAAGATATGAACTTTTGAAATTATGTGCTTATTATCTCCAGGGGTTTAGAGTTTTAAGCTTCCAGAATGAACAGAAAGCATTAAAGTCTTTATTTTTGTTTTTCTGAAACCTGTACAATTGTATTTGTAGCCTTTATGAAGAGACAGCAACAATATTTAAACTAAATAGGAGTCATGGGAATGTATCCTCCCAATTTTGCTACAGTCAGAAGTATATCCTCCGCTTTTTACTTCTGTAAGGATGCTATCTACAGCTCCATTTCTTCTGCAGATACCCTTAAGTGTTCTTCATTTTCAGTTAATATTGAATATTCAGAGAAACAAACATATTGTGATATAATGCAGTATAGAGTGCAAGTGCCTTTCTCAGAAATGCCATAACCAGAAACAAAATGTTTGAGTCATGCAACATTTTCTGAAACCTTTTTCTAATCCCCTTCTCTTTTTGCCTCCTTAAAAAGTTTGCATAATTATAGCAAGGAAATGAAAAGCAATTGTGAACAGAAACCATCCATTTTTATTTCTTCCATGAAGTACATAGTACACATTAGAGTAAGATAAAACAGTATAGGGTAAACACTAACATTTTTTCAAATTATAAAACAGAATTTTATCTGAAAGAATATTTTAAATAGAAAACACAGAGGAAATAACCTACAAGAAAGCCAGAGATTCAATCATAGATTTGACATGGGTCAAGCATTAAAATCAGGATAGAATTTATGGCATGTATTTTACATCTAAAATAGCTTCAACATTCTATTTTTGCTAAGTTTTTTTTTTTTATTCTTTTCCCTTATGAATAAACCTCATTGTTCTCAAGCTTTCATTTTATATCTGAAAATTTTAGATGCCAATGCAGAGGGGGCTTATAAACCTAGCCAATGAACTTTGCCCCAACCCTTTTTTTTTTTTTTTTTTTACTTTGTGTTACTTGCAAATAGCTTAAAGTGTTTGCTAATTCATCCAGGGAATCACTGTAAAAAGGAAGAAGGGGAGTAAAAAGGTGGGTGACATTTTAAGAATCATGACTTCTTTTTCTTTGTGTTATTCCTGACCCTGATCCAACTCACTTGGGTGTTCTGTATCGCTTCTAACTTTATTACCTTATTGAGGCTGACCATGAAGTGTAGGAATGTAAAAGATTCCTGAGGAGTTGCAGTGAAAGTCTGTCTGAAATCAGGGCTGGGTGTATCAGTCTGTCTAGCTAGTGTCCCGTATGCAGCACAGAAACTGACTGTTTTTCAGTGGGAGTATTTTTATATATCCAGGTTCTCTGAATACATTGATTTTATCTTTAAAATATTCTGAATTTTTCTTTTAATTTACAGGATAGATAAAAAAAAAAAAAAAGAAAAACCAACTATATTCATGGAAAATGAAATTACCTGTAAATGCATGCTGTCATTAATTTTGATCTTAAAGAAACTTTTTTTTTTAGATCCTTTTTCTTCTGGGGTAATAAGCAGATGTCACAGGCCAGTAATTTGAAATGTCTCTGTGAGTCTGATGCACAAGATTTCTTCAGGAAAAGTATCTTTTGGATTTTAAAATGTTGCCATATTTTGGGTAGTACTGCCTTGCTATATTTAACTGTGCATCGGGATGCCACTCAGTGAAAATTACTTTTCCTCTGTGTTGCCATTCCTTGTTCATTTATAAAATAGGTTTGGTGGTTTGGTTAGTTTTATACTTTGACTATGGTTTTTCCTCTTCAGTATTTTTTGAAGCAGATCCAAATTGGCATATTTTAATTGCTCACCATTATCAAATCTCTCTAAACATTGTAACACATATATATGTAAATTGGTGAAACAACCTCCATGATGTTTAAAGAAATCTTCAAAAAACACCATTTAAAAGGCTATGAAAATAAGCATGTAAAGAGAATCAAAAAAGATTTTTTTATTTTATTTCAAAAGGCATCTTAGTAAGTATATTTTCTTCACATCACTGAAAGATGGAGAGAAAATCTGTTGACAGATGTGTTCGTAGCTCTACCCTGTGGAGCCCAAGACAATCTTTAAACTAAATAGCATATTATTATTGTATTGCCATCATGTTGCCACAGGTTTCTAAGCAGCCTTGAGGCATTCAATTCCTAAGCCATTGGGAGCTCTTTATCTCATGAAATTTGACATGCCCATTTTGGATAGAAAATACTCAAATGGAGTCACCTTTCATCATCTCAGGATATGCAAGTTGTCAAAAGACTTGGCTTCCAAGGGAGTTATGAAAGAGCAGATATTTTTAGTTGTTTGGATTCTGTATTTCACTTTGGCCACTGTTTATGCAATAAAAGTGAAATGCTCAGGAAAAAAACATAAATCTTTACATGTTATTGCTGTTTCTCTGTGAAACCCACCCTTGTACTCTGTTTTCTAGCACAATAATAAACTGTCACTCAGGTATGGTTAGTAGCAGAAAACTTGAAAGTGGAAACATTTTTATTAATGTCTGATTACTATAAGGAACTTGTTTTATTTTTTTAATCCTTCAGCAATATTTTTTTTAAGTTTCAAGAGTTAAATTTTATATGCATAAAGAAAAACTTTGGAGTTGAACTGTTAATACAGCCAAGACTTTTAGAATGGGTATGATAACTGGGATGAGGGAGAGAATTAGAAGGACAAAACGTGACAAAAAATCATCAGCCAACACAAAAACAATTTAATAAGTGAAGAGAAACAAAACAAAGCAAAATAACACAGAGGGAATTAATCACCCCCTCCTCCTACCAGACTGATGTCCAGCCAATTTCCAGTGCAATACCTGCTTTCAAAAAACTATCCCTGCTTTAGACCTTTCTTCCTTTCTACTTTTCATTGCCTAGCATGCTGTTATATAGTATTGAGTATCCCTTTCATCCATTTGAATAAACTTCATGGCTGTGTTGCCCACCCCTAGCCAACTACCTGGAGAGATACAGAGAGTAAGGAACAGAGAAGATCTTAGTGCTGTGCAGGCACTGTTCAGCAGTTAAAACACAGGTGTGCTAGCTCGCCATTTAGATCACTAATCTGAAATGGCACCATGTGGGCTGCTGTGAAAAAGATTAACTCCATCCCAGTCAGAGTCATTACAGTATATCCATTTTTTTTTAAGATCAAAGTTTACCTTCTTGAACTATTTTTGTAAAAGAGCTTATTGTAACTACTGTCAAGGACATGACACTATATTAGGTGAATTCTCCTGAGTTGATCCTGTATGACAATTGTTCATTTCCTAACTCACAATTCCACAGAACTTATTGTGGGAAAGCGGTCTGGATGTTAAGTTATAAGCTTTTGAGAAAATAAAATGCCAGGGAAAGAGTAAAAATCAGCTACATTGTAAAAGATCAGTTGTAAAATAAGTTTTATATTATCTTCTTTTGAGAGCAGGGAGTCATAAAGAGTTTCACCAGAATTTGCATAAGATTTACCGAAGTGCAGACATAATAAATGCATTCAGAGAATCATTATCAAGGACTGAAATTAGAAAATAATAATCAAAATATGTACTCAGAAAGTTTTGTCTTTATTTCAATATATTCCTTTGGAAACTGGAAGATGGTGACTTCCAGTAATTTATACAGTATGTTTTAGCAAGTATGTCCCTAAACAGATGAACAAATATGTATGAATATATTAATATCTATATATAGCCACACACATTTGAGCACCAATATATCACAAAATCACAGCATGGCTGAGGTTGGCTGGAGCCTCAAGAAGTCACCTTATCCAGCTCCTCTGCTCAAGCAGGGCTATCTAGAATAGATAGTCCAAGAACATGTTCAGATGGCTTTTGAAAATGTCCACGAGTGGAGACTCCACAACCTCTCTGGGCAACACACCTGTGCCTATAGTATGCATCTATAATTCTATTACAAATTTGAAACAAATAAAAAACTGAGAATTCTGGAAAACAACCAAACAAAAGATTATGAATTGTTTTTAAGTGTAAAATACCTGATTATCTCTACTGGGTATAGTGTAATATACATATATTATGTCTTCAATTTTTTATGACAGTAGGAGGTTGTCTCATCAAATGCTATTTAAATAATTTTGAGAGAGTAAAAATAATATAAAATTGGGAATATTTTTACTCACCTAGTGTTTGATTATCTTTATGTATTGACAATGTCTTGTCTTTTCAGGGCTACCTATAATATTGGGTAATATTTTGGCTAATCTCTTTTTTAACCAGTCACAAAGCCACTTTTATCCCCATTTTCTCTTTCTGAAGATAAATATTAAGACTGATTTACACCTTTTCT
The DNA here is from genome assembly GCA_035582745.1 of Loriotus luctuosus. Lineage (NCBI taxonomy): Eukaryota > Metazoa > Chordata > Aves > Passeriformes > Thraupidae > Loriotus > Loriotus luctuosus. Next base: position 71,119,057 of record JAWWEY010000001.1, on the reverse strand, counting down.
TCTGTAATAATACAAGGATACTGTTTAATTAAGAATACTGTTTATTAATTTTTGTAAGTTTATTGGTTATGATCTTGAAAAGCATTTATGAGGACATTTACTTATCCTCCTACTGATCTAATTTTCAGGTCATCTGTTAGAATGTGACTAAAGACTAAAATGAATAAATGGCGTTTTTCAATTGTGAAATTTAGGCTGATTTTAGAGGTTAGGGGTTTATTCAATGCAAGTACTGTTCAGAAATATTTTATCAGAGTCTGCTATTCTCATTCCAATTTTATTTTTCACGTGCCATTTGGAAAGACTTTATTGAGTCACTGATGATGTTAAAATCATAGAAACATAGACTCATAAAGTAGGTTAAGTTAAAAGGGACCTTTGGAGGTCATTTCTTTCAACTCACCACTCAAAACAGGGCCAGATTCTATCAGATCTTATCATTATTTTTGCAAATGTTGCTCTCAACACAATTATCAAGAGAGTAACTGCGAGTTTATTTATATCTATGAAGGAATTTCTGTTGACTTGACTTTCAATTAGCCTGGAGTCATTGATAAGAAATGACTTTTGAGTTCCTTTAAAAAGCAGCTTGTACTAGTTTTGAATAATTGAGAATTTTATATAGGTGGGGTGGGCTGAATTTGGCTAAACACCAGATGCAAACCAAAACTGCTCTATCAGTCCTCATCCTCATCAGGACGGGGGAAGAAAAAAATATAGCAAAAGGTTAATGGGTTGAGTTAGGGACAGGGAGACTTCTCTCATCACTACCAACATGGGCGAAAGAGACTTGCCTAGGGAAAATTTATTTAATTGCTTATCAATCAAATCAGAGTAGGGGAATAAGAAAGAAAACCAAACCTTAAAATGTATTCATTCCACGTTCCCCTTCTTATTGGGTTCAGTTTCACCTCTGAATTCTGTACCTCCTCTCCAGCTGCACCTCAGGGGGATGGGAAACAGAGGATTACACCTGATTCATCCTGTGTTGTCTCTGCTGCTCCTTCCTCCTCAATGTCTTCTGCTGCTGCATTGTGCAGTCCCACTCACGGGAGACAGTCCTTCACAAATGTCTCCAATCTTCTCCTAAGCTACAGTTCTTCAGGAATGACTCTAGCATGGCTCCTTTCCATAACGTGTGGTTCTTCAGGACCAGACTGCTCCAGCATGAGTTCCCCACAGGGTCAGATGTCCCACCAGGAGCCTGGTCCTCTGTGGGCTTCCCATAGAGGATCACTGCCTCCTTCAGTCATACACCTGCTTCAGCATGAGGTCCTTCAGACACTGCAGGTTCCATGGAAACTCCACGGGTTACAGTGGGACCAGTGCCTTAACGGCCTTCACCACAGGCTGCTGGGGAATCCCTGCTCCAGTGTCTCCCTCACCTCCTTCTTTGCTGGGTTTGGTGTCTGCAGAGTTACTTGTCTCGTATATTCTCACTCCTCTCTCTGGCATCTGTTGCACAGCAGGTTTTGGGTTTTTTTTTTCCTTCATAACCATGTTATCACAGAGGTGCTACCATCATTGCTGACTGGCTTGGCTTTGGACAGTGGTAAGTGTCCATCTTGGAGCTGGCTGGTACTGGCTTTATCTGACATGGGGTATGCTTCTGGCAACTTCACCCCCCTTATTCTCAAAACCTTGACATACAATCTCATACAATACATAATGTATTCTAAGTACAATATGCAGAGGGACTTTGGAACAAATATATTTCTTAGTGGTGTAATGCACCACTTCTGTAAGGTCCAGTTCTATGTTCTCTGGAAATACCTGTACCAGAACTGTAATTAAGTCGAATGAAAGAGGCTTTTATTTCCAGCACTCCCCTTTCTGCTCTGTGACAAAAATGTCATTTGTTTTAGGGTTTGTTTAGACAACAGAAAATTGCTTTTCCTGTCTCATGAAGTTCCTGCAATAATTCTCCGATTCTCCAATCTCCAACTGTGTGAATTCACTTACTGGTGATAGAGAAGAACAGACAGTTCTTAAATGTTGTTCACTTTATCGTAAAACACATTAGATAAGGTGTTAACACCCTATTTTCCAATGAAAAGAAAACATTCCTCTTTGTATTAACAAGAAATGTAACCAAGGTGGACCATATCACAAAGCCTACATATATACTGAAACGATTCTTATCCAAAGAATGAAGTCCCCATTTTCTTGTCTATTTTTCTGAAGAATGTCAGGTTTGTGGTCAAGGACACTGCTGCGTTGTAACACCTCCAGGTTCTTTGAATTCTCCATGTTGTAGCAGTGGTATTGACCCTTCTCTTTCAGTCTCTTTGTCTTCTTGTTGACAATAGATTTAGTACATCATGCTTTAGCCACATATTTTCACTTCTTATAAAATACATTTAAAGGGCAATATCAAGATATTCCAGGTTCTCTGTTCTTCAATGAGTTCTGAAAAAAAGGGGTAAAATTTGCATGAGCTATTTCTTCTTCTTTTTTTTTTTACTACGTAAAATCTTTTTCTCGGTAGTAACAACATAAGTAAATGTTTTCCTTTGCTTGTGAATATGAAAACCTTTAGGAAATTGCTTACATTGCTTATATTTTGGATTCTACTCTTTATTTAACTACTTACTGTGTTTATTCTTTTGTGAAGGGTATTTGCCAGGTCTGATGATATCTGATAGTATAATATAAAATCTATCTAATAGATACTAGTTTAAAAATCAATTGTCTTTGTTAAAAGAAGAAAAACCCAAAGGTTTTATGTCCCTAGTTTTCTACAATACTTTATTTCTAAGTGACCAATACTTGAAAAAGAACAAAATTATGTCTTTTAGCCTACTGACTTATAAAATTAGCTTGATTTGTGAGAAAGAAAAAACATGACCTCCATCTTAATGATGGAATCCCATTCTTTCAGAAGTTACACACTGTAAAATGAACCACTACAATGAGTAACCTATTTGGACTAAGACAATATAAACTAACAGTATAGTTAGCAATTAAAAAAAAACATAATTAAATTAATAGTAACTATTTTATAAGTAATTAAATAGTAAAATTGAAACATGAACAATTGTTATTCCATTATTCATCCTTAGTAGTTCATTACTTGGTTCTATTGCTTTGAAATTGTTTCATGTAGGAAGGGAAAATGCCTACTATATTTATCAGCATTTGGCCTTATATTTAAAGCGTGTCCTGAGATTTATTTTAACATGTATATATAGAATGTGTTTTGTATGGTTTGCCAATGTTATTTGCCTTGGTGTGTCTTAACTTGACACGATATTGCGTGGTTTGTTTATTTCAGGAACACTGTAAAATATCTAGGCTGTCCTTTCTTTTAATTCTGAAATCCTTATATAACATCATTGTGATCTACCTTCTTTAACATTTGGTGTGTTGGTAGCACTTTTATTATTCTTAAGCTGTGTTAGTAAGGAACATCCTGTAATAAATTTAGCATTTTAACACCTACTGGATGGAATTCATACTAGTGCCAATACTGAAGCTTTTCCCCATCTGAAGGACTATTTAAAAAAAATACAAGCGAAACCCTGACAGTCTTAAAAGGCATGTCTGTGTATAGAGTACTGTAGGAATATTTGCTCTCATTTGTAGTCATATATAATTTCAATTAGAGAATTGGCATAAGTTAAAGTAGCAGAAGTACTTTGAACAAAAATTGCTATGTTCATAATCAAATAGGTCATCCAAAAAAATTAGCTCAACCATATAGTTATTCCATTAAAAGAACATGAATTATCTAAGGTCAAATTTTTATAGACATAAGAAAATCTGTTGAAGCAGTTGCCAAAAGTTCTTTAGCACTGGAAAGTTGTAGTGTGTTAACACCAATAGACAGCTAATGCCGCTTACCCACTGCACCACAGTAGGACTGGGCAAGAACTGGAAGGGTTAAAGTAATAGTTATGGATAATGTAAAATGGACTGGTTTTTGTTGGTATTTGGCAGTAGGGACACATCTTGAAGTGCAGAGTGTGAGCAAAGTTCCTTCATTGCTGATATCTTTGAAATGGAGAATAAAGCAGTTAACAATGTAATGAGTTTTAAATCATGATGATAATAATTGTAATAAGAAGAACAACAGCTATGGGTGGTAATATGCAATATGTAGCCTAGATGAAATCCAGCTGGATTTTGAGAACAAACAAACAAGTAAAGAAAAAAGCCCTGAAACCAAAACCAAGCCAAACAAAGTAGCAAAGTTGATACAGCAGTTGTGGTTCAAAAGTAAATATCTCCATGAATAAAATTATTTTTTGTCATATTTTGTGATATTTTGTGTAATATATAAAAAGGAAGCAATAAATTTGTTTTTTTCTAGATATCACTAGACAATGATGACATGTTTTCATACAACCATTTTTGAAGAATAAAATAAAACATTTATGAAGTGCACATGAGAATACTACTAAAAAGATTGCTGCTGTAATTAGAGAAGATTCTGAGACTAAGGAAAATCAAATACCTGAAATATTTAGAGTTCTAAATATTTTAGAGTTCTAATTGATCTTGTATACCTGTAGAATCAAAATTCTTGATTAATGGCAAACTGTAAAAATGTCAGATCATGGAAAACAATATTCTTTGCTAGGTAAGATAAGTCCTTCTTTGTTGCCATGGCGAACACTGGCACTCACCATTATACCGTTCTGTATTATCACCCTCTAAGTAGAGTAGTCCTTTCAGGACCCGCATCTGAGACTTTTTTTGATGGAGTCGTCTGCCTTGTACATTGGATAGTGCCATTGCAAGAGATAGAGCTGATCAAGGCTGAAACCAGGATGGAATGATTTCCTTTCCCTAGCCATCAAACTGAACAAGTGCTTAGCCAGGAATTGGTTTAGCTGAGAGAAAGCAAGTCAGATTTATCTGTAGTTTAGTGCTATATTAGGACAAGAGAGTCTCAGATTCTTGTCTTTGGACATGTTTTTTTGGTCTTTCATTTAACCTCACAGGGAGGCTGCACAAAATAACATTTTATGAAGGGACTAGAACTCTGTGGCTTTTACAGGGCCACAGGCTTTGCCTTTTACAGGGCCAAGACAAAATGTTAACTAGTCTGATTTCAACCTGAATGTTCAAAGAATCTTTTTTACCATATATGAAAAACAATGTAAACAAACATGTATACCTATATGAAAAATAAATCACTGCAGTCTAGGAAAAAATTCTGCTAACATTGTTCAGTTTGTACATAAAAGACTCTAAAATATGCTATTGGAAATAGACTTTTTTTTTTCTGATCCTACTGTGTCAACAGTGCTGCTCGGTAAACAGAAGTTTTAATTAAGAATTAAATGTAGGTTTAGCCTGAGGGAAAATATAATTTAAAAATGATTATATCTTTTCTAGATTAGTTAAAGAATAATTGGGAAATTCCTTTATAATTCTGTACTTTAGGTAATTATTTATTTCACAAAAAATCAGTGCCAACTGCTCCAGTACATGTGCTTGGTGCTATTTGGCAACCATCCATCCTGCTTTATAGTGATAGAGTTCTGAAATTTTGATCCAGCATCACCAGTGCTTCTTGTAGATTGAAGTATACCCTAGTAAATTGAAATCTCACAGATGTGAAATTATTTTTAAGCCACTGAAAGCTGTGTTTTAACCTCTATACCTCTATCTAACCTCTATACCCACTATAAATTTTATGTGTATAGTAATGTCTATTACATTCTTTATAAATTAAAGATTTTCAAGGTATGTATTAACCAGTGATTCTTATCTCTCTCTGTGCTTTCTGAAGAAATTTAATTTTTCCTGAATTAAGCTCAGGAACTTCACAGTAATATCTAATTACTCTGAATTTGTTTATTTATATTATGGGTTTTTTTTCTTTTTTTCCTTAATTGTAAGATTAAAATGATGCATCCAGTACCTCAAAACAATTTATATTTAATTCCAGTAGTTTAAATGTAAAGCACATATGATCAAGGCTATACATTATTGCATCTTTTTTCTTCACAATTATCTTACTTAGAATCTATGTTTGAAAAATAATTCTACATGAAAGTTATGATCATGATTGATCATGAGTAAGATCCAAATCAGAAAAAAAATTAAGACAATGTAGGCAGCTTTTCTTAATATCAACAATAATTTTGTACTGTGTACCTCACTGAAAGAGGAATGGTTTATGTGTTGAGGAGCTTGCATGGTTCACATTATGTGGTACACTGATGGGACGATGTTGCTGGTTTATGTTATATAAGCATGCAGGAAGGATCAGCATCAGGTGAAGAATTGACTGCAACTCCCACTCCATTTCTCCCTGTGCCATTGGGGGTAAGAAATAGATAATTTATAATAAAATTAAGCCTAAAAAGAGGGAGGAGGGTGTTTACAGATTTGAGTTTATTTCATTAGCCTACTCTGATTTTGTTGGCAATAAATTTAACTCATTTTCCCAAGCTGAGTCTGTTTTGCCCATTATGGTAATTGAGGAGTGATTTTTCCTGTACTTATCTTGACCCACAAACTTTTCAGTATTTTCTCTCTTCCCTGTCCAGATCAGGATAGAAGTGATAGGACAGTTTTGGTGGGCACCTAGCATCAAGCCAAGGTCAAACTACCAGACTTCCCAATTTGTCTTCTTGGATAGTCCATCCTGTATTGAAATTGTGAAGATGTAGGCTAAAATAAATTATTATATATGACAAGAACTTGTGAGGTTCCCGCCTCTTTTTTTCCTATTTTAGGAAAGTTACCCACTGGATTCATGGGTCCCACTGAAATAATCAATAAAATGATGCAGTAAAAGATGAAAATATCTCCTAGATGTGGCACTCCATGACCACCCATATATCCTCTTAATTTTCAATGTGATTTATAGTATGTAAAGAATTCAAGATGGAGTCAAAAGGCAATTTTTCAATAGCACAAATAGTTACATGACCTAATTAAAGTATGTCAAAGTACACAGAAATCTGAACCGAGAGAATAATTCCTAATACTTTGTTAATCAAGTCTTTCACAAAATTTAAAGATTTTACCCTGTAGACATTTTAATATGCAGAAATTGATCAAATTAATGGGATAGCTTGAATTTACTTCTGAACAACTAATTTATATTTAAAAATCGCAATCTGTCAGGTATACTAGGTAGTGCAGACTGTGTTCCTTCATTTTTCAACTCAGCTAACAAGTTGGCAACAGATGTATTGTGATCTCAAAATCCTATTCACTGCGTTTGTATGCGGTTCTACAAACTCTTCCTATCAGTCTTTATTTACCCAGCATCAACATTTTCTATCCATTTTTGTGCTCTGTATTGCTAGTGGAGTTGCTTTGTTAAAATATTCAAAGCAAGTGAAACAAATACATTGAAAATATGGTTAGAATTAATTGGTTACTTTTTACATGCACATTTTCACTCCTTCTCATTGTACTTCTTTTTACTGCATGTATTTTATTTCCTATGGTCATGTATAATAAATATGAAGGCATTCAGCTATCTTCAGGCAACACAATGGACCTTCTCTGAAATAAAATCTCCATCTAATTATATATAAGTATTCTCAAAAATCCTTTTGTTTTAATAGAGCCTATCAGAGATTTTCACATACCAGATAGGATGCCAGATAATTTCTCTATTTTTTAATTACATCCTACATTTTGGCCTAGTGCCTAATCTGAGCTCTTTATGGTCTCTTTTCAGAATAAGCATGTGCCAAACACTGATTGCTTCATAGTCACTTGTGTCTGTCTTTCATTTCCTCTCAGATTTTAGAAAAGGATCCACATTTCAATGTCATCTCTGAAACTAAGACATATCCATGTCATTCAGCTTACTGGATTTGTAGCATTTCATAGTAGTTTAAGATGCTTAGCATTAAAATTAAATATATATGTTCTTAGAATTGTGTATAATGTAGAAATAGTAGAATGAAGAGCTTTGTGTGAGATTGATGAAGGAAATTTTAGCCTTCACATTATCCCCTTAGATCCAACTTTCCTGCTGCAGCACTGGTGCTACTCATGCTCTCTGAGCAGCAGCTCAGCTGCTAACTCATGCCTTGATTTTGTGAGTGCAGTTCAATTAATTAAAATAATTGAAAGACTCGGTGTTATCTGAGACAACTACATAGCACTGGCATATGTGAGATCTGCTAGACAGGAAGAACTATTCCTCAAGTGCAGATACCTGTGTAAGGCAAATGAAATGCAGTTTGTGTCAAAGATACTTCATGTGTCTAAAAGTCAAGGACAAGAAATAAATAGAGAGGAAATTTGTTTCCCTATTTAAAAGCAAAAAACCACCAACCATCCAAGAATCTGGGTTGTTGTCCTCCTGTTTTTTCAAAGTTTTTACAGAAAAGAGGAGGAAAACTGTTGGGTGAAGCGTTATGAAGAAAAGGACGTTCAGCTGTCCTGCCACTCTCTGTTTGCATCACAGACACCTTTTCCTTTACTTGTAAGTTGAAGCATAAACAACCTTGTTTTAGTAATGAAATAGAGAATTAAATATATAGCTCCAAACAAATTACTGTTCAGTTTAGTTCCACCAGCTACTGAAAGTGCACGAGTATTTTTTTTCCATAAGGCCATTTTACAGTTTTGGTGGAAGTAGTCACACAAAATTAGATTTGCAATATTCAGTGGCAAGAGTATCTACCAGAGTTGCGAGACATTGCTCATTGATCTATAAATTATACCTTCCTTTCCACTGAAGAATGCTGTAGTTGTGGTTTGTGGAGAGAAAATTTCCATTCAAGCTCCCTTTACAAATCCCTCATTAGTCAGACTATTGGGTTGATCTCATGGAAGAACTCAGAGGTTCTCTCCTTCCATCATAAAAATCTCAGAGGAGTTTTACAGAAACTACTCTGCATGAAGACTTTGTTTCCAAGTTGTCTTTTGAACATTTTTTTCTCAACCTCTTGGCTACTTTGCAGGTGGTCTATTAGCAGCTGCCTAACCAGAACTTACCAGAGAGTTTTAAATTATATTTTCTGTAGAATTCCAATAGTGCAAGTCTATAAAAAAACCCTAAATAAATGTCAAATAACCACAGTACCTATAGAGATTAAAGGTAAGCACAAAGACTTGGAGCCCAAGAAAGAGAGGAACAGATTATGGCATAGGGAATAAATAAATAGATCTTCTATAAAGCATACATTTTTAAATATTTCAACTTGTTATATAATCTAAAATTAACAATATAAAACTTCTGCCTCAGAAAATTCCCAGAAGAAAAGTTTATAAAAAAGGAGAATAAGAAAATTTTAATGCAAATCCTGGATAATATCATATATTATGAATCAGGATGTGGATATTTATTTTGATCATACTGTTATTAAAATTTAGTGATGTGGTGAGTTTGCAAACATAATTTCATGATTGTGAATATAATTTCATAATGTAATTTAGTATATGGTAGATATAATTTACTAATCTAGATATAGATTAGATATACCATAATTTATCCAGCATTAAATGTGCAATGATACTGGATTATAATGACAGAAATTAAAAGAAACAAGGAAAAAAGAACATGCTATTGACTAATGAATCCCAGATAGTCAGCAGTGAAAAGACTAGGAAAACAGCACATCTGTTTGGCCTCTTGGATCTTCAGAAATTGATAAAAAATAATAATTAGAAAAAGAGAGAGAAAAGGTATTTGAACACAGCTATTTATGAATTTTACGAATTTGCAGTTGTATTTAAAATGCTTCTCTCGTGGTGTCTTTGTCCATTTGTTATGGTGCAATCTAGATCTACAGAGTATATCCAGCCATATTAAAAATTAGCAAAGTTATAAGAAAAGAACAGATTTTAAAGTGACTGGTGTTCTGAGCAATGAAATCAAACAAATAAACAAGGAATAACAATGATTTTAGAAAGAAAAAAGAGCTAAAGTTTGGAAAGGATTCATGTTTCCTCAAAGGATATAATGTCCTATCAGTCTTCTGTTAAGAAAGATTAATCCAATTATATTATTCTGTGCCAGGGACAGGGTAAATAAAATTTAATAAAAATATTATTGTTCTTCCTTCCCTTCACCTACTGCACTTAACAAAGGCAATAATATCTAATTTACAAAGTTCAGTCAAACTCACCTTTGCTATTGGATGGTATTTATTGTTTCTCTCCATGACTCCTGTGCCTGTACAAATGTCACTGATTCCCTAGGGTTGTGGAGTGGTTCAGATCATACACCACATTTTATTGAAATCCTTGCTGGGTAGGAAGCAACTGCTTGAATTCACAATCTCATTTTAATAGCAGCTAAACATTCAGTAATGTTAATTTATGGTGGGATTGCCTTGAAAAAGAAGTCACACAAAAATTGTCTGACACACCATAGCTCTGTTAGTAAAAAATCCAACAGGGGCCCATCGTACTCTTTTCAAGCAAGAGAGTCATGGAAGTACCATGAGCCTAAGATGACATGACTCAGCTTTGCACCTGCACAGCTCATTGTAAACACTGTCAATCCACTGATTATTTTCAAGAGATTTATTAATATCTAAAGAGTACATTCACCAGTTAGCCAGCTATACTTTTCTAACTTGAAGTCATCATAAATTTAAATTTCTAATGTTGATTAATTTAAGAAAATTGGACACATACCTTTTAACATAATTTGTTTGCAAAAAGTCAATCTAAAAAGCTGTGAACCAGCTTTTTAGATGTAACTATCTGACCTATTCTCTGTTAATGTCACTGAGAGATTGGATCTACCTATTTTATATATCTCCTCTCTTTCGTGCCTTTATCAATAAAAGAATGCATAAAATACAATTATGTTGGAATGTTACCTCTGAAAATGAGAGCAGGTTTGAACTCCAATAAGGTATTTAATTCTTAGAATTATTGGGCTCTGTCTTATCAAATTAGCTATCTCATTTCTTTCATACATCCTAAACCACACCCCCCTCAAAAAATGAGAAAGCACAGATATCCTAAAATATTTAATATAAAACAACTGTATTTTGCAGTAATTTCATCACAGAATTGTTAAGATTTTTTTAAATTTTCCAAATACAACACTTAAAGATACCATATTCAGATGTCTAAGTGCTAAAGCTGTGCAAGATATGGCAAAGATAACATGATGTTTCAAGTACACTAGACAGCAATATAAGCAATTGCTATAATTTAGTTCTGTAGCCAAAGATAGCCTCTCTGTGTATCTAATGAGAATTTAATTAGCTTCATAATCAAGCCTTGTTTTTGATGAAGCTTGTAATATGAATTGAACAGCATGATATTTTTGAAAAAATATGCATAATTTAATTTAATAATTTTCTTTATTAGAGGAGTAGTAGCCAAAAGTGCATCAGTAACTGGAAAATTCTGTTCTGTGATATTTGAATTTCTTTAATTCAATTGGCATAAATTAATATATGCCATGTTAGCAGCTGCTTTAAATAAAGAATCTGGCTGTTACAGCTGTCACTTAACTGCACAGACCACCTTATAAGACAGAAGGTAGCCTTGCCTTTACTACTCTACAGGTACTAAGCTATTGTACATTTTTGGTCAGTCCTGCTAGCTGGTAAGGATGAGGTTGCTTATATCTTACTTTGGCTTTTAAAAGGAACTCAGAAGTTCATGCTGCATTTTCATTCTGTAGGAAAAAAAGCTTTTCCACTGAGAGGTTTCTAAGATTGCTCAGGAAGTGAAGTGACAGGAATTTTCCTTTCCATTGATTATAAAGGAAAGACATATGTGTTATTGCTGTATTTTCAGAAGGTAGAAGAATTAATGTACCATCTGTGGTTAATTCTATTTGGAATAATGATTTAGTTTCAGAGAAAAAAATCATAGCTTCTAATTCAAAACATTATAAACATCCTGGGTAACCCAAAATGACTGTGGGGCTGGGTTGTACAAAAGTTTTTTAATGCTGGGACACTGAAGGCAGAGTCTCTGTTTTCTCTTGACTCTTGCCATTTCCCTTTCATTCTGCAGGGAGAGATTGCTGAGCCTGTGTTGATAGAGGCTTCCCTTTGTCTTTGGTTTTTTGTTGAGGTTTTTTTGGTTTTTATTTTTTCTTTTTTAAGTGGTTTCCTTGGGCAGGTTTTTTTGAGAGGTTGTGTTTTGCAGTCCTGGACTGCTACACAGCAAATTCCACGAGTCCATGTTTACTCCATACGGTATCCCCATCCATACTCCATATGGTATTCCCATCCTGCCAGCAGTGCCCAGTGGCACAGGAAAGGCTGGGTCTGAGTATCCCAGCTGGCTGCCTGCTGCTTCTGCTAGCAACAAGGTGAAGAAGTTCCCTCCATGCATTTCAGCTCTTTACTGAATTTCAGCCGCTGGAATGTGCCAGCTGCCTTCACCATCCCAGGCAGAATGCCGCTGCTGGAGTGGTAAGAGGGAGGAAGGCTTCCACCCTCTTTGTCTCCCCACACACAGCTGTCTCAACAGATGCCATCTTGGGTGAGGAGTTTTTCCACCATTTTGAGTTTGTCTTTGTTCTTTTTAACTTGTGATTATTACTGTTACTTTCCTCTTGCTATTTCAGGGATTTTTAGTAAAGTGTTAAATCCTTTCACTTATATCTACTCAGTTTTTTTTCTCATTATTGGTGGAAAGGGATTGATTAAAACTAAAGGGGAAGTAACTCATTTTGGAATGTCCACCCCTTAACTTGTCTTAAACCAAGAAAATAAAGATTTTGTGACATATTTACACTACTATCTTTTAGAAAATGAACAAAACCTTTAATTCTAGGCTCCTAGTCATCTATAGTGGTTCTTTTTGCTCTCCTTGCCTCTGTTCAAGACTTTGAAAGTACAAATATGGTTACAAGAATAGTTTGGTTCAAATAGTCTTTGCTGCAGCAAAAGGGCACTTATTCATGGGATTACACCAAGTTTAGTTTCCTGTACCCTCTACAGTCCCCTCCACTACTCTGGCAGACTTTGCACCCTTAAACATTCCTACATACTTTTATGCTGTGTTCCATGATACACAGTGTGGATACTCCTTGTCCTCTAAGAATCATTCTTCTGAGCTGTTACACCACTGTGGGTTATTCCAGGCACAGAACTATAGAAAAAGATAAAGAAAGAAAGGAAGAAAGTAGAAGAAAAGGAAGAAAGGAAGAGTATTAAAATTGAGATCTCAGAGTAACCAGAAGGTCCCCAGAGGAAATTAAGAAATTTCCTTGTCTACTATTAAAAAGAAAATTAAAATAATTGTTTTCAAATATTTTTCTCTATCAAATGATGGAACTTGTAAACATCTGACTGTTTTCTTTGATATCTCAGAAAAATTCATTCTTTTGATAACAGAAAGGGCATCACAATACATAGTTTTAAACTCTTCAGCAGATAATGAAATAATAACAGTAAGTAATAGTAAGTAATAGTGGATTCCAAAATATTAGAGATAGAGGGACCTTCCCCTTTAAACCTTCAGACCATTTAAACCTATTTCATTCTTAAACAACAAGCCATAACTTATATGTTTTTTCTCCTGCATTTATAAAATACAAAAATATGTTACATATTTATATAGTATTGTATGTGTGTGAACACTGTATGTAACTCTCTCTATGTAGAATATAACTGGCAATAGTAACATAGAAACCTTAACATATTTGACAACACTTCTTTCCTATATATTCACATTCACACTTAAAAACAGTGCTGGGAAAAACTGACAGTACATTGTAAATAACTTAACCTGCAATTTTAACACAGAGCTGGCTGCTAATAGCTACAGTTCTGTCTCCATCCGTGTTCTTCTTGACCTCCTGCTCATTCCTTCTGTGGAGCAGGAAATGAGAAAAAAAAGGAGATGCTGTCTGTGCTCAAAGTCTATGGCAATCCATGACAGCTCCAGCAACAATTGCTACTGTGCAGAAGACTTGTTAGAAACTTTTTTGAACAGAGTGTGTACATATGGCTGCCTTGGAGAGAATTTATGAGACAGTCATGTCGATTTCTGTACAATCTTCCTCAATACCTGATCATCTATGGAACAGAAAGGTTATTGAGGTAATAGATATACATGAACCTTATTTAAATTATTCTCTATTGTCAGACTTCCAATATAAAGTTTTATGGTCCAGCTTCCACAGAAAAGCACCTCTCCAGACCATTATTCCAAATACAATTAATCCTACATAACTGTTTCTGTGAAAACTTCTACTTACAGTACAGGACTGTCAGCTCAGTGGGGTCTTGACTTCACTTGAGAAGTCTTCTTGTACAGGCAACATGAGGTCTGCATGGGGATGATGCCTGAAGACAACTAGCCTTTAGGAGAATTCCAGAATCAGTATTGAGAAAGACAACACTGCTCTTTTCCTTGTTGAAAGAGCAGGGAATGAAAGTGCAGAAGCAGTACTATCCTCAAAATAGATTGAATAAAGCACTGAGCATCATCAAAAGGCAGAATTTGTGCTCTGAAGATTTGAGGACAGCTATGTGACCGTGTTCGCAGGGGTCCGAGGATGAGGGAAGAGACGAGGATCTGACTCCATGTTTCAGAAGGCTTGATTTATTATTTTATGATAT
>JAWWEY010000001.1:71089771-71104483 GCA_035582745.1 Loriotus luctuosus | reverse complement strand
ATAACCATTGTGTACATTTTGTTCCTGAGGCCTCTCAGCTTCTCAGGAGAAAGAATCCTAAGGAAAGGATTTTTCATGAAACATGTCTGTGACACTTAGGGACTTGGGAGCTGGCTTGGGCTCTGCTCCCAGGGAACCAGTGATGGGACAAGAGGAAATGGCCCCAGGCTGTGCCAGGGGAGGCTCAGCTTGGACACCAGGAGGAATTTCTCCATGGAAAGTGTTGTTAAACATTGCCAGGGGGATGTTGGGGTCTCCATCCCTGGAGGTGTCCCAAGAACACCTGGATGTGGCACTCAGTGCTCTGGGCTGGTGACAAGGTGGGGATCAGGCACAGCTTGGACTCAACGATCTCAAACCTAAATGATTCAGTGATATAAATAAAATTATAAGTAAATCAGTTTTAACACTGAGCATCCATTACTACTCTTGTAAAACCTGCTCTGAAGGAGTTCTCAATATCAGCTGCAGCAACTTTGCATGGATTAGGATCCCAGATTACAGCTGAACTTTTTCCTCTCTGGCAGAGTTAATATCTGCTGTCAGAGCACATGGCACAGGAGGACAAGAGATGTCTGTGCAAAGCAGCCTGCAGGCCCAGACTGAGCAGCACAGACAAAGTAATTACAGGCACTTCAGGAAGAACTAATAAACGTTTCCCAAATCCATTTTAAAGGAAATTGGAAAAGGACTTTGTCAGCATTCAGACAGGCCTCCAGGAGAACACAGCCTCTGACATTTTCATTGAGCAGTCCTTTCCCCACTCCTGGCTCCCTTCAGCAAAAAGGAGTTTTTAGAACTCCGAGTCCAAATGTCGAAGATTACTCATCACTACTTCAAATGTGCAGTTCCCGAGAACTCCTTTGCCACAAATGTTTCTCCTAAATTGAAGGAACTTTTTGAAGATTGAAATAGTCTATAGACTAGAAAGTGCAGTTTCTGTCAAGTTAGAAATATGACAATTTTGTGACTATTTCAGGAACGAGCTACATTGATGCTTTATTTCATTTTCCAGATCTCTGTTGGTTGAAGTGAAAATATTGCCTACTGGAGCAAAAGCTTGCAGCAGCTCTTACTGAGGGCTTTAAGAAAAGTGGATCAAATATATTTGCAGTGCTGGAATTCTTTCTTATGAGGGTGGTGAGGCCCTGGCAAGGGGTACCCAGAGAAGCTGGGGCTGCCCCTGTGTTGCTGTGATATTTTATGAAAAATCCCTTCACCAGGATTTCTTCTCCTGGCAAGATGAGAAGCCTCAGCTTCTCCATATTTTGCTTCTCTGGAATGTGATTTGGAGAATTGTTTACCTAGCATGTGAATTGTTTTACCTTAATGACTAATCCCAGTCCAGCTGTGTTGGACTCTCTGGTCAGTCATGGGTTTTTATTATCATTCTTGTCTAGCCTTCTAATGTCTCCTTTCTCTTTCTGAAGTATAGTTTTAGTATATGATTTTAATATAATATAATTTTAATATAATATAATAAATATAATATATCAGCCTTCTGAGAACTTGGAGTCAATTCTCATCTCTCACCTCATCCTATGGACCCTCACACAACACCACAACACCCCTGGATCCCTGGAAGTGTCCAAGGCCAGGTTGGACAGGGTTTGTAGCAAGCTGGGCTATTGGAAGGTGTCCCTGCCCATGGCAGGGGGCAAAAAAAGATAATTTTTAAGTTCCCTTCCAGCCCAAACCAGCCCCTGATTCTATATTATGCATTGAGCATCCCTGAAGCCACTCTCCTGTCTGCAACAATTTGTGTATTTCCATTTACTTCAAACCCACATATTTTATATTTGTTCCCTGTCAGACTCAAAGCTGCACCTAATTTAAACGTTCCCTTTTCAAACCATCTGCATCAGCTAAATATCCCTCAGCTTCTGCTAAACATGTGGGGATGAGACAATCACACGATTTCATTTGTTCTCTCTGAAAGTTGTTATTTCAAGAAGCTACCCAGGAAACATTTTATGACTTTATAAAGATCTCTTACTTATCCATGGATTCAAGGAATTGTGGCCCTCATGAATTTGTTTGCTTAGCTTTCCATTTGATGAAAATAGGTTTGTGAGGTTGTGCTTTGTGAGCTCCTGGTGGGAATTAAATTCCTGGGGGTGAAAAAGGGAGCAAATCAGGAGAACAGAGCAGATGGGGAGCAGGGAAATTTTGTTTCAATATAGAGTGTATTAAATGAGCTTAAATGAGACAAAAAGGGTAAATGAGAGAAAAATCTGGAAAATAATAACTGGTAGAGGGTTCTTCTTTTATTATTTAGGGTTTGATATTTCAGTATATTAAAAATCCTTCTCTGCCTCATATCCCAGTTATCTCCCTTGTAACAGTAGAGGGAAAAGGTTTAATTTCAGTCTGATAGTTTTGTTTGTTCATCTTCAGCTATAATAGACTAAATTAAGGATTATTCATGTTAGAAAAACACCTATTATTGTCATCACCCTCTGAATTCTTAGGTAAATTCCTTCATAATTTTCAATACACCTAATTTGGTTGATTTTTTATTGGTAGTCTGGGTCACAGAGAGCTGTAGGTTCCTGTAGGTCCTGCTTAATCTCTAGGCTGTTCAGACCAAGATAAAATAGGTTATATATTTAATTATAACAGAGAAATACTACAGTGTGGCAAGGGAGGAAAGTGGAAAAAGATTTCATGGCTGTGACCACACAATACATCCAATAACTTATTAGGGCTGTCATTCATTTTTGTCTCACCTCTGATGCAAGTCTTGGGAGTGTTTCTCAGGCAAAAATATACATAAGAGAGAGGGAAAAAAAAGGATTTAAAACTTTGGCCACACTCATAAACTAAATAAATCATACTGGGGACATTGCCAGACATCTCCTTCTGGGACTATGCCCTGTGCCCGTGTTCACAGGGGTTCTTGGATGAGGGAAGAGATGAGGTTCTGACTCCATGTTTCAGAAGGCTTGATTTATTATTTTATGATATATATTATATTAAAACTATACCAAAAGAATAGAGGAAAGGATTTCATCAGAAGGCTAGCTAAGAATAGAAAAAGAGAATGATAACAAAAGCTTGTGTCTCAGACAGAGAGTCCGAGCTAGCTGACTGTGATTGGCCATTAATTAGAAACAACTCTATGAGACCAATCACAGATGCACCTGTTGCATTCCACAGCAGCAGATAACCATTGTTTACATTTTGTTCCTGAGGCCTCTCAGCTTCTCAGGAGAAAAAATCCTAAGGAAAGGATTTTTCAGAAAATATCATGGCTACGCAGCTATAGCTTTGACGAATAATAATTCTGTTGGAAGACTGAGTTTCTGCCAGGTCTGAAAATGAATGGAAGAGGTTTTGAAAGGACCTGACGCCAATAGGAATGTTATACATGAACATTAACAATTAACAGGATTTCAGAGGGAAGAATGGACTATCTTGAGTTCCAGAATCACAGAATCATAGAGTGGTTGATGTTGGAAAGGACCTCTGGAGATAATAATTTCCAAACCCCTGAAGCAATACCACTTACAACCAGTTGCCCAGGACCATGTCTATACAGCTTTTGGATATCTCCAAGAACGGAGACTCCACAATCTCTCTGACAACCTGCACTAGTTAGTGTTCAGTCACCCTCAAAGTGAAAAACTGTTTCCTGATGTTCAGAGGGAACCTCTTTCGTTTCAGTTTATTTTCATTACCAGTGATCCTGTCATTAACCATCCAAGACTGGCTCTATCTTTGGGATCAGTACAGTTTAATACTTTTATCAACGGATAGACACTGGGATCTATGCATCCTCAGCAAGTTTGCAGATGACATCAAGTTGATTTGTGTCGTTGACACATCTGAGGAAAAGAATGCTATCCAGGGGAATCTGGATAAGCTTGTGAAGTTGGCTTATGTGAACCTCATGAGGCCCAACAACACCAAGTGCAAGGTCCTGCACCTGGGTCTGGGAATGCCTTACATCAATAGAGTGTAGGGGATGAAGGGATTCAGAGCAGTCCTGTGGAGAGAGACTTGAGGCTACTCGTGGGTGAAAAGCTGGACATGAGCCAGTAATATGTGCTTTCATCTCAAAAAGCCAACCATATTGTGGACTGCAGCAAAGGAAGCCTGGCCAAGATGTCAGGGGAGGTGATTCTGCTCCTCTATGTCTCTCTCTGAGACCCCACTTGGAGTACTGCATCCAGCTCTGGAGCCCTCAGTACTCCAGAGGGCTGTACTGGAGTACAGTAGGTTCATTGGTCCATGTCTTGCTTGTAAACAAGTAAGACATGGACCTATTGGAATAGGTACAGGGGAGAGACACAAAAATTATCAGAGAGATGATAAATGTCTCCTATGAAGAAAGACTGAGTTGGGGTTGTTAACTGTATCCTGGATCCAGGAGAAGAGAAGGCTCTGCGATGACCTTGCTATGGCCTTTCAATGCTTGAAGGGGGCTTCAAGTGGAAAGAGCGGGACAGATTTTTAATGGCACGTGTAGCAGTAAGACAAAGGCAAATGGTTTTAAACTAAGTAGGAGTAGACATGGGGATGAATGTCTTTACAATGGGCATGGTGAGTTCCTAAAACAGGCTGACAAGAGAGACAGTAGATGTCCTGTCCCTGGAAACATTGAAGATCAGGTTGGGTGGGGCTCTGAGCTACCTGATCTAGTTGAAGATGTCCTTGCTCATTACACTGTATTTGAACTAGATGATCTTCAAAATTCCTTCCAACCAAAACTAATCTATGATTCCCTGATCTTCTTTGCAACCTCCCTTTGGGTATTTATATACATTCATTGATAAAATCTCCCTGAACCTTTCCTTTTCTAGGCTGAAGAGTCTCAGCTCTTTCAGCCTTTCTTCACTTCATAATTTTTGTGGCCCTTTGTTGGACTCTTTTGGGTATGTCCGTGTCTGCCTTGTTCTGAGGAGCTCAGACCTGGATACAGTACTCCAGGCATGGTCTCAACTATCTGCTTCATAAATATAACTCAGGAAAAAGTTTTGTGTTTATAACAGAGTTTTAGGTCTAGATAAGCATTAAAGAAAAAAAAAAGGGTAAAATGAAAAGAAGACTTGGGTTGTTGCAACTCTCTTAGTGATACATAAGATCTCTAGAAAAATCATTTGCAGTCCATGCAGTACCCCTGGTGTTAAACATCAGAAAGAGTCGTATCTGCTGAGAAAAATATTATCACTTAATGGGTGAAGAAGAAACAAAAACCGACAGGAATTAATTTGGCATAGGAAATTAAAAGTGTGAAAAACCACAGAGAAACCTTCCTAAGCAGCTGCATGCTCCTCAGCTGTTAAAAGTTGAGTACCACTTCCCTAAATGAAACTCAAGAATGATCTCCTTTAAATGGCTTCACTTGTAATCAATTTCAGTCAGTACAAAAAGTCTGTAACCTCATCAAAATGTGATACTCTTATTAATGGACAAATACAGTACTCCAGATGATTGATTTTTCAAATATTCTCTACTCTTCTCAAAGGCAAACCAGAAATATGATATTCACAGATGCAGACCAGCTGATAAGTTTATGGGCCTATTAGTTAGAAGTCAGATTAAATTATTATTTTCAAAGAATTGCACTTGCTACTAAGTGGTATGTCTGGTAAAATACCTTAAATCTTGAATAGTGCACTGATTTGTGGATTCTACCGGAAAAACTAAGAGGAATGCTCTGCATTTAAGCCTTTTTACAAAGAACTGTAATGGGGAAACGAGGAAATTATTAATACTAAATTCAGAGTTTCTCGCTGAATTTAGGCAAATTTGACTGAAATTAGGCAAACTTACATTACAACAATCAGGAGTTTTGCCTACCCCCATCCCAAACTAGTGGGGCATGTGTGACCTTGTTTGTCTTTTCTTTCCACACAGTACCTGTGTAAGAATATTCCCACTAGATTCAGAAATAATTTTATTTCTACTTTAAAAAAAAATGAACAAAAAAATCAGGATGTGCTTGAAGTCTGGAGCAGCTGAGCTACATGGTGCAAAGCTGTCATTTCCTACACTTCTACCATTCACATTTCAAGTGATCTGTATGCTGAGGCAACTGTTCTAAGCAAATGATATTGATTCAGCTTCAAGGATGACATGAAAACATCCAGATGGCATGCATGCTTTACATTATAAACATTGGATAAATCATAACTTAAATATTCAGAAAGGTGGTCACAGTGTCTTCTATGTCAGTAAATAGGAAAAAATAGATTGGCAATGGGTTTTCAAAATAGTCATATTCCTTCCTTGTTTGAAAGACATGGGTGTGCATGGTCTATAATTAAGATTTGAAATCTGTTCAGGTTCAGCTGAACTAATTATTGCCCCTTTCTGAATCTAATGTTATTGAAATTAAATAAGAAGGAATTGGGAGGGGATTTTTTAATCAGCTGTCATACACATCTCCTGAACAAAGATCCTATGTAATGAATGAAATGAAAGTAATTTAGAAAGAAATTCTCTGAGGAGGAATTCTTTTATCATCTACAATTCATGGTAGTAAAAGGGATGTATTATCTTATGCTACCTACCCATACAGTAATTACATTCAAAGGACACTGAAGACTTGTCATTCTGTGCAAAAGTTGAAACTTTTAAGTTCATTCAATTGCGAAACCTGACATATTGGAGAAGGCAGGGGAAACGGCCTTAAAATAAGTAGTTTGTAAAGAAACTGATCCTTTCATGTAGTGGGAAAGCAACACTGGATGGTAGCAACTAAGGAAAAATAAGTAATCTACCACAATTCCTGAGGTGTGAAAACTGGAAAGAAATAAAAAAGAAAGCTAAATGTGTCTCAATGTATATTTAATGTCTATTAAATAGTGATAGTGATATTTTAATGACAAAATTTGATTATTGGACACTCCAGTTAGTGACAGTATAGCCCATGCCTTTTTGTAAGCTGAATATCTTCTTAAGGCAAGATTATTTAGACTTGAATGGAACGCTTAAAATATTCTTCTGCAAACTCTATTCTATTAATTGTCATTAAAATTATTAATAGTCTTTTGTTTCCAGAGATTATTGAGTAATTTAAGATTAGTTTCAATGCAAAAATAATATATTGCTGTAGACAGACTTTTATAGGTCAATTTTTTATCAATCTTGTGAAATGGAACAATTTCCTATTTTTGACAACCATTTGACTAAGGAGATTACTGTAACTACTTTTAAGTGCATAGCTGATGTTCAAATAAATTATTTATTTCCTCAAACACTCAATGCATTTTGAAGCAATATTTATTATGCACAGCATTACGAAGATAGTTTAAGAAATTTTACTCATTTCGTATAAGCAGATTAATAGAATAAAATTTGATGGGATCTTTTGTGTCTATATGGAGCATAATCTAAAAGGATGTTCTGTTGTGAGTTCTTACCCTTCCTGGTTCAATGTTTGAAAAATACTATCTTAACAAATACTCAAGAACAGAAGGATAAAATCATAGAATTGTTAAAGTTGGGAATAAACCTTACTTAGTACACAAAGATTATTGAGTCCAGCCTTTAGCATCCCACTGCCATGCTTACCACTAAACCATGTACCCAGTTGACAACAGAACTAAACAGTAACATTCAAAATTTGAAACCCTCCCTCCTCTCTTTCCAACCCCCCCAAAATATGCATATATGCTAAATCTGAATAACAAACTTTGGAGCTATTTGTTCATTAATGACTAAGTACGATAAGTCACTGAAAGGTGAAAAAACCTGAATGTTCAAACAAGACATGGAAAGATGTTGCAGTGATGATCTTGTTTCCTTCCTCAACACGGGGATAGAACCCTTCATTGTTAGTGTGGGTAGCAGTACAAATCTACCTTCTTCTTGGCTGCAGTCTAATTTTATGCAGCTAAACTAGATATTGAATAACTGGTCTTTGAATTTTGTCCTCTTCTTCTCAGTGTCCCTCACAATATTTTGTTAAATCTGGCCGAAGAATATAGATTTCAAGTGTTTATAGAATCAATGACAAATAGGGCATTTCTTGGTTTGCCTTCTCCTTGGAGTAACATTAGCTGATAAAAATTAATTCTTAAAGAAATTCATAATTTTTGCATTTTCTTAGTAACATCACTACAATTTTCCTGCTCTGGGAATTGAAAGCTGCGTTACATAAAGTGTTCAGTTCAAATCATTTTACCAGGAGAAACAGATTTTCTTACCTGTGGCTATAATCCATGGATTTACCTTTTATAAAAGTGCAATTAAGAATTATAAATGCATCAGCATTCTTCAGCTGAAGAGTAAAGGAATCTCATGGGTGGAGGGAAGCTTACTTTTTTTTAACTCAGGAGAAGTAAATAATGGTAGTATTTCATAAAACAGTATCTCCTATTTAGAAGAATTAATGAATACTATTTTTACTGTAGTAGAAAAAACAGTATATCATAGTAAAAAAATAAGAAAAGAAAATAAATCCAAATGAAATAAATATTTGGAAACATTGAGTAGTAATAATCATTCACTGTAAAGATAACGTTAATGAACTTTACTGGATACTTTTGTATTGCAACATTACCATGTGTTTTCTGTAGTGGAATTATACAGTACATGCAATTAATGTTTTGGATAAGTCTTGATAAACTGACAATAGAAAGAAAAATAGTGACTCTAGCTGCAATATCTCATTTTCAGATTAATTATGCAGTAACTACTCTCAGTAGTAATTCTAGAGTTCTGAAGTCTTTCAGTGTTTCAATATTTTGTCTATTTTATGATTTAACACCTCAGCCATCTCATGTGATAGAAAAATCTTCTTTTAAAAAAGATGCAAAAAACAACTTACTTTATCAAAATGACAAAATAAATGCTATTTCTAAGAAAGTTTTTTTTAATTATTATGATGACTTATATGGATTGTTCCTGCCCTTTACTCTCAAGACTGAGTTTTGATGGAAAACTTGCAACTGCTCCAGTGTTATTTTTTCCACCAAGCAAGCCTCCTTTCCTTACTCCTACAGTGAGTAGGAATTTCTCATTAGATTAACAAGTTTCTCAACCTAATCATAAAACAGTTCAGCGGAAGCTCCCGAATCTGCTAATTTCAGATGGAATTGATTTTTGCTATTTTTAAAATTATATTTTGATAGTTCTTTTTGAAAGTCATAAATCAAGGTTGCCTCAACAGCTCATTCTATGGTATGAAGGTAAGATTTATATTTGAAATTCAGTATTAGACTACGAAGAAGAGGCAATAGTTCTAATTATGTTATAATTATACGACATATAAATGCTAATATAGATGTATATATTAATATTTTCTAATTGGATTACAAGATTTGAATTATTTATTGACTATACCAAAAGAGCCTATTTCAAAGTACATTAGTACTCAAAGCAACCTCAGCATGACAGTCCTACTGAAGCAAGGAGAAGGTGGGTAAATGAAAAAAAAAAATTACTTTTGAAAGAAATAGAGTGGGAATCTGGAGCTTTTTCTTTGTCTTTCCTTGTCCTTATTTCTGCAAAGAGGACCAAATCTTTCCTTTGGCTAAAAAAAAAAATCCCTTTATCACTGTATTTGTGGTAATTATACAGATTTTATTTAGACCAATTTTAACTTGCATAACTCAGAATTAAGGAGAGATTCAATACTTGTGAATTTGACCATCATTTGACCATGACAATAGCCATAGATTTAAATAGCCATGTTTTCTTTATTTCTGTCAGAATCACAGAAGGAGAATAATGATAACTTTCCTACTTGTATTACAGAAATGTTGACCATGTTCAGCAAGTTCTTTTTACAGCATCTTTAAATATAGGGCTTTGATACAAGGCAGGAAGAGATTCTGTGCAATTCAGTCTGGTTATATGAAACACACTGCATTTTACAGAAACAGTTCCAGATCACGTACTAAATAAAACATAGAGTAAATTCCTTCCAGAACTATTATTTTTTCTTGAGAGGAGAAATTTATTTAATGTTCTTACTGTTCATACCTCAAAAAGCTGACTTCAGAGGAAAGAAAGCTAAACTTAGTGTTTTGATGATAACTTTGAAAACAAAATTATTTGGGGTCAGATCTACTCTGAGCTTTTTAATTTTCACCAACACAAAACCTACATATAGATGGAAATAACAGCATTGCATTCCACTTCAGTCAGCAGTCTAAACAGCAGGATTTGCACTTTTATGCCAGCAGTTGAGTTTCATTAACTTCCCATGAGCTTCTGTGCAGAATTAATGGATTAGGAATTCATCTTCAAAAGCCTAAACTGTTCTGTCTAGGCTGTTTTCTTTCCTTATACCATATTGCCTGAGTTATGATAACCAGAAATTCCTGATCCACAGTTTCCTCCATGTAACCAGCTGTCAGGTTACTTGATTTAGAAATACTAGACTCAGGATTTCTTTTCTGCTGTTGTTTTTACCACCTCCTGGATCTGCTATAGCTCATATCTGTAAATCTCATGGTCTCATTATAAGCCCCATCTTTTCCTGTGCAGCTTTAGAGAGGCTGGATGAAATACAGTGACGTGATTGCTCTCTTCTGGTGGGCACATATTTAGAGAGGCAGGTTAATCCAGTATGTGGCAAAGGTATGGATAATCTCATTTATGTCAGAAGTATGAGGGATTAGAATCCTTTGGATTGTATTATTTTAATTAAAAAGAAATAATCAGCCATACATCATGTTAGATGAAGCCTAACAATTCTGTTAGTAAGTGTCAACCAGCCAAGACATTGTTATACAAAGGATAAAATGTAGTGTCTTCAATAATGTTTTCTACATGCGTAGTGGGATAATCTAAATATTGGCTACTTTTTTAGGCATAATAATAATAATAATAATAATAATAATAATAATTCAAATAAATATCTTTTTAATGATAACTAGACTTATCATAAAAAGTTTTGAAGTTCACAGTTTTCATTCTTCAAGAGCAATGTGTAATGAAAGATATGCCTTTTTATTATTTGAATATTGAAAGCCAAAATATGAACTTCCTTAAAATTACAGTTTCCCATTGCAACTCTAATGGGCTGCTAACAGTTTTCATTGTATTTATTTGAATTAAAAGAATTTTAAACAATAATAAACTTTCTGATGAATCTAATCTATTATCAGAAATATGGAGTAGGTGATTCTACACTTACCTGAAAAAATATTAAAATTGAATGGATTTCAATAGAATAGAATAGAATAGAATAGAATAGGAGTATTTCAGTTGAACGGAACCTACAATTGTCATCTTGTCCAGCTGCTGAACACTTCAGATGTAACCAAAATTTAGAGCATATTATTAAGGGCATTGTCCAAATGCCTCTCAAACAATGACAGGTTTGGGGCATCTACCACGCCTTTAGGCAGCCTGTTGCAGAGTTTGACCATCCTCATGGTAAAGGAATGCTTTTAATATCCAGTCTAAACCTCCGCTGGTGCAGCTTTGAGCCATTCCTAGATTTCTTATCACTGGATTCCATGGAGAAGAGATCAACACCTGCAATTCCACTTCCGCCACTCAGTGCCATTTTCTCCAAACTAGACAAAGCCAGAGTTCACAGATGCTTCACACTGGACCTGTCTTCCCACCCTTTCACCAGCTTTCTTGTCCAGCTCTGGACATACTCAAGTACTTTAAATGCATCCAGAGGACTGCTATTTGTGTGGTATACTGTTAAAGTACAGTTTAAGTGGTTTCATGGATGTGTTTAAAATCATTGCTTAAATAATTTTCTTGCCAGTAGCACCTAAGCATATTTAGCAGATCAGATAAACCAGGGGAAAAAAAAAAACATATGGCATGGTGCTTCATTTTCGGAACAAAAACCTTGTTCCAAACTACATTGGTTTTGGTCCTTAGCTGAAAAAGGTCTATCAGAGCAGGATATTATCTACATGATTCCTAGAACAGCATTTAGTGCCACACTTTCTTCCTCATTTATTAAAGAAGCTAAAACTTTTTTTTCTCCCTAAATTCAATTCTAATGCGAAGTAGTATGTAGGCTTTAAACTTGTAAAATCCATGTATATGGCTTTTCATGAAACTTGCTTTCCTCTGTATAGACAATGTAATTTCAAAAAACTGAGATGAGAAAGCTATGGATTTCTCTTGGCCTTTCATTTCCTATTTGAATTTTCTATTGTATGTTAGCTTTTAAAAAAAATGAACAAGATCTAGCCATTGATCTATTCTTTTGAAAACAAGGCTATTAATTTATGTACTTGAATTGGAGCAAAAAATTATTATCATTCTACCTCTTTACTCAGACATTGAGATAAGAATTGAAATAACTGTAGAACTTTTAAGAAAGCCTGAGAGTTTTCATTCAATTCCTCTGTCCTTGTGAGATTTTTTTTTAAAGTCCCAATTATTTGGGACCCTTTATTTTGAGCCTCATAAGAAGAACATTATATACTCCCTCAGCTAGCTCAAATGCTGCAATTAGCAATACAAATGGTTTCCTAAATTCTGTTGATGTCACTACTGTGCTTGTCCTCATTTATAATTGGTTTCATGGTTCAGATCGGAAATACTTTTCTTTGATGTTTTCACAAGTGGGAAGAATTATGTACCTTTTTTGTGCTTATCTCAACAGAAGGTAAACAATTTTAATAGCCTGTTGGATTGCTAATTAGAGCTAATTGTGCCTTCATTGACCTATCTTGACAGAAGCCCCTTACAATATTTCCTTTCTTCACAAAGTGAGGATTTGTTTGCATGAGTAACTCGTGTATGCTCAACCTTAGAGGTAAACTTGTTTGGCTGTGATCATCTCAATTTGTTAATTTATATTTCATGAGTTCTTATCAGCTTGTGGCAAAACTCAACATCATCATTTGTGCACTGCAACATGTGATTTCTTATTCTGTCATTGTCTACAAAAGTGGAAACTAGCACAGATAAAATCTTTATTGAATAAAAGTCTGAACCCCATGGATAAACTTTTCTCTGCACAAACAAACAAACAAAAAAAAAAAGAGAGAGAGAAGGGAACTATGAATTCTCAAAATCTTAATGGTAATATAGATGTTCCATGCAAATAACTAAGATGTAATGATGGACTTTGGATTTCTATAATTGCCTTTTTGAAAAAAATGTGGTGGGTCTGCCCACTGCAATATTTGAAGGAATTATATATTTACAGAGCTTTTGACTCCTTTTCGTTGATAAAAGGTATACAGAATTTAGAAAATTATTTGTCTCCTTCTTGCAAGAAATAATCAATTAGAGTTAGCCTCTGTGTGAGGTCAGTATTATCCTGAGCCTCCCAGAAAATGTTTAAAGGCCTAGGAAGTGTTCATCTTTATGTAATCTAATGTAGAAAATGAATTTCAAAAACAAGTGCTTTGTAGTAGCTGTTTTGATACAAATTATAAAAATACTATTTTTTCTCAATATGACCTCGTACAGAAATGTCTAAAACCAGAGTGAATTCTGTAAGGAATTGTTATGAGTGAATATCTGAGATTGCTTAAAAAGCCTGTTACTCACTCATATCAGGCTTCTGATGGCGAGCTGTGGTATTCTTGTCTATTAGGTACAATTTTACAAGAATTCATTCTTGTGTGATGAATGAGTCAAATGTAGAACATGTTTCCAGTTTTTAGGCAATTATCAGTTTGAAAAACAGCCAAAAGAGAGCTTATTCAAAGTGTTTATGCCTCTCTGTGTTGCACAGTTCTGTTCTTTGGCCTGATGACTGGAAAAGAGAACTTGTATATTTCGTTATTAGTAACTTTTGTAAGTTAGCCCTTCTGAAATTTCATGCATAGGAAGCATTTTTTCCCTGTTCTAGGAGGACAGAAAAAGCTATGCAAATTTTTGCCATAGTGCTTCTGCTATAGCACTTTCACCAGAAAAATTATCTAAAAATGATATGAGCCATTATCTGTTCTAGCAAATGATTCCTCTGTAGCATAGAAACTACAAATAATCTTGTTTTGATGCTTTGATGAGAGAGCAAAAATAAAAATACAGAACACAGCTGGACTATTCCAAAGCCTTAAGAAATTTCAATAATTGCTACATTATACTATTAGTCTTAGAGACATCACTAGCTATGCTATATCCCCTTGCCAAAATTTAAAAAGTGAGCTTGTATTTCCAAATTCTTTAAAAGTGATCACAGTGTCAATAGTACGCTGAAAAAGCTCCTTATCACTGCATTATCCTGAAATCAGTGACTAATTAAAAAGGCTGTATTGTCTTAAGAATGACCACTCATGGGCTGCTATTATGCAATACCATATTCTGAATCTTGAAACAGTATAATTTGGAAATCTATTTCTGTATTCAATCTTCATGTCAGCCGTTCTTCTGGCACTTCAATGGACATCAGCAATTTATGATTAAGAGAGAAGGAAATAAGTGCAAGTAAGAATGTTATATTCAAAGAACAAAGCTGTAATAGAATATTCCCACTTATCTTGGATGTATTTCTAAGGTAGGTAGGTAGGTAGGTAGATAGATAGTTTCAGGTTCTATACACTTCAAAACATTTCAAAAGGGTGTTTAGAAAGAACCATTGTGAGAATAAAGCATGTAGTAAGTTTCTACTTTTGAGCTGTTTACAGAGTAGAGTACAGGAAAAAAGCCATAATGGAAGCATTTACATGTTCACGGTTGATTTGCATGTGTGTATGTGGGTGTCTTAGTTTGTAAAGACAGGGGTCTGCTAAGGAAGGCAGGAGCGTCCCCTGGAATGGAGAATGTAAACCCTCCCCACCCCTCCGAATTGCTATAATTTTAAATTAAGGGGCTCTCAGGCAA
>JAWWEY010000001.1:71040864-71089163 GCA_035582745.1 Loriotus luctuosus | reverse complement strand
ATATAATATAATATAATATAATATTTAGTTTCCTGCAATATAAAGAATAGCATTAAAACTTTTATAGAAAGGATTCTTAAGGCTTTTTAAGTAAACCTGAAAGTTAACTTCACCAGGGTTTTTTTAAAAGAATGTTCTGTCCTGTGGGTTCTGTGTGAAGATGCAGAAGCAATCTCAATTGATTTTTCTATTGCTTTTATTCCTGTTGCCTTGACATCCTTTATTAGCTGTTTTTGGTATTCTACATGCCCCCATGTTAGATGAAGGGACATTCTGCAATGATTATTTTCTCTAAGTTAACAAAAAAAGAGGAAAAAAGGAAAAAAGACCATTTGCTTTTATTTCAAATAGAAAGGAAAAGTGGCAAAGGAGTCACAGCTCTGTTCTCATGTCACTAGAACTTTTAAGGACAGCTCTTTGAAGAAGGGAGGGAGGAAGGAAGGGAAGGAGGGAAGGGGGAAGAAGGGAGGGAACATAAGGAGGGAGGAAGGGAGGGAACATGAGGAGGATAATGAGAAATGCTATAACTAATCACAAAAGAATTTTCTGTAAAAAATTAATAAATAGGATTAAATCAAATTGAAAAATGAAAATAATTTTGGTTTATTTAAAGAACATAAAAAGTAATTACCTAGACTGCCAATTGTATTTTGTACATAATTCTTTCCCAAACTATACTACAAAAAATGACTATTTTTTAAAAGGTCAATAAATATTCCAATGCATTATGAGAAAAAATATTCATAAGCTGAAGGCTGAAAGATGATCAAGTAGGCTCCAAGAGTATCAATCAGAATAACTAGTTAAATGCTAAAGAAAAATATTTTTGGTGTGACATACCCTGAAACTTGTTAAAATAGGTAAGGACTATTTAGTTATATGTATGCCATATCTTCCTAGTTTCATGAGAACATCTGATTTTAAATTGACTGTAGCAAATCAGTTCAGATGCCTTAATATTGACATCTAATTAAATTTAGGATAACCTGGGGTATCTTGATTACCACCTGCCCATTCAGAAATTTTCAGTTAGGTCTTGTGCATTATTTGTATGTCCTGGGGCATAGCAAATAAAATTGGGTCCTGTGTTTAGGTAATTAAACCCTAGATCTTAAAAAGCCCACACTTCCTTAGGCACTTGAAGTGGGATTCAATCTCTCAGCTCATTAATCTTAGTTAGATTTCTTCTTCCACATTCTAGTCAGCAGGCAGAAGCACTGCCAAACAATTGCTGAAAGAGGTGAATCCCTAGGAGAGGTGCAACACCACATGCCAGAATGTCGTCACTGATTATACAGGTAACCCAAATAGCTGGCTCAGAATATCAGTAGGACTCAACTTTCTCCTAATTTTAGATACCTACATGCACATTCAGCATTTTGATTCTTATTTAGTCACTGGATTTTCAGTCATTAGGACTTCATTCAGTTGCTCAAGTTTATATATCTACTGTGTGAAGAGGTCTCTTGGACATGCTGTGGCAGTTATTTCAGTCCTTTTCAAAAACTTTGATTAGTTAGGACATTTCACATGAGGCAAAGCTCCTACCTGTGAACAATGGACACATGAGACACAAAACAAATAGAAGAACTCCATCCTTCTGACATGACAGTGGAAGTCCACACAGGAGATGGTAGGGCATCTCAATTTGCAGTGGATATTTATCTTTAGGCAACAGAATCCCATCCTATATGACTGAATTTTAGCTGACTAAAGTTAGCTGAGAAGACTTTGATCATTATTGTATTCTGTGTTTGGGTAAAATTGTCTTGGCTAGGATATCTGTAATAGACAAGCTAAATGAAATCAGCTGAGTCTCTGATAATAAATTAAATTTGCTCCGTGCAGATCTTTGTTTCTTTCACTATGGATTGGTCTGCACACAAACTACTAAACTGTCTCCAGAGCAAGGGGTGTGTATGAAGAATATCTGTTGAAAATGGTCCTTAGTTTATGCTAAGTTTCATAAAATCGTATGAAGATCTTAAGTTGGAAGGACTATTAAGGGTTTTCTAGCCTAACTGGCATCTTATCACAGGACTACCTAAAAAAAAATCTTATGATGAAGGGCATTGTCGAGATGTTTCTTGGGCTCTGACATTCTCTTTACCATGACAAAACTCTTTCCTGGGAAGCCTATTGTAGTGATGACCACCCTTTTAGGGAGGAATCTTTTCTTAATGTCAAATCTGAACTTCCTCTGAGACAGCTTCATTCCATTTCATTGTGTCCTATCACCAATGACCAAAGGAAGTAGATCAGCACACTACTCTCCACTGCCCCACTTCAGGAAGCTTTAGTCTGTGATGAGGTCAGCTCTCAGCCTTCTCTTCCAAAGCTGAACAAGCCAAGTGACATTACCTGCTGCTCATAATTCTTTCCCTTGAGGCCTTTCATGAACTTGATCATTTTTCTCTGGGTGTGCTCTAATCCTTCTTGCATTGTGGTGCCCAAAACTGCATACAGGACTTGAGGTGAGGCCACACCAGTGCCGAGTAGATCAGCACAGTCACCTCTTTGTCCAGCTTGTGATGCTGCACCTGATGCACCCCAGGACATAGCTGTTGCTTGTCCTATGAGACCTGGGCGAACAAAAAATGTATGTATTTTATTCCATATTTTCTCTACATCATCTGCAACCTGTTGTAGTGTTCTGTTTCTTCAAATCGGAAATATTATCCTGAGCATGAAATGCATGTTGTTATGAAGTAACATGACATTTGTTACAGTGTGAGAGGATTAGTTAATAGAGATGTTTATGCTGAATTAGTGGATTAAGGACATTTTCTTTCTTCACACTAAATGCAAACTTAATTCAGTCTAATGATGGTCAGAGACAGCTTCCAGATCACCTCCTTTCTTTCAGTGAAAGATGATCATGATGTTCATTACTTAAATGTCCTCACATACAGCTGCCTGTACTGCATTGCAATAAAAAATCATTAGAAGCTACAATGTTTTAAATAACAACCTATAGCAGGAAAAGAAATCCTGTGAGATTACTGAAAAAAATATTTCACTTGTATGAATCACCAGCTCAGTGGAGAAGCATATTTGTAAGATCATTCATTACTGAAATGTGCCTGGCAAACTCACTACTTCATAAGAGACATATGAGAGAAAGGACTGTCAAAATTTAAATCTTAAAAATATATTATAATAAAATATATATACCAAAAGAGTAAATCAATAAGATCTCTGTTAGTTAGGATAATACAATGTGCTTCTTGCACTCTTAGATTTTATGCAAATTAATTTCCTGTATCCTAATATTAGCCTTACTATTTTGGGCATGACTTTTGGGTAAATGTGCTAAAGTATTACGGGAAAGATTGATAGCTCTTGTGTTCTATATGGTGTATATGAAAAATAATTTTACCAAAAAGCAGACTGTAAAATTTATTGAAAAGAATGCATTCCAGATTTAAAATGTAACCTTGTTTTCTGAAATTTACAAAGAAATTTAACAAATGAATTGTGTTTTAATTTGACTTCATGAAAAGAACAACCATATTGATACCTTAAAGATCTAGAAACAGAACAACACACTTTCAAGACAATATTAGTATAGGAGACAAGATAAAAGGTGGTCTTCAACTGGAGGCCTCCGAAGGCAGATTTGGAAAAATGCCCACTCTACATAGGGCAAATACAGTTTTATAAGTGTAGCAAATTAGCATAATTGACAAGAATTTCCAATTAGAAGCAGAATTAATAAGGCAGTTACTCCCTTGCTTCATCCTCTTCTGGAACTCCCCTTTTTTTGCTACTTCCTGTAATGACTGTACTTTATGAGAAAGTGTCTTGAGAAGCTGTTTTAACCTTAGTTCCCAGAAGCAGCAAGATAGGATAGGAGCCTTTTGGTATGTGTTTTGTCTTTCTGTCTATCAGGGTAGGAAAAATACTGGAGTTAGCTAGGAACTATATAACTGCACAACGATAGTCTACAGAACTACAAATATATGCAGCGAAAATCATTTTGGCATCAATATTTGTAGTAGAGTACAGAAAAGCAGCCAGTTTGTACATATTATTTGATTCAATAAAGAGTAAAACCAACCCCTGAAATAATTTTCTGGAAGATGGTTTGATAACCTTATATGTCAAACCATTTCTTTAACCTAATCAAAATTCCTATTTAAGATAAGCCAAAAAGTTTTGATCATTGATTCCTTCAATAAGGAAATTGGGTTTCCTGTGTAGATTGACATTCTTTGTGAAAATAACTAACTGGCCACACTACAAAAATGACAAGTGTCATTAGGGATTTGTGAGTAGCTCGATTTAATGCTGAACTATGATGTTAGACAGCTATTCTGCCTGTACTTCAGAAATGTTAGTTTTAAGGCATACCAATTAAAATGATTCTGTCAAGTCTATTCCTAAACTCCTCAGTTCACCTTTCTTGGCTTAAGATTTTCAGATTTTTGCTGGCTTCTAAGCAGGTGACAGATTCATGATCTTGTTTTTACCCCCATATTCTAGTGTACTTTTTATCTCATCTACCTTGTTAGAAGCAGAGGCAGGTGAGAGGGGATGTATTCTTTCCTAGCGTCTCATAGTGCTTATTGCACTCTACCTGAGAGCTATCTTGCGCATCTAGACCTGGACATCCTTTCCTGCTCTCGGTGGAAAATGCATAATTACATATCTACAAAAGATGTGGGAGAGATGGCAAAAGTGATTAAATCTGAGTGATTGCAGAATTAGGATGCTGCAAAAGGTTACACAGTTCTTAGTGTTTCCTTAGATTCATTTCTGGGAGGTTTATCCTAGCGTTTCCTGCAGTGCAATTATCTTTAACTGCTAAGGAGTATTTGTCTTTCAAATTCTTCAAGATATGCATCTCAGGACACTCTTGCATTTAATTTTATTTTTTAATCTCTGAGCCTCTGTGCTCTTCCAATTGTTCTTAATCAAGCAACTCTAAATGAATGATCTTTTTTTCAGAGTGTTAACCAATGTCATTCCTTTAAAGCAGATTGTCTTATCACTTTTAAAATTAATAAAATAATAAAAGACAATGCATCTACAGTTACACATTTGATAGAGTCCTATTAGTTTCTCTAGTATAATGTATCTAACAAGACTGCATTTATTAAAATGGAAAAAAAAATGTATACACACACTTTTTTCTGTCTTCCAGATTATTTTGCAATGTTACAGGAAATATTTTTCATTCATTCAGCTGGTATCAGCAGGAAATCCAAGAATATTAATGAATAATTAATGGAAATGAAGCAGTTGGAGCAGGTATACCATCAAAATCAATAATTGAAATTATTTATGGACCTCTAGATAGGAATGTATGCGTAATTTTAATAACACTGTCACATTTGATACTCTAAATATATAAAATATTTAGCACTGCTTGTCTGACAAAGGTGTTAAATGATGGAAAGAGCAACAAAGTGTTGACTATATGTCTCAGACACTTTCAAAACTTCAGAGTTCTAATCAAAATACATGGACTTGCATTGAGACTTATGAATACATCTACATAGTCAAACAAGTTTGAGCTTTCATCCCCTTATCATGGACGCCGATTGAACATTAATTTTCTTCCTGATTTCTTAGCTAACCACCCCTTCCCAAAATAACTCTTTTAAGAATAAAGCATTAATACATTAATAGGGAGTCCATGGTTGCCCTCGAAAGGGGAAGAAAATGGACCCCCTTCATTCTTTTCTGTCCTCCAATACTTAGGCTTTGCTCAAGTAGGTCTTCAAAGTGTTCTTCCTCAAGATAAGACCTCACCCCATGGCACAGAGCAGTATTCATGCTGAATTTTGAACTAAAGAAATGATGTCTCTGTTGGACCTCCACACAAAGGTCTCAAATTCTTTTGAATACTTTGAGTTGAAAGTCACACTCAAACACAATGGCAATGAGTTCTTTGAGTATGTTACCACTGAGCACCAGGATTAGGCTCAGAATCAAGCGTTAAGGGTTTGGAAGAAGCCAACAAGCTGGTCCTAGGGTAGAGAGGGAGCGAGCCAGATGGTGTCACCCTGCCCTGAAGCCATTTAGCTCCATAGATACAGCGCTGCTATTGCTAATTACAAGGCAAAGGCTCTGCACCAAGTGGGCCAGGGCTCATCAGGCTGCATCCGAGCTCCCCTGGCCTGCCTGGAGCCTTGTTTTTAGCTTGTTTAAGTGTAATGACAGTTTTTTGATGACCAGGTACTTATTACCTCATTAATTTCACTTTGCTCAGCTTTGTAAAATTTTGCAGCATAACCCCAATGTTTATAGTAATAGTAATGTACTGATGAATTATGTGGATGGAAATATTCACCGTTGACTTAAAAATGTAGTTTGGGCGCAAAAAGGTCTGGTATGACAGAAAGGGCTTTGAGAATGGAGCCCTGGGACTCAGGGTAAGTAATGTTATGGGACAATAAAAATCAAGGGTACAGGATTATACTGGAGACCCAAGGACTATATACCATATATGAACCAAAAAAACATGCACCATATGAAGAACTACATAGCAAATTCAGGACCAGTAATAACAGAATAGCTGACCTTCCCATCTTGCCTCAAATATCCTGACTATAGAGATAGATATATAATATTCTTACACAGTGGGAATTTTCCAGCATAAACTTTCTCATTTTCTGTGAATAATTTTTATTTGCTTTATGCTCTGTAACAAGTGTCTTAATGAGTAGTACCCTCGACAACTTCCCTGCCTGTAAAATCAAGCAGTAAATATCAAAGATAACCATAGCCCTTTTTTGTAGCAGACAAAATACATTTGTGTGAACTGTTTTCAAATACTAAAGTATTCAGACCTATTTTGTCCATGCAATTCAAATAGCACAAGGGATGAAGGAGGCCTTTGTTATCTATGCTAGCCTTTTGTTAGGATACAGCCTGCTGAAATGAAATCACAATCAGAAAAATCACAGTACAGAAGAACACTGATTTTAGAAACAAATTATTGGTATCATGAAGAATTGATGGATTTATGTTTGAGAGAACTAACCAAAGACGTTTTTATTTACAGATGAATGTTTGGCAATAAACTATTAAAGATACCTCGGATCAACTGGCGGATAACTATTGTAGAGTGAGAAACCTTTTGGAAGCCAATTTATTATCCCCTATAAAATCTGTAAACAGATCATGAGCAGATCATCCGTTGACAGTAGATACACTACTACAGAAAATCCTAGTAGCATTTCTAGATACTAGCAGAGTCCATCAGAAAAAAAATAAAAAAGAAGAAAATAATAACTGTATATTTTTCAAATACCAGATCTGATGAAGGTTGTATAACTAAAGTGCTAGCAGCTGAGCCTTTCCTCTTCATCTGCAAAGTGCTTTCCAGGACCATTTCAAATCAGCAAAGGCTCCAGCATGACCTGATATGGCCAGATGTAAGCTTGAAGACTAGTGCTTCGCACTAATAAAAATTATAATTATTTGCCAAATAAAGATTAGGTGGCAGAAATATAATTGGAAATTACCAAGAAACAGAGAAATTAAAATATACACAAAATGAATTCCATAGGTTTTACTCCAAAGGCATATCGGGCACAGCAAATTTCTAAGCTGGCAAGTGTGGCTTAGATTGTATGGCTCACGTTGTGTAATATTCTAACTCTGATGAGAAGTGCTGAGCTTTGAATCTAAATCAGACAGTTTGTTACTGACTTCTAATTGCTAAAAAAATTTATGGCTTTTTTTTTTTTTAGGGCAGACCATACTTTCAAATAAAATAAAACAGATATTAACATCACACCATTGTTCAAATGTACTGAAATTTTCAGATTGTTTCTGAAACATTTCAGCTTTTTCCCAGTCTTGGTTAAAAAAAATCTTTTTTTGATTTACTTAGTTTCACAGTACAATGAGTGAAAATATGCATATTTCCCTTTTCATTATCAAACTAATCTTAAGATAAGATAATTTCTGCAAATTTTTGCTGTCTCAGCTTGACCTCTGTTGTCAGAGAGAGAAAACACTGTAAAAGGGTGACTTGTCACACTTTTCATAGCTGTCAAGAGCTGAATTTGACATAGCACTCTATTTCAGTTTCCTGATTGTGAAATATGAATAAGAACACTTACTGACTTTAAAGAATGTGTTAAATATAAATCAGTGGTTTATTGCCTGATCAGATATTATACCTGATAGCCCTGGGAACAGTCCCTGTGATTCCTTTCTTACTGATTAACCAGTTTAAAAATCTGTGACACGACTTAACCTTTTATCTTCTAGCTATGCTTTAATTGTAATGAACTTTTATGGACCCCTTTGCCAGAAAGAGAGACATAAATTACATGAATTAGTGTGATATAAATCTATTGTTTATTAATTTTTTAGTAACTACTTATGAGTTAAAAAGGCATCAATTTCACGTGTGTGAATTTGCCCCTATGCACTGAGTCAGATAGTATTCCACCTCACTTTAAATACCCTCTAAATGAATCTCGTACTAGCACTGAGATGAGGCATATGAGTCTGTAACTCTCCAGATGTTCTTTTTTTTTTCAGAAATTAAAGTAAAAAGCAGAATACCAACCCAAGAACCTGCACAATGGGTAAACTAACACTGTTTTTCTGTAACAGTGGTAACCAGATGAACAAACATAGGAAAAACACTAGCTATGTTATTTGTTTCAGTCATAAAATCATAGGATGCGTAGAATCATAGCATGTTCTACACTGGAAGGGACCCTTATAGATAATCTAGTTCCAACCTCCACTGCCATGGGCAAGAATTCTTCTCATGAGACCAGGTTGCTCAAAGTCCCCTTCAAACTGGCCTTAAATACTTCCAGGGACGGGGCACCCCCTACCTCTCTGGGCAACCCATTCCAGTATCCAATTACCCTCACAGCAAAGAATTTCTCGTAACATCTAATCTAAATCTGCCCTCTTTCAGCCTAAAGCCATTGCATCTTGTCCTGTCGCTGGATGTCCCTGTAAAGAGCCCCTCCCCAGCTTTCTCATAGGCCACTTTTAAGTACTGATTTGTACTTAGTGAAGCCATGTTAGCTGTTCCAAATCATCTCCTCATTTTCCATGTGTTTTAGCACAGTTTCCTGGAGAATCTGCCCCATGATCTTGCTGGTCACAGCGTTGAGACTGACTGGAGTGTTCCTTAGGCCTTCCTTTTTCCTCTTCTAAGAACAAGGTTTATGTTTCCCCTTCTCTGCCACGACCTCTCACACATGATGGCTAGTGGCTTAGTCTCTTTGCAGGTTCCTGGTTTGTCTGCTGTTTCTCCGTAGTCCATCAATTAGAATGACTGACCAGGTTTGTCCTTGATTATTGTTTGTTAATGCTAATTTGCCAGGGTTTATGTCTCTCCATGTTTTGTCTCCCTCCCTTTCCTTATCCTTCCAAATGAAAAAAATAAACACCTTCACAACCTACATAAACCTTCCCAGTTTGTGTGATTGATCAGGTTTGCTGTCTTCACCATCTACATTACTATATATTGGTCAGGTTTCTCTCTGTATGTTCTTGTTTTGTGGTTCCTTTGACCAGGTACCATTAGAGAAGCAGGCCATCTCCTTACACTTACTCCTTTAATAAGCACTTTCATGCAGGGTGCAGATACCTTCATATTGACCCGGTATAACTGATGAGTGCCCACAAAAAGAGTGTTTCACATTCTCCATTTCCCCCATCACCAAGGTTTTGATTCTGTCATCTTTTGGCAACAGTCTACTCAGTTCAGGGGTGAAGAACTATTTCATTGTTCAGCTACACTTCTATTCCACTACAGCAGTGGGATAAGGAAGAGATTTCTAGTGAGATTTCTATCCCAAACCTAACCAAAGCTGTCATCTGTGTTTTAAAAAAACAAATCTTCATTTTGCTTGTACATTGTCTGTAAGACTATAGTGTTTTAACAGGTAACAGAAGTCTTTGCTTGCCCTTCTGAATTAATTTATAGGAAAAATGTTTTAGAGAAAAAAAAAGAAAGCAAAATAAATTCCGTTACTTCTTTTGAGGTGCTGGACTTACAAACTTTAAAACATATTTGTTATTCCATTTCTGTCTTCGAATCTTAGTATTTTGGTTTCAAAAAAAAATAAGCTACACTTACAAACTAGTCAGTGATATTAGGAAGTACTACTTTGCTTGTCTAAGAAATTGTATGTTAATTTAACCTTTATTCAATGGTTTCAAATGTACTGACTAAATGAAATTAGCTGTCAAATTATTTTCTGATATTTAATATGTCCTCAGTTACTTATGATTTTTTTTTGGTCCAGAGCTCCTGCCTATGGGTTATACCTATACAAACACAGAATTATTATAGAGTAAAAATATTACACAAATTTCCTGAAAATGGTTCCAGCTAAGGTGTGGGCCAACCAACTCTGTCATATTTAAAAGGTCACACATTCAATAGAGAAAACTCAAATAATAATAGGGTTTGTTCACCACTCAAGTTCATAAAAGACATAGAATATTTGAGCCCTTTAGCAAGTAATTTCAACTCTAAGACTGAATGTTCTTAGGGCAGGTTTCTTACAGTAGGTCTCTTGCATAAAAGCTCTTGACTCTTGCTTCTCTAAAAAATTATTCAGAATACTTAAACCCATATATGTTGAGAAATCCTGTGGCAAGTTTTAAGATGACTTTAAGGTATGAATGTATGTCTATTCTGTTTGTTTGTGTTTCAACTGCAGAAGCCTAATAGTGTCACCAGCCAGTGGTGAACTCAGTAAATAATTCCTTACAGTTCTGTATCATCAATTTTTAGCTTAGCTTCAGTCCAGCATTTTAGATTTCTGGGCTAGGAGAACACTGCAACCTTAGTTGTCTATGGAAAAGGATGGGTTTACCTCCTAAAATTATTTATGAAGGAAAAAATTACTTCAGAGATTCAGCCTATGTTTAATATTTGGGATTTGGAATCCATCAAGCATGTTTCCTGGAGAAATGCCATTCAGGATTTAATTTGCTTTAAAGACTAAAGGCATAGGGCCAAACTATTTACTGAGGGCCAATTCATGCACATCCAGGCCTCCTAAATATCCATTCAATTGCATTACTCTCCCACTTCCTGGAATAGTTTAATCTTTTTTTGTAAGTGCAACGATGAAAGAGGTGCTGCGGCACAAAGAAGCACAAACGAGGGCCAGGATGAACAAGGTTTTGATACAGGGATAGGAAGAAAACCACATTTAAACAACATAATCCAGGCAGTTACCAAGAAGAACTGGAACAGATTCAGTTAATGTCATAAAAACCAGAATTCAGAATGCATTTATAATTTAAATTTATATACTATTTGCATTTAGTATGCAATTTAGACCACTAGTGTGTCCTAAAGAGCACTGAGCATCTTCAGTGTCCCTTTAAGAATAAACAGAAGTCTCCCGAATATCTCAGTATTTGAGGACAGCAAACTGCCCTAATACAATATAAATAAAAGAAATGGAAACAACCCAACTGACATTTAGGGAATCCTAAATCTCAACAAACAATAGCTGTTGAGATAGATGGAAGAGTCCCTTCCCTAAGGGCAGGGAAGCAAACAATGCATATGCAAAACAAAGAAAACAATCATCCTGTCTCTCCACTGTTTGAAGTTCCTGCCCCAGAAATAGGACCTGCTGTTAAACAATGGGAATTTCTAACTACACAAGATCTAACAGTTTGTTTTCTTTACATCCTAGATAGCAAAGAAACACTAAATCTGGGATAATTTCCTATTGTCTGTTTACTTGAGCACTTAATTATACATAAGATACATGGACACTCATTGACTACAGTGTTCATATTCACAAATTTATGAATATTTATTGCTCATTAGTAAATTCTCCATCCCTCTGGAGATTGGTTCCAAATTCTGCTTTCAAACTGTCCCTCCCAGATAAATTAATCCCTTCCCAAGATGGTTCTAGCTTCCAGCTTTTTATAATTTTATTATGTCTCCTTTTGTTTGGAAAGGGGAATTAGTTAATTTTTCAAGCTTCCCAAATTAAAAACATAAAATATGAAATAGTCTTAGATAATGGCCCTTGTGGTCATTTCGACAATGGTTGTTGGGTGTCTAACTTGTATTTAGGAGACTTAGCTCCTTTTGAAATCAGTAGCTGTTTAAGAAAAACTGTCTTCCATATTTCAAACTAAAGGAATCAAGAAAACATTTAAGTGCTTACCTCATAAACTGTAATTGACCTTTCAGGTTTGCTCTCAGGAAACAGTTTATTTTCTCCAAAAAAGGACATGGTTGCTGTGTGAACAACTGCTGGGGAAACCAATTTCACTATATAAGTTGAATTTCATAGGGTTTAGAGGGGAAAATGCTACTTTTTAACTAACCATCATCTGCCTATAACAGATGAATAATGGCGGTAAATTCTTTTTATTATTTCCTTATGGTTGTGAATCTGTTCAGTTAAGAATGACCTTCATTTGCTACTTTTGAAGAGATAACAGATGGAATCAGTAGAATAAGTCATATTCAGATATACATTTAAGTGGATAGACAGAAAATTGAATGCAATAAAAGATAGGAGAAAGCAAAATGATGGGGATAAATTGTAAGATATTACAAGGTTCTGAAGGCTAGGAATCAGGAAAAGCTGGGATTAAAAGAAATGTGACATACATAAGAAGATAGGGAAGAGGAAAATATAAAAGACAGGGTTCAAAGTTTTTATTCATACTAATTTTCAGGTCTTGTGTTAGCAAATTTGGAGGTTTTCATCCGTTAAAAACCAAAAAAGTATCCTCTAATTTGACATTGTCCTTTTAAGTATCTGCATATTTTTTTCTTGCTTACTAAAAATGTTAATAAATAATGTTCAGTAATATTGGATTACTGAACTTCTTAAATAATTAATAAATTACATGCAAAGAGACTCTAATTTTTAGATCAGAGCAGGGTTTTCTTCTTTGTGTAACTATCAAAATTATTTTTTATTGAAACAATTGTCCAAAGGTAATGTACTAAATCACAGATTTTTTTGCTTTGCTAGATTTGTAATTGTATTCACCTTTTAGAAAATTGAAAAAAATTCATCTCTGTGGTGTTCCACCAGGTATATTAACATAATCAGTGATATACTTCTTTAATGCTGTGTTCATATTGAAAAAAAAAACGAACATGAACCTTGTGCTAATTAGACACATGAAAAATCCAGTGAGATGCAAAGTGTTAGACTTAATGGTACCTCAGATTACACATTTTAATCAAAACTGTGAAGTTAATACATAATGCTAATGGTACCACAGAAATTAATTCAAACAGATATATTGTAACATACTGCTAGGCTTAAGTGCATTTCTCTTTAGAGGTTTCTAATCTACTGCCTAATTATCTAATTAGTAACAAGTACTTCTAATTTTTTAAACTTTTAATGAGAAATCTTGGCAGACTGAATACTGTTTTCTTTTTTAGCAGAAAATATATAAAACATAATTGCTACTTATGAGCAATAATGTATCTTTATCAATTTACGTCAGGGCAATATTTTAAAGCCTATACTTGTCAGTAAAAGGCATTGAATCTATAACTTTTCTGTGACGTCTAAAACTTCAGAAGGTGCTAAGGAAAAGGTGCAGGCAGCCTCAGTATCTTCCTGAACATATTTTGATGCCATGCCAGCACTGAATAAAAATATTCATGCCCCCGTCTATTCCTACTGATCATGAACAGGAAGTCTTGAGAAGATAAAATAAAACAATTTTAGCTTCTGGATTTTGTGCTTCCTACTCCAGTGCATCATGCACTCTGAATCATGTGTGGTAATGAAAAGAGAATCATTACACATTAATCTGGACCCATTTTTAAAATTTTATCCATGCACATAGCGTCCCGTCCTTTGAATAAATGGAACTGTTAATGTTCTGTTCAGTAAGAAAGAGCCTTGTGACATAGGAAAGAAAACAGGTAAGCAAGCTTTTGAAGAAAATAAATTACTGTTATATATGTGATTCTCTTGTATATCTTACTACAGAAGAAGTACAGTAGAAAATTTGCATCAGCAAACAGAACAGTTTTGGAAAAACCTCTCTTTTGATTTCTTGGTAACTTCAGGATAAAATTCTGCTACTCTAAGGAAGCCACTACAGCAAGACACAAATTTATTATCACCACATACCTAGCCTAAGAATTGTTAACATTTTAGAATAGCTTTTTCGTTTACCAAACTTTGCTACAGACAACTTTTCTTTTAAGACTGAAGTCCTGAAAAAACACAGGCCAGTCTTATCCTTTCTCCTAAACTGCTATTTCAGCCCACTCTTTCAAACTTGGTAACTCTACACTGTGTACAAAGGGCTCTGTAATTTCCTCCCTGCACTTCAGCCCTTCTATGAGTGATTTCAGTGCAACTGCTCATGCAACTACAGAATCATGCTTCTCTTCAGTAACAAAGTATAGATCTGTCTCTCAATGTCCAGCTCAAAGTGGTCTTCTGGAAAAGTTTCTTCTTTAAAGAGTTTTCTCATCTTACTTAGTTACCCAAGAAAATGAATAGAATTCTCTATTTCCACAACTAAGCTGAATGAAACACTGGGAAGAAGGCTTAGTTCATAGGAAGGAGAGTGAAAGTGTCTAATTTTTGTAAGCAATTTTTGCCAAAACAATTCTTACAAACTTTACAAAGACTTTGCACTTACACTTTTTATGTTGCCATTCTTGCATCAAAATCTTCCTGTAAACAAAAAGAAACAAACAAGATATAAAAAGCAAAGAATTCACTGTTAGTGGAATTAATAGTTCTGAGTCTTATGGTCCCAATCACCTAGTTAATACAGAAAAGTCTTAATAATAATGCATTTCAAGCCTGCATACAGTAAATACCTTCCCAGTAATTGACCCCTTTCTCTAGTAAAAAAAATGACAAATTTTTCTATTTTGGTAGACCAAAGCCTTTTAGAATATGTTCATATTATCGACCTGCAATTAGAAAGGAAGAACTGAAAAAAAAGTTTAAAAATCCTCAAACTAAATGTTTGGTTCAAATTAAATATATTTTATATCTAAAAGCTAAATTCCCCCACTTATAATTGATATGCTATGTATAAAGCTATAGATGGCCTTACTATAGAAACTAAAGGAAGTATTTAATATTTTTTCCTGATATTATTTTTTCATGCTTGAATGGTGTTTACATCATTCATATGCTGCAAACTCTTTGGTTTAGCTCCCTTTTTGATTGTGGAATCATTCTGCCTTTCATCCCAATTAAATTCTAAGAAAATCATGTTGTCATTTCTGGGTATGATGAAGAGGTCAGAGCAGAAGTCCCACACTGGGATCTCACTTCTCCTGGATTTCAGAGATTTTTATTGTGGTGTCTTGCACAAATAAATTTGGAAATAAATCACAAAGGCAATAATCCTAATCAGACAGGCCTGTTTCAGAAAGTGCATTGCTCATGCTTCTTGATCAACACAGGGGTGCTGAACTCTGGTGTTTTGCTTTGGTTTTATTTAGATCCTTTTCTAGTGAGTGAATTACAGAGAACAGATAATGACACAAATAAGGTAGATTAGAGGGAAGGCATATTCTTAATGCACTTAATAAATGACTCATAAAAATGCTAAACCACAGATGTCAAATTACTCTGACTGTACAATCTCAGATACTTTCTGGCAAAATTTTCCACTCAGTCAGTTCTCTATATTTCACAGTATTGTAAGTAGTGCTGGTGAAAACAAATTAGATACACTCCAAGTTTCCTTCTTTTTCCCTTCAAA
This sequence comes from Loriotus luctuosus, assembly GCA_035582745.1. Classification (NCBI taxonomy): domain Eukaryota; kingdom Metazoa; phylum Chordata; class Aves; order Passeriformes; family Thraupidae; genus Loriotus; species Loriotus luctuosus. Next base: position 71,073,476 of record JAWWEY010000001.1, on the reverse strand, counting down.
AGATCGTTAGAACATCTGAAGCTAAATCCAAATCAATTTTTTTTTTTTTAATTGGGAAAATATAGCTCAGATAAATTGTTTGTGGGACTTAGGGTTTTCACGGCTTTAAATATTATTTGCAAAATTTTCATATTTATGGTTTAAAATGTGTGCCCTTGACAGCGCATTTTCAAATATGTTTAAATATAATATTTTGGATAGATAAATGAGATATGAAAATATTATAAATAAAATTATAATATTTTGACCTATTCAGATTTTTGGTTTATGTAAACCAAGTCAATGGGATTATGGCAGTTAAAAGCATGAGAATTTGGTCAGGGAGACTTATCTTTTGTCCTTTAGTTCAGAGTCTGAGATAGTTTTAACCACAGTGACACACAATCAAACGCAGCAATAACAGTACATATTATTCTCCCTCAGGATTGTGGAACTTCATTAATAATGCCAGCCAACATTGTTTTCAGGGTCAAGTCATGTTTCAGGTTTCTAATCTGCAAGACCAAACTACTGTAAAAATACATGAAAAGCCTATCTTGCTGGTTCATGAAAACTCAGAAGCTTATCATTTGTCAAAAAGTGATCTTGCTCAGGCTCTCTGTCTCTCTCTTTTATTAAATACAACTCTTCATCCTCATCCCCAAGTGCTGCAGATCTATCTGCCTTTTTTACAAAACAGTCTTCTGAAACTTCTGAAATTTTCAGAGTTTAGCTTCCGTGGGCATTTTCTTATGCTTCAGCCATCTGAGGCTTGGTGCTGCATTTTATAGTGTAGATCCCAAACCCCCAAGCTCCTTGTAATTTTCTTAAATTTAAGAAAAAAATTAAATTTATTTAATTATACCCTCATTAAGAAAGAAAAGAAAAAACTAGAAAATTCTTAATTTCAAAAAGTAGTTTTTAATTTATTTATTTTAATTTATTTTTCTAAACAATGTAACCAAATTATAAAACAAATCAGTAAATAAGAGTTCAGTACTGTATCAAAAAATAAAATCATAGAATCATTAGGGCTGGAAAAGGTCTATAAGATCATTGAGTTCAGTTGTTAACTCAGCATAACAATCTCCCCCATTAAACCATGTATCCATGTGCTGCATCCCCAAGTCTTTTGAACATTTCCAGGGATGGTGATTGCTGAACCACCTACAGTGGGTCTCAGCCATTAATGCAGCCTGCCCAGATCCCTCTGTAGAACCTTGCTACCTTCCAGCAGGTCCTGTTGAACTTTATGTCATCTTCAAACTCTCTGAGGGTGCACTCAGTCCCCTTATGCAGATCATCAATAAAGATATCAAGCAGAATTGGCCCACAGATTGTGTATCTGAAAACACAATTTATGACCATCCACTAGCTGGATTGAACTCCATTCACATTCATTCACAGACAGAGTAAAATAAATGATAATATTATTTTATTATTAAATGATAATATTGTTATGATTCAGGAAACCCTAAGAATGTTTTTGTAAAATGCTTATTAAAATCTAAAAATATTGAAACTAAAAGTAATTGGTCAAAATAAAAAAACCTACCTTTTTTTCTTTTCCACCCATTTGGTTTGATGAAAGATTTGCACTTTCCAAAGAATATTACTAAAAAAATGCAGGATAGTAAATGTTTCTAATTCAGTAAGCAATCTTACACTTCACTGAGTTCTCTGAAATAAGCCTACCTTTAATTTCCATGTATATTTTTGGATAGAAAGGGTGACTTAACATTTCTGGATTGGTTTAACAGCTTGCCTGTGTTTGTTTGTATGTCTAATTTAATTTAATTTTCCTGACCTATACATTTGCTTTAATTACTTTATTTGCTGTGTGAAGCTGAGAAATAAAAAATCTTGGTAAGTCTTAGATTTGGCAGATTTAACTTTGTGATCCCAAGCAAGTCATCAAAATTCTCTCATTTAAAAATTTGTTAAATGGAGCAATAAAATCAAAGTTTACCTAATTAAGGACTGTACTGGGTTTGCACGGCCAGGTTTTGCTAGCAGTGGGACTACAGTGGATTACAGTGGTGCCTGTGAGAAGATGCCAGAAGTTCCTTCACATCTGGTGGAACCAATGCTGGCTCCAGGACAGACCTGCTGCTGTCCAAGGCCGAGCCCATCAGAGACAATACCTGAAGTAGTTGTGTCCAGGGAAAAGAGAAGTGATAATATGTGAAGTGACAACTCTGCAGACACCAAGGTCAGTGCAGAAGGAGGGGCATGAGGTGCTCCAGGTACCAGAGCTGAGATTCCCTGCAGCCCGTGGTACAGCCCATGCTGAAGCAGCTGTGCTCCTGTAGCCCACGGAAGTTCACAGAGGTGCAGAGATCCGTCCTCATCCTGTTGAGGACACCTGTGCCAGAGCAGGTCACTGCCCAGAAGAGGACTGTGAACCTGTGAGAAATCCATACTGTAGCAGGCCCCTGGAAGGGACCTGAAGACCTGTAGAGAGATGAGCCCATGGTAGAGAAGGTTTCCTGGTGAGACTTGTGACCCTTTTGGAGACCCACACTTAAGCAGGCTTCCTTTGAAGGACTGCAGCCCTTGGAAAGGGACCCACATTGGAGCAGTTCATGAAAGAGCTGTAGCCTGTGGGAAGGATCCCATGCTGGAGCAGGGCGAGAATTCCTCTCCCTGAGCAGAAGTCAAAATAACATGTGATGAATTGACCACCATTTCCCCATCTCCCTGTACTACTAGGGGGGAGGAGATAGATGCTGAGATGGAGGGATGGGTTGAGGGAAGGTGTTTTTAATATTTGTTTCACTTCTCATTATCCCACTCTGTTTTTGACTGATAATAGATCCAATTGATATCCCCAAGTCAAGTCTGTTTAGCCTGTAATAGTAACTGATGAGTTATCTCTCCCTGTCTCAACTCATAAGCCTTTACATCTATTTTTTCTTCCCTGTCCGGTTGGGGAAGGGAGTGATAGACAGCCTTGGGTGCATACATGACATCCAGTCAGGGTCAACGTACCACAGACAGTTTCATAAGTTATCAGTGTAATGGTTTGTGAAGTCATTCAACAGTAGGATATGAATGATATGTAAATAAGACTCAAGTCTTTTTATAAATTAAGCACCAATTGAAAAGTATAAAATAACTAAGTGTTATGTTTAGTAATTCAGGGTGATTTCCAGCAGTGTTATGTATGTTTTGTATGTTATGTATGTATTTCAATCAAAAACTCAGAGCATGAGGGGATATACAACAAGGTATTCATTCTAAAGCTGCTCTGACTAATCTCATAGCTCCATTTTTTTCCTTCCTAATATGCTTAGATTCTGAATGGCCAATTTTTCCTTCTCTCATCAAAATCTCTAATTTCCCAAGTACTTCATTCATAACCTTTCAAGTATGTCCACACTCTTTTCTGTTCCAAGTAGTGTCTTAGTTTTGTTACCACACTAAGATCCCTTTCAACTCCCCAGCCCTCTGGATGCCATCCTCAACTACACAGTACTACTGTGCCACCCCATGTTTATACCCTGCCCTGAAGGTCCTGTGTTCATGAACCTCATTTTTCTTGCCCTCTGAATCCTGTATATTGCATAGTCCACTCCCTCACTTTCTGCACAATTTAAAAATGCGGTCCCACAATTTCTGCTGTTGCTTTCCCACTGATCATGGAAACTTGCTTTTTATTCCCATCTTCCTTACTCCCTGCTTCGTCAGAAACATAGACTTGGCTGCAGTAGGAGGGATTTACCGTAACAAGGCATTTGCCAAAATCTAGTTGGATGCAAGCAACAGCACAGAAACTGAGATCCAAGAACAAAAAGGGCAAAAGGACAGACTTTGCCCAAGAAACTGTTAGTTGTTCTTTTTTTTTTTTACTTACAGGACTTGGCGAACGGAGAAAATTGTAATTTTTCCAGTTGGACAAATCTGAAGGTGATGGTACAGACTTGCAGAAGGATTTGAAAATGTTATATGAGTAGTATCTGCTGATGGAATTCAGTGTTGGTAAGTGCAAGGTAGTATGCCTGAGGGAAAATATGACAGGAAGTTAGCTGCTGCTTCTTGTGTAAGTGATCCTGAAGCTACTGTTGACAGTTCTCTGAAAATTTCAATTCAGTGTTCAGCATCAGAGAGATGAACAATATATTAACTATATATACTGTAAATATTTAAGAATGATAATTATATTATAAGTATTATATATTAATTAACATATGGTTTGTAAGCAGTGCTGTGTGCAGTTCTTATGACCTTTTTTCATCAGTAAAAAAGTCTTTAAAAGGAAGAAGAGATTTTCTATCAAAATTATTTCCTACTTTTGGGCATGGGAAGGTTAGCATTTCAACTTATGAAAATGAGCTAAATCCGGGACACTTTAGTAAAGACAGTTAAAATCATGAATTAATGGAACAAGTAGATAGCGATTATTTCTCATTATCTAAAAAATAACTAGTACCTAATGAAATTATCCAGTACCTGATAAACTCTTTTAAGCACAAGCATAGAAGCACTTTTGTGTATAATTAGCTATGATAATTTATAATAGAAATATGTTTTGGGTACACATTTAGCTTGGCAATATTTAATCATAAGCTGGCTTTGGAATGATAACCCATGGAAGGTTTATATAGTGTATGCCCTATTTCCTATATCATTAAATTAAACATCTACCACTGCGTAGTGTCAGAAGCATCTGAAGAAGTAAAAAATGCTCCAGAGTTTTGCAAGTTCTGCTGCTGCTCTCCCACTGATCACACAAAAGATACATTAGCTTAAAAAAAATAAAATCCCAAAACACCTCACACTCCTTCCCTCTCCCCTCCACCCCCCAGTATTATTTCTTTATTTCTTTCCATTTAATGTTAAGAGCTTGGCATAATCCCACTTGAAAGATCAAATATAAGTAATAGCATAAATTAGACCTGTAGACCTATGGAAATTAAGTTAATAACTTGAGGTGTATTTTTCACAGTGATTCGCAGATGCATTGATATTAAACATTTTTTTTCCTGCATTCTGTTATCTATTGCACAGTTGGTTTTGCTACTAGCCCCAACTGGACCCAAGTTCCTAGCACAGTTATATTTTCCAGGATCAAAACGTGCCATGAAATCTATTTCAAAGAAAGCAGCAAAATCATGCAAATCTTTGATGCTTGCCACAGCTCCCCCTGCCAAAAGAAGAGAGAAATTCTATGAGAGAATTTCAGCAAAGAGAAACTATATCAAAAAAGGAAAAAAACCCAAACCCTTACTGGTCCGTAACTAGACCATTAACTGAAAGTCTCCTGGAAAGTAGCAAGATATTATAAAGTTTTTTTCACTAAAGAAATAAGCAGAAGGATTCCTGAAAAAATTATATGTTTTCGACACTACACACTTTTTTTTTCTAAAATTAAAATGTAATTTACTTTTGAAACCATAAAATTATATTTTGAATGGTAAAGTTCATACGTAAGTATGAAGATGATATGAAACATCAAAGCAATAACACTATGTTATGATGCACAAAAAGGCCAGAACAAAGTAGTAAATGTCAATTGATAAACAAGAGACAGAAACCATGGCTTTGCATCAGGTTTTGCAAATGTTTAGTTTCATAAGCAAAGTACAGTTTCTATTAAAATGAATGTCTTTCCAATTACATCAACAGACACTGAATTAAGCCTCAGGTCTGGAGGTTTTAAGTACATCATAAGTCAGAGGCGGAATACATTTGTGACTTCTGTGACATAGTTTCACATCTAACATGTAAGTGTTACTCTATAGGAATCTATGATGATATAAATAAAATTAAGAGGTCTAAACACATATAAATATATGACAGATACAAATAAGTGAGAGGAATAATCCAGGTAAGAAACAGTAAGAATACTGTATTATTATGTCAAATGAATATATATTTTTCACAGCTATTTATCACAACTTTTTTTGTATAACAGCTAGAATTTCTGAAGAAATTGACATTTTATGAAGGAAAGACCACTGCAAACATAAGCATACCCTCTAACTTTATATGTTGAAATAAAAATGTCTTCCTAGTCAGTCTTTCTTTTTCTAGATGAAAATTAACCGTTTTCATGTAGTTTTTTCTCCTCTCCTAGATTTAAAGGATCAAATTAATATGAAACTTGCATTTTCCTAATTAATTTAGGAGATTTCTACATTTAGGGGAAATTTGACTGTTAACAAAAAAAAAGAAGAGGGGAAGAAAAATAGAGCACATGAGAGAGATTGAAAGCAGGTCTTTCAATGAAATAAAATGGGTAAGTTTCAGAGAGAACTAGTTTATGCTATGTGGCTGCTAAGAATGCAGCAGGGATTTAGAGATTCAGGGGAAGAAGAGAAGGATGTGCAGTCAGGTTTAGTGAGCTATATAATCTACTTAAAAGTTTGATTAGGAATTCTATTGTATCTGGACAGCAGGCAGACTGCCTCGTAGACAAGAAGGAAAGCAATGGGTTCTTAAACTTTCATGTGGCAGCACTCCCATTGTTGTCTCTTTTTATTAATGACATGGAGGCAACCACGATAAGTCTAAATGGGCAGAGCACTGATTGGCTTAAGTGAACTTCCTATCTATAAAGCCCCTATAGTCTCCCTGTCTGCTGGATTTCTATAGCAACAACTGAAGGGCAGCAGCACATTGATGAAAAAAGTAGCAAAACCCTCTCCTGCAGGTATAATTTGTTCTTATCTTAACTTCAATTCTCTTTCAAAGATCACTCTTTTTCTATTGGAGGATGTCAAACTGTGTTGTCTTCAGAGAGAGGAGTAAAACAGTGATGCCTACAGTCCTGACATAACATACACTCCAGAACGCAGATACAGATAAATGAATATCTGCATTCAATGCATGCATTTTCTAAGTACATCTTGTACCTTGTTACTTGTTTATTGTAATGTCCTCAGGTACTGGGAATTACCTATAGCATTAACCTATGACCTATAACTGAGCTAAATTCAAAGGATTATTTTCTCAAATAATCATCTGGCTTTTCTATAAGAAGTACTTGAGATTATGTGTTATGAAAATATTTTAGAATAATGCGATTCTAATGTAACATCTGTAAGAAGGTTATAAAAGAGAGAAAGTTGTTTAAAGGAATATGCAAAATCTGTAAAAAACCAATTTCAGTAATTCATATGTTAGTGAGTTTCTCTGTATTAACATAACAATCTCTACATTCTCTCAGATTGTTTTTTAATTATGCATATGACTACTGGTTCTTTTTTCCATTTCACACTGTAGACACAACTGCATTCCACAAGTTGCATTAAGTGCTTATTTGCCATTAACATTGAAGATTATAAGTATGCTGTGCTTTAAACTTCACATTATTACTCTGCAAACAATATATTACAGTATTGCCATCTTATTGCAGGGGTTCCATACTGTTGTCTCCTTATCACGAAAGTTTCATACCTTCTTGGTGTTTCTCATGGGCAGCTCCTCAGAGCGCTGACTCTCCATCCTTCACAAAGCAGCCAACTGACTCCAGTTCCCTTCTCAACCAGCCACCCCACACTTTTATAGCACTCTTCTTCTCATTGGTTATAGCTGTGGCCTGTTAAAGTCAGGCCTCTTCCTAATCTTTGATAATTGGCCCGGCTGCAACTCCTAAGGAGTAAGATTACTTTTTACACTAACTTTATTTTCTTATATTCTATTCCCCTACATTACAAAATATTTACAAATATTTCCTTATTTCATAACATAAAATACATTTATGTTAGTTGCTCTGTAAATGAAATAAAGGCAAGTTCAAGGTCATAGGCTAAACATAATTTTATTCTAGCCTTGCATATGCAGTAACAAAACCTATATTCATTCATGTCAACAACATCATAACAACCGATGCTGAAACATTTTAATACAAGAAAGAAGGTGCTATAATTATTTGACTTCCCAACAATTTCTATTTTTCCTGCAGCTTATTACAATACTTTCATTTTTTCCCTCTAAAGTATATTTTATTCTGAGTGCACACAAGATGATTGCATCATTTATACCATAATGTGTTCTTGTTATCATCTGATTCAAATAGATTTTTACTTTCTGTATTTATGTCAGAGAGAGATTGTGAATTGACTGTGAAATCCTTGAAATGATGACCTGAATCTGACATAACTTTAAGTAGTTCTTGCAGTTTTTAACATAAATTTTCCACTAAACATATAAGTTTCCACTAAATCAAATTGCTTAAGAAATACAGGAACAGAACATTTTACTCCTGCATATCATCCTATGTTCATCAAGCTTCTGTAAATCAGAAGAAATTTTTCTTGATTATGTTTAGGGACAGAACTTCAAAAATCAAGAGCAATGCAGATGGAGGAGAGCTTTTGAGTTATTTTATTATACTTTATTATAGATGGGTTTTATCCATTATATCCACTGGATATTTATTTCACTACTGCAAATTTTTATTTTCCCTCCCCTCCAAATACCTGAAGAAATTACTAGATAATTTATTGCTGGCTGCTGGCCACCACCAATTTTAGACTTATGGTCCCAAGTAAATTAGGTAGACAGTACAATAATCCAAAAGTAAAATACATTTCAAGAGGAAAAACTAAACTGCTTCTTTTATTAATTATCATAAGTTTTAATGAGCACAAGGTCTAGTTACTCTGAACTCCGCTCTACATTTCAGAGATGGTAAAGAAGGCTCCTAATTACAGCACATTTTTACTTCTTCAGCATATCTATATTCTGCTGCATGAATTAATTGAAAGAAGATGCAATTGACTTCAGACAGTATATAATATTTTCTTTCATTTCAGCAGACGTTCATAGCTATGGAAATTACAGACCAGAGAAGAGAAAAGACATGATCAAAACATATCCTAAGCCCTGAGGTCTTCAGTGCTTGGGAAGTAACATAAATTCCTGTCTAGTCATGCTAAAAAATATCAGCATAGAATTCCAGATCAGCTCTGTGTCTCAGAAAAGATATGATCTAATAGCTTTTATGGAACACTCTTCAATATTCATGTTCAGAGCAGCAAAGCTATTTGCGGCATCATGGACACTTAAACACATAAAGAAAAATGGCACAAGGAGATAAAACTGAAATAATACTATTTCAAGTCATCAAAGAATCATTATAGGAAGAAAGGACAAACAGTTCAAATAGATAACTATGAGGCATAGCAGTGCACTTTTCCTTGCTGAATATTTGACCAGAGGTGATTAGAAAAAGTGTGTCAGGAACAGCAGAGGGAATCTGGGGAAATATCTGCAGTAGAAAATGTTTCCATTTGTGGTGGGTTGACCTTGGCTGGACACCAAGTGCCCACCAAGCCATTCTATCACTTCTCCCCTCAACTGGATAGGGGAGTGAAAATATGATGAAAGGCTTGAGATAAACACAGGGAGAGATAATTCAGCAAGTACCACCACAGGCAAAACAGACTCCACTTGGAGAAATTAATCTAACCTATTGCCAATTAGAAGTCGAGTAGGATAATGAGAGATAAATCCAAATCTTAAACCACCTTCTTTGTACCCATCCCTTATACTTGGCCTCTGCCTGTCTTCCTGTTTCCATCTCTCCGGGTCACATTTACTGTTAAATAAAAACCATACTGTTGGCTTAGGCATATGGTCTTTTTTTGCACCTTAATTGCAGCAGAGGCATCTCTTATAATCAAATCATAACTGTTTGTCATATCCATGAAGTCAGAGGACAGAATCAAGTGTTGCTTTTTAGACTGTAGCTATTGAACCAGTATTGCTTATATGAAAAACATAATTAAAGTGCTAATTACAATTCTAAAGGAACAAAAAATATGTTAATCATGACGCAGCAGAAATTGACAGGCTGTAAGTCTCTAAATAGAAGCATTATTTTTATAGCTTTCCTCAATGTGATATAGAAAGGAAAGATGAATTACATAAAATACAGAATTAACAATTGAAGAAAATGGGAGGCAAAAAACGTTTTGGAAGTGATGAAGTACAGTAAACTGAAACAACATGAGATTGAAACAGAAAAGGTTTGCTATATATTCTTTCCAGAAAGTAGAATTTGTGCAAATTAATTCCTTATGTTCTCTTGGTTTTAGAAGGCTAGATAGAACAAGATTAAGGCATAGGTAACCCATAGAAAAGCAGAAAAACCTATAAGGAAAATGTCCTTTGTACATTGAGAGGTAATCATAGCAACACAAATCCCCAAACCAGCATGATATCTGATGGCATGTATTGGATGTGTCCTCCCTCTTCAGGGTGAGAAGTTGTGAAGAGCAGCTGCAGTGATGCTGAGAATAATTTTAAAATTGCAGTCATTCAAAGGAAAATCACTAAGAGAATTCTCAAATTGTAAAGAAAATAGTTAATGATCATCACAGGTTAAATGGCTTACATAGGAAACTGGGAAGGCATTTATTTGGATAATTCAGAATGACACTGAGGAAGAAGCATCCATTAATTTGTGAGGTAATGGAATTTTTCATCTTATAGGGAGTTTAGATTATAGTACTTAAAGGATCTAACCTGCTTTAGCATGGGACAGTTGCCCTGGAGTGTATTCCAAATATCTTTGGAAGTCAACAAAACAATGTAAAGGATTATTAAAAAAATAAATTTGGTATTCTAGCTGCACATGTTTCAAGGGTAAAGCATAGTTTTGTCTGTCTGCTTATGAAAAATGGCAACAGGCTCATGGGAGCTTCCACTGGGTCTAGAAGGCATATTAAAGCAGTGTTAGTTTCATTTTAGAGGAGTTGTTGCAGTCTTTTCTGAGGAACTAATCAAACTGGTTCAGATTGTTTTAGAGTCTGCATATAATGGGATGGATGATATTTCTCTCACATGATGAAACAAGCTGACCTGGACTGTGCTCCAGGATGAAGAGGAGAGAAAGCAGGTGCAATGGGAGGACATAGGTGGCAGACCCAAAGGAATTTGAAGCCTGTTGGAAATACCTTGGGGAGCAATGCTAATACTTTCATAATAAAAAAGAAAGAATTAAAGTGGATTTGTAATAGCAAGATACCTACTGGAAGCAGTATTTACAGTCATTCAAATTAATTCCTGCATTTTGTTCTTTCAAATCACAAGAGACTGCAAGTTAGGCTGGTGATGAAATCTGAGTTCAGAGAAACCTTAGTCCCTGCCACTTTCTCAGGGGACATCAAACAAAGGTTTCTGTGTACATTTTCGATAGAATAAGGAAAACTGGGCACTTTTTGGCCTCTAGCCAACCTCTGCTGGGTATTAAATGTATTACAGTTGAGCTTGGAGGACAAGCAACAGGACTCTGAGCATTCAGAGTAAAGCAAAAGGAGAGAGGTTCAGTTGTGCTCTCTTAAAGGCCTTGGCCTGTGGCGCCCACATGACGGGTGAGAAGTCTTCTTATTCCTAAGTTCTGCATAATGCTTTGAATTGAAGAGTGCAAGGAAGTGAGTGTAGAACATTTTACCTCTCATAAAGAAATCAATGAGCAATTTAATAAATGTTTTTTATGTGATGTGTCTGCCCCCTGGGGTTATCACAGAATAGCTTTTTTGAGAAAGAGAAAAGATAGATCTCACTGAACTTGAAAACCATACTGAAAATCTCTTTTTTCAAGTAATTCAATAAAAAAGCCAAAGCACCATTGGTTGCTGCAATTTATCACTGATGAATTTGTGTCTGGAATAGGAAAAAGAAGTTCATGTAATATTGTTGAAATAAGTTGGTCCTTCAAAATCATAACACTGTTTTAAACATTAGAAAATGAATGTTGCTCTCAAGGTTTAGGTATAGCAGTTTGGAATCATAAATATATTAATTTGTTGATGAAGCATTGTTCTGGAACTGTGTTGGCCCATCCTGCCTCCTTCCTTTTCTAACATGATCTTTTCTCCAGATCACAGAAGTATATTTTCCTCCTGCTATGAAACAAATGGAAAGTGGGGATATGAGAAGAAGATAGAGCAGATTGCAGTCATCAGGCACTGGGCTTGCTCAGACAAGTGTACTGACCAGTCACAATTTACAACCAGACACTTTTATACCCCATTCTGTTTCTTCCTTCTTTGCTTCCTTCTGTTCTCCCTTCTCAAGCATATTGCCTCATTAGTTGAAACAGTCCAAAGAGCAATCTGAACCCTCAGGTTCTCATCTTTACCATTTTCAAAGTCATTGTTTGCTTGCAGTTTTGTGATCAAAAGATCAATTCACACACTTAAATTTGTGTGCCTGACAAATGTTTCCTGTCTTTTTCTCTATTATGTTTTTCTGTCAGATCTATGCCTCCAAATGTTTTGTTTATCATGTCCCTTTTCCTTGCTGTCCCTTTTGAGAAGGTCGTTGATCAGAAAATCTTACTGAAATAAACATTTCCATATTGAACATACCATTATTAATTAATTTGACTGACTAGGTTTTGTTGTCCCTCCCTTACCATTTGCCGGTCAGGCCTGTGTCTCTGTATGTTCTTGTGCATGGTTTTCCTACTTTCTCATTATCCATTTTAGCACTGAAAATATCCTTGTCCAGACACTCTTAAAAGAGCAGAGGCTTTCTCCTTCCTCTTGTCCATCCATAGTTCCACATCATTTGTGGCCCTACCTTTAGCCACATCTCTTCATCGGCCTTCTGGGAGTTCCCTTGTGATCCAAAGTTGGGTCTTCTAAGTACTTCTTGGTATTGTGTATATTTGCTAATCCTGGTCAGTAATTTCTGTTATGACAAAACAGGCTATTTTGGTTCAACCCCAGCTGGAAACCTAGCACCAAGCAGCTGCTCACTCATTACCCCCAAGCAGGATGGGGAGAGAATAAGAATGTGAGAAAACTCATGAGTTGAGATAGAGACAGTTTAATAAGTAAATAAAAGATCTGCACAGACAAGCAAAGCAAAACAAGGAATTCATTTGCTCATTCCCATCATCAGACAGTTGTTCAGGCATCTCCAGGAAAGTGGGGTTCTGTCACATATAACGGTTATTTGGGAAGATAAACACCATAACTCCAAACATTCCTCCTTTTCTCCTTCTTTTCACCAAATTGTGTTCCTGGACATGAAACCATGTTTAATTTTCATGATTGTGAAATATCATCACTCTTTTATTCTCTTTAATAGCTGAATTTTATAGTTGAAAAATATATTTTTAATTTTTTACTTTTCTCATTTAAAAATAAATCAAAAATAGGGATTATTACAGATTTTATTATTTACATATACATGTAAATATAGAAATATACAATATATTTTGTCACATATAATGATCACATGATCAATTTTTGCAATATTTCTTATTTCTTTCTTGTAACTTGTATCAGAGGATAACAAATTATAAGCAAACAACAAATTTAAATTAAGTCTTCTTTTCAAGAAATTTGCAAGTCTCACACTGTAAGACATGCATTGAGTCAAGCTCCCTGCTCCTTGCAGCACTGCCTAAAACTTAGCTGTATAATTTGCAGCCTTCTCTTTATGCTTCTTGAACTTTGACCATCTTGATGCCACAACCTCTTCCCTGGGGAGGCTGTTCCAGTCACTGATAACGCTCTCAGTGAAGAAACTTTTCATAATGTCCACTCTGAGCTTCCCCAATGCAGCTTCCTTCCATTGCCTCCTGTGCTATCACTGGTGGCCAGAGAAAGATTAGCACCTCCGTCTCCACTTTGCCCCTTGAGGGAGATGTAGATTGCTATGAGGCACCCAAAACTGCACACAGCACTTAACTACTCTGAAACACAATGAGGTCAAATTCAGGGTCCTGTATTCAGGGAGGAATAACCCCATGCAGCAGTTCAGGTTGGGGAAAGCACCTGTGGAAAGTCTGATGGAAAAAACCTCTGCAGAGAAGGACCTGGGGGTCTTGGAGGAAAGCAAGTTACCCATGAGTCAGCAGTGTGCCCTTGAGGCCAAGAAGGCCCAGAGAATCCTAGGGTGATTTAGGAAAAGCATTGCCAGCTGTTCAAAGGAGGTGATTCTGTTCCTCTACTTAGCCCTAGTGAGGCCACATCTGGAGTGCTGTGTCCAATTCTGAGAGAGAGAGATGGAGCCCCTACAATAGGTCCCGTGGATAACAACAAAGATTATCAACAGAGTGAGCTTCTCTCTTATGAGGAAAGGGTGAGTGAGCTGGGCCTGTTCATCCTCTAGAAAGATGTCTGACAAGGGACTCATTAATGTCTATCAGTATCTGAAGGGAGGGTGCCAAGAAGATGGAGCCAGGCTGTTCTTGCTGGTGCCAAGCAATAGGACAGGAGGCGATGGGCAGAAATTGACATACAGGAACTTTGATCTGAATATGATGAGGAACTTCATTACTGTGTGAGTGACCTTGCATTGGAACAGATATCCCAGAGAGGTTGTGGAGTCTTCCTTTACTGGAAATCTTAAAGATTGTCTGAATACAATCTTGTGCCACGTGCTCTAGGATGACCCTGCCTGAGGAGGGAGGTTGGGCCAGGTGGAACCACTGTGGTCCCTTTCAGCATGACCCATGCTATGATTCTGTGAGGCAAGGCCACCAGCGTAGCGTAGGGCAGGACCATCACCTTGCCTCACTGGCTGGAGATTCTGTGTCTGATGTACCCCAGGACACAGCTGGCCCTTTGGGCTGCTGAGGAACCCTGATGACACACCATCAGCAAACCCCCAGGTATCTTTCCATGGGGCTGTTCTCCAGCTGCTTGTTCCACAATTTGTATATATTTGTATGTATTTCCAGAGAATCAAGTATTTGTAGCAGCTGTATGTAGCTTATCTGTGAAACAGAATTCTGGAGGAGCTCAGATGATGAATCTAAAATAAAATGTACAATTAGAATATAATTGCTTCCAGAGCATTTAATCAGGGAGCTCATATTTCTCATATAGAAAATAAAGATCATGTGTAACAAAATTCCTAATATCAAATTTGAAAGATTAAAACCAAGCAGATTTCTCTTTCATTTTTTTCTCCCCAAAGTTTCATATAATTTCAACTAGACAAATAAACTCTAGATGTATCAGTTTAATTACTATACTCATTATTCAGTGCAACTATATTATTCAATTAAATTGAAATTAAAACTAAATTGAAATTACAATCTGAATAAACTACTGCAGGAAGCTATAAGTAATATTGTATTTGTGCTACACTTCTGGTGCATTTCATTTAAAATTCACATGAAAATATAATTAAATCAGTATTAGTAACTTACTTTAGTTTTAGGTTAATCATGTTTTAATGGAAACCCAAGAAGAAACAGGAAAATCATAATTAATTCAGTATTTTATTTGCAGGTCTGAAGGCAAGTCCTTAGAGTTAGGGTTTCTTCAAAGACTATGCTTTCCATGTGTCTTGCCTGTTATAATGAAAATGAAGAAAGTAAGTAATGTGTACAAGGACAAACTTTAGATGTTTATTGATGGTTTGGAATACCCTCATGTCTCATTACCAGATGATTGCAAAGCAAACTGCTCCTCAGTGTAATATCAAAATCTCATATAAAAAGATATCCAAATGGTTGTTGAGATGTCTTCAGCTTTATGGAATATAACTTCTGTCACTATTCCCTGTCAGGAGGGCTTATTTCTTGATTGTTAGCATTATAGGAAAGTATTACTATACATATATGCGTGCCTATATATAAATATATATATATATATCTCGGGTTGGCTGTTGATGTTCTCTGCCCCGAGATGCGTAGGATGTTTTTGCTTCAGCCTGCTCAACTGAAGAATGAGTCTGGACTCTTCACTTTTTGGTCTTGAGGTTGTTTATTAATTCTTATCTATAAAACTTTCTTTCTGCGCAGCCGAGATCTGCTCAGCACGGCAGCCACAAGCACTCTGACCGCCCCGAGGCGGTGTTGTCCTTTTATACTACAAACTACGTATATCATATTTACTTTTAATTCCCAATACCTATCACCTATGTTAGACAGTGCACTTCTATTCTAAACCAGTCCCCAAGTGCCAGCATCACAGCAGAAAATGGAGAACAAGAAGAAAGAAGAAGGACTAGACACGCCCTGATTCCTCCATTTTGTCCCCATAACCACCATACCAGAAATCCTAAAATCTACATTTCACCCTGTGAATATCTTATTATTACACCATTCAGACCTGTGTGACTTTCACGTCCCCATACAAAGCTGGCAACTTGCTGCAAGGGTCAAAATCAAGTCTCTAGGTGTTCTGGGCAGCATGCCAGGATCTCCAATCACCCCAGTGGGGATCTTGGCAACTCTGGACATCCAAAGGAATGTGTGTGTGTGTATATATATATATATAGAGTAACACATCAAATCTCCAGGTTTATATTTGACACAGGGCAGTGCACATCAGGCCATATATTTACATCGTGCTTCTTATTTATAATCAGCCCAACATGCAGGTTATTTTACAGTTATGAATCAAACATTAAATACATGTTTTGCTGGAAATCTTGTTGAAAATGTTTATTTAGGCTAAATTGAAAAAAAGGATTTATGATTATGTTTAAAACAATTTTATTAGGGAAAGCTAACCAAAAATGTATGGTTAATATTTCAGGGTGAAAATTATAGAGTTTTTACGGGGTTATAAGGTATTCCCAATAAGGCACAATCATCTCCAAAATGAATTTGTGTGGAGCAGCACATGTAACAATTGGAGTAGTACAGCTGTGAGGGAGTAATTTACTTGTTCTACCTCATAGTGATTTAATATAACGAGAATACCTCAAGTGGTCTTCATGTATAGAGGTGATGAACAACCAATCTTAAAAACTAGTTTTGTATTAACTTCTTTCAATGAAAACCTCATGTTTAACAAAATGTGTTCAATTTAACATATTGTAGTTTTTCTTTAAATTTCTGGGAAGAAAAAGAAGTTAGGTGTACTTTAAGCTGGCTAATTACTCCAACAGTTAATGTAATGAGATAAAGACTAATATACAACTTTTTTATGCTAACAGAAAAAACAAATTGCTGAACTGATGGTCTTCTCTGGACAACTGTTGTTTACCACATGCAAAAGTTCAATTTTCTTTTCATTTATAAGGCATTTTCTTAACCTTCTGAGACTTAAGAAGAAGCAGATAGCTCTTCAGAAAGTTGGGACTGTGGATTTATTGTCGTGAACCCCAGAGCCTCTTTTAAGAAAATCCCACCATTTCTTTTTTATCTGATCATTTAAGTGATCTTTCATGACAATGCAGAGTATGCAAGAAAAAAAAAAGTAGAGCAAACATAAAAAACCAGAGAGTATACCAGGCGGTATTTATTATCAAAGCAAAAGAAAACATGAATGCAAGAGAACAACTACTGAAAGTGCATGATCTGTGTTTTTAAAAACACCTTAAAATACTAAACCAGAACAGCATTGCTAACACCTTCCATTATTAATGAGCATGCAGCTCAGAAAAATTTTCTATTTTTGCTTTTAAATACAGATTTAAAAAAGGTGTCTAGCAAACACTTTTGAATTTAGATATAAGAAGGAGAACGTTACTCTAGGGAGTTATATATGGGATGGATGTACTTATTCACAAGGAAAGGATGATCCTCTTAGCTACAAACATAACTTTAAGAAACAGTTTCTTCTCTTACACAGCAAAATCATTTAAAGACAAATACATCTGAAACCCTCTGTCTCAAGCTTAAGTGCCTGATTTAATACTAAATCTGTTCAGTCAAAATTTCCCTGTCCCTAATGTTGGTAACCAGTACTTTTTCTTTGTGCTTGTATAGCAGCTGTTTTTCTGATGACTGAGAGGAAAAAAGACCTTTTCTCTCAAAGCAGTTGTCAATAACATTTCATTGAGTCATTGGTAACATAATTCTTACAACTGTTCTTGCAGTTGTTGGCAATTCTTAATGAATGACAGAACAATTATTTAAGTAAAACTGCTGAGTACTTTAGTTGAGTGTTAGAAAAACTCACAGTTACAGAAAACATTTGCTTGGCAAATATGCCATCACTTTCCTCAAATCAATAATTATAATTAAATTACTATAAAGTGACCCAGAGCCAGTCTTTCTCTTCCATCAGTTTGCTTAAATTAATGGAAAAGAAAAGTTACTTCTAAATTATAACAGATTAAGGAAATAACCTTTATACTTCAAATAATTTATATCTGTTAATATTCCAACAGCACAGTAAGTAAATTATACTGTATTATAAGACAATTACTTTTGCTGACATATACTAGAGTGCCCTTTAGTACAAATATCAGTTTCTATGAGTTGTGAAGATTAAAATTGGAAAAAAATTGAAAAAGCAAGTAGGATAGAGGACCTACTTATGAAAGACTGTTATGGCAGCCCTGATTCCTTCAAATGTTGGGGTTTTTTGTTATTGGCTCCTAACACCTTCTAGCAAAAATTATTACAGCAACCAGTTCTACTAGGCTTAATAAATTATAATTTTTACTGGAGTACTGTCACAACTAATAACATCACTGGGACTACTAACATGCTGACTTATCAGCCTGTGGAGGTCAGGCAGAATCTTATCCATGAGATTCCTTTAATTTTTTCTTTTGAACATCTGAACATTATTGGGTGCCATCCCATTAATTCAAGGTGTGACTGCAGTTGCATGCTTTCTATTTCAAAAAATATGAGGTAAAAAGCAAGTGAAAAGTGAAAGTCTGCAGATTCTATTTATTGATACAGTAATTTCTGTGTTATACTGGATTTATCTTTTGGCATCTGACTGCTCTTGGTGAAGATACTAAGATGATGCTGTAACACAAATTTGTAAGTTTCTCTTATGTCTTTTGCAGATCCTGCAGTAGAGAAGTTTGCTGAGTTTATTCTTTCTGCTAAAAAAAAAGAAAAAGAAAATATAAAATACAAATAAATGCATTTTAACTATTGTGGTCTGAATCAGGGTTTTTTGACATTATAAATGGAGATGAACTATAAGTCATTTTCAAATAGGCATGGAATAGTGATCCTACAGCCACATAATATCTACATATTTATTCTATCTATACTATTCATAATTGTAAATGACTGAGATAATTTTTTATGTGTTGCAAAATCAACATAATCATACTGAAAATCCAGGTTTCCTTTATTATGAGAGTTTTTCTGAATGTTGCTAACATATCTTGCAAAAGCAATTGCCTGAAGACAAGTTGAATAGACACTATCCTAATGGAAAACCCACATTTATAGTGCACTTGGAGAGTTAGGACAGGGAAAAACTGATAAACTACCTCAGATGTTCTTCTTAATGTATTTCTATTGGTAACTTCTTTTAGGCATGAAAAATATTCTTTTAATCCCTCACTTGAAAAATGTTATATTTTTTGTTATTTTAAGAGGATAAAGATATTATTAGAGATTAGTGTGCAAAGGTGAACATTATTTTAAAAATTATTTTCAGAAGTTAGATGAATATTGTTTAATGGAGTGATTGAAAATATGGTTCATGAAAGAAATAAATGGTTGCAGTTAAAAAAAAAACACCAAAAACCTAAAGGAATGGTGACAAACATAGAAGGCACATATAGGCACAGAATAAATGCTGTACTGATGCTGCATATTTACTTCTCTTTTGTTCCCATACCCTAAGGATAACATCGCAGGGGGGGTCCAAGTAACTAACACCTGGGAAAGGTGGAATTTTGCATCCTAAAATTCAGGCTCCTGACTTTCCTATTCACTTGACCCATATTCTTCATGATCAGTGTATGATCACTGCAGCTCAGGCTACATCAAATGAGCAATACCTTCAAATAGAGAGGATTGATTATATGTTCATAGTAGAAATGAGACCTATGGTTGGCATCCAAAAGAGGATAATTACCGAGCCCCAGTTTCACAAGAAGTACATTTGGTCTGCCTAAGATTGGGTGCTGAGCTTACACAACTGTGTCTGGTGCAGTTACCACTGTTCTCTGACAGCTCTGTGTTCGACAGGCCCATTACTATTCATGATGGAATCTTCTTATAAACCTTCACAAGAAGATAATAAGAATATTCACTACTTGTTATATTCTGAGACATTTCAGATTATTAAGATGGCAGTCTGCCTATCAACAGACATATGCAAGTAAAATCTTTCTACTTTATCCTACCCTATAGTTTGACCTTGGATGACAAGTATTTTCTTCAATATAAAATATGGGTGTCATAGAGACACCTTCAATAATATTTATGAAGGCAATTCTATTTTTTCTTACGCGTTAATATAAAAATTATTCAAACATCTCAGATATCTCTGAGTTTTGAAGTCTTAAGTTTTGTCTCTAAGTTTTTCAGAAGAAATCAGTCATGATGAAATTATTTTATTTCAGTATTTCAAAATAAGAAACACTAATTTTTATATATTTTAATATTAAAGCATTAATGTTGATAGAATTGCTCTTGGAAAAGAAGAACTGGTTGAATAAGGTGGGAGAAAATGGTCTTTTATGTGATATTCTTGCAAGATACTTCCTTTGATGTACTTTCAGATAGCTAAGTTTAATACTATAGAGATAAGAGAAGATATTGATATGGATATGTGCGTATGGATCTGTGTTTGCTTGCTGCATAATTTAAATAGGCTCACATATATGTGTCTTATATGGGAAGATATACTAGTATCACTATATATCCCACCTTACCTTATGGAAGTAAGGAAGATACCTATGGGAACTTTAAAGAAAAGTAGCTTCCTATATGATCACTGCAGAGAAAATCTCCACAAAAAAAAGTCAGATATTTAATGCATTTTCTCTATACTAACTTTATTGGGAGCTTAGGGCAACCCTGCTGCTTGTTTTAAGTGTCTTATTTTTATACTTAAATAGGTTGCACTGTACATATGGCAGACAGGTCAAGGCTATAAAAAAAGTAAAAGAAGTAGTTTTGGCCATATCAGCTTTTCTGTGACAGCTCATTTTTGTGTAGGAAAAGGATCTTTTACTTCTCCATGCCTTTTTCTCATCCTTTCCTTTTCTATATCCTTTGATTTAAGCCTTAATCAGTGAAGGCTCAACAATTCAGGAATTTCAGTTTTCTACTGCTGCAAAGTCCTGAAAATTTAGAAAAGGCTTTTGATGGGAATCACTCATGCATATTTGTGACATTCTCCTAATTCCCAGACAAAGCTATCAGCATTGTTGGGTGTTTTTGAAAAGACAGTGAACATCATTAATAATGGTAAACAGTAGAACTTGTGACAGTCATGGGAAATAGGTTATGGTTGTTATGTTAATCACACTAACACAAAAATCTATTGAAATAAAAGAAGACATGAAAACAAACACACATGCTCTCTTATCTATATTAGCTCAGGATAATGTAAATAAATATAAGTTACATTTTCCTTACTGTGACCATCTGTGTTCAGGAGAGATTTATCTAAGGAAAAGGTGATAGAAATTTCTCCAGGACCAAGTACCTTAGGAACGTTTCTTACTTATAACAACATTTAACATTACACATGAGTTCCCAAGAGTTCTGACATTGTTGAGCTGCTTAGGGAGTGTTGAATCAGTGGACTCTTTGACAGTCTTAGTCGAAATCACTTCCTTTTCACTTTTAAGTCTGTTTTGGCTTTTGGAAGTTTCCATAACAAAAGGAAGAAATAAAAGTTGATCAAAGGTATGCATTCAAGGAAAGCTTTTCAAAAGCAGATAGTCTGTGTGAGCTTGTTCCTGTGTAAGGAACATTAGGCTGAGCTTAAAAACCTTTGAAAACGTCTACCTGTCTCCGAAACTATGATGTCTTCTAAGTAGGCAGGGTGATTATATGCCCAAAGGATAAAAAAGGTCACTAGCATGACATTATTAATATTCAAACTTAAGTGTTGGAATGTAGATGATGCTATAATGAAAATAATAAATAATGGAAATGGGGAAATAACTACAGATAGTGTGGTTATCTCTTTCTCCAACTTATCAATATGTTCCTCTTCCACAAATATGGAAAATAAAATGTTAATTCATTATTTATTCTAAATATCTGCTTTAAATGTCTGTCATTTCCAACCAAGGCAGCGCCAAAGAAAAATTCTTGTTATGAACAACATGAAAGTAGCAGGAAAAGGAGGGAAATCAATGACAGAAAGCAAGTACATTCAAATTAATTGAGAGGGATAACTAAAAAAAAAAAATTGGTAATGTACATATATAGAAAAGTAACACTAGAAGAATACTACTAAATATAATACTAAATTATAATACTAAATTATAGTTTAATAACAGAACATCTTTGGGCTTTGAAAAAGTTGAGATAGATTCTGATATAATCACGATTTTGAGAGAGGCTTATGACTTAATAACATCTCATGAGGAACAAGAAGAAACAAAATGGAGACCACAAAAAAGGTATTTAACTCCGGACCCTTAAATTGATGTTAAATTAAAATATAATAAAATATAATCAATATTTATTAAATATTAATGTCAATAATATAATTATTTTTATGAATGCCTAAATGGTAAATAGATTACACTTCTGACCCTGTTCTTCAATGAAGGGAGGTTTTGTGCTGGGTTTTTTTTCTACAAGACTGTCAGGTAAGCAGAATGCTCTGAATTTATACACAGTGACATCATTATTCTCAGGAGAAAAGGTCTGACCTAAGCAAAGTAATGGATGTTATATCACCACATGAACTTTAAGGTAATTAAACCCCATTAGGGATTAGGTAAATGCTAAACTTTTGGAATGCTTGGCTGTAACTTTTCACTTGACTAGAGACTCAAGATATAGATTCACTGGAAGTTTTATGGCATCATTACCCAATAGACTGCTGAAAGTACATTTCAACAGCCACAATTTCTAGCATAGTTTTTACCCATAGCTATCAAAAAGATGCCAGTGTGTCTACAGATATAGCCTCTATGAACTTGTATTAAATAGTCATTGGATAAAACATAAAACCAATACAGAGGCACAGATGAAAACATCATCTCATTCTGCCCAAGAATTGTCCCAGCCCCAGATTATAAAGGTCATTAACTAGTCTTCTTCATTACTCTTTTCTAAAACAATTAATCCTTAGGTCTGTTATATAGTAAGGAACAGATGCATAGAAATATGTCAATCAAAAAAGAATAACCTGTCAAAACCCTGAGAGGTTTGACTTGTCTTATAGAAAAGAGAAGTATGCAATATCTTAAATACATATTAAGTAAAATAAATACTTGTTTAGCTTTTGTTACAGGTTGATTTCTTGTGTTTCATTTGATTTTTTTTCTTTTTGAGGGGGTGGTGTGCTTTTTAACAGAATGAGGTAAAATAGCAGAACGATTATGTGGTATTAATTCTGACCAAAGACATCAAGTAATTTTAAGATTAAGATGAATAAGTTCTGGATAATAGGTTTTTAATATATGTATTTCTGGCTTTGGAGAGTCTTGATGATCAGATTAGGGACTCTCAATAATCAGTGCCATCTATTCTATTATTGAGAGTCCCTTTCCTGCATGTTTAACCATGTCATAGAATCATAGAATGTTTAGGATTGGAAAGGACCTTAAAGATCATCTATTTCCAACCATTCCTTCCATGGGCAGGGAAAACTTCCACTAGATCAGGTTGCTCAAAACTCCATCCAGCCTGGCCTTGAACATTTCCAGGGATGTGGGCATCCACAACTTCTCTGGGCAACTTGCTCCTGTGCCTCACCACCCTCACAGTAAAGAATTTCTTGCTCAAGTCCAATTTAAATCTACCTTTTTTCAGTTGCCCCTTGCCCTGCCATTATAGACCCTGTTAAAATTTTTTACTCTTTCTTATAATCTTCCTCTAAAGTATTGGAAGCCTTCATGAAAGTGTCCCTGGAGTCTTCTCCAGGTTAGGCAATCTCAACTACCTGAGCATTTCTTCATATGAGAGGTGTTCCCATCATCTGACCATATTCACATCCCTCTACACTACAACAGGTAGTTATCTTTCTTATAGGCCCCCAAAACTGGATGTAGTACTCCAGGTGGGGTCTCATGGGAGTGAAACCTTCTGTCTGCCCTTCTTTTTATGCAGTGCCTGATACAATTGTGTTCCTGTGCTGCAAGAGCATATTGTCACACACTACACACAGAATGTGACTGCAAGGCTTTTGGATTCTGCAGTGGTAGTCAGGTGATTAAAAATGGTTGTGTTGGTACTGAATGTTGAAATATTTAGAAGTATGTCTATACATCTAAGTTGTGCTTCTACCCAAGAGATGTAATGGATGTAGTGGATATGCTCAAAAGCGGGTTGGGTGAGGATGAGCGTACTGAATTATTCACCTTAAGCAAAACAAAATATAGAGATTATGAACATCCTGTAGATAACATTAAGGTTATATCTATAGTAGCAACATATTTTTCATGAAAAATCCCTGTTCTTCAGCAGGAATTGATCAGTAAATCAAAACCAACTTCATGAGGCCTCTGTATCTACAGTGTTGCTTGCTTGCTTCTCTTTTGGAATAGATTTTTTGATAACTTAGACAGAACATCAGGCATGCTGTTTGAAGAGATATGGTAGATCAAGCACTTCTGCATTAGGTGCTGGAGAGCATTTGATGAGCACTGGAACTATTTCCAATTCAGTTTTCTCTGTAGGAAGGGTTGGGCTTTTATGGGGCAAAAGAACCTGTAGAAAAATAACAGTTTACAGTCATCAATTCACTTTAAAACTGTGTCCAAAATATGACAATGATTGGCATGGCATGATCAGGAAAATATGTTCAAAACATATATTTATGTTCTAAACTACAATTTAAAGTAGATATGGCCTAAGGCAATGTGTCTTTGACTAAAGCTTTATGCAACAAAGTCAAGTGTTTTGGAGATGTTATTTTCTGAAATCCAGTTCAAAATTGTAATGAACTAATGTGCTATGGAACTTGAATTCATTATTTTTTTCTAAGTCTATTCCTAAGAACTGGCATTTTTGTCTTTTTTCTTAAAAAAATTATTTTATTATTCTATTTAAGCAATTAAAAATTCAAGTAGTGAACGTGCCAAATCCTAGGTATGATTTCTGTATCCACTGATAAACCTGTTCTTGCCTTTCATGTGACAAGATCAAGCTCAAAAATATACTACATCTGATAATGAAAAAAGAGTATGTGAACTAACCATAGCTATGTTAAAGTTTCCAGTGCCCAGAAATGATGAATTAAATCAATTACAGTATTAGAAATTTTTCTGCATTATAGTAATGAATGATTCCGAGAATATTTTTACTTGTAAACAAAATATTCCAATAGTTGACAGAAAGAAGATATTGAATCAAAAGATAGAGAAATTATGTTTGTAAGTTCAATGATTTACAAGGGTGTAGGTCTTCATGTATTGATATAATTGTTTGACACTTGTGTAATGGAAGGTTTGAGGTTTTGTTTCATCAGGGATTTTTTCCCTAATCTTAATTAATACATTTAAAAGTTTGAAAATCCTGGCAATTATTTATCCCTGCAAAATAATTTTGTCAAGAATGCTATAGAATATTTATCTCTCTAAAATATTGCTTAGTAACTAAGGCTGTGTCTATGCAATATTTAAATGATCTTTCTTTTTTTTTGTAAATGGAGAAAAGTATTAATATTTTTTTCTTACCCAGGGAAAATTTTATCTCAATAAATAATGATTTGATGCCATACATATGCCAAGTACTGGTTAATCTGAATTCACTTTCAGTTTCTAATTAGACATCTGTTAAAGTCTGTAACAGGAAATCTAATAGAGTTGTGTTGTAATTTGTCAAAGAGATTAATGATTCACAGTGTTAAAGTGTCTGTAAATGGAGTTCTTATGTGAGTCATTATATAAGTTGAAATTAAACTCTTTTGCTTTTATGGAAAATGTTTCCAACTCGTGTTATTACCAGCAATTATAACATCAAAACATCCCAAAAAAAGAAAAAAAGTAATTATAAATCTATTTTTTTGCCACCATTCCTTAATTGGAACACTTATGCTTAAAGTAACTGCCAAAACTAATGAAAACCATATTCTTTCTCTTTTTTCTCTTTACCATTTTGACATTCCAACATTTTAATGAAAATATGCGTAGAACTCATAGCTGTACATTTTCCAAATTGATGGGAAAAATTATGAAATATCATTAATTATTTGGGTATTACAGAATGCATTGCACATAAAAATCTCATCTATTGAGCTTATTTATTCTAAGAATTCCAAGTACCGGATGCATATTATATCCCATAGTCTTTTGCAGTCCTTCAGAAGTCAGCAGAAACTCAGTGTGTCAGTTAAGTATCGCAGCTGAGTTAAGCAAGGTTTTTTTTATTGCCTTCAAATATAAAGTATTCTTCAGTGTTTGGTAAATTTGTGCCTTGTTTTTCTTTGGGTTTTAGATTTTAAGAGACATTCTGGAAGATAAGGACGGAACATTTCCTTTGCCAAAATAAATAAGTAAGTAAATAAATAAATCAATCTTATATGTCAGAGAAATTACCATGGGTTTTGAGAGCCCAGTAACTTAACAATAAGTTATTGGATGAAAAAAATGTTGACAATCTGTTTCCTCACTTTGCAGAGGAAGCCATTCTATCATGTGAAATTCCCTTCCCATGTCTTAAAAGGCAGATGGTATTGAAGATTTTCTCCCGATACCCTCAAAAGTAATGTCTTTTTCCTACGCTGTCTAGCTTGTATGTGGCAATACCTTGTACTACTTGCCAGGCAGATGGATTGTGCAAAGTAATACAACTCTGCTTATAGTCCTCGTGTACCTTTTTAAAATGTAGCGAACCTCAGGATTTGCAGAATTGTGTCTTTTTAAATCACAGCAACAGCTCCTTATTAGCAAAACCACAGAACAATTCACAATTGTTTCCAATTGTGAAAGGACATGGTGAATCAGAGAGAACACAATGTACGAGGTCAAAATTCCATCTGCTTTGTTGGAACAAACTTGGCAGTATTCAGCACGAGAACAAGTTCCATTTCATATGGATTGTGCTTCAGAAGATGCCATATTTAGAGTAGTTTATAAAAAATTATGGCCTTGTAAAGGTTCATATATGCTTTCCAACATACTTGACTTAAAATAAACTAGAAAACGTGATATTTAGAGGCAACAGATAATTTTTAATGAAGACAAAAAGTTACCAATGTCAAATAAATCCAATGTCAAATAAAAAACCCACCAACTTGTACTTTTATAATGCCAGGGAACAATTTAAATCCCATATCTTCCTGAAAAATCAACAAGAAATCTGAAAGCAGAATATGAAAATTGCAATACTGCCATGGATAAATATAATTATGTTCAATACATAGAAAAAAAAATGATATATGGTGAATTAAAAGTCAAACCACAGAATAGTAATATATTTGAACACTTAAATACATGGAATTTCATTTTGGAAACAAACATAGAAAATTATTCTCTTCGGTAGAATATTTCAAACACTAATTTATTGCCAAAAAAAGAATCTTAACTAATGATCTTATTTTTAAATCTTTAAACTCAGGATCCAATATTGCTGTGAACATCTCTCATCTCTCAATAAGTTACATGATTAGCATGAAATGGATGTTGAGAGGTTTTCTACACCATTAAAAATTACTGGAACTAAAGGAATTGAAATGTGAATCCCTCTCTTCATGTCTAATGTCTGAGTTAAATAATTCTTTTTTACTCTTTCATCTAAATAATGCAATTTAAAATATTTAAAGCATTAAAAGAAGATAGAAGCAAAAATATTCAAAATGCATTGCTTAAAAATCAAAGCTAAACTGAAGCAGGTAGTTGAAATTGTTGTGAGGAAATGAAGGACATTCCTGATTTTTGTACATCGTTAATAGAGTTCTGGCATACTTGGTTATCCACAACTTTTTCTGATACAACTGGACTCTCCTAGAATATTACTATACTGCTTTTCTTTTTGTGCAATATTTGCTTCTCAAATACTGTATTATAAGTAGTTAGGTACTCACAGACTTAAGCTTGTGTAACAGCTCAGAAATACCTAAGCCAAACCACTCTTAAAATAAAAGATATAACTGCATAAATGGATTTCATGTTAACCAAGGACAAACCATCCAACTGAAAAGTTACACTTGAAAAGTGACTGTAAAGCCTAATTGGATGTACTAGACTGCCCGAAACTGTTACTCCCTGGACAATTTCAGAATGCATTGCCAAGAGTCTCTGAAATGCAACTGCAAAATGTAGAGGGCAAAAGGCAAAACTTGACTATCTGTCTGATGTGTGCTATCAGGGTAAAGTAGTCCCCTTTGATAACACTATCTGGAAAATGTTGACAAATCTACAGGAAAGTGAAAAGTGCCTAAGACTTATCCATCATGTTCTCACAGACATATTTACCACTTCTATTTAGAAACTTGCAAATCAGCATTTTAGGCGCTACAGGTAGGTCATGCTGAAGTACTACTAATTTGCCATATCTTGTTCTTTTACAAAGATCTGTTATACCTGTGTCTACATTGTCGAATTTTAATCTGAAGGGCTGATAGTAAATGAAATAACAGTTCCATTAAGACAGCTGCAGATCAAGCAGGAAAGGCATTGGTCACTGCAGCCCAGTCTTCCCTTGACCTTCACATCCCCACCAGCCCCTTGTTGGTGAGAATAAGGTCCAGCATCTCTCCTGACTGGCACCTCTATCACTTGGAGTAGGAAGTTATCATCAACACACTCTAGGAACCCTCTGGATTACTTATGACCCACTGTGTTGTCCCTCCAACAGATACCAGTGTGATTGAATTGCCCGACAAGTACCACGAGTTCATGAATGTGAGGCTGCATCAATCTGTCTATAGTGTGACTCGTACATTTGGTCTTGCTGGAGAGGCTATTTGTAGCATTCCCACTATAATGCCACCTGTGCCTTGTCTCCCTTTATTTCTGACCCATAAACTCTCTGTCAGTTCCTCATCTACCTTCAGGTGAACCTCCATGTTCTCCAGCTGCTCACTGACATGGAGGGCAACACCACCTCCTCAACTCCCCTGTCTTTAGGTCCTTCCTAAAGAACCTGTACCCTTCCATTTGAACATTTCAGTCACAGGAGACGTCCCACTGCATCTCCGTGATGACAGTAAGATTCTAGCCCTACAGGCATGTGCATGGCTACGCTCCCTTTGTTTATGCCCCATGCTCCTTTGATGAAGCTGACTTCCATGAACCCTCAGCAGAGCAAGTTTCTCAAAGCAAGTCTCATCATCTAAGTAGCTGAACCCCTGACCATGGCACCAATCTTGTAGCCATTTGTCAATTCTCCAAATTTGACTGGCTCTTTCAAACCGCTTCTCTTTGGCTGGGAGGCTTGTTAAAAAAACAGTGTGTCTTCTGGCATCCCTTACCACGTCTCTCAAAGCTCTGTAATCCTCTTCTAACCTAATTTTTACTCCTTAGGCTTTTATACATTTCCATGGCAGTGATTTTTATCTTGACTACTGGAAAAGCTATGACTATCAGAACAGCTATACTTCTGCCTTTGTTTTTAATTATTCTGAAAGGCTTTAGCTCACTTATGCTCCCACATATTAATAATTCATTTTCATATTAAAATTAGCCATGGTCACACAGCTATGCTGCATAAGATGGTTCTATGAATCACAGGAGGATACAACTCCTTGGACAAGAGTGAAATGATGGAGCTCAATGTAAGTGCCAAAATATAGGTCTCTAGTGTCATTTGAAGATGAGTAATTTTAGATTCATGCCTGGCCTCTGTCTACAGTAGAGGTGTCTCATAAATCAAGTGTCACATCTGACAGTGGCATGGGAATGTCTAGGATGCCTTCGAGTGTTTCAGGAGGCCCTAGGCACATGTGTTTAAGCAATCCATTTGTGACCGTGGTATCAGACGATTGCTGTAGTATTTGGCCAGGCCACTGTTAAAAGGCTGTAACAAGTCTGTACTGGAAGATACTTGTGAAATGTAAATTTTGATTTATAGGAGGTTTTTAAATATGTACTTAGTGTTGAAGCCCTGGATTAGTTACTTCAAGGCCCTGGATTGCATGCATCCTGCAGAAAAGAGATTCCAGGACAGGAAAACATAAGTCTTAAAACTCTTTTGTTCCATATATTCCTCTAGAAATTTTAGCATATGATGGGCCATATCTGAAATTCTCTATTTTAAGCTCAGTGAGCTTATCATGTGAGAGTATCTGTGGAAGTCCTGTGGCAGTTTTGGACTCCTACTACTAGGCAGTAAGAAATCATTTGAGGATGGGAAACCCCCTAGAGGAATAATGGATCTGGAAGATTTAATGCCTTCTTCCAAAGTAATTCCTTAGTTCTGGGAGGTCATTTATTTGATTTGGTCTGAATGCAACATTTTCCACAAGTTTATAGTTCCATTGCTTGAAAGAGACATTCATTTATTCTATTATACTTCGTAAAATTATTGAGACAGAAGTAACTGTGAAGAAGCAACTAAATTTCCTTTACGTTGAGAGTGGCAGAGCTGAAACAGGCTGTCAAGGGGGTCACGAAGTTTCCCTCTCTGGAAATATTCAAAACCCATCCTGATGCATTCCAGTGCAGCCAGCTCTAGGGTTGACTTAGATGGTCTCCAGAAGTGCCTTCCAACTATTCTGTGATTCTGTAAATGATGTATTATTAACTAAATTTCAGTTTGACCTCTGCCATGGGAGTAGGGTGGTACTGTGAGTAAGGTGGGAGATACTTTTTCGGTCAGAATCTTCGAGGTATCACCATCTAGAACCTCCAGAATATCTGTACGTATCCAGAACTATCCTGTGTCTCTTAACATACACACTTAAGTGGATGAGTATCACACTTTTTTTTCTAAATAGACCCTAAACTTTTCGCAAGGTTAAAGTTGAATATTTATTTCAGCCATCTTGTTGAACAGGCTGAACTCTAAATGTAGGTGGTGGCATCGGTTGCCATGTTGTATCATCTTTGCTGTTAATAGGAACAGTTTGTTTGAGGCTAACTTGCTATTCTAGCTAAATTTATTTCCAGCAAGGCAGGATTATTGAGCTCCTATACATCAAGTCCTACCCTGCCTGTATCATGATTAACACTTCCAGACAGGGACCTAACATTGTTAGCAGTCATTTAGTTCAAGGCAGGCAACAACAGAGCGTGACACAAAATACCTGAGTCCTCATGGTCAGAGAATGACAAGAACCATATCTAGATGTTCATAAATCCCCTTTTTACATTTTTTCCTCAGATTGTTGAAGCAGAATAGCTAACTAAGCCCTTTCCAAATTCTGCTAACAGAAATGAATCCCTTCTATACACACACACAGAGTAAAACAAGTACACTCAGTCTCTTCTCCACATACATATAAATTAGATAGGTGGCTTAGTTTCTGCAGTTCCATTAACCTTTGTGAGTGTATTTTCCGCCACCAATTAATTCAAGAATGTAGTGGCTTGATCCTGACTGGCAGCTAAGCAGTACGCAGCCATTCACTAACTTCTTTTGCTACCAACATCATGGGGAGAAATAATAGGAAGAGCAAAAGACCCCAAAAGCTGTGGACAAGATAAAAATAGCTTAACAAACAGAGGAAAGACAAAGAAGAAAGAAAGGAGAAATGCAAATGAAAGAAATGGTGCAAACACAATTATTTGTCTCTTGCCACAGAAAACCAATGCCCAGTCAATCCCTGAGCAACGGCTACCTATCCAAAACACTCCTCCCTTTGGATTTTAGTGGCTGAAGATGGCTCTATATGCAGTAGCCCTTTGTTCATTTAGGTCAGCTTTTCTGGTTATGTCCCCTCACCTCTTCTTTTACTCCCCATCTGTCTTGCTGGGAGGGTAGCATGGGAAGCAGAGAAGGGCCTGCTGAGGTGTGTGTGCTACTCAGCAACAGCTAAACCACAGTGTGTTACCAACATCATTCTGGTCACACAACCAAAGCATTGCACCTTAAGAGACTGCTATGAAGAAAATTAGCTCCAACCCAGCCAGTTCCAGCACAAAGAAGAAAAGGTAGATGTGCAACTCTGTACAACAGAAAGAAGCATCATGTTCCAAGGTCCTGGTTCTCATGGGTGACTTAAAGAAATGTTGGGGGTGGGACTAAATCAATGTGTATAAATTCCTGATGTATTGGAGTAAAGAAGACAAATTCAAAGTCTTCTTAGAGGTATTCAGTGACAGGACAATAGTCATTATTATTACTAATTATTATTAGTGACAGGAAATAGTAATGACAGGAAATAAATTTATCTACACGACATTCAGATTAAATGTAAAAGAAAAAAAATCATAATGGGATTAGTCAAACACAGGAACAGATTAGTCTGAGATTGGGTGGGATTTCTATTCTCTGAGTCAGTCAAAACCTTCCTGCACATGGTAGATGCCCAGCAACATGAACAACCTGACCTAGCTGAACCTTTTCTGACCAGAACAGTTTGACTAAATGATCTCTAGGGGTCCCTTTCAACCTCAATAATTTTATGACTTTAATTAGTTTAATAGAGAGTCAATATGTACAGTGTTTTAACCCTAAGAACAAATTTTCCTTGAAATAAATTACAATTTTCTTGTATCTGTTGTCTTCCTGCCCCGTCTTGAGATTTCCACCTCTTCAGACAGGAGTCCTCCAGTCCTCATACATCTATCCTTAGAAGATCCATACTTGTCCCCAGGAAAAGAAAAAGTGTGCAAAGGGTTCCATGAATGTCTCTAGAGAAAAGGAAAAATACCACTTAAAATATAACTATAAATATTTATTAATACATGTCGAAGACATTTCTTTATGAAAAATCCTTCTTTTAGGATTTTCCTTCTGAGCAGCTACTCTCAGAAGCAAATGT
>JAWWEY010000001.1:70972241-71040764 GCA_035582745.1 Loriotus luctuosus | reverse complement strand
TTTCTTTTAATATAGTTATAATAAATGTATATATATGTTAAGATAATAAAATCTAGCCTTCTGATAATGGAGAATCATGTCTCCTCCTTCACCCAAGAGCCAGAGGGAAAAACCTTCATCAACAAATACAAAGCACACACGCAAAAAAATACATGCTGGTACTTTTTCCCTCTCCGAAAGACTTTGAATGATTAAAAACATTGAGATAAAGTGAGTAGGATTTCTCCATAGATTCTTGCAACTAAATTTAAGCAAGTTTAGGATATCTGCCAATGCGAGGGTCCACAGGTTGAGTCAGGTACCCAAACTAGAAGCTAGCACAGCTGAGATAAGTATGTGAATGTATGCTGATATGGATCAGAAAACCACTTTTAATTGTGAACCTTCATATGTGCCTGTCAGGGATTTTTCAAAGTTAAATAAACATTATTTTTACCACTGGGTTCTGACTGTGATCCAAACATACTTCTTTTTTCAGAGTCCTAGTCATGTCTCTGGGTCTTTCAATCATTATCACATTTTTATAGATGTTAACAGCAGGTCAACAAACTAACCAGCTAGCTGAATAACAAGTAGGATTCTCTGCAGCCTGCAGGGATAACAATTTTACAGAATGCATACAGACATAGTCACAGATACAACGTGTGAGGCATGTTCATGGGGAGTTGTACGAAAGAAGGGAAGTGTCCTGTGATGCCTTATATGTTGGAATATGGGGAGGGTAGTTAAAGAAGCTGTTTACTTGTTCGGAGGGAGCAAAGAATTTTCATAACTGCTTTCTGATTTTCTCCTGAAGGGGGCTTTCTGGTTTATCAAAAATAAATGTACCGGAAAAAATTAGCATAAGCCTGGTGCAAAGCGGCTCCAGGATGAAACACAGAGCCAACAACAGACCATATCAACAATATAAACATGCCAAAAGTCACGGCACACCAGCAGGGCATCTTGGGGGGTCGGGGGGGGTGGCATGTCAGGGAGGGTAGGGCACAGCAGTGGGGGCATGGCACAGCAATTTGCAGGGCAGTTTGCCCAGTCAGGGTGAGTAGGAAGGGCTCCTTTCCAAAAGGGCCCAATAAAGGCAGATAAACGGACTCAGTATCTGGTGCAGAAGAGCATAAAAAGATCCTTTCAGTCCCAGTTTCATTAGTTCACTAGTACAAGCCTCCTCAGTCATGGTGCTGACATATACTGTGGAGCTCATTCCCCTGCAGCTGCTGCAGTCACTGCCCAGCCATGTCAGAGGCCTCCAGCCACCCTGGTCTGCTGATGGCAGACAGAACTCTCCAGGTCACAGGTTGCCAGAAG
This sequence comes from Loriotus luctuosus, assembly GCA_035582745.1. NCBI lineage: Eukaryota > Metazoa > Chordata > Aves > Passeriformes > Thraupidae > Loriotus > Loriotus luctuosus. The sequence goes on along the minus strand of JAWWEY010000001.1, from coordinate 71,039,459 downwards.
TGCCTGATGCCTATCTGTGAGGCTGGGGCAGAAGAAACAGTTCTTTTGCTGAAGCTGTACTGTGTTTGAGGAGCTGTGTCGCCAGGCAAGAGAGTTCCTTTTCTGGCAAAGTAGTTTTACATAGTTTGTAAGCAAAGTGTACCTGCTCCCATAATTCTACTGGCCCCCATCAAACAACCCCTGACTGTGAGAGGAAATATTCATGTGAAGGAGAAGGGAAGCTATGGAGACACTCAGACACCCCACCATTGCTGAATGGACTCAACAGCAGCTAAGTGTGTGAGGGCAACCAAGGGGTGTGCACAGGACACACAAAATTGTCTAACGGAGGTTGAGAAGAGTATGACCATCATCAGGATTAAACATCTACCAGGAAATTACAGACACTTCAGAAGAGGTCAATCTTAAAAGAAGTATGAGGGAAGAGGGGTATTTGTGACACAGGGAGAGACAGTGAAGAGGAAGCAGTAGCTACCACGGGGAGTCTGTCCCTGCCAAAAGTGTCCCCGGGGCACCCTGACCCTTGTCCAGGCCATATAGGGCAGCCTGCAATGGGGCATTGGGAGCAGCAGGCATCCAGAGCTAGGCTGGCAGAGTGGGGGCAGCACATGGGACCCCCATCTCAGGGCATGGGACACCTCTCAGGTCACCTCACCAGAAGGAGCAGCAGAAGTGGCAGTGATATGCAAAAAGGGGGAAGGAGTGATGGCAACTCCTACATCCAGGGGATGCATGTGTCTATGTGTAGGTGTAAATACTTGGATTAGCCCTACAAGGTTGGTGTTTATTAGCATTCTCCACTTGAGCTATAACTGATTTTTCTGTTACATTAAGGACATTGATCCTGAATATATAGCTAATGGATAGATAGTTACATTTCATTAATAAATCGATAAACTGTTTCAATTGTCAGAATTTATCAAAACACCTAGAGTCAATTTTTATCAGGCATCCCTGCAGCTTTTGGAATTTAGTGAGGTTCTAAAAATTATGAATTCTCAAAAATAATTCCCACTCAGTTCAACACAGCTTTGAAAAGGTCTGCTTTTGTTTCAAGCTTTGTAGCTTTCCACTTTTCGTGTCAGGATACGGAAGTTGAGTAGAAGGTACACCCCTACCTTCTGCCTTGTTTTCCCTGACCTCTCCAGAGAAGATCACTGTAGATGGCTGTCATATGCTCCTCTTAGACATACTTTGTATAGAGCAGTACGTGCATTAGCAAATTATATGCATCTCAAACACAGCTGCAGGCTCAAAGGGGGTTTTTGACCTTGAGTCTGTGACTTCTACAATACCTAGAAAAGCTTAAAAAAGGACAAATCTATAAGATTATTTGTTTTAAAAGACTGGAATATCTGGAGAGAAGGATGTAACCTGAGAAATATTAGAAAAATAATTGTTTGTTGAAAAAGAATGTACCCAAAAAGACAATAAAGGTGAAGATGACATTCAGAAGAACTAGATTTGGGACAACAACATGTGGGTCCTGAAATTCTGGGGCTGTTAAAAACACACTTTTCCCAGAATACAACCTTTTATTGTGGTTACCTATATTCTAGCGCATGGAGTTCTTTTTCAGCGTGATTGGATGAACAATAGTACAATAAGTGATTTACAGCATGATATGATTTTTCTGTAATGCAAGTTGGCAGTTAAATTACATTGGTATCCAATGCAATGACTTTTAGGCACATAACACACACTATCCTTAAGTATTTTTCCCGCTGTCTTCACCTGGCATGTAACACTTTCAACTACAGGGGCAAAAATTTTTTTGCACTTCAAGAGACAAAAGTATCCCAATGTTAAGGCCTCAGATGCGTCTCAGAATTAATTCTTATTTCTTTTCCTCATCAAGGAATTAACATACCATAGCACCATTGGTTTTAGACGGAATTAATATCAAATTCCTTTAAAAGCAGTGGGAGAAAACCTCATGCACTATCTGTCGATGACTGTTGTATGTTTGCCAAACCTTTCAACTTTAAGGGGTAGGTTGACTCATTCATTTTTTTAATTGTCCTTTGTAGGTGCCAGTCACTTTAATTTGATTGAAATGGAAGTCTGACTAATAAGCTGCTGCCATGCTTATGTTTCATGTAGCTAAAGTGAGATGGAATCTAGGACAAGGATTTTACTTATACAGATTTATCTACGGTAAAGAAGTAAGTTGAAAATTTGATAAATCAATTAATTTTTACTTTCATACTTTAATTGTACTTTCAGTGTTTTTATTTAGTGTTTTAATTAAAATACTTACATATTGAAATAATAGACCTTTTAAAAGTTATCATTGGGATTTGTTTTCAAATGCATGACGTTGTTCCTCTTTCTAGCAGTTAAAATGACCTACATTCTTCTTAGCCACTTACCATGATTGTATATAGCTTTAAATCCTGAGACCGGGCAATTTGCATTGCTGAAGCAGTAAGGTAATAATGAAATAAGTCACATTGTGCTTTTATGCCATTACTTTCAAAGGATGAGGTCAGACATTTAGGGGGAAGAAATCTAAGCTAAATGGGCTCTTAGCTTGCTACTTTTCAAAGAGTTGGATTCATGAAACTAGTAATGACAATGAAAAATATCTACTATTTTCTCTTATAGTGGCTATGTGGAAAATGATCATCAGAGGATTAGGAATGACCTTTTATACCACTAAAACTCTATCACTTTGTTTATTTCCACCATATTTAGTTTATGTCACATGTAAAATGATATAATCAGATGAAAACTTGTCTAGAGAGTGCTGTGTGGGCATATAAGAGTGAACCTAGTGAAGGACCATTGGTCAGAGGACTGAAGCATATGGGATATGAGAAGAATATGAGAGAACTGAGTTTGTTCAGCCTACAGAAAACAAGATTCTAGGAAGACCTTATTTTTTGCTTTCTACAACTATTTAGTGTTTGAGAGAGGAATAATGTAAAAACCAGCCAAACTCTTTCAAATAAGCACAGTTGAAGTACAAGAGGCAAAGGACCCAACTTGAATCACAGGACAATTTGACTGCATGCGGAAACAATTCTGCAGGTGTTTAGTCAAGTGCTCCTGAGGGTTTCCTAGAGAGGCTGTGGAGTATCCATCCTTGTAGATATTCAAAACTCAAATGTTTAGGGCCCTGAGCCATCTCAAAGTCTGTGTCACTTCAGAGCAGGAGGTTGGCCCAGGGACCTGAAGAGGTCCCTTCCGACTGAGACTATCCTATGATTCTGTGATCAGCTCTGCTTACCTGCTGAATGCACTACTCACATGCAGCTTCCACAATGTTTTGACAAAGTGATGTATAGCTTACCTATACTTTATGTATTATGTACTATCATTACCTCATACCTATAAATAGAAATAGGGGTAGCAGAGCAATCATAGTTTGGTTGCATATCCAGACTGAAACTTAAAATCTTCTTTTCATTCTCAGGTTCATGACCACACACTTGACTAATTAGTATCTTTTCCACACAGAGAAAATGTAGGTGAATCAGTTAGTTCTTTCAGATATTCAACAAGATTTTTCTTCTCTGTTTTTTTTTTTTAATATAGTGTTTCAAAATCAATCTCCCAACAGTCTTCCAGGGGGATTTAATCTCCATTTCAAAAATTAGTTAATAGTTTGACTGATATTGAAGTAAGCATTTTAAAGTTTTGTGTGAAGAAATATACTAAAGAAGGAGAAAACTAAGGGTGGTCTTGAATTTGCAAAATAGTTAGTAAACCTCTGTTTTCAAGTGCAAATTATAAACCATTTGGAATTGGTACTAGTAAAATTCAAGAATTTTTACCTTATTGAATAAAATAGTTCTATGTGTTCTAAGTCTGTTTTAATTTCTAAATTCCTCTGAATTTTATTTAGACATAGTCACTAGACATAAAACGCAAAATGAGTTTTAGACAGGACAGTTGACATTTTGGTTTTGTATTGTTTGATTGTTTTGGTCGGTTTGTTGATTTTTATTTTTTATTTTACTTTTGTTCAGTTGCATGACAGTACTGTATTAAAGAAAAAATTTCAAAGGCTTAGAAGGTCTGCTTGCATTTTCTCCTGGTGATTACACATGAAAGGGACAGGACCAGCACTGCAGGACTGTGTCAGCTTCACTGGTCTGCTGAAACCTGCATAAGCACTGGTGATATTCCTCCAAACCTACTACCTGAACTCTCTGGACTGTAACTCTTCACTTTGTCACCCCACAGAAACCAAGTCTACACCTAACTTTGACAGGGAAAGAGGCAGATCCTGTGGTGTCCTAATTCTTTTCAGAATATTATTCACGAATTCTTATTCATCCTCTCAAATAACAGTGTTTGTTGAACTTCAATTTAATTTGCCTTTTCTAAATTTCACTTACAGCTTACTTAATCATACCTCCCAAGGCGGCCTTCATACTTCTTTTCATAAAAATAACTAATAATTTTTCTGTTTTAAACATCTACTGAACACTGAGCCGATGTTTCCTTAGAACCATCTGTCATAACTAACACAAACTTTTTCAAAATGGAAATGATCCATTTAAATCCCATAAGTTCATGTGCAAAAGATGAATTACCCCATATGTCTATAATCGTGTGTGCCTTTAATGAATTTGTCTTTGTTGTTACTCAGTCTAACAAGATCTCTCTTTCAATCCCAACAGTGTTTTTTTTTTTTTTACTGTTCTGAAAGCCTTCCAGGTCTTCATGTCTATGCCAAAGTACTTTTCCTTGGTCCTCAGTGCTCAGTGCTCTTAACTGTAGATGAATCACTCTTCTTTCCCCTTCCTGCTTATTGCATGCGTGTGAGGGGCCACTGAGAAGAGATAATATCACCCTTTTTCTCTCAGTTCCTGAACTTATCCAAAAAGTTGTCCCTCTTATCTCAAGTCTATAAGTATTACTCCACAGAATTATTGTAATAATGTTTTATGGTAGAAAAGGAGATACATTCTTAAAACTGTATGAGCTCCTAGTACTGTCAAATGAAGCTTTCTAGAAAAGAATCATTATGAGATACATGATAGAATGTAAATATTTAAAGACTTGGGCAATCAAAAGGGTTCTCTTTTTTGAAGAAGTTTGGAAAAATCTGGGAAAACTCAGTTATACTTAGCTGCACTACAGCTGTCCTATGTTATGTATAATACAGATATAAAAATATTGAATTTTTCATGCAAAAGAAAGCTGCGGCTCTACTTTTTCTTCTTTAAAGATATTATTGCTGTTAGTTAAAAATATTGCTGTACCAAGGGTGCTATAACTGCCTGAGGCCAAGCACCAAATAAAACATTACCAGACTATGAAAATTTTCAGAAATTAAATAATTTGCCTAATATTACTACATTATCTTCCTGTTGTATTTTCTACCAGTACACAGCTTGTTTTCACAGAAGATGAAACAAGATATTATCACATGTTAAAAAATCATTATTACAAATATAATTTGTCCAATGGAACTAACTAATTTTCTATTTGGTAGGAATAAGTCAGGAATTGCTTAACTCTGTGGAGTTCTGGTTTTAATATTATTCTTAATTAGTTTAATTTTGTTTTGAAAATAATTTTAAAAAAATCATAAAAAGTAAAGCACATATTCTTTAATATGTAAGAGCAGCTGTCTTCATGTTTTCTGTAGTATGCTTCACTCCCCAAAGGGAAAAGAACATTCTCTACTTCCTTGCTGCTGAGGTTTTATTTTTGCAAAGACTGTAAAAAACCATGATTTTTTCACATCTCAAGTAAATGCAGCTGGCCCTCCTCCCCTCCTTTCCACCTTTCCTTGGCTGTAGCTTTTCATGATCAGTCTTGGAATTCCTCCATCTGGAAGCACAAAATCACTAATTCATTATTCTTGCAGCAGTGAAAATGTTGTATTCCAAGAAATATTAATGACATGTTTTTGTGAAACATATTTTGGCCTTGGCTTTAGGAAGCTAGGGAAGTTAGATCTATTTGTCTTTGTATTAGAAATGCCATGCCCTAAGTCTGGTTGTTTATTTCTGGTTGTCTGTTTCTACCTGAGAGAAACCGTTCTCATATTTGAGATCATGACTGAAAAAGCTGAGAACACAACTCATAGCTTAATCAAGTTGTTAATCTTAATTAAAGGAGACTTGTAGGTAAATGACAGCAAAATATTTAACACAAAGATAGAGAAGCAAAAGAGAGAGTTATTTGTTTGATTTAGGGTTTTTAAAATGGGCTTTTAAAGAGTTGTTTAAACCCTAAAGCCAGCTTAAACTCTTGCAAGTGCAAATAAATATCTGTGGACAGAACAGGACAGAGTCAAGCCATTGTGTCAAATGGTACTTTAAGTGTAAACAGAATCCATTCACCCTTTTTGAGAAAAAAAATAAAATCAAAAGGTTATATTCCCTATAGATTGTCAGTTTCAAAATAAATTACTATTTCTCATATACTGGTATGCAATACTAATCTTGCAATGACACTAGGTCATTTACACTGCATAAGGTGAATCCTACTTTCTTAATAGATAACCCATTTTTCAGAACAAGAAAGTCAAGTTATAATTTGGTTTTTTCTTTTTATGTTTTGGAGACTCAAAATTTTGAAGAAAAATGAAAAGAAATACTATCCCAGGACCAAAGTGAAAAATGATGGTGTTAGTAATAAGGTGCTTCTTGAAGGCTATCAGTATCATTAGTGGCTTTTTGGTCCATTAAAACAAATCTCTGGAGCTGCTTGGATCTTTGTCAAATTAACATTATGATAATACCTATATCAAGACTTCTTGTGAATTGAACATGTACAATATTAAATAATTAATAAGATTTTGGAAGCCATATAAAGTTTACATAGTAGTAGTAGTAATTTTTTATATATTATTCCTTGGCATAAGAAAGAAGTTAGAGGGAAAAAACCAAACATGAGAACCAACACACACACAAAAGACTGAATTGCTCCGTATCTCTCTCTAAGAGATTGCTGGCAGAGGAGACAGCAGATTTCAATCCTCTCTTACAACAGTCACCTTCCACAGCCTCAAGAACAAATAGTTCTGCCCCTACTCCTTTTATTAATCTTCTGAGATCTACAACTATTTTACTGACAATAACTGATTTAAAACAGTTGGGTGTTTTCTAGAAAGCTGAATACACACTTTTAACTTATTGAATATCTGGTATAAGATTATGATACTATAGTAAAAATAATATGACTAAAGGCTGTATCCTAACAACATTGGTACAAAACAGGGGAAGTAATATTGGCAGGATTGAATCTGGGCTCTTCTATGTTTTGATTTTGCAACCATAACATTCTTTTAATAAAAATTTATGCTGTAATTATTGAATACTTAACTTGAATTACACAAGCATTTACTGATATAATAGAATATATTACTATCCTCTCTCGTATGTTTTAACAATCTACTAGAGGAAAATAACCACAAGTTTTCATTATTGTTGTTAAAGTATTACTAATGCAAAAAAAATGTTTTCCTGTAAGATGCATTGCAAAGTCTAAAGTTTAATCAGTATAGTAAAAAGTTTCCAGAAGTACTCATTTGAAATTGGTCATTTGATCATTTGAATTTCTGCTAGTTTTGCTGTCTTCCACTTTCTGAATCAAAATACTATATGCTGTTACTTCAGTGCAATATTATAAAGTGGTTGATATGTGGGGAGGAGAAGTGGTGATGTAAATTATCTCTCATATTTTAATAATTTCTAAAAATTTTTGTGGGGTATTTTTGTGCTTCTTGTGGTGTTATTGTTTAGTTTTGTTGCTGCTTTTTGGGTTTTTTTTGTTTAATTTTTAGTGTTTACATTATGAAAAGAACATAAGTTTCTTAATCTTGCTGGTGGTCTACTGAAGTGAGGATGTGGCCAAGCCAAGGTTGTTCCAGGATAGAGGCTCAGGTTCAGACTCAGTGAGTGGAAACAGGGTCAGACAGAGCAGAGGGGCCATGGGGATGGGTTGGGGCCATGCTGGGATGTCAGCAAGTGGATGTGACCCCAATCCAGTCAGATCCTTCCGTGGCTGGGCAAGGCAGAGCTGGGGTGGAGCTGGGCATCAGTGCTGCTGCAGAACTGCTGGAAGAGACAGGCCTGGATGGCCTGACAATGTTTCCTGGGCCTATGGGCATTTTCAGTTGTTAAAAACCACTAAAAAGCAAGACACTAAAATTCAGTTATTGATTTATATGTAACAGATCCTTTCTTTGCTGCATTGGCATCTTAGCATGGGATGTGAGTCTCTTAGCCAAGCCATCTCATCTGTAATTGATATTGATCTCACCACTGGGCTAGTCCCTGAACTTTTAACTCTTCTGGTTTTGTTTTTTTTTCTAACAGAACAAATGGGCATACCCCTGTCAGCTTCTCCTGGATAAAGCTTTTCTGTCACTTTGTTTCTTTCTCCCTAGGCTTGCAATCAGTTTGTTTCTTAACTTGTTTGATTTGATCTATTTCTGTTTATTGACTCTTCACAAGTGCATGCTTTTATGCTCTTCAGGATTACTCCAGAAGGACATTCATGCTGAGGCAGGAGAATGAGGTGCTTCCTCTTTGTTACCAATTTTCTATTTATATTACCACTTTATTTCCAGGACATTCCCTGACAGGCTGTTACAGTTAATTGGTTAATTGTAACATTGAAAGACTTCAGTAATCATATATCATGATTTGTACATAGAAATCACTAGATTAATAGCTTTCATTTCAGACTGTACAGCATCCAAACTGTGAGTTATTAGCATAGATGATAGCTTTGAAATGATCTTTCTAGTAATCTGTTCTAAGGGTTATGTCAATGCTTTACTGTGGCAAAAAGCAAAAAGATATTTTTATAAATGCATGAGCAACAAAAGGAGCACTAAGGAGAATCTCCATCCTTCATTGCATGTGGGATGAAACATAATGACAACGGATAAGGTAATAAATGCCTTATTTGCCTCTGTTTTTAACAATAACACAAATTGTTCCTGGGGTATGCGGCCCCCTGAGCTAGAAGACAGGGATGGAGAGCAGAATGAAACCCTCAAACAATCAGAAGTTTCTGAAAGAGAATATGCAGCAGTAAAAGGAAATTGATCCTCTCAAAAAGAGTCCATTTCAACTGACATAAAATAGTAAAATGTACATCATCTTCAGCATCAGAAAAATGAAAGAATATAGGTTTTTATGAAAATTTGTAAGATGTCCTTGAATATAAATCTCAACACCTCTAAGCCATAAAACTATACTCATGAACACTTAGTTCCAGAGCAAGCCATTAACAGAAAACTTTTATTATTTGTCATAAATTACATGTTTTAAGAAATTTGCTAAAATGAAGCTTCAAAATATTATGTACAAGGTTTCCACTAATCCAAAGCAAAATAGATGTTTATCCCCAGAGTTAAATATTTAGCATATAGATAAGTATTTGGGGAGATGAAAATGTAAGCTGTATTTATGCTTGATTTCTTTTAAAGATATAATCTAATTCCAGGACCATGATACTGTTTAAAGGGAAGCAGATGCTATAAAAGGTAAAAGTTGAGGTGGCTTTCTCCTTAGCTTGCAAAAAGTATAATAAAATGTTAAGGACATAATAGGAAAGGAAAACCATAACTATATCCTTACACTTAAATACAAATAATAATAATAATATTTTTCCAACAAATCATATATGCATACTTAATATGTATGAAATTAATATAAGAACTTTAGGGTGAAAATTACAGAGTTTTACATTAGGAGTAGGGCATTAATGTCTTTTATATGAAAAAATGCTTAAGGGTTGTAGTGAAAAGAGAATATTAAAATAAGATAGATCATGGCAACAAATAATTCTAATACTTAAGAAACAACCCTTGCAAAAAACATATTTCTCTAAATATTGGGTTTAATGAAATTAATGTCACATGAACTTTGCTTTTCCTAAAGAGAACCTGAATACATTGCCAGAGTCCAGTATTATCTGACCACGTTCTTTTAGATATTTCACAAAGGGAATAACACCAAATTTACTTATTTGAAAATACTTGATGCTTCACTTGATTTAGCAGAGTGATACAACAATGTAGTGAAATCATAACATAAATCTCTCATAGCAATTGCTCTATGTAGTTAGATCACAACATAAACATGATTCCCATGACCAATCTCTCTCTACATGCTCTCTATCACATCAGTGGGCAGCCCCAGTAAATGGAAAGGAGCACACAGATTCAAGCCTGTTGCTCTTTTCAAAATAGATCTCGTTGGTCATTAATTTTTTTCAATACTTTAGGTTTGGCTGAGACGTGTATACATCTCTCCCATATTGGTCTGTCTCAATCAGGAAGATATTTACAGCTTCTCTTGATTCACTTAGTAAAGGGTGTTTACACAAAGAGCTGCTCCATCCAGCAGATAAAGAGACAGCTGATATATTTATTTAAAGTCTTCTGGTCACTCTCTGGTCCCTTTGTTCTTTCTTTACAACAACTGTCTCACTCTCCATATTCTACCCTGAGCTTCACAAGTGATTGTGCTCATCTTCTCCATGCCTTCTTCCACCCTAGGGATTTTTGATCAGTTGCACACTCACTTGCACACACATATACATAAATGACGAAAATATAATTTTGAAAATATTTTGGTGGTATTAAATATTTATAGAATTAATTTGTGCTGTTAAAGAGTGCAAATTATGAAAGTATAAGACCTACACAATGAAGTGGGCATTACAGTTATTGAGATGAGGAAAAATGTTGCTTTTAACTAGGTATAGGCAGACTGATGAATTTAAAATAGGAACTACATTATTTTAGTCATGTCAGATATTAAAGTTTATGAACTGTATAAATTAATGTGGTTGGAAATTGTTCTGCTTTCTCTTCTGTCTCTCTAGATTATATGAAGTGATTAAAAAAATGCCTGAAATTTAATTACGTAGATTAATTCCTGGTTTGAGTACCCCATGTTATGCACCATAAATAGCTTGCTAAGTTTTATGTCATTTGAAACATTTTGTGATTTGCTTCCAATACAAGCCTTTTTTTTTCGTGATTCCTGAAGTCAAAATTTTCTGCAATTTTCTACATCTGCCTCCATAAAAGCAAGTTTTTCAATTCACTTCTTCTTAAAGTGAAATTAATTCCCTACCAAAGAACCAAGGAAGTTACACACTTTACTGTAATGTTGTAGATATATCTGGGTCATCTGGTTTAATTTATTTAAATAAGATGTGAAGAATTTAGTCATCTAGACAGTTATGATAAGCTTTGCAGGATAGTAGCAAACAAAGAAAATGAAAAAGAAGGGTATTGACTTTGACTGGATGCCATGTGCCCACCAAGGCACTATATCACTTCCACTTATCAATATGAGAGGGGGAGAAAAATTAAAAAGCGCATGGGTCAAGATAACGGATCACTCACTAAATGCCATCACAAGAAAAATAGAGTCCACTTGAATAAATTAATACAAGTTACTGCAATTAGTAACGAAGAAGGATATTGAGAAATAAAAGCCAAGGAATTACAAACAAATAAACCCCAACACATTAGCACATTAGAAATACATGTTAAAGGTTTATTTTTTGGTTAATAATTTTTACTATAACTCTGTTACTGTGGAGTGCACAAATACACCAGCCTGTGTGCCCTCCTGCATACCTTCCTGCTGGTCTCCTTTCTTCTCTTCAACTCAGTTCCTTCCTTCCGCCGCTCAGTTCCTTCCCTTCCTTTTAAAGATAAATTTATGTTATTTTATTCAGAATGCATATATGGTGTATTAAATAATCAGAGGTATTTTCTCTACCTTGAGTTAAATCAAAATTTTGGAAAGTTGTCTATCTGTAGGGAGAGGTAATTTATACTTCATGTTTTAATTTACATTATAATTTGGAACACAATCAGATTGATAAATATTGCTAACTTGTGCAAAATGTAGTTTTAATTTACTGAACATTTTTATTAAATCCCAGCTGGTGTTTATCTTGTCTATAGTGAATGAAATACTTTAGTCAGTGACATCCCAAAGTTGAGTTAACCTAAGTTCTCTGTGTAGTTATAGAAGGAGAGAAAGCAAAAGGGAGAGAACAAACCTTTGTTATTCCCAAGGTAAAGATCTTTCCATGTTGAAATGTAACCTAGACTAAGATCCTAAACATGGCCAAACTAAACCATCTAATGACAAGTGAGATTACACTAAAAATAAAGCAATTTAATTGATAGATTGTCTCTGATGTCCCAGTTTGTTCCAAATGTAGAATTAGGATTTTTTAATGCTACTCACATTCGAAGACATATCTGGGAAAAAGAATGCTTGATGCAATAGTGTACTATCCATGATAGAAACGGAGATTATAATGCAAAATTATATCTTGACATTTGTAAAATATAATATTTAAACTGAATATGAAGAATAATTACCTGTCCAAGACAGTTGCTTGATGAAGGAGCAACTGCCTAAGGGGAAAGCCTCAATACCTAGTTAAATCCAAATTATATTAAAAATGATATATTAAATGAAAGAATTTATACTAAATGGTTAGCAAAGCCATAAATACCTGAAACATCTATCATTCACAACTTTTTGTCACATAATACTGCTTCAGGGTTTGATAAATATCAATAAGTAGGAGCAAGACATGGATTTTCTTCCTGAAAAATATAGTTGTTCTTAACAATTCTTCTCAAGATTTTTGTAAGTAATGTGACTGTCGTCAACTGTAATGTAGGCAGATTGAAATACTGAAATACTGAATTACTGTGTACAGTTATGATACATTAAAATAATGTTACTGTGTCACTTAGCATATTAAGTATATCAGTAATTTGCATATTAATATAATTCAAATCAAATCTCTGTCATGGTAACTGCCCTTCAGGTAGTTAAAGAGCATTATTATATCATGCCTTAGTTTCCTCTACGCAAGATTGAAGAATACCAGCTCTCTCAATCTCTGGTTTCATTTAGGTCCTCTAGGCTGCAGACCATCCTGGCAGCCTTCTCCAGTTTGTCCACATTCTTTTTTATCAGGGTGACCCCAAACTGGACACAGTGTTCCAGGTGCAACCTCACCAGCACTGAGTAAAGAGGAATAACAATGTTCTTCATTTGCCTGATCAGACTTCACCTACTGTATCACAGAGGGGAAAGATTTTTTTTAAATTAATATAAAAGCAAAATTATGGGCTCATATTCAGCCTTGTGTTCCCCTTTTTTTTTCCATCGAAACTGCTTTTCAGCCAGATGCTCCCCAGATTCCCCTGGTGTTATGTACCTTTGCATTTTTGGTCCTTGAACTCCACGAAGTTTCTATTGGCCCAATGCTAAAATCTCTCTGCTCCAAACTCAAGGTCTTAATTCAAATTTCTAATGTTAGGGTGGTTTTAAGGACAAGTTCCTGTATAAAGAATTCACAAATTCCTGATCTGAAATAAATTTCTTGATAATTTTAGCAAAATAATATCCCTGACCCTACAACAAATGCTGCTCTTTGAACAGTCATGAGGAAGGGTATTTTTGTAGGCATCAAAGCAGAATGGAGAAGACTTACAAGAATTACCGAGTAGAATTGAAGGGAAATGTGTCCTACAAACTCATGCTGGTCAGAAGTCTGTGAAGCAATTAGAATTTAAGGCTCTGAATCATACATGTCTGCAGACAAGGCCACTGATGTTAAGATCCAGTCTGATTTTATATTTGTTATTATCACTGTCTTTTGTCACAGCCTCTTTCATTGACCCTTTTGATTTTTGTCCAATTGCAAGTTATGGAAAGAGTCATTACTCTTTCTTGTATCCATAATGAGAAAAAAAAAAAGAAAAAAGCAATAAATGCTGTTTATTTTCCTCAGGCATGCCTGTAAAATGAAAATCCTCACTGTGTAGTTCCTAGCTCATCTGTCCCTTTAAAGCCAGGAATTGACACCTTTTGATAGTACTTGTATAGCAGATAGGTGTGAATATTTTGCAAGCATGCCACAGAGTAGTGTGTCCTGAGCGGTTTCTACTTAAGCTCCCAGTAGTAATACTGGGTTAATCAACTTTCTTCATAGCCCCAGTATGCTGTTGTGCTTTGCATATGTCACAAAAATAAAGCTGATGATATACCAGTGTTTTATCTATTGCTGAAGTGTCCTTACACAGCATCAAGGACCTTCTGCTTCTCTCTCTGCCCTGCCGTGAGTAGGCCAGGATTGCACAGGATGCTAGGAGGAACCAGCCTGGACAGCTGGCCCCTACTGACCAGAGGGATGTGCCACAGCATATGGCATCAGGCTCAGCTATAAAAGTCAGTAGGAAGTGATTGTGTTCATGGTTATTGGATTTGTGCCTGTCACACAAGCTGAAGCCCTGCCTTCCAAGTGGTGGCTGGATATCTGCTGGCTGATAAGAAGTAGTGAATTAGTTCTCTCTTTGATTTGCTTGTGTGTGGAACTTTGCTTCACTCATTAAATTGTCTTTATCTCTATTTGTGAGTTTTCAGCTCATGCTCCCCTAGGGGAGCCTTTACTCTCGCTGGGAAAGCAAGCAAATAACTGGCTGCAGGCTTAGCCTCTGGCCAAGTATTTCAGGATAGCTTCTTTAATTTTTTAAATGCATTTAATTAAGTGTATTATAATAATGATGCATAAACTCCCCTGATACTATAGAATAGATAAAATATCTATTTCTAACAAATTTTGTTTGATGTAGAATTCAGTGGAAGTATTGCTGAAGAAGCTTTCTAGTAATTCTTGAAAACAGAGTTTAGTATATCCAATATAAAATGCAAGTGCTTTAGGGTACGTATTGCAGGGTTGAAATTAAGGCATTTATAAAATGGTTTTATGTTGTTTTAAGAGGTATTTAGATTCAGTTTCTGACTTACCTTTTTTTTACTGAACATTGTCTACTTTCATCCAGTTTACTCATTACAGTCCCCTCACTGGTGTGCATGCTTTCTGTTTATAATTTCTTTTTCATGATTTAGTATATTTTATTTTTATGTCTCTCTTCTGTCAATTCTATTTCCTACACATATTTTTAAATATACATGTTTCTCACCATTAAACTTTCTCTATCTGTGTCATTACCTCTGTATTTAAATCCTAACTACTACTAGTTAACAAAAATAATAGAGTCCAAAATAAACATTGAATCATCAGTGAGTAGTAGGATCAAAAGTAAATGTGGAACCACTTTAGGTAATGAGAAAAGAACAAATTAGTTGTAATGATGTTATTAAATTTTGTTTCCATATTAATATGATATTAATAATAAGGAATTATGTAGTACAGAGCAATTGTAATGTCTACATATTGGATTATAGGATGGATTATGAGACATCATAGAGAAGGCCAAATGTCTTTTTTTTAAGCAGGACTCATAATTTCTTGTAGAGGGCAGTTATGTGTCCCATTGTTCCTCAGATGCACAGTGTAGTCAGAGTTGAAAGGTTAACATCCTAATGTCCCTAATGCTGAAATCAGAACTATTTTCTCAGAGAAGTGATAAATATTTGGCAAAGTTTTTAAAACAGTGAACAGTGTCTTCCTGTTGTTCCAACTGATAAGGTTTTAATTACATATTTATTAGTTTCATTTGGAAATTACACATTTGAGTTTGTGTGGATATTTCTCTTTTGTTTATCACAAACAGGGAAAAAATTACCATATTTTCTCACTGAAATCCAGAGCTATTAGTTCCTAGTTCAAATAAAGCTGAAACTCTCATCATCTGAGACCATTATTTGGTCTACCCACTGGTTTCATCCTCTTCTTGCCCAGAGGAAATGAAATCATAACTTAATGAGATTCATTAATATTGTACTCATTCACTGTGCCCAAAAGCAATTCTAAATAACTGAATTTTGTCTGTCACCCCAGTTCTTTTACACATCCCCTTATGCTGCTCTGCTGTTGCATTACCACACCAATACAATTTGGAGGGAAAAAAGACACATAGAGCTTCAGGTGGTTGTGCTTATTTAAGGGCCTGTCATGATTTGACAAGTCTATCCCTAATCCCAGTTTTTATCTGGTTCTCATCCATGAGAAGTCAGCTTCTGTACACCTGTGAGTGTAGGTGTGTGTGGGCATGCAGAAGCGTACACACCTGCACTCATATCACAGAGTCGCAGGATGGGTTGGGTTAGAAGGCACCACAGGGGATCATCTGGTCCAACCTCCCTGCTCCAGCAGGGTCATCCTGGAGCACATTGCACAGGATTCTGTCCAGATGGTTCATGGATTTTTCCAGTGAAGGGAGATTCTCCATCTCTGGACAAACTATTCCAGTACTCAGTAATTTGGATGTTATGGTTTTAGAATGCTTAAAAGTAATGTAATAGCAAAATTCCCATACTCAATACTTCTATGGGACTTTTTTGTTTATTAGATGTTATAATGAGAAAAAATAATGAGTAAAATGAACACAGCCACTCAGCTGTACGAAGAGAGCTCCTGTAGACCTCATTACACTGCCTGCACTGAACAAATCAAACACACACGCGAATGCTAGCTGCCTTTTATTATACCTGTAAAGCGGAGCTTGGGCTCATAAAAACTGTAGCAGGCAACTTTATAAAAACATAACAGCTTGGGTTTAGTGGTTCCTTCACAGCTATCAAACAAAGCAGGTTTTTCTCAAAAAAACACCCTTGCAGATACTTAAGAAACAACTGTCTTTTTTGGCATGGTGAAATGAGTATTTTCACTGTATAGTGGTTCATAAAAGAAGGAGACTGTCCTCTCCTATCTACTGTTCAAAAACAAATGCAAAAAATCCCTAATAACTTGTTGGATGTAATCTAAGCATTAACATTTATAGCTATGTAAATAATAGAGAAGTCATCTTTAGATGGATTCATTCAATTTCTGCTTAGACATTTTTGTACATTTTATTGTTCATTTTCTGGACAGTCCTATCTAAATACCCTATTCTCACAAATATTTAAGGAATTGATATTTTCATTAAAAGTATTCATTTTTCATTTGGACATGGATAAGATGTCTTATTTTCTCGTTTGATACTCATCATCCATTGGCTTATTTTCCCATTTAAGAGCTTGTTAGGCAATCACAAAAAAATATTATGTTTCACCTAGATGAGCTTTCCTGCACTGAAATGAAAAATGGCAGTAAGGAATAAAACCAGAAGTTTAAGAACACTCAAAGAATGCATTTTATTTCAGTTTTTCATGGGAACCATTCACAGCTAAATAATACATATGTATAAATCTTTACTGGTTCACAAATAATCTGTTATCAGAAAAATAGCTTGTTTGTCAAATAGTTTATTGGAAAAATATTTTGACATGTTCCTGCTTTATTGTGTCTTCACTCATGAAAAGCTGCAAAAGTTCACTGCCAGAATTCACTCTACTTTTACCATAAAAATCTTATGTATTTCAGATGGATTACATCAAAAAATCAAAACAAAATCCTGCAAAAAAATTCCTAAGCAAACTCAAGTTAGTTTTAATTATAATTTGGTCTGCAGTAAATTCTGACAAATTTATTTATCGTCAGATCTGTTAGAATTAAAGCTGGGTTATCAGCTTCTGTCATCCTTTACAAAAGTATTCTTTCTCTAGAATAGAGTTCTTCCCCATCACCATTAGGAAATGAAATAAGAAACTAGATTATGCAAATGTTAGAGATAAACTTTATCTTTCCATTTCCCATCTAAATGTAAGGACATGAGTTAGGCATTAGTACAGCATGAACAAAAGAAACAAAGCAACAACAGCATCAAAAGTTCTTTTTTGAGGGCTTTCTGCACCTTACTGTACTGAGCAACTTTAGAAAGAACCTCTGGTAATATCAAAGAATTTGGATTTCCAAAGGAATCAACTCAGTTACAGGAATTCTTACCTGGATGGTGGTATGAATTAGATATGGCTGTTGAATAGATGAATCATCTTGCCTGATTGTCATTTTCCAGAGGTTGGAAAGGCCTGAGGAAATTTTAGCACACACAACCAAAACATACAAGACCTTTACAAGTGTTATCTTTCTTCCACAATTTTCCATTCAAGAACTACCTTCAAAATTCTCAACTGTCAAATTGTCATCAACTTGAGCATCTTAATGGATTTATGGAACAGTTTTGAAAAGCTAAACCAAAGTATTCAAAGCCTGCGCCTGCTCAGGAATTTTTTCTGATTCTGAAAGATAGGCATAACAGGACTGGTTGCTGATATTATTTAGATGTTTTCTACCCTATAGAGCCCCCCAGTAGAGTCATAGCATCTGCTGTCTGAAGGAGTTATCTGCTGGTTTAGTTGTATTACTTCACTAAAGCATGCAAAATGAATGAACGAATATTTTTTAAAATTTTTCTAAATCTATTTTTAGCAAAACAACCTTCGGGCCCAGAGATTTGCCAGTAATTTCTGCCTTTTAATTTAGTCAATTTCATCTGCCTTCAGATTTTGATCTTCCAGGGCATACTTCCTTAGCTTCCTGAGACTGCTTCCTGTTTTAGAAGCTTTGGTAAACTGAAGGTAGATATTGCTCTTACAGCTCTCAGTTCATTCACAGGGGCAATCTGTTCATCTTCACTGGCATCCAGCTTGCTCAGGCATGCTTTTGTCTTGGTAAATTCATGTTGATTGCTCCTGACGACCTTGTTCTTTCCATACTTGAAAGGCTATTACAAGAGGACATGCTCCATACCTTTTCCATAGCTCTTCCTTGCTTATAAGCATCCAGGGTCCTCCTTCTTGCCTTTCTGAAAGAAGGGGATTTATAACTTTTATCTCCAAGGGTCTCTCCTTGTCTCCAGAAGTTTTTATATAAAGAGAAGGAATGGAATGGGAATGGAATGGGATGCAGTTCCGAAAAACCACTTGAGAACAGAATCAGTAGATGTTCCTACAGATTGTTTTTTTCCTTCATAAAAGAAAAATATATAATGATGGCTATGAGAACTGCTACTAGGATTTAGTGTCAGTCCTATACTAAAACAAGTATTTTTGTTCTACTGGGTTTGCAAAGTTTAAAAGGAGAAATTGTTTTGGTGAAGAGATAGAAACAGGTGTATAGGTTATGAGTTAGAACAAAAGAATAATTCTAATTATGCAGAATTAAGATGGAAAAGTGTGAACCAGAACCAAGCTTCCACTTTAAAATGCAGACACTCAGTAAAACCTTTAAAATATGGTAAGCAGGGCAGTAGATTTCTCTGTGTTTTGCTTTACTGGTGCTGCTGTGACTGGGAAGATTTTACATACTTGTGGAAACTTTTGAACTTCTTTGGCAAGAGATACAAGACAATGTATTAAAATGGGCCGTTCAGTTCTTGATTGGGAAAACCACAAGGAAGCAACTTCATCTAATAGTGCAGTTTATTTCTGTTTTAGGCTAAAAAAGTGTCTCCAAAGATGATTTAGAAAGATTGTTGAGAAAATTTTGTCTATGGTCCATTACAATGAAATAAAAATTATAATAGTTTTAAATTGACAGCATATTAAAATTAATGCAACAGTGCGATGACATTGATTAAGATGATAAATAGATTTATAGAAGACTTTACACATGGAATAAAGCTTTTCAAAGAGTAAGCATTAAAGTAAAAACTGAAAAAAGCACACTGGATAAAAAAATCTTCATAGCAGTAAAAATTTTAGTTTTCAAAGAGATTCAAGATGTAGTATAAAAAGGTAGGATAGTTTTCCTTATGTTTATGTTAAATGAAAAAGTAAAACAAGTACTAAAACTACTCAGAGAGAACATGTAATTTTAATGAAAAATTTTGCAGTTGTTCTTGGACAAAACCTGGGAACTTGGCAAAAATTATAAAGTTTCTTTCCCCCCAGAAATTGTTACTCAGAGGCAAATTCCATTTTGGTGGGATTTTTAAAACTACTTCGATGGCCTAATTCAAAAAATCAATGTGAAGAGAGATAGGTTAAAACTCAGTGTTTTGAAAAGGTTAATTACTTAATGAGTTTTTAGCCCACAATGAGACAGTGAAGGAAAATATCAATATGCCCATATTTTTCTAATATGAGGGAAGTATGGCAAGACAACTGGGAGCAGCAATAGAATTTCTGTCAGATCCGTATTAAAAATCAAATAGCATTCATGTTTGCATTAATGTAATTAGACCTTACTGTTGATTTCAATATTCTGTTCATTTTCAGCTTGTGCAAGGCAGCCGTAAAAAAGAGATCCAAAGGACTTCTGAAGCTAGACACAATTTCTGCCACTATTGAAACTGGGTAAAATTTTATCTGTGGTATTATTGCATTTCTGGAACGAAACAGTCATTCAGTTTTCTACTTTTATATAGAGGAGCAATATCAGTGGTTGTTAATCATCTATTAAAAAAGTTAGTCATAATCCTTACCACAGCCAGTTAATATCAGAAATGCTATTTAGTTATATAATTTTAGAAAATAGAATATTTCCTTCCAGCATACCCTGATTAATAGTAATATTGAAATGATGCCTGGATATATCAGTGTAGGATTGGTTCAGTGTGCATGCATGGAGGAAAGACACAGAGATTATCCTCATGCTTTAAATATATGTGAAA
The DNA here is from genome assembly GCA_035582745.1 of Loriotus luctuosus. Classification (NCBI taxonomy): domain Eukaryota; kingdom Metazoa; phylum Chordata; class Aves; order Passeriformes; family Thraupidae; genus Loriotus; species Loriotus luctuosus. The sequence goes on along the minus strand of JAWWEY010000001.1, from coordinate 71,019,025 downwards.
CTGAGAGGAAATACCATAAGGAAAAAAGTTATGTGGGGCCTCAATATCCGAATGCAATTGATAACATACATTGTAGAAGATATTATTTAGTGCAGATTTTTAATGTCAGGTCAAGTCTTATCAATACTGCAGAGAAATATGAAATTTACTGTCCTCAGTGGTTAGTGGGCTGCAGTTGAACTGCCTTTTTTTCCTATAGAAAATCTGCTGGGAAATCTTGAAATGAATACACAACATTTAGAGTAAATAGAAATGAGAAAAGGAAGGCCAAGGTCTGCTTAGAATTAAATCTGGCCAAGTATGTCAAGAATAAAGAGAAGAGCATCTTTGCTGTACAGGGAACCATGCACTGGGACAGATTGCCCAGAGAGGTTGGTGAGTCTCCCTCACTGGAGGCACTCAAGGATGGTCTGGACACAATCCTGTGCCATCCTCTAGGATGACCCTGCTTGAGCTAGGAGATTGGACCAGATGACCCACTGCTGCTCCTTCCAATCTTACCCATTCTGTGACTCTATGAAATGCTTTGAAAAGCTCATCATTTATTCAAGACTGTACCAGGAAAACCTCATTCAAATAATTCCTCCAGAAGGTAAAGGTCCCTATATAATACAGATATGTTTCAATATTAAGTAAATCTGAACTGAGGATATTCGAGCTTATGGTCTTGAAATATATCCTCAGAGATCAATTGCAACCTCTCAGGGCTGCAGCTGTCAACTTGGATCAAAACCTAGTTGTATCTAGAACCAAAGATGAAGTAGTTGAAAAATACAAACCAGTGCTCAGATCCTTTGATATCAATTTTAAGGAATTTCTTTCATCATGAGAAAGAGAAATGGAAGGAGAGCAAAGCTGTTTATTTGAAAAGTATTCTAAAAGAACAAAAATAATACCATTTACTTTTCTACTTCGTTCTCCCCACCAGAAAAGTTACTGTGTCAAACATAATGTAGTGATTAGATACAATAAAATGGAATAGATTGACCTAATAATTATTAGAATTTGTTATTATTAATAACTGGTAATTATGGCAAACTAATATTGGATTACTTATTTATTTGATTTGAGAATCACAGAGCCTAAAAATTGCCTGGGATTTCAGGAGCACAGTGCTGCTCTTAGAGAGATTGGTGACACTAATACTGCTTGAGTGGTCTGGGTTTCAAGGCTCTCCTAAGATGAGGAATCAGAAAATTCTAAGAGCATTTGCAGAGATCACTGAAGTTGCCTCAGAGAATTACGTTGGCTATCTGCTCTTCCTCTGTCATGTAAGATCTGGTGCAGCTCAGTGAAAAGGCAGCTCCCTAGAGCCAGCATTCCAGCAACAACTGCAGCAAGGGTTTTAGTCTGGAAGTCACTCTCTGACCCAGTGCATTCTGTGTAGGTGCATTTGCAACTTATAGTGATATACAGAAGATCCACAAAGTCGGAAATGTTCAAAAGCCAGTATCAATGGTTTGTAAATCTTCTGGTTTTTTTTTTCTCCCCAGTTACATGTTTGTGGTTGTCCTTGTTTTTATTTGATTTCTATAATCAATACATGATAGGTGACACTGTGATACAATATTGCTGAAAACATTATTGACTCCCAATGAAAGAGTTATGAAAACAAAGAGCAATGTGAATAAGTGGTAATTCCCTTTCCTTCTCATCCATTTCCCCTTACCCTTCCTTTCCTTTTTCCTAAAACATACAAAAGGAGATAGAAAAGAGAATTTATCATTCTAAAATTCTTTCCCCCTCCCCGTTTTTCTTTTCCTTTTATCTGTTTTAACAAGAGTTTATCCTCCTTCTCTAGAAAGATGCAGTCCCTTTGCTATTATACAAGCTGTGGTTGAATGATATTTGCTGTGCATTTATTTGGGACTAAGAGAGTTTTCGTACAGCAACGATGAAAAAACCTAGGCAAAAACAAAGGCAGAATTGACTGTTGTCTACATATGCTTTTTCTTTCTACGTACAATACTTATATAATATGTAGACATTTAGAGATGTACATGCTATATATCTTTTATCTACATATATAGACTACATAAGTATGCAGAATGTGCATATAGATCATCTAATACAAAATGTGTACATTCAGTATGTATATGTTTTATATGTATGATACGCAGTCTGCATCTACATTATCATATAGGAATACTAAAATGTTTTTTTCCTTAATATGTTAAATTGTCTAACTTTTAAAAGCATTAGACTGATTTTGTATTACTTCAGTGATTTTTTTCTAATGCAGTGAGATTTAGTGAAGTTGCATGAATTTTAAATCAGCATGGAAGAAGGAACTCTTTATAGTGAAAGATTGTAATAAAACAAGATTCTGTGTCAATTCATCTCCCATTTTTTTCGTTCAGTTCTACACCTGTTATTCCTCTTTCTGTGTTTTTTCTTTATTTTTTTAATCAGTCTTTTTTTTTCATGTCATATATTTTTTATCATCTTACAGTTCTGTATGATATATTTTTCATTGCACCAACAGCTTCCTTCAAATTAGTAATTTTATTAAAATTCTTTCTCATCTCAGCTGAAGCCCACAAGACTTGCATTTTTTCTAGCAGATTCTCTTTTAAATGTGACCTTTTTATTCCAGCCTGTTTTCACTTTTGTGGTGAGTTGGCCTCAATTGACAATTAACACTCACTAGCTGCTGACTCCCCAGCTCCTTGCCCCAGAGGAAAATAGAAGGAAACTGTAAGAGCAAAAAATAAGAAAAACCTTTGGGTTAGGATAAAGACAGTTTAAAAGAAAGAGGAAGGACAGAAAAAATTACCAAAAAACAATCAAGCGATGAAGAGGTGAGCACTTACCACCACCTACCAGCAGAAGAATGGCTGGTCCTATACAGACTCACTAAGTATTTTGGAAACTCTACACCCTGCTTTTATTGAGTAAGATGAATATGAGATTGAGTACAACATAGTATGGGATATTCGTTTGGTAGCTGAGGTCAGTGTCTTTCTGTGTCTGTTCCCAAAGCCTTGCCCATCTCTAGGTGCCATGCTGGGGGGTGGCGGAGTGAGAAATAGAGGTGGTCTTGATGCTGTGCCAGCACTGCTCAGTAATCAATAAAACATTGTTGTCCTACTCAGACTGTTTTAGCCACAAGTGTAAAACATGGTACAGGGTGCTATTAAGAAAAGCACTCCCATCCTAGCCAGATCCAGTACAACTTTTACCTCTAAACCTGGGGAACGTACAGTGTCATAACACGCTATAGATTTTTTTGTGACACGTCTCCATGGCGTTTTCCCGTAAGAATTCTGATTTATGAGAATTCTGATTTATTCTATTTTGATTCTACTAGAAGAAGAGTGTCTCTTGGTATGTTTTATCTATTTTGTTCCACTTCTTTTGCTGGAACACATTATAGACCCAAACTCCACCCCCTGGTTTTATTTCATTATTGTACCCTCCCCTCCTTCTCCTTTAAATCTTAATTCCTCCTCCAGAGAAAGCTGGTGCTGTTGACTACAGCAAGAGTTCTGCGTCTCACACAGAAGTAATGTGTGTCTGTATTGTGTATCCTATTTCTCATAAACTGTAACAGTGTTGTGTAGCTTGTACTAGATGTCAGAAAGTGAAACTGATTAGAATAGAGAAGTTTATATATTGCACAAGAAAAATAGCAGGAGGACACCAAAACTCCCTATTCTCAGATGAGTGTCCCTACCCGATGTTACCTCATGTTACCTCATGCACATGTATCTTTCATCTCCTCCTGTGACTTCATGTTTTTGAAACTGTGTGACTAGACAAGAAAAAGTCTGAAAAAAATTCCCTGTCTTTTATCTGGTCCAACCTATACCCTGATGAATCAATAAATTCTTAGGGAAATTTGGAGCTACTTATTTTAACTTATGAGGAAGAAACTGAAATTAAATTTGTTCCTCTTCAGCGAGTTTTCCTTTCTTAGAATTATTGTTGTGTTACTGAAAATGTAAAATGCATAAATTTACAGAGTTCTTCCTCTCACATGAATTACAGCAACCAGAGAGTGGGCTGTAGGAGTGTTAGTCCTCTGTATAAAAGTGCATTTAATCTAGTCATCTGACTCAAATCTGTTCTTGAATTCAAAACAGATATTACAAGGTGTACTTACACTATTTTCATAACTCTTCAGTACTCAGAGGTAGAGTTATGAGAAATGCACTATCCACACACCATCATGCTCTAATCTTAAATTGAGAGAAACTTCAACAAATTAATGCATTATTCCAAGGAACTGAAGAGAGGCACTGTAGTATGAAAGACTCTAAATTCTGTGATGCAAATTAGACAAAGGCAAGACAGATCTAAACGTGCCTCTGAAACAGACAGGAAGATATTCTTTCCAGAATCTGCAGTGTATTTCTGTGTATTCTCATTGTTTTGATTGTGAGAAACCAAAATACTGCATAGATATGGGTGACAGCTTGCAACATCTCCTGTCCTCTTCTCAGACGTTGAAGGCTTTAAATTTGTTCTCTTTTGTTTTGTTTTACTCTGTTTTGTTTAGCAATCCTTACCACAAAAGTGACGTTCCTGCTTTCAATAGAAAGAGTTCTTTTATCTTGTCCCCTCTAAAATCTTAATATAGTCTCTCTCTCAGCCTGGGTTCCATGCACTGATGATCTATAAAAGTCATTCTGCTTCAGTAATCCACACTTTTCAGTAGAAATTATTTCCTTGGGTAATAAAAGGGTAAGGCAATGTTTGCTTATTATATTTATATCTGAATCCTGGTATGATTGATTTAGAAACACAGGGGCCTATAATACAGTATTGTTGTTGCTTATAACAGGCCAGAAGATTTTTAGAGAATTTACAAAGCCTCGGGACTAAGGGAGTGAAAGGGTGATCCTAACATAACGAAAAGTGGTAGGAATTAAGCGTGTGTATAACAATTTTAACTCTGCTATTATGCTACATTTTCTGTAAAGATGAGATCTAGATTTACAGCTATTCTTTAATTAGACCAGCATGAGGCAATAAAAACTGTGTTAGAATTGATGTTTTCTGGAAACAGGGTGAATAATAAGAATAGGGAGACAAACATTCCTCAAATTAAAATTTTGGATAAGACAAATTTTTTCATAGATTAGACACTTAAAGATCTTCTCTGAAAATGAGTGCACACGACTTCTGAATGTGACCCAAAAAGGTGTAAATTATCTGTGTTGTATTTTCATGATTATATAATTATGTTAAGTTGTGGAGGGATAGAATGTAAGAGAATAGTGCAGAAGGTAATCTCACACCTCAGGAGTTGCAGCTGCACTAATCACCAAAGATTAGGAACAGGCCTGCCCTTAACAGGCCACATCTGTGTCCAGTAAGAAAAGTACTAAAAAGGGTGGGTTAGCTGGGTGAGGGGAGAGCTGGAGTTTGTTGGCTGTGTTGTGAAGAAGAGGAAGTCAGTGCTGTGAGGAGCTGCACATGAGAACTCACCCAAAAGGTATGGAAGATTTACAATAAGGTGACAACATTATGTGAAGTAATTGAATAGTTTTACATCTTCCTCGAATCATGACAAAAATAAACACTGTTAAGATTAGTGAAGTCTTTTGTAATTTGTGTGCTCATGTGTTTCCAAGATCAACCATGAAATTAGGAAACTTGTTAACTTTCACTGATTCTAATTTGTTGGAAAGCATATTTCAATGTCCTCACTTTTCCTTTAAAAATATTTTTTAATCTCTTGCTTTTTGCTATTTTACCCAGAACCCTGCATTTTTCCATCGAATAAAGAGCAGTTAATCAACCAAACAAAATTTGGTAAATGATTGAGTTCTGAATAATCAAGGTTAAATCAACTTCAAAGGAAAGTAATTAGCTAAAATACTGAAAGCAAATAAAACAAATAAAATTGCTGCAAACCTTAACCCTAAGAATTAATTCAGAAAAAACAGAAAATGTACTTCAGATTTCAGTGTTAAGGATATAAATTATGAAACTTGATTTAAAAACTGATGTGAACTGTCTGATTATAAAACAACATCCCATAAATAGAAAGTTTACAAAACCATGGAGGCAAATTAAAAAAAGGGAAAAAAAAGATTAAATGGCTGATGTATTTTGCTTTTCACTTTTTGTTGGTTGTTCATTCCTTTGTATATTTCATTTACTTAGTACAAAAAGAGAAAAAAAGGATAGAAGAAGAAAGAAACACAAAGTTCTTCTCTTTGGTGAGTGCTTCAGCATAAAATACTTTTACAAATGAGACAACCATAACTGAAGTAATGTCCTAAGTGGAAATAAAAAAGCTAAAACCTTTTTTTCAAAAGAAAAGACAATTTTTGTCAAGAATAACAGTTTCATGTGAGTCTCAGCCCTTGTATGTTCACGGCTGAAATGCATAATGTTCAGTTACTTCTTTAACCTTCATCTTATATTCTTCAATATGTGTTTCACTGGAGCAAGGAGTGGAGTCTGTAGAAGAAATGTGTTGAAGCAGTAGTGCCATGTGGAGGAAACACCATGAGCTGCAGTGTGTCTGTTCAAATGGGGTCCAGGCTGCCTCAAGACAGGGGAAACCACAGTGGAAAATATTAATCGAGTGTCAAAATCTCACTATGCTACACCAAACTTGATCCAATCAGAGAAGCAATAAGGACCTTTACCTAAACCTATGTAACAAAGATGCTAGCAGCTATGAGAGGCTGAAGAGGCATGCTTTAGGAAGGCATTCCGTGAAGTTCCTAAAGATATTGGGCTCTCTGGGAGGCTTGTGCCAATGCAGGGACACCCCTGAGGGCCACTGTCCATGGATGGTCCACACTGGGTAAGGGGCAACCATGAGGGATGGGGACCCTGAGTGACCCAGGCCAGGCAGGAGCACAAAGCAGGAGCAAAGAAGCAGAAATCTTTAAAGGCAGAGATACCACCTGAACATCCTAAGCCACTTAACACCTGGCTGGATGAACTGGACAGACTGAGCATTAGACATGGTGAAAATATGTAAAATTGCAAAAGGAGAGAAAAGACAATATTTATATAGATGCAGGGGTGTGGGTGTGTGTGCAAGTGTGTTGAAATATGCCTTTTTTTTTTGTTGTTCTTGTTTTTCTTTTCAATAGCTTAAAATAAAAGAGATCAGCCATTTGTATTGTGTGTCAACAAATTAAGATAGGTAAAATTCACACTTCTAGAGGTTTTTTCTTGCCTGTGACATCAATATATAGGAAATTTACCATAAAGTTTGTATGAAAATTGCATACTATTACACTAATGTACACCTCAGTTTACGAACTGTCTATCTTCACTATATTAGCTTACAGTAAATACAGAAATATCTTACAACTGTGTTTGGAGTTACAAGTACAAAAATATACAGAATAACTATATCCCTGTATTTCTTTATTTGAGGTAAATGTTTAAATACAGTACTTTTAGTAGGGTAGTAGCTTACAAACAGGCAAGAAAACTTCAATGTAGAGTTTATGCTTACACACTTGGTTACTTAACTAATGGTCCTAGATAGGGAACAGTGTTTGATTATTCTTTCTAAGATACTGTTTCAGGATAAGACAAACATTATCTTAAGTTTTGCTGTGATGTAAGTCACTAAAAACCTTTTGAAATTTAGTGTGCTGCTTTATAAGCAGAGTCACTCATTGTCAGTCCATTCATTAACCAAACTGAAGGAACAGATCATTAACAAGATATTACAGAACTGAACTCTATAATAAATTTTTATATATTTAATCATATGCTGTGGCATATTTATAGAATATATAATTTTACATATATTTTATAGAATTGTTGCTGTATTTTAAGACCACTGGTAACCAAGCACCATGCATCTGCTTGCTCATTTTCCTCTGATGGGATGAGGGAGAGAACCAAAAGAATAAAAGTAAGAAAACTCATGGCTTAAGGTAAAGGCAGTTTAACAGGTAAAGCAAAAGGTGCAGGTGCAAGCAAAGCAAACAAGGAATTCATTGGCCACTTTCCATGGTCAGGCAGGTGAAAGAAAAGCCAGGCTCCATCCCATGTAGCAGTGACTTGGGAAGACAAAGCACCATTACTCAGACTGTGTCCCTCTTCCTCCCTCTTCAGTCAGCTTTCATTACTGAACATGATGCTGTATGGTATAGAATATTCCTTTAGTCAGCTGGGGTCACCAGTCCTGGCTGTGTCCCCTCCCAACTTTTTGTGCACAGGCAACCTACTCACTTGTGGGGTGATGGGAAAAGCAGAAAAAGCCTTGACCCTGTGTATTATACAATTTTTATAGTAAGTTTTACTTGGCATAAGCAGAGCCTTCAGAATTAGGAATATTGTACATATTTTAATTATATTAACATGGTGTACTTCTTGTGTTGATCTGTGTGTAAAGAACTAGGCTATTTTCTTTAGAGCTATACTTGTTATCATTTTGTCCTCTCTTGGTATGACAACAACAACAAGGTAATGTCAAGTTCAGGCACAGCAGGAGCAGGATGTCTTTACAGTTTTTCCTGCAGGGTGAAATATTCTTTTACTGTTAAACCTTGTTTTTAACTGATAGTAGAGTATAGAGGAATAATCTTGCAGTAGTGCACTGATGTAGAAAAGAAAGTCTATTGCTAAGTAACATATACTATGGGGTTTTTTGCTGCGTAGCTCTTTTGTCAATGAAACTACTAATCAGTGTTTTAACCCTTGTTTGAGACAGGCAGTAGTCTCTTTCAGCTAAGATACTTCCCACATGCTGTTAATAGTGGAATTTTATTAAAGGGACGAGTATGTTAAGCATGTCCATGAAAACCTGGTCTTAGTGAACTTTAAACAGCATTAGAAAGAATAGCTCTGACCATGTATGGCTTTAGCTTTAGCAGTTCTCTCTTGATTTCTGTATTTGTCCTGCTTCTGTTATGATTCAAGCTTGCAGCTGGCACTGAAGAGCAAAGAACAGAGTAATTTTATGCTTCCTAATATATACTTTTGACGATTAGATGATGTTTAAGCTGAAAGTACATTAAGAAATTTCAGCATGATCTAGGAGATGTAAAAATAAATGAATTGACAGATTCAGAGATGAACTAGGTCTCATTTTCTTCCTTTTCAAATCCTCCCTCATTTTCAGGATTTATACCAGTTGCCACATTTCCTTGAATAGTAGAGCAAGCATTATTTAGTGATTCTTAAAAGATCTTCACTAAAAAGATATATTTTGTATTTTACCAGATTATTAGTGTACTACATAACACAGTTTTTTATAAAAGATTTTTTGTCATAGCATTCAATGGAAGGCAGACAATAGCCATGCATATGCCTTAAAAATCTGTCCCATTGTCCTTGTAAGATGTTGCTGTCATATGAGAAAAGAAAGGTATGTGTATAAATATGTATGTATTGCAAGCTGCTCCTTGAGAGCATTGATGGCTGTTAGTTAGATTGTGCTTTGGCAGTACCATACAGCCTAAAGTTAATTTAGTCACATTTCAATCTGTCAGTAATCTAATCATTCAGTTCTACAAAACTTCTTTCCTTTTATTTGAAAAGCCTAAGTATTGAAACTTCATATTCTGTCTAATATTGAGGACAGCTTTCCTCCCTCTCAGAAAAGGAGGTGTCAGTTTATTTAACTCACTTAGCGCTTTTCATTTGCATCCTAACTTTTATCCTGGTGATATGAGGCTGTGTGTTTTTCATGTCTGAACACATAACTCTTAGGTGTATTTAAATGTTCAAAAACACACGCACATAATGGTAGATAAATGAATTTAATGTTATTTCTGGATATCTTGAACAGCAAAGAGAAACAAATTAAGTTGAAACCTTCTCCGCTTCTTTTCTGAAAAAAAATCATAAATATACAACTCAGTATTTCCTTCTACACATAGTAGATCATCAATATTCAGATCATTGATGCAGATAATTTTTTTTATATGGAAAATAAAATTTTTTGTAGTAAGACTCGTGCATGCTACCTTCAAATACAAAAGGGGCTTCTTTGTTTGTGTCTAACACTGAAGACAACTCTGAATAAGATCTCCTGATATATTTCAGTATATCAATATTTTCTATATTAAATTTAAGTAAAACAAGAAGTACTCAATTCTCTTCCTTTTACTTGATATTTTTCTCTAAATTTGAGATGCATTAGACCACAATTCTTTATAGAAAAAAATTACGTCAGAAAAATCTTAACAGTGGTTTCCTTTAGCCTTTTTTTCTACTCATCTTCCCTACTGAGGAAGATATTTTCACAGAAAACCCCTTACCTCTGTGTAATTATTTCAGGAAAATATCACTGATGTAAGAGATTAAGTATGATTTACTACCTAATTGGTAATGCAGTCCTGTAAATATTGATTATGAGATTAGTACTATTCAGTTTTTTATTTGCTTAGCAGACTGATAGAAACCACACTTAGGAAAACAGTGTATGATGCCCAGACTGGTGAGGTTAAAATTACTACTTAAAATGGTGTCAGAAGTTTATAAAAGTTTTGGACAACTACCCCAGATCAATAGGATTACACTCAATAAAGTATTTGAAAGGAGAAATCAAATACATAGCTACAAAATGAGGAGAAAGTGGCTGGGCAGAGTTGTAGAGAAGAATGTGGAGGTTATAATGGATTAAAAAGTATTTTTGAAAAAATAAATCTAATTCTGAGGCAGACTAACAAGATTGTTGTATGTCAGTCAAAAAATAGTAATAGCTAATAGAAATAGTAAAAGAAAAGTGGATTTCTAGTATCTGATATTGGTGAGACTGCAAATGTAGTAGTGTGTTTTATAAGGATGTAAAAGAAATCTTACCTTTTTTAAAAGTCTCTTTGTCTCCTTTCCTCCGCAATTTCCCTAATCAAGAAAATGTTCAGGAAGGAAGATACCTTATTATGTTGACTTTTATGCAGCAGCTCTTAAGGAAGATATTAGAAGTCTGGAGGAAAGGAAAACAAAAAAAGGAGTAGCAGTAGAATTGAGAAGAAAACAGAAAATATGCCTTTTAAGAGAAGATCTAGGAAGACTCAATCTAGAAAATGTTGCAGTAAAACTGGTGAAGTAATTGTTCTCTTCAGAAATTTGGGTAATAGCAACATTATGGGGCAAGGGGAAAAAAGCAAGTATTTTCTAAATACAAGTTTTTGAGGTCTCCCCCTGTGGAGGTTTTTAAGAATGGGTTGAACTAACAAAACAGAAGTGTTCTTATCCTCCCTCAACAAATGAGGGACTAGTCTCCCTTAACAAATTAGGTTTCCTCAAAATACCTTCATATTTATGGCTACATGATTATGATGGGTCATACGATACGTCAGTTTACCTATGGTCTGCACATTTGACTATGAAAACACACCTTAATAGTAAACTGTTTTATGTGTAACTACCCTGTAGTAATTTCCAAGAATTAAAAAGATGGAGTGAAATCTCGTCTGATTTCAGAAGGGCTTGGGCCCTTTCATTGCCATTCAGGTAACTTCTATTTATCTTTTGTTTATCGGTAAAGAAATAATAAATTCTTCTATTGTTTGAAAATTTGTCAATAGATTGATATTGACCTAGGATACGTTAATTGTAGGACTGAATTTCTGAAAAGCACCGACAGGTTTTAGGACTGCAAATTCCAGTGAAAATTAATATTCCCTCAACTTATCCAAGAGCTTTTCCAATGAATATATGTCTCTAAGGGATAAATAACCAGGAGAGGTGAGGAGGAGGGGTAGTGAGAGCAACTGTAGAGGAGGGATTACACTGAACAGTGCTTGCAGTTAGGTACAAGGTGGTTGAGATCCTTTGGGTTTAGTTTAGGGGAAAAGTTAATGAAGTAGATGCTGTTGTGGGAATCTACTGTAGGTTATGCATCCAGTAGGATGACATCAGTGTATTACTATATAAGGCATTAAGAGAAATCTCTGGATCAATTGCTCTTGGCCTTACAGATGACTTCAACTTCCTAGATCTTAACTTGGGACTATCAAACATCATGCACAAACAGGTTAAGGAAATTGCCAAATTATGTTGAAGACAGTGTTTTGATACAGACACTAAGACAGCAAAGCAGAAAAGGGGTAAAACCTGTTTGGCAGGCAGTCACTAGTGATGTTCCTTAGGGCTCAGTTTTAGGGCCAGCTCTCTTCAATGTTTTTATCAATAACCTGGACACGGGAGTTTTGTGCACATAAAATAAGTTTGATGACAATACTAAGACAGGAGAAGCTGTTGATTCTGTGAAGGATAGAGAGGCCTTACAGAGAGATCATGATAGACCAGAGCATTGGACAATTATCCATCACGTGAAATTTACATAGCAAGTACTGGATTCTGCACCTGAGAGTGTAATCCTGGATGAATGCATAGACTGGGGGACAAGAGCCTAGGGTGCAGACCTGCAGAAAGGGATCTGGAGAGCTTATTTGATGACCAGCTCAATATGAGTCAACAATATGCCCTTGAGGCCAAAAGAGCCGACTCTGTTCTGGGGGTTGTTAGACACAGTGTAACTTACTGGTGGAAAGGATTGTCCAGCTCTACTCAGCACTGGTGCACCCTCACCTCAAGTGCTGTGTGCAATTTTGCCTTTCTAAATGCAAGAAGGATGTAAAAATATTATAATGTGTCTAGAGGATGGCAGCGAAGATGATGAAAGGTCTAGAGGGCATGACTTATGCAGCGTGGCTGAACATAGTATGTTTGTTCAGCTTTGAGGAGGCTGAAGGGTGATCTCATTGCTGTCTACAGCCTCCTCATGGGAGGAAGCAGAGAAGGAGGTGATGACCTCGTCTCTCTAGTGTCTGGTGATAGGACACAAGGGAATGCCTTACAGCTGCATCACTAACAGTTCTGATTAAATATTAGGGAAGAGTTCATTGATCAAGCAGTGGAACAAGCTCCCCAGGAAAGCAGTCATGGCTCCAAGCCTGTTACAGCTCAAGAAGCATCTGGGGAATGCTCTTAGCTATATGATTTAGCTTTTAGCTTGCCCTGTCTGGAGTCAGGAGTTGAACTCAGTGAACCTTGTGGGTGCCTTTCAACACAGGATATTCTATAATTCTAAATAAGGTATCTCGGAATACTTTTATAGAAAAAAAGAGATGAGTTCGTCCAAGGCATGACTCATTTCATTCTAAATTAGATTTTTACTAGATTTGTACGTATGGCTATCCAAATTGTTTCTTAAAAGGACATGCACCTCCCCATTTGCTATGGTAGCATTTTAAAATTTCAGACAGTTCCTTTAGGCTTGCCTGAAGTTATGCTATTTGAACTATGTCCTTAGTCACCTTAGTACTTCAGCATTGCTAAAAAGCCTTCCAAAAGGAAAAATAAAGAAATACAATACATCTGAAGTTTAATCTCCTCTATTCAATTCAAGGAGTTTGTAATTTTCTTTTGGGAATAGGATTTGAAAATAATTTGTGCTATGACAATATTTTTTTAATCATCTCTTCATTGCACTTAAAAGTTGTTAGAAGGTCTTTTCATAAACTGTAATCACTTACATGGGAAAGCTCATTTAGTTAGTAGTTCACAATAAATGAGATAAAGGTAATGTTCTGAATTTAGGCTATAAATAGTGCAATGAATTTCATAAACATTTTCAGAAAATTGTGTTAGAAACAGAGTAGGGCTAGAAATAAGCTAAAACAAACAAAAAACCTCTCTAGCCTCTATTTTTTTTGTTTTTTTTTCCATTTTCTTGTCTTCTATTTATTATATATGGGAAGTGCATTTTATTGTCACGTTCTGCAACTGCCCGCATGATGTGACAATCATTCCTGTTGATATGAATACAAATACGTACACACAGATGCCTGGGGCATAACCTGCTAATTTTTTCCTTATTTTAGGAAATCTCCTTCATTGTCTATCACCAGCCATGTATGTTTTGCTTATTTTAAATGTACATCAGATATTGGTGAGAAAAATCACATTTCATAAAAACAAACAGATCTGATATCATTCATCCAGACTCTGAATGAAATCAAATGAAGCAGAAGAAACCCAATAATGCTTCATTCATCTCCTAGCTCTGAAAAAAAATTTTTGGGTACTTTGAAAGGGAACAGTTTTCATCAATTACACACACAAAAAAGAATCAGCACATTATTAATTATTAATATAAGCAAGATAATCAAAATAGAGCCCAGTGAGGGCTCTCTGCTGAATGGAGCAGACGATCTAGTGACAAAAGCACATGGAAAATGCTAAAGTATAGAATGGTTTTGTTACCTTAATCTTTATAGTGAGACTGGCTTTCAGGAGTCTCAGGGTGCTAAAACATGAGGGAAAGTCTAAAGAAGATTGACATTCAGTAGAGGATGACTAAGCTGAGGATCATTTAAAAACACTGGATACACACAGGCCCATGGGACTTGATGGGATGGAGCCACAAGTGCTGAACAAGTTGCTCGATTTAATTGTAAGACAATTTTTAATTGTCTTTGAAAGGGCATGGCAAATGTGAGAGGTGTCTAAAGGATAGAAGGAAGCAATTTTCTCTAATTTCTTCCAGAAACCTTCTGCATAGAAGAGCTCTGTGTCCAGGTCAACGGAACAGGTACTCTCTCCTTCCTTTACACCCTTACAGTAGTTTTTCAGGTCAATTTAAATACAAGACACATTATGAAAGAAAATTTTGCAAGTTTGCTTCTTGATTCCCATAGGAAAGATGATATGCTCATATTGAAAGGGACTGCAGTGTTCATGAGCTCGGTCCCAACTCTTGGTGACTGAGTTGTGACGAACAAACACACTTCCCCATCAGTCTGCCTCTAGGCTAGAGTGCCTTCATGCTAATAAAATTTTTTCTAGCAACCTTCACTGGACTGAGAGAATGCTAGAAGTGATATTAGAAAATTCTCTTTATATTTATAATCTACAGAATCATTGCTTTCTGGAACAGAGTGAGACCAGAAGCAGATCATGAATGTACAAAACATGGTTGAGGACATAAATAATATTATACTATATTTTTACTTGTTATCCTTGTCTTATGAAACATATTTTGAAAGATAGGAAGATGATGAAAAGAAAAACTAAAAGTAAAAGCATTTAAAGCTAACTTTCCTTTAAAGTTAATTTAAAAAGTAGAATAAATTAAGAAAATGCTAAAATAGAGTCAGTTGAACGGACAAAATTAATTTCAAAATCATTTGGTGGGAGATTATGTCAGACTTAATATTGATGGACAATGTGTTTGTTAAAACAACTTCAATTTCAGAGGAAATAGGGATAGGGAAGGGATTTTATTTTGTATAAATTTTTGAGGGTAACCTGAGTCACTACAGACCAGTGAGTCTGAACTTTGAGTTGTGTGAGTCTGTAGAAACTGTAATACATAGTAAAGTAAGTTGAGACATAGGCAAAGTTATTTTATTAGAGCAGATTGATAAAGATTTTTAAGGAAAAACTTCCTTCTACAAAGACTATTAAAGATTTTTAGAGAAGTCAAGGAGCAGAAGGACTAGAACGAACTAATCTTATTAAATAGGTGTAATTTTTTTTATTGTTCTCAAAAAAACACTAGTCAAAGGTGTTTAAATGATGTAATCACTGTCAGCTAATAGCTAGTTTTCATAGAGTAACAATGTCTTAAAATATAACAGAATAGAAATAATTGGTCAATTTTCCTAGCAAAAAAAAGCTGACATAAAATCTCAAGATTATCTGTCTTGGGATCTGTACTTTTCACTGTAGTGAAATTTGGCCAGAGATGCAAAATAGAAAAATGAAATCTGAGCTGACTGTGAAGTTCTATAGAATGTTCTATAGAATATATTATTCTATTAATACATATTAAAACCTAAGTGGATTGATCTCACCAGAACTGAAGTACAGTCAGCTCTGATC
Source organism: Loriotus luctuosus (assembly GCA_035582745.1). Classification (NCBI taxonomy): domain Eukaryota; kingdom Metazoa; phylum Chordata; class Aves; order Passeriformes; family Thraupidae; genus Loriotus; species Loriotus luctuosus. Next base: position 71,003,257 of record JAWWEY010000001.1, on the reverse strand, counting down.
TAAGCTAGCTGTCAATACCCCTTTTGTACTTCCTGGAGAGAAAGTACATCTCTAGAATGGACTTGTTTTACCTTAATGCAGGTACTTATAATTAGTTGGTGTTTATATACCTGATATTTCCTGACTGTGAGATGTTTAGAGGTATTTGTGTCTGGTTTCCAACCAGATCTATCACAGGCCCTTTGTCATATCTTTCAGCAGAGTGTGGATACTTGAGATAACCTAGAGTGTCTCAGATGGCACTAGATACTTAGGCTGAGGAAGCAGAAACATTGTTAATCTCTCCATTGACTAGAAAGATAGATGCTGACAGATGTTCATCTATGTCTGCAACTGGATAAACTGAATTCAAATGTGATCCACTGGGCAATCAAATCAGAGACTCAGAACACCTGGGGTTGGAATGGACTTCTGGATGTCACCTAGTCCAACCCTGTGCTCAAATTTGGGCTGCCTTTGAAGTAATATATATTCCACTATTGAGAAATGCATAAATATGTGTGGAAAAACTGAACAAAAGACCTTATCTAAGATTCTATTATATATTTATGATATAAGGCTTTAAATCCAACTTCAAGAGACATAACACAAGACTGGATAATAATCTGGAATTGTAAGCATACTTCTCTATTGTCATCAAAACACACTCAGAGTACAGAGAATTATTAGAAAGAGAATGAATAACAAAACATAAACACTGTAATGTCACTGAATAACTAAATTAGAAATGCAGTAGAAGTTCTTCTTGCTTAAAGAGAAAAATAAGGCTATTATGTTTTCACGGTTGCAAAGAGATGTCATAAGTAATATAATAGAATATTCTTTAAGCATTAAAATATAAATTATACTGACAGTATTTTAGGTTTTTCCAGATTACACCCGATTGTTGAGTATCAGAATATATGTATTTATTGTTTAATATTTAAATACTAATTGGTATAAAAACTGAGCAAAAGAAACTAAATTAAAAGATAGTGTTCTGCTCTGCATGTATTAGTCATAGGAAATTCTGAGAAGTCTGTATGTTGCTTATCACTGTGAGTGGTCTCATTGTGATAATACAATAAATTTAACAAGTACCTTTATTTGCTATTGGTTGCTATTGATATAATTTATCCACAAGTTAAACTAAGGAAACACAAACTCCATACTTTTTTTGAAAGCTACATAATAATGGAAAATAAATCCAGCAACTGTTCTTCTAAATTAATGTGAATATTGTTAGAGGCAATGCAGAACTGGAGTACAAGAAGAGATGCAATGACAGTATATGTTGTTGAAAGATACATCCAGTACACTTTCAAAGCTCATCTATATCCACTACTCTATTATAGATCAGCTTTTCAGAATGAAAAATGAGCATAGAAATATTAATGTTTATTTATGTGTTTGGCAGTATTTTAATCAATTTCCCATTTCTTTATTAGTGTTAGAGGGACACTTGTAAAACCGCTATTAACTAAATAAATCTGAGGAACATGAGGTCCTGAAAATATATCGTTAAATAGAGGAAAAAAGTCAATTAAAACAGCTGCAGCAGTTGTCATAGTGCAATAATGGCACAAAGGGAGCCTGAATCTTTATTCAAACTGTGTAGTGGTAGGGGTATGACCATCTCCAACACCAATTGGAGTAGATATTCCTACCACAGCAGAGAGCCTCACCTAGACACAACTGCTCTGATATTATGCTGCCATCCTCTTCTCTGGCAGTGCCTGCTGCTCTGAATTGCCCCCGAAATGTCTACCTCGGGGGCCTGACCCTGTGTGAATCCTGCTCTGCTTGTGGTGCCAAGTTACTGGAAGGGCAGCAGGAGGAGGTGAATGGGCTGTGCGTTTGGAGATTCACAGGGTCTTCAAAGATCAGACTGAGACAATAGACCCAGACCTTTTTCCGAGAAGAGACAACTGGAAGCTACCTGAAGAGGGAATACAGTGAACAGAGGTGCCCAAAATGGAGGGGACTAGAAACTTGAGACTTCTGGCAAGAAGTAACAAACACAAGTTGCTGTGTCTGAGTACAAGAAAAGTTTTCTCTTTATAAGGGGGAGGAAACACAAGGAGGTTGCTAAGTGAGTTTGTAGAATCTCCACCCTTGGAGACATTTGAATCTCAACTGGACAAAACAATTTAGTCAAATGGAATTTGCTTTGAACTGAAGATTTTGCTAGGTGGTCTCTGAAGTCCCTTTCCAACCTACATGGTTCTGTGATTCTATGATAGCTTGAAGAAATTCTTGTTGCATAACCTCAGTACTAAATGTATTCATATTTTACTCTACTTTATAATTTGCTTTAGTTCAATCTTACTGCTGTACTGAACTGAACCTCATCTTTCTTTTGTCCTTTTCTTTAATCCTTTTTTTTCTTTTGAGATGGCACAAAATCTTTATACCACTTTCATTTACTTCTCAAGACTACCGTCAAAGTACTTTCCAAGAAACTCTCTGGTAAAATTGCAGGGCAGAAGCTTTCCCTTGTTAATATAGCTTATGTTATTATAGCAGGGAATAGAATCTGAATATTTCATTTATGTGAAACAGAATTAAAGACTTGTTTATATAACAGTTAGAATTCCTTCTTTATATTTTTGGAAAAAAACCTAGAGGTTTAATCTCTGCCTTGTGGTCCAGTATTCTGCTATTTATTAGGAAGTAGGAACTTGCACAAGTGAAGTTGTGTTTCATCTTTAAAAGTACTTATTATAAAAGGAAATTGTTTTCTTAACTGATATGTACTTCTGAATTTTAACAGTGGCTATTTTCTTAAAGTTTTCTCAATATAGCTGAAACATTCTACATCAAGAATTTTACCCTTGTTATCTACTTAATAATATAATGTAAAAGGATTTATCAAGTGTTCATTCAAATGCTTTGCTGTTATATTCAAGAGACGGGACATCATCTGTTTTATACAAAGTTATAAAAGGAGAGACTTAGTATCATTATTATTTATTAATAACTGGATAGTTTTTTTCAGCTAGTTCTTTTTTATCATTTGAAGTAGTCAAAGTTTAAAATTTCGTTTCAATATAGAGTTGGAGTATATGGTCATTTATTCACTGCCATATTACACCAGATGTATTGATGCTCATACCTCTAAATCAAAATCTTGATTTTGATTTAGAGGTATACAGTTTTTGATAATCTTTCAGTAAACAATTGCTGTTCTGCTAATGGTTGACTACAACTTAAAATTCTCTTTTACCTGAATAAAAGAGCTTTGAAGGCCACAGGCAACATGAAGACAGCACTGTAACAACTAGAGAACTATACAATTGTATTTAAGGAAAAAAGAGAAAAGACATTTAAAGGCACTTAGAATTCTAATAAAAATCACTCATCAGACTCTCACAGAATGCTTATAAATAGTAAATCAGTTGAAAGAAGGTGAGATCATTTTTGAAGACCCTATCCTGTTCACCATCAGTTTAACCCTTCAGTTAAGTTTAAAGCTGTTAAACATTCAATGGAATAAGAAGAGGAAGATGGGTTTCTTCCTGTGTAAATTCTACCAACCCCACACAGAATAATTCTGACATTTTCTTGTGCTCAGGTAAGGTTTAATTAATGCAATAATGAGAAGCTTTTAACAAATTACAGAAAAAGAGGAAAATATTTCCACCAACATTTCATGTCAAAATAAGTGTTTAATGCATAATGAAACATCTGTGAAATTAAAATGCACATCTTTTGCAATATTCATTGAACTGTAGAATGGTTTGCATTGGGAAGGACCTTAATGATCCATTAGATCTGATCCCCTGCCATTAGCAGGGGCAGCTTCCACTAGATCATGTTGATCAAAGCTCTAATTGACACTTCCAGGGTGGTCATCCACATCTTCTCTGGGCAATCTGTCCCAGTGCCTCACCAGTCTCACAATAAAGAATTGCTTTTTCATGCCTAATCTAAACCCAGTTTAAATATGATTTAAATTGTTAAATTGTTTAAGTCCATTCTGGCACCTGCTTGCAAAATCAAAACCTGGGCATTTGTTCTAGTAACATACTGGTTACACCACCCTGTTATTTTCTTTTACAAACCAGAGTTAATTTATGCATGTAAAGAGGAGGACAGATCTCTTGTCTGGGAATCCAGTTAAAATCCCAAACATACTAAAAACCCTAGCAATAGTTTCCTTAGGCCACAGCTGTTCCCAGGTATGTTTATGCAGTAGCTGAGGTTTCCCCTCTCATTTGCTGCATTGTGGGTTTGTTTTGTGAGTTGGGGTTTGGTTGTGTATTTCTTTGGCTGGTGTTTGTTTGCTTATTTTGAAGAAAATACTTATAATTGTCACATCTTCCTTTTACTGCATAAACCTGAAATGAAAGTTGAAATTCTGACTTGAAATTCTTCAGTCCCTGAGTCTGCAATGTGTCTACCACCCAAATATGAAAAAGAGACATAAGCTTTTGAGCAGTTAGAGCAAAAATATCAGTGAGTTGCACACCTCGCTTTAGGAGTAGAGCTGAAAATGCACAGTTGGTAAATAAATTTTCATTGATTGAAGAAGGAATTAAAATACGTGCCATTTATCAACATCTAATGTATATAGAAACCTACACCAATCAAAACAAAATAATAAAGGTGTGGTTAAACTCAGAATTGTTCCTTTTGCTGGTGTTTAGTGCTTTATCTCAGGAGAAACATTTTTTGCCTTTAAAGATAAAGGCGTCTAGGCCAAAAGAACTTTGCCATTACTCTATTAGAACTATCTTTAATTTGGCAGATATAAACCTTCTATACTATGTAGTTCAGTCCTCTTCAAATAATGTGAGACTGGACACCAATATGGCATTATTCTCTATTGTTATTCTAGGTTACTATTACCTATAGTTGTAGGTAACACTTTTATATTGAACTGTCAATTCTCTTGACACAGTGGCTATAGCTTTCCAAAATTGCACCTATCTTCTGTGTCCAAAAGGCCCAGACAGACTCTGGAACTTCTTTTTCTCACTCATATTAACTCCAGCATCTTTGTTCTGTGACAGCACTTTTTAGAAAGTTTTATCCTTTCTCTCCATAGTCCTCAAACGCTTCTGAAGTGCTCACATGTCTTTTTGAAATTCCATAATCATTGATACATAAAAAGCTACTTTAGGGCACAAAGCTGGATTGAATTAGAACACACCAAAATTGTGTCCACTCAGAACCCATATTCCTCTTTCAAACCCAGGGCTAATACTATTTTCACCTTAAAGAGTCTGTCAGTCAAAGATTTCTTTTAGGTTCCTTCTAAAATTTAAAGAATAATTTATCTGCATATCTTAATCTGGTAAGAATCTTCAGCACTGCAAATTTCTTAAAGAGCCTTTCCAAGGTCAACTGCATCAAGAAGACATCTTCTAAGTACCATTACTGGAAAAAAAAATACAACCAACCAACCAAGCAAAAACCCCAAAAAAACCCCTGAAACCTCAACCAACCAACCAACCAAAAATCCCCAAAACCTCAACCCACAGAGTTCAAGTCATTCTCATTTGAAAATAGAACAACAAAACTGTTAAACTCTATCTGGTATCACAGTGTGCCAGCTAGGAGACTTTCCTAGCCATCAGTATACTTGAATTTCAGCTTTTTGTTACTTTGAAAGAAATTTGATAATTAATTTCTTTCAAAAAGCCCATAATCTCAGAAGATGAATGTTTCTGGTATCTCCCCAGCGACATGTATCTGAATGTCAATGGTATGGAGTGTTTTGCTTTTCTTTTTACTGCCAGTATTTCTGCAGCAGCAGCAGAAATTATTCCAAATCTGAAGAAAAATAATTTCAGCTTTCTTTATTTGAATGTGGAAACATCACACCCTTGCTGAAAATATAGATGAAGAGTATGAAAGGTTAGAATCAAATATAGATGTATACTTCTGTTCTTGTTGGTTTTACTGTATTTCAACTTTTCATTTATTTTCTCTCAGCTTTATCAGAGATGAATTGTTAAGAAATGGGTACAAAGTGCTCTTTGGTCATTCAAAAATATCAATAACTTTACAAGTGACTTTTTAATGACCTCTAGCTCATTCTCTTTAGTAAGGCTTGATCTACACAGTTTCTGAATATAGACATGTCAAGGTAATTTAAAGCCATCATCATTTATTTCCCACAGACAGGAAAAAGTTTGTACAGTCTTAACCAATACAATTTTTTCTTTTGCAGAAGGAGTGGATGACTTAATACTTTGCAGGTTTTCCCAGAGATTGTCAGTAGGTTTTTGAGGCACTATTTTGGAAATAGAGCCATTTCTCCCAAAAATCCAGATCTTGTATTGAGGGCATTACTTCCTTCAAGATCATATTTGATTTGTTTATAGAAATTTCTGACCCTCTCTGCCCAGTGAATGGGGCTCAGTTTTTCTACTCAGACTAAACAATTTCAAACCCAATGCATTACGACTGGAATTTGAAAACAAACAAACAAAATAAACCCCTTCCCACCCCTATGGTGCATTTCATAATCCCACAGCTCTTACCTGTTGCTAAAGGTAGGAGGAGTCACAAAGTTTTCACCTCTGGATCTCGAAGACCTTCAGAGGCAAGTGTATTAAGGGGACATTAGCTAGAACAGCTCAGTGGGCTGCTTAAATTTATGCTGGAGGCCACATTAGATTGAAACAACTGTAAAAAAAAGAACACATGTTTTAAACACATCTTGAAATCCCAAAGGTCAGGTTTCCTGTACTCTGGCTCCTGAGTCATATACATTGATCATTCAAGGTAAACATGTCTGCTAAGGAATCCGTCTCATGTTAAGTCACATAACAAAGGTGAGCTAATGGTAAATGGCTTCAGTCATCAAGTTTGTATCTGCGATTTATCTTTGTCTCCTGCTTCCTTTGATGGAACATTATCACAACACACTTATTATGACACAGTAATTTCGCTATGGAGAGGAGAAAACTCTGGTTGAAAATGGGATGCATCTGTGCGACTGATCAGTAAGCTTCTACAGTGGAAGAAGGCATGGAGGAGGTGGGCCAAGGTGATGTGCTCAAGAAGTTCAGGGTAGGATATGAGGAGTGAGCACAGGTATTGTAAAGAAAGCTGAACTTACCTGAACACTAAAGGGACCTGCAGGTGGCCATTGTGTTACTTACATGGCTGTATCAGTCAGGTGTATCAGCTGATTGTCTAAATGGCTTTCCCTGAGTTAATCCAAAATGTTAATATTTTCCTGATTTAGTCAGACCAGCCTGGGCAAAGTGGCTTCCAATAACTGGGCAACTTTCAAAATGAGCATTGGAGAGACAAGTAGCCTTGAGCTGACTTCAACCTGTGTAATGTCTCCCAGCAATTAGGAATGCCACAGCATTGTGGCTGTGAACATGCAAAGACCAGTAATCGTGTTTGCATTCTGATACAACTGCACACTGCAATTGCTGTATTGTGCTTGTCTTGTGAGATCAATATATTGCATTACGCTAAATCAAAATCTTTTGTAATGTCAATTATCTTTAAGTAAATTTTATATTGAAACATTAAACCTCTCCCATGTGGAAAACCTAAATGAACCTGGTCAGAGAGTATTGGGCTGACAGGGTGGTATCAATGCCAGACCAGTGGATGAAGTGATACGTCAGGAGAGACTAAATAGTTCTCAGCCTCTTGGTTGTCTTGAGATTTCTTCTAAGATCAATATTTTCAGGGCTGTAAAGGATTTCTATAAATCAGATTACACCAACAGTCAGTTGGAGAACTGGGACTACAATATCCAATTTACTCCATAGTTTTACCAGTGAAAGGCTTGATTTAAACAAGCAAGGAGGTGTCAAACATAAAGAAAAACTCTCACTTCCAGTGGCTGAGATTTGATAAGAGTGGTTTATCATAGGACTCATTTCTGATCCCAGTATCTCTGGCGAAATGGTGAGATTAAAAAGAATGTTGGCATTCTAGAATAAATAGACTCCATGCTTATAGGCAAATTAAAAGTGTGCTGGAAGCACGGAGTTCAAAGAAGCGGGACAATGAGGGTGAGTTTATTTTTTCACATGACACTAAATGACAACTATTCCAGAGATCTAAAGAGCTCATGTTAAAAAGATAAAGGTGGAAAAAATACAAACCCCACAGACTTCAGAGTTTTAAGAAAATTATTGAGAGAGATAAACAAGTGATCTAATCAGATTTTGTAAACATTACTCTTTAGAATGACGTTTTCATTACAGCAAAAAGGGCATAACAAGAACCAAGACAGACAAATGCAAATTGAAAATAAGGGACAACTAGAACAGGTCATTGACAGGTGCTCAGAAAGATTACATCCACTGATGCTGCTACACAAAACTGCTGGGGAAGGGATTAAAGGGCCGACTAGCTGTGTCAAAACCACACCTCCCAGAACAAGTAAATTGTCATATACAAGGCTCCAAATCTACTGCAATTCACCTCTGCATATTTGAAATTAGGTAGTACAGTCCTGAGAGTCTCCACTGTGTGACTTCTGGCCTGAAGAGACAGATAAATTAAATTTAATTACCTATGTTTGTATGAAGTAACTGAATGAAATTCTATAATTTATTAAACACAGGAAGTAAGATTAAATTATGGATTTTTTGTCATCATGACTTTATGCTTTTGGAAACATACGGTGGAAATTCATGGTAGAAATAAATAATTTCATGCAATAAAAGTAAGATGTAGGTATGTTTGTATGTTTTTGCGGTTTTAGTAACTTTAAACAGCTAATAATGACAAAAAATTCCAACAGAGACTACTGCTTCTGTACAGTCTAAACCCTTTGCCATGGGCAGGGCCATCATTAACTTTATCAGGGTGCTCAAAGACCAATCCAAACTGACTCTGAACATATCCAGTTGTGGGGTAGCCACAACTTCTCTGGGTAACCTGTACCGCTGCCTTTAAAAAAAAAAATTAAAATTTCTTCCTGATGCCCAGTGTAAATTTACATACTTTCTGTTTAAAACTGTTATCCCTTGCCTTGTCATTTCAGGCCTTGGCAAAAAGTTATCTTCATCTTTTTTATAAGCCTCCTCTAACTATGGAAAGGCCACCATAATTTCTGTCTGAACCCTTCTCTAGGCTAAACCACCACAATTTTCTTAGCCTTTTCTCATAGAAGAAGTGTTCCAGGTCCCTGAGGTCCTCTGGACCTGCTCAATTAGGTCCAGGTCTTTCTTTTACTGGGAACCCCAGACATGGGCACAGTACTCCAGGTGGGGTCTCTGTAGCAGGATGTTCTACCTAAGCAGGGCTATAGCCTGCCCCACGGGCACTGCCATTCAGCACCACCTCAGTCCTGGGGTTTGATGATTTTTGTCAGCACCACACCTTGGAGCTGCAGCTCAAAAGGATGAGTGGCGGAAAGATGGCATTAAAGGATGGAGTACCCACAGCTGATGCCAACAGCTTTTCCACTGGAGAGAGTGGAGGCAAACAGGTCCTCTTCTCAAGGGTGTATCACATTCCTGAAATAGTGCTCCCCAGGGATGAAGTCAGCGGCGTAGGACAGCACCTCAGTTGTGCCCACACTGTTGCTGCAACCCTCTTGTTGCAACCAGGACACCAGGGTCTGCTGTTGTTAGAGTTGAGGAATGCTGAGACCAGCTGATTGACGTATCAGGCTCACCATGAGGACACTCAAGACAGATCTTCCCTGAATGAGGCTAGGAGATGCAAGGATGTGCAGGCCTTGATACAGAAATGAGTCAAAAGTGTTGAGCAGAAGAAACCAACAAGTTGGTAACACTTTTTTCAGCACAAAGTCTATTTAGCAGAAGAAATCTGACAACACATTACCTAAAAAATATATATGACTGGCAATCAATCACTTTATCCAGTAAAAGCCCAGTCCCACTTTTGCACAGTGTGGACTTCTAGTGTATCTTCCTAAGATCCTTCCCTTGAATGGGAACACCCCTCAAGGTTACTCCTTGAGGCTGAGCAACAGATTTGCCCACAGTCATCGGTATGGGTGAGTAACACCAATCTCAACTTAATAATTGTTTTGCTAGCTTTAATACAATTACCTCAATATAATTGCTTAAATATAATTGCTTCAATATTGCTTCCAAAATAGTACACTACTCTAGCAGCTATAACTATCCATGCTTTGTAGCGAATAATTCTGATTAAGCTATTTTTGTCTAATTATTGTCATCATTATAATCATTATACAATTTAAATAAATCCTTTGGTTTATGTATATAATTGTATTTGCTTTGTCATCTTTAGTCCTGCAGGAAAAAAGTTCTAAAAAGTTTTGATTACAGCTATGTAATTCTTTAGACGTAAGCAATTGACTAAGTCTGTGGTTAGGATTGGATCCAACCACACCTAGATTCCTCTGTGAGGAGTTAAAAAGCAAGGGGGTCCTTTCTGTGACTCAATGGGAGGCCTTCTTTAATAAACTTTGTCTGAAGCTCCCATTCTACTTATGACATTCTCATAGGAGCAGAACAGGCAGAGAATCACCTCCTTTCACCTGCTGGCTACACTTCTTTTTATGCAGCCCAAGATACAATTGAGTTTATGGCTGGGAGCAGACATGGCTGGCTCATGTCCAAAATGCCCAGTGGAAATACAGTTTTGTATTTTTCCTGGGCAGTAGAAAAAAATGTATTACAGTTCTCAGTGTAATGGATTTTTATTAAAAGAGTATTTTGGATGTGACAGGTTTCTGCTGGGTCATTTAGCCAATGCCTCTGCGTTAGAGGAGGAAATATTTTATTATTTCTAAGCCAGGTCTCACACAGTGGTGTAAATTGGCTTTGAATCTTTCACTGAGGCTGATTGTATACCTGCCCTTGGCAATCTTTTCCAACATTCATCTGCTATAACTGAAGGATTTCTTTTCCTACCATACTATTCCCTCGTCAATGATGATTTTCAGGCTGAAGTTTCAGACATGTATTCTTTGTTTTCAGCTCACTATCTCATAAAAAAGAAAATATGAATTATATAATACTGGAATGATCTTTATTAATTTAAAAAACCTGTTAACTTACTTTTCTTTCTAAAAGTTGTTTGGTTTTGGTTTTGGGCTGGGTTTTTTTGATGACAAACCATTTATTTTCTTATAAAGAAAACACCAGTTATTAAACTCTCCCTTAGTAAGCACCTAATTCAGATTAATGCAGCTACTCCCAAATAGGTCACTTAGGGGAGAAATTCAGACAACCAATAAAAGCTTTCAACTATAAACATTGTTCTTTACAAGAGCCAAAACTAAACTCAGCATTATAATGGTGCTTTATGAAAATTAAAAATGTTACACCAGAAATACTACCTAAAAGAGGTTTCTTCCCAAACCACTATTTTTAGCAGGAAAGTGATACCCTTCCAATGGCTCTGCCACTGCCCATCAGTTCCTTTTAATAACAGCTTTATATATTTATTTTAAGGAAAAAAAAAGCTGTCATAGAGCTAAATATTCTAGAAATGAAAGTACTTTTTCTTCATGAGATGTTATTATCATCCATAAAGCACATTTGTTTTCTGTGGCTTAGAGTAAAGCTTTCTCCTTTGCTAGTACAAGGGCTGTCTTCTAAGTAATTGGCTTCAGGCATACTATTTCATCTCTGCCTAAATTTTTTACCTATGTTATTTTCTCTTCCATCAATCTCTAAATGTCAAAACCCAAATTGGTTACTGTCTCTACTGCTTTCAGACAAGATAGCTCAATTTAATCCTATGTCTCTAGAAGGAGGAGAGATGCTTCTAGAACGGAAAGACAAATAAACAGGGGAAAAAAAAGTTAAAAAGCTATCAATCCTTCAAGATAGAAATCACAGAATCTTAATATTCAGGACAAAAAGTCAGCAAGATCCTACTTCTCCATCTTCTTGTTCTGTACTTTATGATCTTAGAATATACCAATATACAAATATAGCACATTAATGAAAGACAGCTGATGAGCAGACTTCCTTGCAGCAGGCCCTCTGATATTTCCAAACTTTTCTAAATAAAATCTGTGTAAAAGTAAAGGGGGTACTTGCTTAATGTCTCAAAAATGAAAAGTTTTATGAGAAATAAGAATTTCAAACCTGATAGCTGACTATTATTTGCACTCCATGAATCCAAGCAGATTTTCTGTAATTATCACTGTTAGCTAGAACAAGTAATTTGCTTACCTATTATGATGACTTTTTTCATTGTAAAGAATCAAGGAAATTGTCTTTTTTATAGTTTTTTATCAATATGAACAGTTGCAGGTATCAACAGGATAACAAATGTCTAACTGTAGAAATACTAGATTTTTTTAAGAAGTTCCATGGTGATATATATAGACACTGTCTCAAGAAACACTGAAGGTGTAGACAAAAACAACCTGAGAACAAATCAGTGTTATTACACAAGTTATATGTGAATAGGGAGGATTTTCTCAAGCACTTAGTATTTGATTAGTCTGTCAGCCCTTCAGGAAAGCCAAGACTCTTGGGCACAACCAGTCTACAGTGTCCCGCTCCACACTTGTTTATTCCCTTTTAGAATATATTGTGCACAGGAGGGCAGGTATTCTGACCAGGGCCTGTCCATGGAGTAGCAACCATATTTTTCCCTGACTTCTGTATGGTTATCCTTTCACCCTCAATCACCTTCCTTCAGTCACACAGATCAGGTCCCACATTTGAGATAGGAATCTCCTGTGCTTTCTATTTTCTCTAATGTTTCCTTCAGAAATCATAGAAACATATAATCAAAAAATGACTTTGATTGAAAGGGATCTTAAAAATCTTCTAATTCCAATCCCCTGCTGTGGGCAGGGACACCTTTTACTAGACCAGGTTGTTTAAAGCCTCATCCATGCTGGGCTCAAAGACTTTTATGTTCACATGAAAGCAAAAAGTTTCTTCAGTAATGAATTTCTTCCTAACATCCAGGTAAAGTTTACCTTCTCTAAGTTTAAAACCATTGCTCCTTGTTTTATCATTAGTCGTCATGCTAAATAGTCCCTCTCCAGCTTTCTTGTAGCTCCCCTTCACGTACTGAAAGGCTGCTATAAGGTCTCCCTGGAGCCTTTTTTTATCCAGGCTGAACAGACCCAAGTCCCTCAGTCTGTTTTCATAGCAGAGGTGCTGCAGCCCCAGTTGAAGCATCATCTTCGTGTCCCTCCTATGGAATCACTGCAACAAGTCCATATCCTCGTTTAGAGGTACCAAAACTGAACACAGTCCTCCAGGTGCTGTCTCAAGACAGTAGAGGAGGAGAATCAGCTCCCTTGACCTGCTGGCCACACTTCCTTTGACGCAGCCCAGGATAGAGTTCCCTTTCTGGGCTGCAAATGCACATAGCCAGGTCATGCTGAGCTTTTTGCTAACTCCCAAGCCCTTCTTCTCAGTGATGTGTTCAATGCATTCTCTGTCCAGCCTCTGAAATAAGGCGAACTTGTATGAATCATGGTTCAGACTTGAACATGAAGATTGCTTGATGTTTTTCACGGCATAATACTGTTTTGCACTTCTCCACCTTTCTATTAATTAAATCAAGGTTTTCTTTTTTAGTGTTCAATATCCATTTTTTCAGTGATGATTCAATTAAAAATTAAATATAATTATTCTTTATTTCATAAGTGAAATCATTATGTATTTTTCTGCTTCATATGGAATTATAGGTCAAATACCGATATTTAACAAAAAGTAGTGTAACGAGCAGGAAAAGTGCAAGAAAGGTTCTGCCTTCTCAGGCTTGACCATTCATGACTGAAGCATTATGCAAAGCATGTAACAGATGAAGAAATAAACAAGCCAACAAAATCCAAACAAGAAACCTATCAGAATGACTTATTTTCCTGTGACTCTATGTGAAAATGAGTCACAGCTTCCTAAATACGTACTAAAATAAAATAGACACTGTTCTATGCAGAACAAATACTATTCAGAACATCTCCATTTGGCATTGAAAGAAAAAAAATCCTTTCCTACACAGATAATCTTTAACAGACTAAAGAAACCCAGACCAATAAATCCAAATTTACTGAAATAAAATAATCCAAATTTACTGATTAAATAATCCAAATTTACTGAAAGATAAAGCAATCCAAAATAAATAATTTTAAATATATAAATTGACCTCCCTTTGCATAACACTAGCAACATTAATGGTGAAGTGCTTGGAGAATTAGGACATATATGGAATCTACTTCATATGGTTGGTATTTTATAAGTATTCAAATAGATGGCCATTTGAAGGTTTCCACACTGAAATCAGAAATTTGGTTCTGAGTTGGAAGAAAGACAGGTAGGAGAGCACAAGTGATTACATCAATTTTAAGTCTCCCTTTTTTCTCAGACTTTTGACTTCCTGAAGGATTTTAGATACCTCTACAAACTCACACTGGGTACTTGATTTCTCATCTTCCATTAAAATTATAGGAAATACTAATGAACAGATAAACCAGTGAACTGATCCATGAAAGGTGATCACTAGTTCCTTGTGCTTGTAGATAAACTCTTAGTGATAAATATCCATCTGCTAAGGGTTTATGGATATGTATCTGTATGTAAAATTTGTCACTACAGAATACATCTACTAAATACAAAAGTATATTTGGAAGTGGAGTTTTCAGAGGGTTAGACAGCATAGAAATTACTCAGCATTAGAAGCGCTCTGGGTGACAAAATTAAAATAGGATGTGTCACCATGATATTTTCTGAAAAATCCCTTCGCCAGGATTTCTTCTCCTGGGAAGCTGGGAAACTTCAGCTTCTCCCTATTTTGCTGCTTTGGAATGTGATTTGGAGATTGCTAATCCAGCATGTGAATTGTTTTTAATTAATGATCAATCACTGCCCACCTGTGTTGGACTCTGAGGAGTCAGTCACCACGTTTCATTATCATTCTTGTTAAGCTTTCTGATGTATCCTCTCTCTTCCTTTAGTACAGTTTCAGTATAGCATTCTTTTAAAAAAAATAAGAAAATAATAAATCAACCTTCTGACAACATGGAGTCAGATTCTCATCTCTCATCTCATGCTGGGGACTCCACAAACACCACAAGGAAGGACTGTGATGAATTGACCATCCTTTAGTTATGTGCCCAAAGATTCTAATATATCTATATATCAACATCTATATCTATATATATACACATATAGATATACATAAATTTGAGGTTATGGCTCTTGAACACTAAGCTGGTTTTGGCTTTTATTGGAACATAGGAACAATGTGAGCATTTTCCTGTGTCTCCCCCTTTTAGCGAACCTCTCTTTAGTACCCTCTTCCCTTACTTTTTACTTTTGATAGCATAACCTCTGAAGCTATATCAGAACTTTCCAGGTTTCTGTTTGTAGCATAGTTTGCTTACTGAAGATATAAATATTTCAGAAAAAGCTAGTATCTGGTACAAGGCTCTGATGGTTCAGGCTACTGACAATGAAGCGTAACTATGTAGTATGAATAGTAACTCAAGGAGAAATTTTAATACAGTAAAAATATTTTTAAAATACCCTACATATATGGTTGCCTAAAGAATCTGTACATTATCTAATCTTCAGTATTACTCCATTCACCCTAAAATATTTCACGAACCACAGGTTCATGTTATAGTTAGAAGCAACCTAAGACGAAGCAACTAATTTTCCTTTCCTTGGCATTGTCACCAGAATTATTCTGTTCCTTCAAGTTCTCACAAAACCTTATCTACATTCAATGGAATTGTGTCTACTTTTTTTAATGGGTTTTGGTCACACTACTCTAGTTCTATTGCCATGGTAGGTGAGTAAACATTAAAATTGCAAAATTAAAACCCAGAGGTGGAAGTGGTTTGATTCTTTCAGTATTTTTTTTCCTATTAAGTTGCCATAGTGCATGCCTGCACAGGTGGTTTTTGTTGTCATGTACTTTTTTAATGTTATGCATTAAAAATTGAAAGGCTGGGAAAAAAAAGAAAATAGGAATCTAAATGAAGAATTTGGTTTGAGGAAGGGAAAGCTGTTCTTTTTGGCTAACTTTAAGCCAAACACAACCTCGAAATGTGTTTACTAAAGTATCATATTTACACTGTGTGATGAATGAGATGAATTTGACCTGCAGTTTAGGCTTGTCAGGGAACATCAGGATATTGAGAGACTGGGAAGTTTAATAGAATCTCCATTTCCCCATGAATAACTAACCCTCATCCTATTTCTGGGTGGTAGTAGTTGTTGTTCCAGCGTTTTGTGCAGTTGATTAATGAGTTTCAAATCCTGATCTCTACTGTTTCTCTCCAACTCTCCCCAGATGGACGGAGAAGACATGAGAAGAAAACTCTGTTGGGATGTGTAAATCACACAAAATATATAACAGAAGTGACAGAATTTATATAAGGATCTGGAATCTATCTCCAGCTGGATTATTTTGTAAGG
Source organism: Loriotus luctuosus (assembly GCA_035582745.1). Classification (NCBI taxonomy): domain Eukaryota; kingdom Metazoa; phylum Chordata; class Aves; order Passeriformes; family Thraupidae; genus Loriotus; species Loriotus luctuosus. The sequence goes on along the minus strand of JAWWEY010000001.1, from coordinate 70,986,953 downwards.
AATGGTAGTACATGGAAGTGAAAAACCAGCAAGAAAACATTTCACTATATATACTTTACAGGAATACACATATTCATTAAAACTCAGAGCTAATAGAATCCTGAAATGGCAAAAATAATAACCTAGATCTCATCAATATAGATTTCAGATACTTGTTGTGGCTGATACATTTAATTTTAAATTTAAATTTTATCTGGATAACTTATTAGTTTTTGGGGTTTTTTACATAGTTCTTCACAATTAGTATCCATGAACATAACTATGAACTTATATAATATTTTCAACTACTTTTATTATTTTAGGCTCAGTGAAACTAATAAATATTAAAACAGTTGTCTTCCAGAGCGTGAAAATGTTGTAATTGCATATACAAAAATTTCATCAAGAGTTGCTGTAGTAATTAGAATCGCTATCCAGGGAAAAAAGAGATGCAATAGATTGAGATGAAGCCTTACTTCCAAAAGTGCTATACACCACTCTATTTTGTGATTTATATTTCTGCAGTTATAAATCAAATGGTTGCTACATGATACCATATATTCCTGATGAAAAAGCATTCTTTTGATCAATTGACTTTATGTGTAATAGTTAACACACTCTAACATCTAGTGAAAATATAGCACTTAGTTAAGAACTTCATTTCACTGATCACCAGCTTATCTTCCAAAGATGAGATTGTAAATTAAAAATTAATGCTTGGTTGAATCCTGTATAGCAAAACTTCAAGACACAAATCATTCCTTTTTCCTTAGGCTGCATAACTTCTCTCTTTCTGTCTTCCCTCTTCTCTGTCCCAAATTTTCTTTCTTTTTCTCTCCTCAATTCCAATTAAAATAACTCTCTTCTCTCAGATTCCAACTACCAGTGTTTTCAAAGAATGCCAAATTTATGCATAATGAACTAAACAGACAATTTTTTTCTCTGTTTGTATTAAGCCAAAAGTAAAGAATTTTGTACCTAAATTTTGCCAAATTCTTCCCAGTTACAATTGTTGGTTCAGTAAAAGATGCTGTCTATCTACAACCTTGACTGTCTTCTAATGTTAGAACAAAATAGTTTTAATGGAGTATCAGACAAATTTCCATTAGGTCCAGTGGGGTTCTAAAGTATAAATACTGGTAAGAGCTTGTCTCCGTATCCGTATGTAAAATTGTCTCAACAAGGCATAATCTAAAGAGGTCTCTGAGATACGTGCTAAAGTATGACAACAGCAGTGAACATTTATGGCAAGTGCCTTATACAGATATTCAAAAAAGCAAAAGTTTTCTCATTCTTGTAATTTTCAAAGTTAATTTACTATCTGTAAAGACAGATTCTCCCTCAGAACATTCTGGATGCTTTGATGAAAAGAGCAATAGAAATTTTCTTATTACAAATTTTTGAATGGATCAATATGCATCCTACATTTAAAGATCAACTTGCAAATTAATTCTGGCAAATATATGTTTGATTTAAGCTACTGATAGAATCTATTTATTATATCAGAATGTTAAACACAGATTTTCACAGCACCATTTAGCGTTAGCTATGAATTTTTCAAGCCTAATAATAACTTTTTTTTAATCAAGATGATAGATGAAAATTTACTTAAATTTCAATTTCATTAGTCATTAGTTTAAATTTGCAAAGCACTTAGAAAAAGTCAAGCATCAGACACATACATATACAGTTAGGAACTTCAAATTTCACTCATTGTTCTCATCACTCGATCTTCTTGCTAACCAATTGACAAATTCCTTGCAGACCTTCCCCTTTGTCTACTTTCTTACATGTTCCTCAGTTACAAATCTCACATGGAGTACTATATCTATCTTTCTGCATTGAAGGCAAGGATTATTTAAGAAAGAAAACTGTTAAATAGCATAGGATAGACTCCTGTATGTGAACAAGTGCTTTGAAAGCTTGTTAAACAAGCTTACGAAAACACAAAAGCAAATATTTTTTAAAAATTATTGCAAATATTATCAAGAATAATTGCTAGGTAGAGGCCTTTCATTAGATGAAGGAGGGCAATTCTTGGAGAATAAGATGTGTACTTTTCTTCATCAGAGGTGAGTATAGAGATGCCAAAGACTAGAGTTCCCAAAAATTTCCAAACCCATACAGGCATCACGTATAATCTCCAAACATTTCCATCCACTCTTAAACTGGTGTCATTCAGGTTGGAAATAATGTCCAGTATAGGAATCTTATGGAAAGGTCTTAAACTCTGTTTATTACAAAAGCTAACTACTAATCTCAGGCACAGATGTTATACAGCAAGATATCAGTAGTTATCATCAAACCACATGCAGGTCAAACCAAATATGGTTTCAGACGCTTGTATTTTCTCCTGCTTTTTGGAGCTGTTTATTAGTTGGTATACTGTTGGGTTTTTTTTTAATAATTTCTGAAGCACTTAAGGTTTCTTAAGCACTGAAAAATGAACTTATATAGATGCTTTTAAAAATTAAAGGGAAGCATTTATGAATTCTAAGGAAGAATTTCTGAGGTTTAAATTTCTTTTTTTTTTTTTGTTTCATAACAGAAAGACAAATTACTGGATTCAAACTTTAATGTCAAATACACTTACTGGAATGGGAGAAGTAGGAGAAAGAACTTCTGAGGCTCCAGATGCTATTTGAGTCTTAAAGTTTTTTTGGAAACTGAAAAATATATCAAACCAAAACCTTAAATATGTATCCTAATAATAATAACTGTCTAACCTCTAGCTTTAAGTCAGTTAATAGGATTTTTACTGATGGATCCCATGAATTCATTCATTTACCTCAATAATTAAAACAAACTGTATCTTCTATGTAGTTTTCTGAAAAGTTACATCAAAGGAGTGATTCAGTTTGAAGCCCACACACCTCCTGCTGTTACATAAAATTATTCTGGAAAATTGAAGCTTAAAAAACTTGCAGTCGTTCAAGTACATTAAATGTAGAGACATTTTTGCATCACTTTATTTATTCTGGCTGTTGGCCAAATTAACTTGCAATTCTAAAAAACTCCATGGCTTCCAATGCAAAATAATTCAAAGTGGCAACATATCACTCAAAATTGCAATCACAGCACAAGGTGCTACAATTTGTAAACTCAAGCTTATTCTATCAAAATTGCAATCACAGCACAAGGTGCTACAATTTGTAAACTCAAGCTTATTCTATCATTTGTTTTTATAAATGCATTTTTAATGAAGCAAAATTTGATTATACAAAATCAAGCTACATCCAAAGCATTTAGTTTAGAAGAGATGAAACAAAAATTATTTCCAGTTTACATTTTTCTACATACTTTCAAAACTCTTTTGGATTTTTTGTTTTATTCTGTAAGAGAAAGAGAGACAAGGGGGAGAATTGCAGCTACTCCTAGGTTATAGTGGCTCTTAGAGACAAACTATCTGCATATTAATACAATACAAGAAAACAGTAAAGAGAGCAAAAAAGAACTCTGTAAGTACAACTGGTATTTTTACCGAAATAATAACTTGCAAAGAACATTAAATCATAGCACAGTGCATTCTTTTAATGCAACTGTGAGTTAATAGAATTCTAACTCTGGTTTTTATTTATTACTTTTAAAGATACAGTTTGCAATTTTTTGGCATTCTGATGACCAGGTGGATAAGATGCATCTTTGCATGTGTATGTGTTGAATCACATATTTTTGGCAATTCCATTACACACATTGAATGATATATCAATCACTAAAAAGCTGGTGATGGTCAGGCATTGATAATAAGCTGCCCAGGAAAATGGCTCAACCACCACCCTTGGAAGTGTTCAGAAGGCGTGTGGATGTGGCACTTGGGGATATAGTTTAGTGGTGAACATGGTAGTGCTGGGTTAATGGTTGGACTCAATGATCTTAGAGGTCTTCTCCAACCTTAATTATTCTAAGATTCTTTCACCTTAAAATATTTTAGGGGAATAGTCAAATTGATGAAAAGATATTTAGAAATAGTCTTTATTGCAAAAACAAACCCAGAAAATCTTGGATTGTGTGATCCCGACAGAATTTGTTTGTCTATGGTAGCTGATCCTGAATAAAACTGCAACTCCTGCCACGTGGCAACAGCCACCTGAGTATGAGATGTTGTGGGGAAAGAAGGGTGACCAGGTGCCTGGGCATGCTGAGCTGTACCAGGTGACCTTACTTCAGCTAGCACCTGAAGTAAGGGATTCTTAATGTCATGTTTATCAGGCAGCTTTCTCCTCCCATCATCATGAAGTCTTCTCTGTAGAGCAGAGGCTTACCTTTTCAGAGAAGTGAAAATGAAGAATGCTTCTTTATTCCAGAAGGATTCCAGAGAGTATAAACTCGCCCAAATTACTGATTCATGTGCTTGCATGGGTTATGCTCCCTGCCCTCAGCAGTGCTCTTACATAACAAATTAAAGAAGCAGCCATAGCAACAAGCGTCAGAATCCTATTTCAACACCCTTTTGTAAAAGCCCCACATAATAGGCTACAGAGTCAGGTTCCCATTGTCTCTATGGAACTGCCATTGATTTTTATTTTTTTTTTGTAAAAGAATGGAATTCACTGGCAGTGAAGAGTTGAGAGCAGCAAGACTGGAATAGCTGATGATTATTCCTTAGCAAGTCAGGTATTTGAGTGCCCCTCACCTAAGGTAACGAGTAGGTGGTAGAGAAGCTCTTGTTTTGGACTGTTGTGTATCTCCTGGATCTTACAAAAAGTGTAAGGTCCCTTTACATTGTCATATTCAGGCAATGAACTTTGAAGGCTCTCTGCAGCTTTTATGTTGTGCATTCCTTAAACCTTTGTCCAGCAAGAGCCAGAATTGGTGAATGCAAATTTTCTTCCTTAGCTACGGCAGAAAAACTGCAGCATAAATTAAAAAAAATTCTCCAGATTATTCTACGTATAACTTAATGTCAGATTTCAATGAAGCAAACAAATACATGCCAAAATGTATCTATGTGGTAATGCAGGGTAAGAAAGTGACAGATAGTTTTTAAAATGATATGCAATTTTAAACATCCTTTTTATTTTTCCCATTAATTATGCGATTTGCTAAACATAAATATTTTGAAAATGCATATCATTTATTTGATTGACAGTAATGGCTTCTTTGGAATCAACCTAGTCAAGTGAATCAATATATATATATAATTTGGAATTTATTTAAGTAACTGGTGAAATTAGATTGCTGTATACATATATATATATATATATATATAAATATATATATATATGTACACCAGTTGCACCAGAGGGGACTGTTAAAACAGTAGCAATCACCCTACTGAGCAGACGTACTGTTTTCCATAGCATGTTTTTAGGGTTCTGTGCCCAAAGTGCTTTTGACAACTTATTCCTTTTTTTTTTTTTATGTTTGAAGTAGTAACTCAACTATCAAAAACTAAGAGAACTAAGAGGACAAGAAAGGTGTATGTCAAAGAAACCAAGAATCCAAATTGTCAGAAAAGTGCTTGGAACATATGTTAATTAATCTGTCCTTGATCTGTTCCCAGAACAGTCAGCATACATAGAGTTGGATCCAGATTAAATAAGAATCAAACAGTACACAGAAAAAATGCTCACACCATCTCAGTGTGATCTCATGTGTAGGTTTGTAAAAGGACTGTGTCCTGACTGGACTTGAAAGAAGAGAAGGTCATATGGATCTGTTCAACAAGAATATGGGGTTTTTTGGTAAATTATATGAAAAAAAAAAAAAAAAAGGAATTGACTGTAATTCACCTTGATGTAAAAACTGACAAAAATCTGCTTATTTATTTGTCTACCATTTAACATGGTTAATTCTGTCTTAGTTTATTTTTTTATAAAAAGCAAACAAACAAACAAAAAAAAACAAACAACAAACCAGCTATTGGATCCAGGAGAAAGATCATTCTGATACATTATATTTGAAATGGCAAGTCATGGATTTTCAGGCAATTAATTAGAAAGAATACTAACACAAGTGCCATGAGATCAATCTATCCATTTGTAAGTGATTGTAAACCCCAGCAATGCAGGAAGACTCAGATAAAATAGACAAGCATGATGTGCTCATGAAGCTCCAAAAAATAAGTAGGAGTGAGATCACAGCTTTTGTAAAGGAAGCTGAATTTCCCTCAACAAGAGGACCAGAAGGTGGACTTAGCTGCCAATACACACATGCATCAGTTTCAGGGGGATCAACCAATTTTGTAAATGATCTTCCAAAATTAATCATTTGAATGCATTATATTCCTAATCCAGACTGATCAATATGGAGGAAGATTTTAAGTGTCTCAGCCCAGCAGAGAGTATAAAAACAAGCCAGCAACAGAGGGAATTTTGAAGAGAGCAAAGAGCTTGAACTGTTATTAACCCCCGCAGTCCTTTCCAGCGCCTGGGGATGCTCAGTTGTGACAGGGAGCATGGCAACAGGAATCATGTTTGTACTGTGATCCAAGTGTACTTTGCAATTGCTGTATTGTGCTTGTGTTTGCAATTCAGTCTATTTCTCTATCATTTTAAAAATCAAAACTCCATGTAATGTCAATTATCTTAAAAAAAATAAATTTAGTACCAAAACATGAAATCTTCCCCACATGAAAAAGCTAAAAGTATCAGAGAGTATTGAACTATGACACCCAAAGGTTATATTTGTGAAATAAATCTAGTTTTATAGAATTGCTACACTTTAAAAGTTATTGTATTAAAGCCAGCATTGCTTATGTTGCAGGAAATAGACCAAATATGACTAAAAGTAGCGATAACATGAAGTTCAGAAAAATAAGCTATGATGAAAGTACAATTTCTATTTCATTTCAATGATAGCAAGTTCTAATATCTGCATCAATTTTTATTTAAATTCTCTTTAATTTTGAAATTTCCCATTTTTTAAGAGTTGAAAAGAATTTATATGTTCAAAATAAATCAAATCTTTTTTTCAGAAGAATTAATTCTCCTATTAAAGCATTTGTCCCTCTCTTCACTGAAAATGATGCTTTTATTTTAGCTAGCATTTTGGCATTTGTTTTTGTAACCAAAATTTAATTTTAAAATCAGTTATATTCTTATCTTTTGTTACTATATAATTTTTCTTTGGCTTTATGTCTATTTAAATGGAATTTAGTGAAATGGTGGGGCTGTTTTGTATCATCTGATGTGGCATAAGACATGATTATCCTTTACTTCTTTTGCAGGCAAGAAAGGTAGAAAGGAGAGTTTGCAGAGGGCTCCTCAAACCCTTCTTTGCACTTCCATTTTCGTGTAGTAAGCAAAGCTGGTATAAAATACTGTAAAAACATATTTTCAGTTAGGACTTATATTTGAAGAAATTTGGAATAGTTCTATGATTTTCAAATCAAAGCATGCATGTAATTATCAAAATAATATCTGTACAATTTAAATATTGTATATATTTGAGTTTACATGAATACTTTTGAAAACCATTTTGTTTTGTATCTATCCATAATATGGGGGTTTTTTCCACAAATATGAACATTTGAAAGGAAAACAGTTGTGGAATTTTCCAAAGGTTGACTCACAGTAAAAACATAACTGACTGAAGTACTCAGGTTGCACTGTCATAGTCATACTTGCTGGTCATCCACGCTCCATACCCATTAACAAACACATTTAGCACCTCATATTTTCAGCGTGGGTCTAGAAAACTATGATTTGGTATTCAGAGGATGTATGATCTCTTAATCCATGTCTTTCAAGGAGGGTAAGTTCTAAGACAGAAAGTGCTGTTCGTAGATGAAATATCATTTTTCAAAAATCCCTAAAGGGTGGTCGATGACAAGTCTCTTTTGTGAAGTCAAACTGTTTACAAAATCATTCCAAACATTTTATTCATGTGCATCCTCTTATTTCTGAGAGAAGAAACACAGTACACTATAGAAGCTGGATATACTTTTAAAATCTTTTCTACTACCTGTCCAGAAATTTTAACACTTTAGTATGTGCAGAAATACACAGAATAATAATTTTCTATTCACTTTGGTCCTCTGTAAGATCCCATTCATTTTAAAAATAGTGGTATTGCTAAATTTTTATACCTTTTTTTTAATTTTTCCCCATATTTAATTATATATTATTATCTTATTCCTCTTGGTGACAGCTGTTAATTTCATTTGGCTGTGCAATGTGATTACCCTCACCCAATTTCTTAATGATTACATTGTGAATAATTAATACTTTTAAATTCAGTTTCATTGCCAGGAAAACATTTATCTAAATTACACGGAAAACCTTTTCATGTAATCAGCCTAACACATAAATGTTTCCTCTTTTGAAATTAATCTTAACTTTAAATTGTAAAAGTTACTTTTGCAAGATTCTATTGTTCCAGCAGTTCTTTTATTAAGTTCTGTTGTGCCCAGAACTGTCCAAATAAGAACACACAGTCTCTGCTTTAAGTAGTTTTCATGCATCAGGTAAAAGGAAGTTACTAAAATGGCAAAATTTGCAGCTCAAGCCTTTTTTGTGTGGAACCACATTTAAGACAGATTGCCCTTCTCAGTTTACATTTTAACTGCATGACTTTAGCAACCTATTGAATAATCTATTTAGCCATGACCATATTTATTCTACATCTGATGGTCAAGTCATGAAGATTTCCTTTCTTAAAACTGAGATTTTAAGCAGTAACTAATGCTGTTAAATCTTTCCTTCACCTCTAGTATTTATAGGTTTACCTTTAAGAAAGAGGAACAGCGCTCAATAGTCGTGGTCAGTTGTTTTCTGAGAAACAAATCCATATAAAAATTGAGGTTGATATCAAAAGGGCAGGCAGCAGTGATAAATCCGTATTTCTGAGAATCATTAGTTTGATTCAGCTGCTTGGAGAGTTTTGATAGGAGTGCCTCGGTGGTCAGAACTGTAGAAACACTAATTCTGCTTATATTCACTTGTTGGAATAGGGAGTACAGTTTAATCAGCTAAAATGCAAGATCTTATTTTGTTTCTGGTCTGTGAAAGCCCTGGAAATTTACAAAATTGCAGTAGCAATTTGGCAGGTCACTACCTCAATGAGATGAATTGTCCATTAGACAGACAGAAAAAAATCACTGTCTGATGCATTTTCTAATTGCATAGTGACACTGAGGAGACCATGTAAATTAGTAAACCTATAGTCACAGAATCTATTTCTGGAGTAGACTTTTTACTTTCAATTCAGAATCTAACTCAACATTTCTGAGATAGCATCTAAAGTGGGACAATCATCAATGGAAATTCTGTAAGTATGATCTGTGCCTTTTATCAGCAAATCTACCCCAAAACCTGCCACATTCCTTTCCTGGAGTAGTCTTCACAATCAGTTGCATAATTTTTATTAATGTGATACCTGCAGACTGTTTCTATTGTCCCAATTACAACAAAAGTATTTTCTTCTTGGATTATACCAGTTTCTGATTAAGGAAAAAAAAAAGGGTTATGAAATACATTGGCAAAATAACAACCATGTCTGAAATCCAAATTAAGATACATTATTATTTCAGAGAGCACTGTAAAAGATTGAGAAAAATTAAATATAATGGAACAAACTAGGAAAAGAGAAAGTAATTATGAGGTCTAGGATTATAAATGTTGGGTATTCAATGAGTGGCATATTTCAGTAGCAACGGTGGCACAAGAAAGCTAATTGGGATAAGGACTGGAGTAAATGTACTGTCTGCAATTTGTCTAGTACTGAACTGTGACCACAGAACAATTGAACAAGGCTCTGCCTGTAGTTAACAGGGAAAGAGAAGGAGTATTGAGTATAGGGAAGAGAAATAAAAGATATAAGGATCCAGAACCATGGAGTTTTAGATCTCTGACGACTTATCAGCAGCCCAGAGTATAACATCAGACAACTTTCCCTTTTCTAAAATGATTTAGTATTACAGATCTGGAATAAAATTAGGATAGAAATGAACTTTTTTCTTACACAGATACAAAAGGAACTAATGAGCAGAATAAAGCTGCACTGTCAGTGTAACAGGGACTAGAATCTATTCCTGGAATCTTCAAGTGCTTCTCCAAAACATTTGAAGTAGACAAATACATGGATTGATACAAACCCCTTGTTTGGTAAGTAATAAAGCTGGATGATCCCCAAGAGTGGAGCATATTTATTTGGAAAAAAATAAAAGGGCAACAAATTATTTTCTCGCCGCAATGGACACAATTCAAACTGCTCATGTTTCCAGTCTTCCCTGAGACAGTATGACTTCTGGAACCAACTTTCCTTTAATTCCTCCTATGTGGCAACAAAGTGTTAATTCTCCAAACATGTCACCACATGCTGAATGATAAACTCCTACAAAAGGCTCTAGGCCACTAAGAAAAGTTTCAGATAAATTGTTTATCTCAGTTGGGCTTCCAAACCTTTAGAGGTTCTCTATTTCTAATTCACCATGAGAGTTGTGGGAAAATAATCCTTGCTGCCGGCAAAACTCATAAAAGTAATATTTTGCCAGAGAAAATAAGGCCTTTTTGGGGAAGCAGAGGGTGGTGGGGGGGAATTGGAAAAAATTAACTTAAAATGCCTAAAATTAGCACTAACACAAAATGCCTAAAATATACATTTTTCTGAGATGAAGGTACATATTTGCTATTCTGCATGGAACACATTTGTTGCATTTTGCTATTTTCTTAATATTTTTGAGTGTGTAGGTGATGTTATGATATTTGGAGTTGAGTCTTTTATTTAAATATAAACATACAAAGATTGTAACTTCACATCACTAATAAGTGATGGTTTTTTCCCTTCTCCTCAGAAATAAGACTATGGTTTAATGTACCTCATCCCAATTTTGTGCAGTCAAACTTCATTATCTTCAAGTTTTGGGGTCAGGTTTCATATTTTTTCCCTGCTGTATAAAATATGCACAGAAATGGTCACTTTGATGACTTTTCTTTTTTTTTTCTTTATAAATCATTGTCAGAGAGTGGTATTCTCCTTAAGTTTATAAAGACTTGAGATTAAAAATTGGAACGTTCCTACTTTAAAGCTCTAAATATAACACATTGTGTTCAAAATGCAGCTCTGCCAGAACAGTATTCAGGCTTCAAAATAGAAAACATCCATATTAGAGAATTTTGGAATTTGGATTGTTAAGGCATGTTAAGAGTGTCTGTCTCCTCTAGCAGGTTCAGCCCAAGACTTCCTCCTCTTCGGTTGCTGGAGCCAAATTTGGTGCCTGGAGTCCCTGTCCAGACTGAAAGATACAGTTGATTTTTCCCTTTTTTCATGGAGACAGAGAGTGAAATTACAGAGGAAAATATTCAAGAAAAATGGATTTGTATAACAAAAATTGATAATATGAACTGGGAATGTATTGATTGGCTCTTTTTACTGTCCGTTTTTATCCCATATGTTCCCTGTCTTCCCACACATGTTCCTCCTGATGTCACATGACTCCCCCTTTTGCCCATCTTTGACCCTTACGCTAAACATACCATAGTACGTTTTATATATTCTGCAAACCCCACTCAAGTAACCCATAATACTCTTGCTATTTTTTTTCTCTATGGCAGTTACAGTGTTCAAGGGAAGCATTTTCAAGGCTGTGTCTGAATAATTCCCTTATGTCCTATCCACCATCGGAGGTCTGATCTCCATTATTGTCGCTGTTCTTACTTTTAAGATTGTGTGCGCATGTTTAATTATAAATATCTTTGTTACTTGTTTCTCTTACACAGATTAATCCTTAATCAAGTAGCTTAAGCAAGCACGCACCCTCAGTTTCCATATTCTCTCACACAGAAATTAAGTTGCTTTTTTTTAAGGCCAAAGATTAATAAAGGCCAAATTCTTGATCAAATATCTGTTCAAATTCTCCATCTCCACACCTATGCCACTCAGTTAACAATTTCTGTGATTAAAGGAGTTTCCCTTTCTTTCCTTATTTCTTTTGATTACTGAAAGGCTTTTTCAATAAGGATTATAATATCAAAGCTTTTGATTAATGTGATTTTTTTTCTTTTTCCTTCTAAATTCAAACAGGTCAGTAAATTAAAATAAGTAGTTACAAAGCCCTTGATGTTGACATTTTTCCATATGCAACTTTCAATCTACTCCCCAGTAAAATTAGAATGCTGTGAGCTCCAGGGACATTTTTAAACCCTGACAAGTTGAATACAGAACTTGGCAATGGAAAACCTGAATAGCATATTTGATCAAGTATTTGATCTTAATTGATTAATTTAAAATCAATGCTTACAGCCAGTCACATACCCATACATGGCAAATTCTTTTTTCTTCTTTTTTTAATTTAATTAATCTATTTGAATTATTGACAATACTACATCGTTCTTTTCAAGATCATGCACTGCTATGCTTGACTGCTACTCTCTATTCCCTCTGATTAATTAATTTAAATTGTACTCTTTTATGCATTTCTTGGAATGTTTAATGGTTTAATGTTAGTCTATGGTTATGCTATTATGACAGAGCAATCCTCATTACCAATTAGCTTGAGAAGCTGCCAAAGAATCTTAGTGATGAGAAAGGCTGTGACACAATGTTCTCAAAAATGTTATAAATTCTAGTGTAATTTAAGATATTTACATTAACCTTCTCTTTCTTGAATAAATATATTTTTAACAAAATCTTTCAGGCTTGCTGAAGCATTTATGGAATTTAAATCCCTGGATCTTGTCTCATACAAGTTTTATAAATATCTTTTCTCATAATTTGAAATTAAGTAATTTTGGATGGCAAAGTTTAACAGTCAAAGTGGTAAAATATTTTCAGTGGATATATGGAAAGTATTAATGCCCTGTGAATTTAGGTACTTAAAAAGGCAAAAATGCTTAGAGAAGTCAGGTGGTGGTTTCAATTTTTCAAACATTAGTTCTTGACGACATAAAAATAATTTATATTTTAATTTTTTGAATAATTGAAATATTAAAATTATTAGTCATTATTTTTTGTCTGTGATTTTCAATTCTGTTTTGTGATACAGAGTTATTAGAGTATAAAAAACTTCCTTTAATGCACAAATTTTCTATTAATTTCTGTCAAGTAAGTTTGTAAACAATACCATGGCAAAGTTAGATGTTGGCTCTGGAGGCAATTGTATGAGATACAAGGATGATAGTGGATGGGAATTGCACAAGCATGGAAAAGAGAGAGAAGCAGTGAGACATGTGGCAACTGTTGGAGTAGTGGTATGGATGAGATGTGGCAGGGGACTGCTCAGCTGTCATAGGCATTTTGTTCAGGCTGTCCAGGTACCATCTGACTCCAACAACAGGAGACTCCATGTCTTGCAGTTTCCCCAACTTGTCTTGTTTTCTGCTTGTCCCAGGAGTTACTCTCTGGCATTTAGAAGACCATGAATTTGCTAGCAGCCAGAAGTGGACAGAAGACAGAGAAGAGGGATATAAGCTAGCACAAGAGTGTGACATTTTTACCTACCTCTCTTCCCACTATCAATTTTTAATTATCTTGACAGGGCTGGGAATATGTACTGGGCTGTGGTGGGAAGCTGAAGGAGAAGGACAAGCAGGGAGCAGACTGTCACACAAGCAGTATTATCATGAAGCGAGTAGCTGTGTGAAATTTACTCAATCCTTAAATTCTTGGGCTTTTTTGAAAAGATGGTGCTTGGGGGAACTACTGAATTGTATCGTCTTAAGAATAAGGACGATATTTTTGACAAGAAACCTTCAGTCAACCTGCAGAACATCTGCCCAGCAGATCCTAACTCTGGGCAAGGCCTCTAGCAGTTAAAACAGCTAAGCAAAACAATGCAATGGACCAGCAGCAATCACAACAAAATTGTGAAAAGGGCTTGTTTATCATGTCTGGATTCCAGTCTAATTAATCACATAAAAGCTGTCCTCTTACCCCAGGCAAAAAAAGGCCCATACTCCTTACCTGCATGTGTAAATTAAAGTGGTATTTTGCATCTCTACTAGGCTTTGGATCTGCTAAAACCTACCACATCTCTGTCAGTGCACTAAGGAGGGGATCCTTTGATGTGTGACAAGGTAGAACTGATAGAAATTTTCTGGTAACCTTTGTTTCATAGGTATAAAAGATATTGTTGGAAGAAAGATTACCACATCACAGGCAACCAGCTTTTGTTAGTGAAATAGAAGTATATGATGTGGTTTTGCTGTGGGTAAGAAACCATTGTAGTTCCTTCTGACTTCAGAGCCAAAAATACACTCATTATGACAAATCCCTGTCTTTCACTCCACCATGACCACTTTTTGGTATAACACTTCTTGAGAACTGGTTCTCCAGTACAAGGGAAACAATGACATACTACAGAGAATCCTAAAATGGGCCACTAAGGTGACTAAGGGTCTGGAGCATAGTTTTGAGGAAAGGCTGAGAAAGCTGGGACTGTTGGACCTAAAGAGGAGGCCCAGGAGGAATCTTATCAACCCATATAAATTCCTAAATGGAGGGTGTAAAACCAATTGAGTCAGACTCTTTTCAGTGGTGCACAGTGAGAGGACCAGAGGCAAGGGGCAGAAACTGAAACACAGGAGGTTCCCTCTGAACATCAGGAAAGAGATTTTTAGTGAAAGCCCTCCTGACAAATCAGAGCTCATCAGAACAATTTCTCACCTTTGTTGAAAACAGTGGAGAAACTCCAGCTGCCTTAATCAGGTTACAAATTTCACTCTGTCATGTTTTAAGGTATTTCAGTTTTAGTGTTAGTAAAACATAGAGAAACCTAGAACCAAAAAATAAAACTCAGCATCTTCTTCTCCTCTCCTCTCCTCTCCTCTCCTCTCCTCTCCTCTCCTCTCCTCT